>JARQOD010000001.1:220532761-220696225 GCA_033576555.1 Oophaga sylvatica
CCCTGTCTGCATCTCCTGCTTTCAGAAAAAAATTTTTTTTGCTTTTCTTTTTGTGCTTGCTTTTGCATTGTTTTCTGCCTTGTGGGATCGCCAGGTCCCCCCGGGGCCTGAGCTCCTCCTTTTTTTCTGCGCCCTGTTATTTTGATTTGTTTTTCCTGTTTTTCAGCGGCTGCTGCTTGTTTTTTGTTCCCACTGAGATTGTTTTAGTGGGGGCGGATGTGGATTCAGTATTTTTGAAACAGTTGTTGGTTTTTGTAGGTTTTTTGGGTTGCAGAAAGAATCTCTCCTGTCCTATCTATTTGTCAGCTTGTGGCCCAGCTTTTGTCGGTCTATTTTCTGCCTATTTTTGTATTTTCTCTTGTTAACCCCCATTATATGTTTGGGGGTTTCCCTTTTTTCTTTGGGGATCTGCTCCGGGGCAATAGCTTTCATCTTTCTGCTTTTGGTTGTAGTTATCTCTCAGGTGTGACGAGGCGTTGGGTTTCAACGTAGGAACGCCCCCGGCACCTCTAGTTGGTGTTAGTTTAGGAATTCCCCAAACCATCGTTAAAACACTCAGGTGTTCGGCTCCCCTGCTGTTTTTTGTCCCCTCAGCTACCGAAAAAAAAAACGTTCACGGCCTAACTAAAAATTATTGGTACCCAGAAGGGAAAAAAAGTGTGGAAGAAAAAAGTTGTCGAGTTTTTTTTTTTTTCTGTCTGTTGATTTTTTCCCTCTTTTTTTTGGGTGCTAGGAGGTTTTTTTTTTCTCTAAATTGGAGTTTGCACGTTGTCTGGCCCTGTGGATCAGCTTGCCCTGAGGTTCGGAGTATTTCTCCATCTTTCTGGGTTGCCGGATGTGGACCTAGGATTCCCCTGCCCGATTTTTTTTGGGGGGTCGGGCTAATTTCTGAATTGCAAAAAAAACCCGGGAAGTTTTTTTTGCCTAAAGCTAAGTCTTGGGAACGCAGACAGAGGTACAAATTGTTTCTCTCCTGCCGGCGTTCCCCAGGTTTTTGGCTTTTCCCGAACCTGGGGGTCCTGTTTTTAATGATATTTTGCATTTTTTTGGGTTGGGGTTATTGTACGATGAACCTAATGTCACGATCAAGCTGAAAAAACCTTGTTGGCATTAAATCAGGGTCTTGAGTTGTACTGTCAGAAATTCCAAAAGTGGGCAGTCCTGACCAAATGGAATGATGATGCTTTGGCAGCCTTTTTGGAGGGGCTGTCAGAGAATGTAAAGGATGTTAAGGTGGGATTCCCTGCTCCCTCTGGTCTCAATGATTCTATGTCATTGGCTATTCAAATTGACAGACGTTTGCGTGAGCGCAGAGGTATGCGTGAGATAGTGTTGCCTTGTGAGCCAGCTTCTGAGCCCATGCAGTGTGATAGAGTGACTTCTGGGGCTCAGCGTCATGAGTTTCGAAAGCGCAATGGGTTATGTTTCTACTGTGGTGATGCCTCTCATGCTATTTCAGTCTGCCCTAAGCGGGGAAGACGTTTTGCACGCTCAGTTGTCTTGGGTAGTGTTCAGACTAAATTTCTGTTGACTGTTACCCTGATTTGCTCCCTGTCCACATTTTCTGCTCAGGCTTTTGTTGATTCAGGAGCAGCTATTAACCTGATGGATTTTGACTTTGCCAAACGTTGTGGGTTTCCCATGATACCCCTGCGGAAGTCTATTCCCCTACTGGGCATTGATTCTACCCCTTTGGCGGAGAATAAACCCCAGTTTTCTACTCAGGTGATAATGAGGGTTGAACCAGATCATCAGGAGAGTTGCAAATTTCTGGTGCTGTATAATCTGCATGACATTATTGTACTAGGTTTCCCTTCGTTACAGTCTCATAATCCTGTTTTGGATTGGAAATCTGTGTCTGTGACCAGTTGGGGCTGCCAATGTGTTAATGCCGACACTCCTGTTTTTTCTGCCTCTCCCAAGTCTCAGGATGTTCCTGACTTTTTGACTGATTTTTCGGATGTATTTAGTGAAAGTAAATATGCATCTTTGCCCCTCACAGGAGCTACGATTGCGCTATTGAATTAGTGCCTGGTGGTAAATTTCCTAAAGGTCGCCTTTTTAACTTGTCTGTACCTGAACACGATGCGATCTTATATCAAGGAGTCATTGGAGAAGGGTCATATCAGACCATCCTCTTCACCCTTGGGTAACGGTTTTTTCTTTGTGGCCAAAAAGGATGGTTCATTGAGGCCGTGTATTGATTATCGTCTCTTGAATAAGATCACTGTGAAGTATCAATATCCATTACCCTTGATTTCTGACCTGTTTTCCAGGGTGAAAGTGCTAGTTGGTTTACCAAGCTTGACCTCAGGGGGGCGTATAACCTTATTCGCATTAAGCACGGGGATGAATGGAAGACGGCGTTTAATACCCCAGAGGGGCATTTTGAGTACCTAGTGATGCCCTTTGGGCTCACTAATGCTCCTTCCGTCTTTCAATCCTTCATGAATGATATTTTCAGGGATTTTGTGGATAAATTTCTGATTGTTTATTTGGATGATATCTTGATTTTTTCCAATGACTGGGACTCTCAAGTGAAACAAACATGTTCGGACTGTGTTCCAGATTTTGAGAGAGAATGCTCTGCATGTGAAGGGATCAAAGTGTCTTTTTGGCGTACAGAAGGTCTCATTTCTGGGATTCATTTTGTCTCCGTCTGTTATTGAAATGGACCCGGTCAAGGTTCAAGCCATCTGTGATTGGGTCCAACCTACTTCATTAAAGGCTTTTAAGAGATTTTTGGGTTTTGCCAATTTTTATCGTAAATTTATTGGTAATTTCTCCGGTATTGTTAAACCATTGACTGATTTGACCAAAAAGGGTTCCGATGTGGTGAATTGGCCTCCTGAGGCAGTCTCTACGTTTCAGGAACTTAAGCAGAGATTCACTTCTGCTCCTGTTCTACGGCAGCCTGATGTTTTTCTACCGTTTCAGGTGGAGGTTGATGCCTCTGAAATTGGAGCAGGTGCCGTTTTGTCCCAAAGAGATCCTGAGACCTCTAAGAGTAACCCTTGTGCCTTTTTCTCTCGAAAATTTTCTCCAACTGAACGTAATTATGACGTGGGTAATCGGGAGTTATTGGCCATGAAGTGGGCCTTTGAAGAGTGGAGACATTGGCTGGAAGGAGCCAAACATCAGGTGGTGGTCCTCACGGACCATAAGAATCTGGTTTATCTCGAATCAGCCAAGCGACTTAATCCTAGAGAGGCCAGGTGGGCCTTGTTTTTCACACGTTTTAATTTTGTGGTTTCCTTACTTCCTGGCACTAAGAATGTTAAGGTGGATGCCCTCTCGAGGAGTTTCTTTGCGGACTCTCCTGAGTTATCTGATCCTACTCTTATTGGGAAATTGTTTGTCCCAGACCAATGGAAAAAAGTGTGATGTCTGAGATTCATTGTTCCGCGTTGGCTGGTCATCCCGGGATTTTTGGTACCAGAGACTTGGTGAGTCGGTCCTTTTGGTGGCCTACTTTGTCTCGTGACGTCAGGGAATTTGTGCAGTCCTGTGGGACTTGCTCTCGCTCCAAGCCTTGTTCTCGCTCTAGTGGTTTGTTAATGCCATTACCTGTGCCCAAGAGGCCATGGACCATATCTCTATGGATTTTATTTCCGATCTCCCTGTTTCTCAGAGAATGACCGTTATCTGGGTAATCTGTGATAGGTTTTCCAAGATGATACATCTTGTGCCATTACCTAAGTTACCTTCCTTCTCCGAATTGGTGCCTTTGTTCCTTCAGCACGTGGTTCGGTTACATGGCATTCCTGAGAACATTGTGTCTGACAGAAGAGTCCAGTTTGTTTCCAGATTTTGGAGGACATTTTGTTCTAAACTTGGTGTTCAATTATCTTTTTCCTCTGCTTTTCATCCTCAGACCAATGGACAAACCGAGAGAGCAAACCAGACCTTGGAGACTTATTTGAGATGTTTTGTGTCTGCTGATCAAGATGACTGGGTCTCTTTTTTGCCTTTGGCTGAGTTTGCTCTTAATAATAGGGCTAGCTCTGCCACCTTGATGTCTCCATTTTTCTGCAATTTTGGGTTTCACCCTTGATTTTCTTCAGGACAGGCGGAGGCTTCTGTCTGTCTGGGTGTTGACTCTGTTGTGGAGCGTATGCAGCAGATTTGAGACCAGGTAGTGGAGAGGTTGCCTCTCTCTCAGGAGAAGGCCTAACGGTTTGCCAACCGGCATAGGACTGATGGTCCTCGGTTTAAAGTGGGGACTTGGTTTGGTTGTCCTCAAGAAATATCCCTATGAGGGTTGCATCTCCAAAGTTTAAGCCCAGGTTCATTGGACCTTATAAGATCATGGAGATTCTTAATCCTGTTTCCTTCCGTTTGCTTCTTCCAGGGACATTTAAGATCCATAACGTGTTCCACAAGTCCTTAATGAAGAGGTTTGTCGAGCCAGTGGTTCCTATGGCTGCACCTCCTGACCCTGTTTTGGTTGAGGGCAATCTGGAGTATGTGGTTGAGAAAATATTGGATTCTCGTTTCTCTAGACAGAAATTCCAGTATTTGGTTAAGTGGAGAGGTTATGGTCAGGAGGACAATTCTTGGGTGTTTGCTTCGGACATCCATGCTAGGAGACAGATCCGTGCCTATCACCGAGCTCATCCTGATCGGCCTGGTTGCACAAGTGAGGGTTCGGTGACCCCTCCTCAAGGGGGGGTACTGTTATGAATGTGCTAGAGATGGTTTCTGAGCAGAGGCTCCCTCTGGTGGTTACAGACAGTACTGAACCTTTCAGCGAGGAGTGGCAATCTGGAATCACGGACTGGTCTGATATAAGGGAGGTTCCCTCCCATGATGGTTGCCGGTGATCAATTGTTCTTGTCTCAATTGTGGTTCCTGGTTCATTTGGAAGTTTGCTGGAGTTCTGTCTGCATCTCCTGCTTTCAGATAAGATATTTTTTGCTTTTCTTTTTGTGCTTGCTTTTTGCATTGTTTTCTTACACTCTTGTGGAGGTCAGCCAGGTCCCCTCCTGGGGCCTGAGCTCCTCACAGTTTTTCTGCAGCCACTGTTATTTGCGCATTTGCTTTTTCCTGTTTTTTCAGCTGCTGCTGCTTGTTTTTTGTTCACACTGAGATCTGATTTAGTGGGAGGCGAGATCGTGTGATCTCAGTATTTTTGTAATCAGAATTGTTCGATTTTTGTAGGGTTTTCTGGGTTGCAGAAAGTAATCTCTCCTGTCCTATCCTATTTAGTCAGCTTGTGGCCCCAGCGTTTGCCAGTCTATTTTCTGCCTATGTTTGTATTTTCATCTTGTCTAACCGCCATTATATGTTTGGGAGCTTCCTATTTTCTTTGGGGATCTGCTCCGGGGCAGATAGCTTTCATCTTTCTGCCTTTAGGTGTAGTTAACTCTCAGGCTGTGACGAGGCGTCTAGGATCAACGTAGGAACGCTCCACGGCTACCTCTAGTTGTGTCGTTAGTTTAGGAATCTGCAACCCATCAGTTACCAACATCTCAGGTGTTCGGCTGCCCTGCTGTTGTTCCTGTCCTCCTCAGCTACTGAAACATAACAACACTGTACCAAGCGTGCATGTGTGCACACCTGAACTTGGAGTAAAGCCTAGGAAAATGCACATCCCTTTAAGATCCTATGATGACTCTTTGCACCTTCATTCACAGAGATTCACAGGTGACTCATCATCGCACATGAAATGTGGACCCAAATATAGAATAGCAGTTGGTGTACCTGGACAACACTGGGGAATTTTAAATGCAAGTATATTCCTGGGTGACTGGGTGGCTTACATTGCAGCACTAAACAGATAGGGATTTACAATAAATATTGTGGAATTGTACAGTAATACTAAAATGGGTAGTCCAAAATCAAAGTGTGGAGTCATATCATATGCCTTTGTGATTTTAGGCTGGACGTTTGTGTACTGACTTTGACATTTCAGTTCGCAGTGGGCCATGATGATCAGTCATAAAGGAGCGTTTACAGTTCATAACTTTTAATAAATGAAACCTTGTATTCTGGTGGATCAGGGTGTTGGAGAGGAGGTGTTCATACAGCTTGTGTTATGTTGTAATGTCGGCGGTGGTCATCCCGGGGCTGGAGGCAGAAGCAGTCAGGTGTGTTATACTGACCTGACCGGCGCTATGCATATTATCCTGTGTTTCTGCGCTATGGCCATCCATCTTCACTCTCACTCCTCCTACAGCCTGCCTCTGTGTTATAATTTATACCGTGTCCTGGGCTGACAGTTGCTGTTCAGCAAGAGGACCTTCCACATAGTCACCTGATCACTGACGTTGTCCTGACGGTGCACAGGTTCACCAGCACCTGTCAGGAATGAGTACACAGTGACAGTAGCTGTGCTGCGCCCAGGAGAAGTGGTCCTGGAATCCTGGCTGGCTTCCATAAAGAACACGTGTGTCAATACTACTACATGACTGGGTCAGGTTCCTGGTGCTTTTTTTAACTGCACGCTGCACCTCAGCACAGCAAGGACTAATTACCCTATAAAATTCATGTTGGGGGAAGTTGTACAACTTACTTATTTGTATATTCATTTTTGTTTGGATGTACATTAAAATGTTCCATCAAATAGCGACAAAGTGTTATTCCATGCTCCTCCAAATATTGCTGTACACCATACCCTTTTTTGGGGGGGTTTTAATATGGGTAATTAATCTCAGTCAATAGTTTTATGACAATATACGTACTTAAGTGCCATCTTGAAAGCATGCCATCTATCAAATTTTTTGGTACGTGTTATCCGCGGTTTTTGACTGTGGATATGTACAATATTACAATACATATTTGGGATGACCCTTGCAAAGTACATACATTATGTGTGCTTACTGTACAAATTAAGTTAACTGCTAAGACAAAAGCTGCTGGTTCTTTTGCCAAACATTGTGTGGGATGAGCAAACCCAAGTGGGTGCTCCATGAGAAGTCTGAAGTCAGTAATTATATGTATCAGCATGAAAGTACAGGGCTACTGCTATGTACCAACATAGAACCTAACGTGATGAAATTTGGTATGACCACTGAGTAATCGTTAACAAGAAACTCTATATATTGAGATGACAATGGTCCTTGTCTACAAAATCTGAACAGAGCTTTAGGAATATGATCAATCTATTTCTCAAAGAACCGCTAACATAGCCATACACATTAAACTACTGTCTGCTGAACCTGCTGATTTCATTGGCCCTGTCCAACTATCTAATGTGTATGAGCTGTTGTGCTGATCCTTTTTTTGCCAGAACAGCAGACAAGAAGATATCAGACATTTTATGTTGTAGCTAAACTGTTAGTTTTAATAAATTTAAACAAGCATACTTGAATATGGGAGAAAAAACTGCTGTCTGAATTTGGGGTTAACTCCTCGGAGCATCGAGGGGAGCCCAAAAAATATTCGGTTACAGTGTGATATTCGTTGGCCCTATCATGATCACAGGAGCGGAGCGGACCTGGATCGAGTGCCGCAACGGAAGTGCAGGCCACACAGGATGTGCGGCCTCCTCGTAGAGCGCAGTTGGCACCAGGGGCTAGCGGCGCTGTGGAGGGTGGCGTGGAACCCCGTAGTGAGCCGGGAGAAGTGTCGTAGCGGAGGCACGGGGTACAGGCCTGAGCAGGCAGGGAGCCAGACACGGGGGCTGTGCGTACGGCAGGCGCCCTGTAGGAGGTTGTCAGCAGCGGGCCTGCAACGGGGAGGAAGAAGAGGGGGTGTTCAGCGGGCAGGCTGCATCAGCTGGACCCCCTGCTGCCTGGCCCTGACAGCAGGCGAACCATGAACAAAGTGGTGGCCAGCGTGATCGCAATGGCAGACGGGGCACAAGGATTGCCATACCTACAGTTCACGGGATCGCAGGGGCGTTCCAGGGCCAGACGGAGGTCGGCAGTTTGTCACGCTGCACGCATTCCGGTCCCCCTGGTGATGAGGAGGCCAGGGGCGCATGCCAGGGGCAGCGAGGCGGCGCAGAATCTTATGATCCAGACAGCGACATGGACGTGGCTGGAGAGCGACAGGATGCGTGATGTTCGGTTGCCGGGGACACAGCACCTGTGCAGCTTGGTGAGTATGAGTCTTTGTCATGTTTGTCGCCCACAGGGGCTGGTTGAGGTGTAATCGGTGGGGGTAGTGCGTTAGGGTTAGAGGAGCTGGGTCCGAGGGGTGGCGGCGGTATGGTAGTCCCTGATATTAGGGAGGTGCTGTTGACTATGTCTCACATTTTAAAAAGAATGGAAGGGGGTACAGCGACTAGGGCAGGGGTGTCACCCGTTGGGCTATGGGTCGCTGCATCGGGTTCAGGGAATCAGATTGTTTGTGGCCCCTGTAGGACCGTGGAGGGGGAACAGGTACCCAGCTCTGGTGTATCCGTGTCACTGTAAATGGAGAAGGATATAGGGGATCCGGTAAAATTGGACGATACGGCAAAGGGTGAAGTTAATTTTTGCTTTGAGGGCCCCTTGGGGGCGCATTTTAAAAAAGAGTTGACGGCGAAAATTTGTCGTGATGAATAAGTGGAAATTTTTCCCTTTACCCCCTTGGAGAAGTTTAATTTGGATAGGGCAAAGAGGGATGACAGGAAAAAGGAGGAGTAGAAGCGAAGCTGGCACTGGCGCCTTATCCAGCAAACTTTCGTGAACTCGATGCAAGCATTCCCTATATTAGCGAGTGTTAGAGTTCAGAAGTCCACGGAAAATAGTTCATGATTGTTTTGTTATCTGGACGCGATTGGGGAAGCTCACCGCACTTATGGTGGGCTGACCTGGTTGCGCTATGATGAACAATTCAGGCAGCGGAAGGCGGTCAGGCCTGACATTAGGTGGTATCAAAAGGATATAGGCCTGTGGCTTTAAGTGAGGGAGCATTTCCCAGCAGGCGGGACAAGGAGGAGGTAGTCGGGGGGGGGGGGTAAGGAGCAAAAGAAAAATCCAGAACATGCTGGCAGTTTAATGAGGGCCAGTGCAAATATGGCAATACATGCAAATTTAAGCATGTGTGCTCCCACTGTAACGAGTGCAGTCGTGTGCAGGTACTGTTTTATTTATTGAAATTTTCAATGAATTTTGCTATTTATTGTTTTTATCCTGTTGTTTTTCATTTTTTTGGTTGTGAATCAATACCTAAGGTGTGGGGGACAGAAATTCAATGAGCAACTCAGGTAGCTAGCAACTTTTAGCTTGTATTTCTCTGCAGGATGTTTTGCTGATCTAACAATGGCCTCTACATCTCGCAGAAGACAGTGATCAAATGATCCTAATATTTTTGGCTACATCTGTGGAAAATTTACTGTGAAGACTCAGAGGCGCAACATTACTGACTTTGTTAAGAGGTTGTATTGTGCGTACTTCAGAGTAAAACTTGGAGAACAAGACAAGCATTGGTCTCCTCACAAAAGTGTGCAAAACCTGAATTGAGAACTTGAGATCATGGTCTCAAGGAAATAATGCTAAACTTCAGTTTGGAGTTCCTATGGTTTGGAGACAACCAAGCAATCATTTAGAAGACTGCTATTTCTGCCTTGTCGATGTAAAAGGTTTGACTAAGAAAAACAAGCAATATTTGCAATACCCGAGTATCCCTTCAGCTATTCGACCAGTTGCCCATAGTGAAGACATACCTGTTCCAAAATTAACTGCGCTTCCAGAAAACGTTGACACAGATCTCTACTCACACTGTTATACTAATGAAGAAGACAGTCCAGATATTTTTCAGCCATGTCATGAAGATAGTGACAAAGCAATTCTGTTTACTCAGTCTGCTTTGAATGATCAGGTTAGAGATCTTTATCTACCAAAAGAGTCTGCTGAACTATTGGCTTCAACATGACTACAAGAGAATCGAATGTTCAAACCCGGTACAAGTGTCTCATTTTATCATAACAGGGAAGCAGAACTGCGTAATTACTTCCATTCAGATGGCCAACTTGTCTATTGTACTGATGTTGAAGGGCTACTTCTCTTTATGGGACTTCCAGCATATGATTCAAGGGATTGGAGGCTTTTTATGGATAGTTCCAAAAGAAGTTTAAAATGTGTTCTGTTACATAATGGAAATAAGTATGGCTCTGTAACAATAGGTCATTCTGTAAAACGTAAAGAAGAATATAAAAACATCAAGATTGTTCTAGAGAGGTTACAATATAATGTTCATGGGTGGTTAATTTGTGTTGATTTTACAATGGTTAGCTTTCTTTTGGGTCTGCAAGGAGGGTACAAAAAACACCCTTGTTTTCTGTGCTACTGGGACAGTTGAGCTACAGCAGAGCATTGGTTGAAAAATGAATGGCCTCAGCGACAGAGTTTGGCATCTGGCGATAAGAATGTCATCCATGATCCTCTAGTGGACAGGAAGAACATTGTCTTTCCTCCCTTGCACATAAAACTTGGATTGATGAAGCAGTTCGTCAAAGCTCTCAATCACTGTGGAGAATGCTTTAACTATATATGTTCAACTTTTCCTGGTCTTAGTGAAGAGAAGAAAAAGGCTGTAATATTTGATGGACCTCAAATAAGAACACTTCGGAGAGACCCAAATTTTATCACATCAATGAATGACACAGAAGAAAGAGCTTGGAATGCATTTTGAAATGTGGTGTAGAATTTTCTAGGGAATAAGAAAGCAGACAACCATGAAGATATTGAGGAAGAGCTACTAATGAGTTTGCAAAATCTTGGATGTAGAAGGACTATCAAAATTCACTATTTACACAGCCATTTTGACTTTTTTCCAGAGCACCTTGGGGATGTGAGCGAGGAACAAGGGGAGCTTTTTCATCAGGACATTAAAACAATGGAAGAACGGTATCAAGGCCGGTGGGACTCACACATGATGGCTGTCTATTGCAGGAGCTTGATGAGAGACAACCCAGAAGCTGTACATCACAGATCAGCCAAGAAAAGAAAGTTCTAATAACTGCCATTTGCCATTCATCTGTGTGCCATATATATGTGTTTTTATATTTGGTATTTGAATTCTGTAAGTATATTTGATTTGCTGTACATAGACTTTGCAATCTTTGTTATTCCTTCATTAAAAATATACAAAATGTAGTACCGAAAATCATGTGTTTTTCTCATAAAACATTCGATAGTAGTAATTTTCATCAAAAATGGGAAATATCTCTAAATCCTGATGTGACAGCCAAACACAGAGTTCATATTCGTAATCAGCAGCCAAAATTGAGTTAAAATATGTTTTAAAACCTTTTGCCTGAAAAATTGCGTTGAACAGTGATTATTTTCAGGCTAGGCCTAGCAGTCACCAGCCAAACCACATAACAGCTGCAGAAGGCCGTGTTTGGCCATCGTGTCCAATGGCCCCACTTTTCAGGCTCCTGTTCCTTTTTGGCAATGATCCAGCTGCCATGTTGGATCCTTCAACCTAGTATGGCCCATCGGCCGGTAACCCTTAGACTTTCTAAACGCAACGTGGCAACAGGTTTCTCACACAATTCTTTAGGTATATACAAAAGTGTGGTCAGGGTTTCAAGAACATTTATGGGTACAGTTTAAAAAATCGACATTTTATTCTTAACAAACAGACCTAGTAAACCAGTCTGTCTAAAGATATTTTTCATCTTTTTCGGTTACTTAATGTTTGTATTGTTCATGTTCACAAAGCATATAAACATATGGCAATACTATTGGATTGGCAGGAGAGGAGACATTTAAAAAGGGTGCCACGAATATCAGACATCTGTGACTAGGAAAAGTGTGAAAGAAGATCACCATAAACCGCCAATGCATCCAATTGTGAGTGGACATCCATTGAAAATGGTAGTCAATGCCATTGAGCATCGTAAGGTAGAGCCCAGCAGGATAGGCTAAGTCTTAACCAGCATGGATCAGTTACCAAAATTGGTAGTGGCTGTCCCTGTGAATGATTTCAGTGCCAAGACTCCACAGCTGTGGAGCAGGGAGAGGTAACTATTGCGAGTGCTGGGGCCAAAAGCAAGCAGGGGAGGCCCAGTCATGGGCGCCAGCACTGGCACAGGGCCCCTCATGGTACGCCCATGTGTCTGACGGCGAGTGGGCCCATCCCACAGTCAGAGCCACTTTTTGGTACTATGAGGGACCCTGTGCCACTGCCGTCGCCCGAGAGTGGGAGCCCCCACCTACTCAGGGTACCAGCACTAGCCCGGGGGTGCCAGGAGGTGACCCCGACCCTGTTGGGGGGGCAGGCCAGATAGAGAGGTGGCAAAAAGTTACATAGGTTGAGTTGTATGCTGGACGTTCTGCAGCTGAAAATGGAGGAATGTGAGAATTCGGAGGAAGACGATGACAAAACGAGCCATTTTGCTGACAACCTATGTGTCCTGAGGGGAAGGTGGGACAAAATCCTTTGAAACCCATGCATGGTTCATTTTAATAAAGGTTAGATCATCAACGTTTACTGTCGACAGCCGGGTCCTTCTTTCTGTCAGGATTGATCCAGCAGCACTGAAGACTCTTTCTGATAGCACACTACCAGCAGGGCAAGCGAGCTCCTGTAAAGCATATTGTGCCAATTCAGGCCAGGTGTCCAGTTTACAGGCCCAGTAGTCAAAGGGGAATGATGGGTGAGGGAGAACATCGATAGGGGAGGAGAAGTAATTTGTAACCATAGTTGTCAACTGCTGTCTACTGTCTGTTGCTATAGATTGCAGATTATTACCATGCGTGTGAGGTGTCCGTGAGAAATCAGTCCACAACATGGTCATAAAACCCTGTCTCCAACACCACTTCGGCTGTGTCTACCATGAACACCTCTTCCATTTGGCCCAGGACTGCTCGTGGTAGAACCTGCAACGCTGCTGTTAGATGGGAATGCCTCTAACAAACGGTTTACCAGAGTTGCTTGTTTGTTGGCTAATATTAGCTCTAGGTTCTCCTGTGGCATGATATTATGTAATTTGCCTTTATAGCGTGGATCGAGGATGCTGGCCAACCAGTAGTCGTCATCCTTCATCATTTTTACAATGTGGGGGGTCCCTTTTTAGGATCTGCAAGGCATAATCAGACATGTGGGCCAATGTTCCAGGTGTCAGTGACGCACTGCCAGCGGTAGGCGTAGGAGCACTTTCTGCCAAATCAACATCCCTCCAGTCACGCACAAACCCTGGACCTGAACTTGGCAAGCCAACATTTTGTCTTGGACCCTCAGAAGCATCCTCCTCCCCTACATAATCATCCCCCCTCCTTTTCCTCTTCTGCCTCCACCTCGTCAAGGACAGTTCCCTGAGCAGACAATGGCTGAATGTCATCAAGACTTTCCTCTTCCTCGTCGTCATCCTCCACTGCACACGCATGATCCTTAATGAGCGTCAAAGTTTGCATGAGCAGACGCATAAGTGGGATGCTCATGCTTATGATGGCGTCATCTGCGCTTACCAGCTGTGTGCATTCCTCAAAACACTGAAGGACTTTACAGAGGTCTTTCAGCTTTGACCTCTGCACACCCGACAACTCCATGTCTGCCCTAGAACTACCTGCCCGTGTATCCTCCCATAAATCCATTACAGCCTGCCTCTGTTCGCACAGCCTCTCAACCATGTGCATGGTGGTGTTCCACCTTGAGGCAACATCTATGATTAGGCGGTGCTTGGGGAGCTTGAGCACTTGCTGCAGCTTCTGCATGCGACTGGAGTCTACGGGGGAGCGACGGATGTGCGAACACAGTCTTCGCACTTTATGGAGCAGAGCTGTTAACTCTGGATAATTATTTAAAAGCACTGCACCACCACGTTCAAGGTGTGAGCCAGGCAAGGTATGTGTCAGAGTTTTGACATGGATATGGCCGCCACAAAATTACGGCTGTTATCACTGACTACTTTGCCTGGCTCAAGATGTATACTGCCCAGCCATGTCTCTGTTTCTCGCTGCAAGTATTGGGACAGTACATCAGCGGTGTATCTCTTGTCGCCCAAACACATAATTTGTAAAACAGCCTGCTGAAGCTTACCACTAGCTGTTCGATAGTGGGACACCTCGTCTGCAACACTGCCAGTTGCCGATGGAGTGCTTGTGCGTCTGTGCTCTGCTGACGAGCTTTCGCTTCTGGAGGATGAGGAGGAGGAGGAGGGGGGCGAATGCCTACAGCCAACTGTTGCCGATAACGTGGGCTAGGCAGCACTGTCCCACCACCGCCGTCCTCTGTGGACCCTGCATCCACCACATTAACCCAGTGTGCAGTTATTGACACGTAACGGCCCTGGCCATGCCTACTAGCCCATGCATCTGTTGTGAGGTGCACCTTTCCACTGACTGATTGCTGCAGTGCATGGACAATGCGGTCCTTCACATGCTGGTGGAGGGCAGGGATGGCTTTTCTCGAAAAAAAAGTGGCGACTGGGTATGTCATAGCGTGGGACAGCGCATGTCATGAGTTCTCTGAACGATGCGCTTTCAACCAAACGGAAGGGCATCATCTCTAATGAGATCAGTTTTTCAATGCAGGCGTTCAAACCCTGTGTACGAGGATGAGAGGCTGAGTACTTTCCTTTCCTACTCAGAGCGTCTGCTAGGGTGAGCTGGACTTGAGAGCTGCATCTGCTGGAACTATCGGTGGACACTAGGGACTGAGAGTGGGTGGTTGATGGTGGTGGTGGTGGTGATGGCCTAGATGAAGTTTTTCGTGGCATAAACATAGTGATTCCCTGACTGCTTTGGCCTTGCGACGACACCTCTACATTTGTTGCTGGTGGTGTGCCAACCGGTGGCCTTACAGTGGGGGAAGCAATGGAGCGTTGAGTAGGAGCCGGTGCACATGTGCTATCTGAGTTTTTGTACTCCATCCACGGTTGCATGTGCATGTTCACTAAATGTCTAAGCATGCAACTGGTGTTCAAATTTTTGAGATTTTTCCCTCGGCTAAAGGTTTCTTAGGCACTTTTTACAGACAACCTTAGCCTCATCGGTAGGATTTTGTTCAAAAAAGTGCCACACTGCACTCTTCCTACTATGGTATACATTTTCAGGCCTTGCACGCTCTGGTAATTTGACCATCAGGCCAACCGTCCCTGCAACTTTATTTTTTTAAGACCTTTTGGGACTCGTACAGATAAACCCGATGCGATCTCGATACCTGCTGCAGATCCTTCTCCTCTTCTGAGCTACTGCCAGTGGCACCCTCTTCCACCACTACATGCCAATCCAGGTCAACAAATTGGTCATCCATCACCTCCTCTTCAATTTCATCTGCACAGTCCTCTCTGTCACCGTCTAAGGTGGTACAGTATGCGGGAAGGGGCACATGAGTTTCAACAGGGTCACATTGTGGCGCAGTACAGTCATGGCCAAAAGTTTTGAGAATGACACAAATATTATATTTTCACATGATCTGCTGCCCTCTGATTTTTATGTGTGTTTGACAGATGTTTTTATCACAGACAGAAATATAATTGCAAACATATGAGTAACAAAAGCTTATATTGACAGTTAGAATGAGTTAATGCAGCAAGTCAATATTTGCAGTGTTGACCCTTCTTCTTCAGGACCTCTGCAATTCTCCCTGGCATGCTCTCAATCAACTTCTGGACCAAATCCTGACTGATAGCAGTCCATTCTTGCACAATCAATGCTTTCATTTTGTCAGAATTTTTAGGTTTTTGTTTGTCCACCCGTCTCTTGATGATTGACCACAAGTTCTCAATGGGATTAAGATCTGGGGAGTTTCCAGGCCATGGACCCAAAATCTCTATGTTTTGTTCCCTGAGCCATTTAGTTATCACCTTTGCTTTATGGCAAGGTGCTCAATCATGCTGGAAAAGGCATTGTTGATTGCCAAACTGCTCTTGGAGGGTTGGGAGAAGTTGCTCTTGGAGGACATTCTGGTACCATTCTTTATTCATGGCTGTGTTTTTAGGCAAGACTGTGAGAGAGCCGATTCCCTTGGCTGAGAAGAAACCCCACACATGAATGGTTTCAGGATGCTTAACAGTTGGCATGAGACAAGAATGGTGGTAGCGCTCACCTTGTCTTCTCCGAATGAGGCGTTTTCCTGATGTCCCAAACAATCGAAAAGGGGATTCATCAGAGAAAATAACTTTACCCCAGTCCTCAGCAGTCCACTGCCTGTACCTTTTGCAGAATATCAGTCTGTCCATGATGTTTTTTCTGGAGAGAAGTGGCTTCTTTGCTGCCCTCCTTGAGACCAGGCCTTGCTTCAAGAGTCTCCGCCTCACAGTGCGTGCAGATGCACTCACACCTGCCTGCTGCCATTCCTGAGCAAGCTCTGCACTGCTGGTAGCCCGATCCCGCAGCTGAAACACTTTTAAGAGATGGTCCTGGTGCTTGCTGGTCTTTCTTGGGCGCCCTGGAGCCTTTTTGGCAACAATGGAACCTCTCTCCTTGAAGTTCTTAATGATGCGATAGATTGTTGACTGAGGTGCAATCTTTCTAGCTGCGATACTCTTCCCTGTTAGGCCATTTTTGTGCATTGCAATGATGACTGCACGTGTTTCTTTAGAGATAACCATGGTTAACAGAAGAGAAACAATGATGCCAAGCACCAGCCTCCTTTTAAAGTGTCCAGTGGTGTCATTCTTACTTAATCATGACAGATTGATCTCCAGCCATGTTCTCATCAACACCCACACCTGTGTTAATGGAGCAATCACTGAAAAGAGGTTAGCTGGTCCTTTTAAGGCAGGGCTGCAATGATGTTGAAATGTGTTTTGGGGGATAAAGTTCATTTTCTAGCCAAATATTGACTTTGCAAGTAATTGCTGTTAAGCTGATCACTCTTTATAACATTCTGGAGTATATGCAAATTGCCATTAGAAAAAGTGAAGCAGTAGACTTTGTAAAAATTTATATTTGTGTCATTCTCAAAACTTTTGTCCATGACTGTAGACTTCAATGGCAATGTAGTTCTGGTCTTCAATGGGGCAGCACAATCATCTACCAGTGGCTGTGCATCAGTGCACTCAATGTCAGATTCATCTTGGACTGGGGAATGAGGCATTGGACTTAATAACCCAGGCATGGTATGTGAAAAGAGCTCCATGGAGTAATCTGAAGTGTGGGCTGATGCATCCTTCACTTGTAGTGGGAGTAAAGGAGCCAAGGAAAGTGGTTGGTCCGGACCAGAAGGCTGCACTGACGAGTCAGTGGTTGCAGATTTTGAAATATCAGAAGAGGAGGCGATAGAGCTTGACGCAGCTTTGGCAATGTAAGCCAAAACCTTTTCCTGAAGCTCAGGCTTTAAAAGACGTTTACCTACCTCCAGAAAAGGGAGCCTTCCAGGCATTCTGTAGTCAGACGATGACGCAGGCTCAACACCTCCTGCGTTAGGTGCTATTGTGCTTTTGGCACTAGCAGCAGATGCAGCACCACCACCACCATCAGTAACAGGTGGCCCAGCACCACCACATGCTCGACTTCTTCCACCATACTTCCTCATGTTGGTGTAAATGTTGCCAAAATCACAGAAGATATATGTTACTGTATGAGAAGCGTACAGCTGTATACGGTGAAGGTGAAAATTTTAATCTCCGTATATATTTGAGGAACACACAGACTGTCACAGGCTCACTATGGATTACAGTAGAATTCAGAAATCAGATGTGATGCTCCACACAAGCAATTTGTACACTGTCAGTGGCAGTCAGCTGTGCTACTCCACCAAATTAATTGGCACCTTATCACAGTCAGGCAGCCTAGTAATCAGACGTGATGCTCCACTCAAGCAATTTGTACACTGTCAGTGCCAGGCAGCTGTGCTACTCCACCAAACTAATTGCCCCCTTATCGCAGTCAGGCAGCCTACTAATCAGATGTGATGCTCCACTCAAGCAATTTGTACACTGTCAGCGCCAGGCAGCTGTACTACTCCACCAAATTAATTGCCCCCTTATCACAGTCAGGCAGCCTAGTATTCAGATGTGATGCTCCACTCAAGCAATTTGTACACTGTCAGTGCCAGGCAGCTGTACTACTCAACCAAATTAATTGCCCCCTTATCACAGTCAGGCAGCCTAGTAATCAGATGTGATGCTCCACTCAAGCAATTTGTACACTGTCAGTGCCAGGCAGCTGTACTACTCCACCAAATTAATTGCCCCCTTATCACAGTCAGGCAGCCTAGTAATCAGATGTGATGCTCCACTCAAGCAATTTGTACACTGTCAGTGCCAGGCAGCTGTACTACTCCACCAAATTAATTGCCCCCTTATCACAGTTAGGCAGCCTACTAATCAGATGTGATGCTCCACTCAAGCAATTTGTACACTGTCAGTGCCAGGCAGCTGTACTACTCCACCAAATTAATTGCCTCCTTATCACAGTCAGGCAGCCTAGTAATCAGATGTGATGCTCCACTCAAGCAATTTGTACACTGTCAGTGCCAAGCAGCTGTACTACTCCACCAAATTAATTGCCCCCTTATCACAGTCAGGCAGCTTACTAATCAGATGTTATGCTCCACTCAAGCAATTTGTACACTGTCACTGGCACGCAGCTCAGCTACTCCACCAAATTAATTGCCCCTTTATCACAGGCAGGCAGCCTGTAATCAGATCTGATGGTCCACACAAGCAATTTCTACAGCGTCACTGGCAGGCATGCAGCCTAAGAACCAGCGTAGCTGCACACACTAAAATCCTCCCCTCTCACTGCACAGTCACTGTACAGCTAATCGCTATCAGCACAAAGTTTTTTTTTGTTTAGGCCCTGCCTAACGCTCTACCTGCTCAGAAGCACCGCCAGCAACCTTCCCCTACACTGAGTTCGGCAGTTGTAAAATGGCGGTTGGCGCTGAGGGATTTTATATACAGTGTGACGCCACAGAAAGCCAGCCAATCGCTGCAATGCCCTTCTCTAAGATGGTGCTGGCCGCCTGCTATGTCATCACGTTGCCCACAGCCTGCGTCCTTGCTCATTGGCCGTGAAAAGGCGCTTAAAGTGTAGAAGAAAACCGACCCCAGCAAAATGGTCTCCGAACACGTGACCGAACTCACTCCCCGGTCGGGTTTCGTTTCATGAAACCCGACTTTGGCGAAAATCGGCGATTTTTGAAAATGAACGACCTGTTTCGATCAACTCTACTGACGACTCCTTGCTTGCATTTTTTGAAACTTCAGAAGAGGAGGCGATAGAGCTGGAGGCTGTTTCAGCAATGTAAGCCAAAACCTGTTCCTGATGCTCCGGCTTTAAAAGCGGTTTACCTACTCCCAGAAAAGGGAGCCTTCCAGGCCTTCTGGAGCCAGACGATGATGCAGGCTCAACATAGCCTGCCTTAGGTGCTATTGTGCTTTTGGCACTACCAGCAGAAGCACCACCACCAGTAACAGCTTGTCCCCCCCGCGCCCATGTCCACGGCCTCTTCCACCATACTTCCTCATGTTTGGCAAAATGTACCAAAAATACCAGCAGATATATGGTACTGTATCAGAAGCGTACAGCTGTATAAGGTGTAGGGGAAAATTTAAATCTCTGATTATATTTCCGGAGTCACACACAGACGCTCACTCAGTATGGATTTGACCGTAACACAAAGAGCAGAAAAACGGTACTGTATCTGTAGCGTACAGCTGTATACAGTGTAGGGGAAAATTTAAATCTCTGTATATATTTCCGGAGTCACACACAGGTGCTCACTCAGTATGGATTTGACCAGAATACAAAAAGCAGAAAAACGCTACCGTATCAGAAGCGTACAGCTGCATACAGTGTAGGGGAAAATTTAAATCTCCGTATATATTTCCGGAGTCACACACAGACGCTCACTCAGTATGGATTTGACCAGAATGCAAAAAGCAGAAAAACGGCACTGTATCAGAAGCGTACAGCTGTATACGGTGTAGGGGAAAATTTAAATCTCCGTATATGTTTCCTGAGTCACACACAGACACTCACTCAGTATGGATTTGACCGTAATACAAAGAGCAGAAAAACGGTACTGTATCTGTAGCATACAGCTGTATACAGTGTAGGGGAAAATTTAAATCTCCGTATATATTTCCGGAGTCACACACAGGTGCTCACTCAGTATGGATTTGACCAGAAAACAAAAAGCAGAAAAACAGCACTGTATCAGAAGCGTACAGCTGTATACGGTGTAGGGGAAAATTAAATCTCCATATATGTTTCCTGAGTCACACACAAACGCTCACTCACTATGGATTTGACCGTAATACAAAGAGCAGAAAAACGGTACAGTATCAGAAGCGTACAGCTGTATATGGTGTAGGGGAAAATTTAAATCTCTGTATATATTTCCGGAGTGACACACAGACGCTCACTCAGTATGGATTTGACCGTAATACAAAGAGAAGAAATACAGTACTGTATCAGAAGCGTACAGCTGTATATGGTGTAGGGGAAAATTTAAATCTCCGTATATATTTCCAGAGTCACACACAGACGCTCACTCAGTTTGGATTTGACCAGAATACAAAAAGCAGAAATACGGCACTGTATCAGAAGCTTACAGCTGTATACAGTGTAGGCGAAAATTAAAAGTATTAGTGCTGTGTAAAAAGCAGTCTGCAAAGCAGTATACACACAGCAATACAGCTAGCAGGCAGCCTAATAACCAGCGCTGCTGCACACAAGAAAATCCTCCCCTGTCACTGCACACTAACATTACAGCACAATTGCTATCAGCACATCCGCAGAACTTCTCTTTACAGCCCTAACTCTCTCCCTAGTGATAAACAGCATCAGCAACCTCTCCCTACTGTGAAGATCACCAGAAGTAAAATGGAGGTCGGAGGTGAGGGCTTTTATAGACACTATGACGTCCCCAAAGCAAGCCAATCACTGCAATGCCCTTCTCTAAGATGGTGGCGGACGCTGCTCATGTCATCTCGTTGCCCACAGTGTACGTCCTTGCTCTTTGGCTGAAAAAAGGCGCCTGAAAGCATTCTGGTAAATACGACTTTGGCGCTCATTTCGACGACCGCATGGCCGACCTCACGCTATGGTCAGGCTTCGATTGACTAAACTCGACTTTGGCTAAAGTCGGCAACTTTTGAATCTGACCGACCTGTTTCGCTCAACTCTAATCATGACACAAGGTCTTCTATGATTGGCTGTCGAAGTCATATTTCCCTGTCCATACAAAAAGTGGACATCTTGTTCTGCTGATGTTATTGTCTCAGTGTCACACTGCAGAGAAGCCACTCTTGATAGTGCTGCAAGTGAACTTGTCAGCTAGATAGAATCCTTTCCTAACTAGATTGTGCAAAAACTGTTTGGCAGACTGAGGAGGCCCTATTTGCTAACCCAAATTCTTTGTGATAAAACAGTGTTTCAGCGAGAAATCAGAAAGCCAGATATCCACTAAAAAATCGTTAGGCCTAATATTGGGGTGAAGCCAGAAGGCCCAATTAGTTAGTCCAATTCATTTGTAATAAAAGTGTGTTTCAGTTAAAAATCAGAAGGCCAGATATCCACTTAAAAATAGTTAAGTACAGTGGGATCGGAAAGTATTCAGACTCCTTAAAATTTTTCACTCTTTGTTTCATTAGAGCCATTTGGTAAATGCAAAAAAATTCATTTTTTTCTCATTAATGTACACTCTGTACCCCATCTTGACTGATTAAAAACAGATATGTAGAAATTTTTGCAAATTTATTAAAAAGAAAAACTGAAATATCACATGGTCATAAGTATTCAGACCCTTTGCTCAGACACTCATATTTACGTCACATGCTGTCCATTTCCTTGTGATCCTCCTTGAGTTGGTTTCACTCCTTCATTTGAGTCCAGCTGTGTTTAATTAAACTTATAGGACTTGATTTGTGAAGACATGCACCTATCTGTATAAGACCTCACAGCTCATAGTGCATGTCAGACCAAATGAGAATCATGAGGTCAAAGGAACTGACCAAGGAGCTCAGAGACAGAATTGTGGCAAGGCACACATCTGGCCAAGGTTACAAAATAATTTCTGCAGCACTTCCTGTGAAGTGAAAACCATTCCCGGTGACTACCTCTTGAAGCTCATCAAGAGAATGCCAAGAGTGTGCAAAGCAGTCATCAAAGCAAAAGGTGGCTACATTGAAGAACCTAGAATATAAAACATATTTTCAGTTGTTTCACACTTTTTTGTTAAATATATAATTCCACATGTGTTAATTCATAGTTTTGATGCCTTCAGTGTGAATGTACAGAAAAATCTTTGAATGAGAAGGTGTGTCCAAACTTTTGGTCTGTACTGTACATGCTGGAGAAGACTTTAAATAGTCTGCGTGAGGAGGTGGTGGTTCCAAAGGAAGAGGTGAAAGCAGAGGAGATTGCGTAAGGGATTGCAATATCTCAAATTTCCGGATGGTTGTTGCACAGGTGAGTGCCATGGGAGAGTGTCTTACAGCAATTGAGAGGGCTTATGGTATCAGACAAACTTTTAGCGATGGTTCAGGATCTGAGGAACAAATGAAGGAGCACGAGGTGATTTTAGCGATGGTTCAGGATCTGAGGAACAAATGAAGGAGCACGAGGTGATTTATGTGAAACGTCATGGATGAAGAGGATAATGATCCCCTCTTTGTTGTCCGTGTTTAGCAGGAGGGGATGGAGGAAGAAACCTTGAGTGTTACCCGTCACTAACACAACATGGACTTGGACCTCATAGAAGCACCTGATAAATGTGTGCCTTCTTGATGCACTATCTTCAACATGATGCCCATATTCTTAGGGTTAGAAATAGTCCTGACAATTGGGTTGCCGCTTAGTTACATACACAGTACAATAGTAAATTTAGTCAGACGCTTCCGCCTGGAAAAGGATGCCCGCATGCTGGAGTATCGAAACATGCTTGTAGACAATCTTAAGAGTGGTTTACCCCAAGACAGGAGTGAGGCACAAAGTATGCATCCCAGTTCTAGACATCCAACCCTGGGGAACATCAAGACATCATCGCAAAAACAGCAGTAACAGCAGCAGTGTACGTGGCATAAGCAATTTCTATGAGTCATTTCACACATTCATTAGACCAAGTCAAGATCTCCAAAGACTTTTGCACCCCAGTCGCAGACTGGGCAGACTAGGCAATGGTATTGTTTTTAGTGTCATGCATTGATCTCGATTTATTGCAGTCTGTGTCATCTTTGTCATGGCTTCTGTGCCTGCTGTTGCTACTGCTGCTGATGTTGCAAACATTTTTTTGAAATGTGGAGGCTCTGAGTTGTGTCTCCATCTGGTGGATTGCCTGTAGTGGAAAGTGTGTCAGAGGCTTTTTATACTGTTTCTACTCTGTGGAAATTGATGGCAGCTTAGTGATGTGTGACAATAAGTTTTTGAAATGTATAGGCTCCAAGTTGGTTCGTCATCTGGTGGATTGATGGTAGTGGAATGTATGTCAGAGGCCTATTATACTGTTCTACTGTGCCACTTTAATGGTGTGTGACAATTTTTTTAAATTTGGAGAATCCAAGTTGTGTCTCCATCTGGTGGGTTGCCTGTAGTGGAAGGTGTGTCAGAGGCCTATTATACTGTTCGTACTCTGTGGAAATTGATGCCACTTTAGTGGTTTGTGACAATAGTGTCACGTTGTGACAATGCATGTTGTGACAATGCATGTCTGTGCTTTATCCCTTTGCTCCTTTTCCCCCTAATTGAGCTGGGATACTGATATCCGTTACCTGTATGGATGATGGTCAGTTCCCAGCTCTGCTGCGTAGCCGTGCATGCGTGGGTGTCTCCGCTGTGCTGCATGACCACCCGCATGTGCGGTCCCTGGCTATTGCTGTGGAAGCTAACCGTAGGTCAAGGTCCTCTGCAGTGGTGCATGACTTACTACGTGTGTTTAGGCTGCAGCCATTTCCAGGTGCCCTTGCTGTGCTGAATTGTGTTTGGCTGCATAAGGTGCGCGGGCCACACCTGCCCTGCTTTTATCAGGGTTAGTGTGTGTACTTGAAATGCTGTCCCCAGCCAATTACTGAGGGGCAGCTCATATATAAAGGCTCCCTGCCCTATGGGCGGGGCCTTAGCTACTCACATAGCTTCTGAATCTTGCCATGTTTGTTGTGTGTTCCTGTACCCGTTCCTGCGCCCATCCTAGAGGCGGTAATTCTAGGCTTGAACCCCTGATCCTGTACCCGTCCCTTCGCCTATCCTGGAGGCGGTAATTCCAGGCTTGAATCCTTGATCCTGTACCTGTCCTGTACCTGACTGTCTGAACTGTGTCTGCTGTGTTATGTTCCTGAATCCTTCTGTGCCCTGAACCCTGTGCCCAGTGACTGTGACCTTTTGCTAACTGACTTCCTTTGATACAACCTGGGTTCATCTTGGAAGGAGGAGTCCGGTGTGGGTGTGCTGAGTTTCTGTTACTCTGTGCTCGGCTTGTTTTTGGTGCAATCCCCGGCCGGCTCCAGTGGAGCCTGGCGGGGCTTGCACCAGACCGCTTGGGTTTCTTTTTAGATCGCTTCCAGATGTCCGGATCCGATCCTTCCCTGCCTGATGTCCGGAACCTGCCGATCGTTGCCAGATGTCCTGAGCCTGATACAGCGGCCTCATGTCCGGAGCCTGATGTCCGCAGGCCGATGTCCGGAACCTGTCGATCGTTGCCAGATGTCCGGAGTCCGATGCCAGTGTTCTGATGTTCCTGAGATCCAGCCCGTGTTCCGGTGTCCGTGTTCCTGATGTCCAGTCCGTGTTCCTGATTCCATCTTCCTGAGTCCGTGTTCGTGTGTTCGTGTTACGGAGATCCAGTCCGTGTTCCTGATGTCCAGTTCGTGTTCCTGATTCCATGTTCCTGAGGTCCAGTTCATGTTCCTGAGTTCGTGATTCTGATGTCCTCATGTGTCCTGTCTACGTTCTGATGACCTCGTGTACCCTGATGTTATGCCTGTGTCCTGATGTCCCACCTATGTGTGCCGCAGTGATCCGTTGGCACCTTGGAGTCCTCTGGGTGATACCCTTCTGGAAGGTGTGGAATCGGGGGCTTTGCATAGTCATGTTTGATTTATGTACTGTGTGTCTTCACTTATTTACTTTAGTAAACTTTACTTCCCTATACCTGAAGTTGTGCGGTGTAATCAAGTTCTACGTGACTCTTCCTTGTCCACGTGCTCAGCTGCCACAGAACCCTGGTCTCTGCCCTTCCCTAGTTTGGGTAGGCCCGGGTCCCCCTCTGTGGTATGGAGGGTCCATATTGTGTCCCCGGGGGACGCCCGTCCCACGCCATGATGGTCGGTCAGCGTGGAGGCGATTATGGGCTGGGCCGCTTCTCGGCGGCTGCAGCCAATCGTGACACATAGTTTTTTAAAATGTGGAGAATTCAAGTTAGATCTCCTTCATGTGTGTTGCCTGTAGAAGTAGGTCTTCCAGACAGGCAGGCCTGCACTTGCTTTCACTCAACTACCTGTGTTACTATCCTTACATTTTTCTACCATTAGTACTCTATGAACCTTATGTTTATGCCATCTGAGTGTGGCTGAGAAAAAAAGGAGCTGTTGCATGAGGTATTAGGGCTCTCAGAAAATAAGGATTCCACCGCTCCCTTAACGACAAGGTCCTCATTGACACTTCAATTCCAAGCTGTAAAAGCTAGGCCAGACCCTGATTCCTCATGCATGGCCCATGACTGACTGCTGCGATGTCATTTGCAACTTTCTACTCTGGGTCATTTGATGCCACTTTTTATGCTGTTTGTCCCTGATTTTAGCTGTTTGGGAAGCTTTTTGTTAACCATTAAGGTGCTGTGTATACGTTTGGTTTGGCATCCTATTGAATCTAATGGCGTTCGGGTACGTTTGTCAAAATGTTAGTAGAACATGTTAGGCAAACTTTTTAACGTTCATAAATCGAGCCGACCCAAACCGAACCTTGAAAGGTTCTGTCATCTCTATTTGTGACATCTGAAAGGATGAATGTTCGAGAAGAAAAGTTGAGCACTGCTATGAGCCCTGTGCCATGCCAACAGTAAAGTATCCTGAGAGCATTCATGTGTGGGTTTGCTTTGCATCCATGTAACACATACATTCCCTGACAGAAGTTACGTTGCTTATCCATGTTATGTAAATAAAAGCATATAACCTGACGATAATGTTAGGGGTCAAGTTCCCGCTTCTGCACAAGGGTAATCTCGAACCATCCCTGCTGCGGTCTCCCATGCATCTCAGGCCACAGTGGACTCTGCTCAGCAGAGACGTCGGTCCCAGCGTCTCACCCAGTCTAATACTGTGCAGAGGATTACTGCTGCCTCTCCAGCTTCTGCTATTGTAGCCAGTACTGGTCAGCGGCGAGCAGAAGTCTTTGGGACTAAGTCCTGCGTTTCTCCATCTGAGCATGCCCAGGGCAAGATCTCCCATTGGAGATTAGGGGTCACATGCTCGGTTACTGCAGCGACTCAAATTGGTCCGCCAGGAAGGTCCTGAAACTGCTTGTGTTCTGGAACAGTTTCTCATTGGTCCTTTTCTGGAAGGTCCTGTAGCTACTAATATAAAAGGTGCGCATGACCGCTCGGCCGTGCGCTAGTATCAATTGTGTTATGTGCTTTGCGCCAGTGTGATCATGCACGCATGTGGTTAGGGCTCGGCTGAAATAAGCCCCTAGAATACTGGCACCTCCGGTGAGATTTGTATGCACATTTTCAGGGCTTGGCTGAAATAGCCTCTAGAATACCGGCTACTCCGGTGAGGAGTTGCTTGTTTGCATTGCTGACTGCATGACCACGGACTGCTATCTGCACAGCAGTTTATCTGTTACCCCTGTGGTGTTAACAGGACAGTCTCTATCTCTGCGTGTCTACCTCAGCGACTCTGTGGTGTAACAGAGTTTGCTTATGCCGCCATATAGTGCCACAGCATCTATGTTTGCGACTCTGTGAAGTAACAGAGTTTGCTTATACCGCCATCTTACTAGCAGCAGGCTCTGCATGCATGGTGGACCCCGGGCAGCGAACGCACCTATTATTTATATTTATTTGGTGCGTTCCGCCAGCCCTAACAGGTAAATTCTTCCATTGGTTGTATACATTATTCTTTTGAAAGCTGAAACCCTCCGAAATGTGGTTTAGGTTAAGAAAATAAATTGCCATCAATGCAGAAATATTGATTATTTAATGGTCACAGAATGGTCAGATTATGGCAAGACAAAAGTTTTGTCGCCCACAGAAAGTAATGTGATATTCAAACAAATAATTAACTTAAAATACAAATATATGTTGCATAACATTGGTGAATGAAGTTGTGGTGCTATTAGAGTCATATTTAATATTTTGTGTGACTTCCATGAGCTTGAAGGACTGCATTCATGCGGTTCAGCAATGATTCATACAATTTACTAATGAAGTCATCAGGAATAGCACAGAATGCAGTCTTACATGCCTCCCAGAGTTCATCTAGATTCTTTGGTTTTGTCTTCCAAGCTTCCTCTTTCATCCTACCCCATAAATGCTCAATGATGTTCACGTCTGGTGACTGGGCTGGCCAGACCTTGAGCACCTTGATCTTTTTCGCCTGGAGGAACTTTGTTGTAGAGATGGATGTATGAGATGGAGCACTATCCTGCTGCAGAATTTGACCCCTTTTATGATTTGGAATATAAGAGGTAGCTAATACTTCTTGATATTTTAGGCTATTGATATTGCCTTCCACCTTGTAAATGTTTCACACACCCCCATACTGAATGTAACCCCAGACCATGATCTTTCCACCACCAAATTTAACTGCGTTTCTGGGTGTATTTTGGATCCATACGGGCTCCAGTAGGTCTCCTGCAGTATTTTAAGCGGCTGTGGTGTAAGATTCATCAGAGAAATCCACCTTCTGCCACTTTTCCAGCGTCCATCTGTTTAGCAGGCTGTGGTTTTTTATTTGCCTTTTGTTTAAAGCTGGCATCTGGGCACTGATTCGACCATGGAGGCCATTTCAAGACAGAATCCTACAAACTGTTATAGTTGACACAGGGACTTGAGGTGACCAGGCTTGTTGGAGTTTTGCTGCAGTGGAAGAGGGGCTTGCTTTAGATTTTCTAACCAACAAACATTCCTCCTGAGCAGTTGTCTTGCGGGGTCTGCCAGACCTGGCTTGTCAAACACATCTCCAGTCTCTTCAAATCTTTTTTTAATTCTTTGTACTTGATGCTGGACACATTAAAGGTGCCAGCCAGCTCTGCAGTGGATCTGGTCTTCAGCCTCTTGATAATACAGGCTTTGGTCGCAGGGAGGATTTTTGGCATGTTGTCAGAGCTCAAGTTGCAGCTCAAGTGAAGGTCTGGGGTGCTGGGTTTCTTTTTATACACACCCACTAATTAACCGAGCATTTACTGAGCACAGGTTTGGATGTAAACTAGGATTGGGTGCATTATATGACCAGGCGACAAAACTTTTGTCTTGCGAAAATCTGACACTTCTGTCTCCATTACATGATCAATATTTCTGCATTGATGCCAATTTATTTTCTTAACCTAAACCTCATTTTGGAGGGTTTCAGCTTTCAAAAGAATAATTTATACAACCAATGGATGAATTTAACGTCAGGTTATAAGCTTTTTTTTACATCACATGGATAAGCGACATAACTTCTGTCAGGGAGTGTAATTTATGGACATCTGTGGTTTGAATTCTTTGTCTGTGTGGATTGGATGGGTTTTTTCTGACATCTGGTTAGACTTTCATGTCAATAGCACCTTTAGAAATATATTTACTTAGAAAATTGGTGACATGTTCAATACTTATTTCACCCCTTGTATATTATACTCTACCACAAGCTGTGACATACAGCCATCATTCTTATTGTGTAACTTTGTGTACTTGTAATCATCTTGTTACTATTGTGAAAGAAAATAATTTAATCAACCATTACATCCTGAAACTATTCCTAAAATAGACATTCTTTGCATATCTACAAATGCCATAAAAGTCTAAAAGATTGAGATATGAATTCTATGACCTTGACACTTCTGAAGAAAAGTTGACTTTCAGCTTAACCCCTTCACGACATATAGGTACATCATAGTTCATGTGTCCCCCTTTGATGCAGTCTCCGGCGCTGAACCCACATCTTTTCCGACACATGACATCTGATCTGATCAACTATCATGTGCCCCTAATAGATGCTGGGTGGAATCGAGATCCAACCACGGCTGTTAAAATGTTAAATGCCGCTGTCAATCTCTGACAGCGGCATTTAACATGAGAGCGCTGGAAGTGCATCACAAACCACACCCATCGCTTACCCTTAACATGTTTCGTGAACATGTCTTAATAGTCTTTGGAAGACATTTTGGGGGTGGAATGGGGAGATAAAGAATAAGGTATCTCCACTTTAAACTACCCAGTTTTTATAGCACTTTAATCTTACTCTAAAGGTACTGCCACACTACACAATCCCGCTAGCGATCTCGTTAGCGTCGCATACTAATGAGATCGCTAGCGGGATTGTTTCTATATCGCTAGTGGCTTCCTATTTTAGCGATGTCGTTAGGACGCTATCGCGGTTAGCGATCTCCTTAACGACTTTAGCGGTACAAAAGTACCGCTAAATCGCTAAAAAAGGTGCCACACTTAGCGATATATACTTACCCAGCGGGGCGCCAGCGACGAAAATAGGGTCCGGAACGATTCCAGCGACGAGCGAGATCACAGCAGGAAGCTCGTCGCTGGCAGATGCCGCACACAACAACATCGCTAACGGGATCGCTAAATAGTGACGTTTTTTAGCGATCCCGTTAGCGATGTTGTTTAGTGTGGCATACCCTTAAGTACTGAATATTTTATTTTTCATATCATTATGCTGCTACTCATCCAAACCAAGCACCTACTAGTATTGGGCTTATATCAGCTATCTCCAGTATGGATGTTCCTTGAACAGACAGAGATCGTGTTAGATTGTTTGAAGGTCTATTTGGCTCCTTGATATAACGATTGATATCCAGTGACCAAGGATACCCTTTTTACACCAGGTAAGTCTATTATTTTACCACTTTGAATTATCACTCTGGTAGCAGTATCTCAATATTTCAATCTTCAATTGTTCGTGTTATAAGTGGAGAAGAAGGCAGATGTCTCTGATAAGATAAATTACAAATTTTCACATATTCACCTGTACTATTGATTTATACAAAGTTTCTTGAGTACAGCTCCCATTTAAGTAAATTAAAAGGTGGTATTTTATTTCAAATTAACTCCTTTTTACATTACAATAATTATAATAAAATGATTATTAAATATTATTATAAATATCATTTGCAAATAGAAAATGTCACCATGTATTTAAAGTATTAAAGTACTTAAATAAAATTTAAAGGATGGGTAAATAATAAAGGACTCAATGCTATGGCTCAAAAGTTCTCAGGCTCAATGTAAACATTTTCATTCTGTGTAATATTTTATCTACATAGGTTTTATTTACAGGCATAATTGAGGAACTGAATATTTGGCTTCTTGTAGTTAAGAATGGATAGGGAGTTCTGATGTGAACAAATGAAGATGTCTTTTTGTGGTCCTTTTGGCAACAGGCTGATCAAAAAAATTAACTTCAATATTTCCGTCACTGAAAGCTTCCCTCCTAGTATCTGCACTTGTGGTATTTTTCTTACTTTTTGTTGCGTTAAGGTGATACCTGAATTTCCAGGTCTTCTTGCAGGAGAAGTTCGGTCTTTCATGAAACAAAAACATATAGCTGATAGGAAGTTTTTCTTAAAGTTTTCATTCATAAAAGCATATACAATAGGATTGCAAATTGAATTAAAAAATCCAATTGTTTGCACTACAGCAAATATTATCTTGATTGTGACATCATCATATTCATTTTCAAAGTTGCCTAAAAAATAAAAAGAGAAACATATAAAGGTAGAAGAAAAAATAATGTACAGTATTGTTGAAACCTGTATTGTGGCAGTTAAGATTTGGACAGATTACAATTGATCAATAATGGTTTTGTTCTGTATTTTATTAGATTTGTTTTTATCAATTATTTTGTTTTAGGAATAATGGCAAAGCTGAAAAAGATATAATTACTTGGGAGACATTAAAAAGCTAAGTGTTATTGCAAAGGCAATTACTCATAGGCATAGAAAGATGAAATGAGTTATTTTGTAACATTAATAGCAGTATCTGAATTTAGTTAGATTATTCTACAAGATAGAATATATAATTAAATGTGTATGAATTTATAATTAAAGTCTATAAAAAGAGACAATATCAGTGTATGGGTTAAAGGGGTTTTCCACTACTAGGACAACCATTTCTTAAACTAAATGTTCTGCCCGATAAAATAATAAAACCTATACTCACTTCCCATGCTGGCTCAGTTCCAGCATTGTCAGCACTCACAGTCCTGGGGCTGTGATGTGGTAGAGTGACACTTGGTACCCAGAGCCCAACCTGCACTGGTGTCACTGTCTCTGCCTTTGGACAGACTGAACATGAAGATGAAGTCTGGGATAAGCTGCAGCTCGGACTTCCTCATCATGTTCAGTTTGTGTCACATGTTTGTGTCACATGTCACAACACTGCATCAAAGCCCGGAGAGAGAACGTGCCAACACTGCTGGAACGGAGCTGATACGGGAGGTGAGTATAGGCTTTATTATTTTATTGAGGCAGAACTTTTAGTTTTAGAATTGGTCATCCTAGTAGTGGACTACCCCTTTAAAGAAGCACTCCCATCAAAATTGTTATCCTCTACCTATATTGCAATCATATTATATAGCACTGTGTTCTTAGAGTTGTCATTTTGCCTTTTTATTTAATTAATTCTTATCTTTTCCTTTAGGTCTATTACATCACATGATAATAATAAAACTGACTAGCTGAATCTTTCTATGTTCTATGTAGAAAAAGGAGGACAATTGTTATATGACTCATACGTCACTGCAAAAGAGTAATGATTTATGCAGGAATAAGAGACTTCCTATTTCTACATAGAGCAGAGAAAAGAGCAGAATTAGGTGGGTAGAAAGGCAAAATGAGCAAATGTCAGTACACAGTGCTATATAATATGATGATTGCAAGTATATAAACGATGATGGGAGCTCTTGTTTAAAGAAAAAACGTAATCTACAGAACCATAATTTTTTTTCTGTGGAGCAAAGAACATATATGCAGGTAGTTGTTCTGACTGGTGATGATATCTCCGGTTTCAGGCAGTGACCCTCCTGCTTCATTTCACCTCATGTCAACAGAGCAGTTCGATCTTTTCTGGTCTCCTCTGTCGAAGGAGCGTATTTGCCAATGTCATGCTGATTGACAGCCATCTCCTTGCAGCAGGGAGCCAGCTGTCTGTCAGGATGACATTGGCAGTTACACTCCATCAGCAGAGCAGAAAAGAAGAAGCTTTTACTCTAGCATCTACTGACGTGATGTCTCAGAAAGTAGGAGATTTGCCAACAGGAATGGTCTGTGATTTCTTTGAGCTGGTAGAGATCAGGCAGGAAGTTAGCAGTTACCTACCTGTAAGTTCTTCACCCCATAGCAAAAAATAAGCAAAATCTCAGATAACGCCATTTATAGAGGTGAGATTTCTTACATGAATATACATGGCAGGGGCAGGAAACATCAGCTCAGTAGTACATCAAACATATTTGATCAGAAAATCAAGGAAATATATTTAATCCAAGAATTTAATGTGGTGATACCACTAATGTAATTGCACAGAGATTGATGCTTCAGAGACTGGTAGTTCTGTGGAAACTGTTTGGGTAAGAATACAAGGACAGAACAATGGAAAGGACACCATTGTAGGCATTTACTACAGGCCACTTATGCAAGCTGAAGATATAGATGAACTCTTTATGCATCAAATGGCCAAGTTCTCGAAAAAATATGACATAGTGGTCATAGGAGATATCAACTATCCAGACATTTGTTGGGATTCGCTCTCAGGCAAAACTAACAGGTCAAGGAAATTCTTATCCTCTCTTGCTGACAACTTTTTCTTTCAAAAGGTAGGGGAGAAAACAAGGGAACTGCTACTTGGATCTAATCCTTATAAATAGGGAGGAAATGGTTGAGGAGGTAAGAGTGGCTGGGACCCTAGGAGGTAGTGACCATGCTATTTTAGAATTTTGGATAACAAGAGGAGGAAGACCTGTGAAGACTCAGACGTCAAGGTTAGATTTCAGAAAGGCAGATTTTAAGGGACTCAGAAAGAGAATTGGAGGGATCCAATGGCAGGATATCCTTAAGGACAAAAATGTCCAGGAAGGATGGGACATCTTGAAAAATTAGATTCTCAAAGCACAATCGTTAACAATTCCAAAAAGAGGGAAGAATGGGAAGCATTTAAGGAAACCAGGATGGATGAACACAGAACTTAAACACATGCTAAAAAGGAAGAAAGAAATGTTTATCAAATGGAAAGAGGGAGGCATATCTAAAGAAGAATATAATGCCATCTGCAGAACCTGCAGGGCACAAATCAGATTATCTAAAGCTGACAATGAATTAAGGCTTGCAAGAGATGTCAAAAGTAGTGTTGAGCGATACGATACTGCAAATATCGGATATCGGCCGATATTAGCTGTATCGGCCTTTCGATTCCGAGTACCGATATTTTCGTCATATCGGATACCGGAATCAGGATTGTCACTGTCATTGTCAGTGTCCGTCGGTCGGGTCTGTCACTGTCAGTGTCCGTCGGTCGGGTCTGTCAGGAGTCAGCGGCACTTACCTGGCAGAAGATCTCCGGCGGTCACGGCCTGGACTGCTTCATGGCCGCCATCCTCTTCTCCCCGGCGGTCACATGCAGTTTCTCGCGATAACTGCAGTGACTGCTGGGTAATCCCGGCCGTAAAGCAGTCAGTCCGATGACGTCACCGCCGGGGAAGCAGGTAATCAGCTGTGCTGCGTCGCGATGACAGGTCCTGCCTGTCATTGCGATGTAGCAGAGCTGGATCGTCGTGGGACTGTCGTTACTATGGACTGCGTCGGACAGGTGGTATACTGTTGGTTTTTTTTTTTTCTTTTTTTACAGGAGATCGATGGCGTCGCAGGAATGAGAGTACAATAAAAGAAATGAAAACTGTGTTGTCTCTTTTATTTCATTAAAAGACTTTTTTCTTGCTGTGTCTTTTTTTTAAACATTTAATAACTTTGGGATTAATAATGGATCGGTGTCTTATTGACACCTCTCCATTATTAACCGGGCTTATTGTCACCGTGCAATCAACGGTGACATTAACCCCTTATTACCCCACTTGCCACCGCTACAGGGCAGTGGGAAGAGCCGGGTAAAGTGCCACAATTGGCACATCTTTTGATGCGCCAAATGTGGGGCTGCTGTAGCCTGGTATTATCAGGCTGTTGAGGGCCAAAATCCATGGGCCTTGACAGTCTTTTAATACCAGGCCGCAGCAGTCTGCATTTTACTTGGCTGGTTAACAAAAATAGGGGGACCCTACGCCGTTTTTTTTTTCGAGGGGATCCCCTATTTTTGTTAACCAGCCAAGCTAAGCAGACTGCTGTGGCCTGGTATTATCAGGCTTGCAAGGTCCATGGATATTGGATCCTTACCAGCCTGAAAAACCAGGCCTCAGCGGTCTGCTTCATCTGGCTGGTTAACAAAAATAGGGGGGACCCCACGCCAATTTTTTCGAGGGGATCCCCTATTTTTGTTAATCAGCCAAGATATGCAGACTGCTGTGGCCTGGTATTATCAGGCTGGCAAGGTCCATGGATCTTGGCTCCTTAACAGCCTGAAAATCCAGGCCTCAGCGGTCTGCTTCATCTGGCTGGTTAACAAAAATAGGGGGGACCCCACGCCATTTTTTTTTCGAAGGGAACCCCTATTTTTGTTAATCAGTTCCCTCTGACGTCACTGATGGTGTCCCTGGCTGACCTGAAGTGAAAGTGGAAAGCAATCAATTAAGCTTTCCACTTCCTCTCCTGTCAGCCAGGAGAGGAGCTCATTCATTTGGGGGTTTACTGTGAGGCTGCAGCATTAGCTGCGGTCCCTGCAGTAAACATTAACCCTTTCTGAAGGATTACACCGTGGGACCTGACTGTGCATGGGATAGGTTAGAATAATTTTGCTTTATTATTTTATTTTTATTACAGGAAATGGTTTTAGCAGGTAAATAAAATATGGTCAAAAACTGTGTGATTATTTCATTAAACTTCTTTTTTATTAAAGTGTGTGTGTTTGATTTTTCTTTCATACAATAGGATTAATAATTGATAGTTGTCTAATTGACAGCTCTCAATTATTAACCTGGCTTAAAGTGACCTTTCAATTGCAAGGTCATTTTAACCCCTTATTAACCCATTCGCCACCGCTACAGGGCAATGGGAATAGACGGGCAAAGTGCCAGAAAGGGCGAATCTAATTATAGATTTGTCTTTTCTGGGGTGTCTGGGGGCAGATGTTAGTAGCCAGGGGGGGCCAAAAATAATGGTCCCTCTCTGGGCTATTATTATCTGCCCCATTCGCTGGCTTTGTCTGTCTGGTTGCGAAAATAGGGCGGGAGCCCACGCATTTTTTTAAACAATTTTACACCTCATATATATATATTATATATGATTATATATATATACACATGTCATTGAATTTGTGACACATATATATATATTTATATTTATAGTTCATACACTTCTACATAGTATAATAGCCGCTAATTCAGTTGCCGGCTTTTGTGAAAATGCAGAACCCGACATGAAATGACACTTGGTGTACATAGGGTTAACCATGTCTTTTCATGTCCTTTGCTATCTGATTTGCACAAACAATTACATCAGTCTATGTGTGCAAAATTTCACACCTGTAGGGGTTAATTAAAGGTGTAAATTCGTAGCAAAAAAGTCCGTTTTTTTTACAACGAATTTACACCTTTAATTAACCCCTACAGGTGTGAAATTTTGCACACATAGACTGATGTAATTGTTTGTGCAAATCAGATTGCAAACGACATGAAAAGACATGGTTAACCCTATGTACACCAAGTGTCATTTAATGTCGGGTGCTTCTGTCTTTTCACAGAAGCCGGCTTTACCCGGCAATTGAATCAGAGGATATTTTACTATGTAGAAGTGTATAAACTATACATATATGTATATATATATGTCACAATGACATGTATATATATATATATATATATATATATGTATTCTATGTGTGTATATTTAGTGTTTACAAGGAAATAAAGGTTTTTTTAGTTGCGATATTTTGTTCCCATAGACATACATTGGACTTCCGGTATCGGAATCGGATATCGACGATATTTAGTGATATCGGCGATACCATTTCGATACGATATTTTTAGATATCGAGCAGTATCGCTCAACACTAGTCAAAAGCAACAAAAAAGGATTTTGGGGATATGTCAAAAGTAAAGAAAAGTCAAAGATGCTATAGGATTTTTACAGGATGAAAATGATGAAATGGTAAGAAAGGATGTTGAGAAGGCTGAACTTTTAAATTCCTATTTTGCATCTGTTTTCTCTCAGAAAGGAAATGTAACATCAACTGATCTTCACTGTCCTATTAAAGGAATAGAAGAATCCAGGATATCTATAAACAGAAAGACAGTGAGGAAACACTTAGCTAACCTAAATGAATTCAAGTCTCCAGGTCCAGATGAATTACACCCCAGAATACTGAAGGAGATAGCAGAAGAAATTCTTGAACCACTGTCCATAATCTTTGAAAATTATTGGAGAACAGGTGAAGTCCCAGAAGACTGGAGAAGAGCAAATGTTGTTCCTATCTTCAAAAAGGGGAAGAAGGTGGACCCAATGAACTACAGGCCGGTGAGTCTGACTTCTATACCAGGAAAGATCTTTGAAAAAATTATTAAAGAACATGTATGTAAGTACCTGCATAAGAATGAAGTGATTAAACAGAGTCAGCATGGGTTTGTAACTAATAAGTCATGTCAGATAACTTAATTTTCTTCTATGACAGAATCACTAACTGGGTGGATCAGGGAAATGCTGTAGATATAGTATATCTTGACTTCAGCAAAGCATTTGACAAAGTATCTCACACAATCCTTATTGAAAAAATGACTAAGTATGGAATGGACAAGGCAACTGTTAGGTGGATTCATAACTGGCTTAGTGATCGGACCCAAAGAGTGGTCGGAAATGGCTGCACATCCAGTTGGAAGAATGTCTCAAGTGGGGTACCACAAGGCTCTGTTTTGGGCCCTGTATTGTTCAACATCTTTATCAATGATTTAGATGAAGGAATTGAGGGTAAACTGATCAAATTTGCTGATGACACAAAGCTAGGAGGGGTAGCTAATACTAGAGAAGAGAGAGAGAGGATTCAAAAAGATATAAATAAACTGGAGCAGTGGGCAGCAACTAACAGAATGGATTTTAACAGGGAAAAATGCAAAGTACTACATCTGGGCAATAAAAATGAAAAAAGCATATACAAAATGGGAGGAATAGGGCTAAGTAACAGCACATGTGAAAAAGACTTGGGTATACTAATTGATCACAGACTGAACATGAGTCAACAGTGTGATGCAGCAGCAAAAAAGGCAAATACAATTCTAGAATGTATCAACAGAAGCATACAGTCTAGATCACGTGAGGTCATTATTGCCCTCTACTCCTTTTTGGTCAGACCTCATCTAGAATACTGTGTCCAGTTTTGGGCACCACATTTTAAAAAAGACATCAACAAACTGGAGCAAGTTCAAAGAAGAGCCACCAGAATGGTGACCGGTCTGCAAACCATGTCCTATGAGGAACGGCTGCAGGATTTGGGAATGTTTAGCTTGCAAAAAAGAAGACTGAGAGGAGACTTAATAGCTGTCTACAAATATCTCAAGGGCTGTCACATTGTAGAAGGATCATCTTTATTCTCATTTGCACAAGGAAAGACTAGAAGCAATGGGATGAAACTGAATGGGAGGAGACACAGATTAGATATTAGAAAAAACTTTTTGACAGTTAGGGTGATCAAGGAGTGGAACAGGCTGCCACGAGAGGTGGTAAATTCTCCTTCAATGGAAGTATTCAAACAGAGGCTGGACAGACATCTGTCTGGGATGATTTAGAGAATCCTGCTTTGAGCAGGGGGTTGGACCAGATGGCCCAGGAGGTCCCTTCCAACTCTACCATTCTATGATTCTATGGGGTTTTTTTTTTTACAAAGTAAGCTACATTATAGACAAACTGACCCCTAAACCACCAATCTTTGCAAATATAACTTGATTACATTGATTATAAAATACATTGTACTTTCTCCAACTATAGAGACTTTTGGAACACAAATGATGTCATGGTATTCATGACATCACTAAAATATACATATGAAAGTGTATTATCCTGTAAATGTAAAACACTGACTGTTCCACTGAATGCCATGTAGTGGCTTGATGCTATCTGTATAACTGATCATCAGGAACCATATACTGACTGAACAAACTGCCTGTTGTAGATAAAAATGATTAATATATACCACTGGACCATCCGGGACCTAGTCTCTAGTACCACCAGGAAGAAACCTCCCATTTTGGCATCGATTAATTGGTAAACTATGGTCACTGGTCAGTCATTGGTGAGAGTATCAGAGGTGATTAGGGCATAAAGACTGATTGTAACCTCACATAGTATGATTACTGCTTCAGGGTAAAAAATATATCCAACAAGGAGTGCATCAGAAATATATGAGTAGTGTCAGGCTGGATTAGAAAATTTGATGACTCTCTGGGGTTTTATACCAGTTTAACTTCAACCCTTAACGACCTTGGGGTTTTAAGTTTTTTCGTTTACGTTTTTTACTCCCGATCTACCCTATTTTTTGGTCAGTATGGCCGAGTGAGTGCTTGTTTTTTGCTGGACGAGTTGTACTTTTGAACCACACCATTGTTGGTTTTACCATATTGTGTACTGGAAAACGGGAAAAAAATTCAATGTGGGGTGAAATTGCAAAAACAGTACAACTCCACAATTGCTTTTTGGGTCTTTTTTTACCATGTTCACTAAATCTAAAACTGACCTGCTGTTAGGATCTGCGGAACGCACCAAATATATGATGTGGAGAGGTGCGTTCGCAGCCCGGGGTCCACCGTGCAGGCGGAACCTGCTGCTAGTAAAATGGCGCAAGACGCGAAACTCTGTTATCCCGCAGAGTCGCCAAAATAAACACCGCAATGCGCTGTGGCAATATGTGCGAACTCTGTTATTTCACAGAGCCGCTAGAAGGAGTGCCGCAGCGCTATATGGCGATGTGTGCGAACTCACTAAACACAACTGAGTCGCAAAATAAACACGCTAGGGCGCTGTCTAGCGTTGAAAGCGAACCCTGTTACGTCACAGGGCCGCTGAGAAAAAGTTCTGTGTCCTGTCAGGCACCCAGGTACACAGTTAAGTGCTAAGCGAACATAGAACGTGATCATGCGCTAATGTCCTCGCGGGAGTCACCCGCAATCTATGGCGTCTGAACGCCAGGCCCTGAATACGGCAATCAAACTCCTCACCGGTTATGCCGGTAATCTAGGGCATCTAGGACACAGACCCTGACCAGCTAGCATACCAAACTCCTCACCGATAGTCGGTATTCTAGGGGCTTATTTCAGCAGGGCCCTAACCACACACACGCATGACCACACTGGCGCAAAGCATATAATGAGTGATATTAGCGCATGGCGGCCCAGCCATGCTACCCTTTTATAGTAACAGCTACAGGACCTGCCAGAAACAAGGACCAATGAAACTTGTTCCAGAACACCAGTAATCACAGGACCTTCCTGGCAGACCAATAGGAGCTGCTGCAGTACCTGAGCATGTGACCCCTGATCTCCAATGAGAGATCTCACTCTGGGCATGCTCAGAAGGGGAAAACAAGGACTTTGTCCTAAAGACGTCTGCTCGCCGCTAACCAGTACTGGCCACAATAGCAGAGCCTGGAGGAGCAGCAGTAATCCTCTGCACACTGTTAGACTGGGCGAGACACTGGGACCGACGTCTAAGCTAAGCAGGCTCCACTGCGGACGGAGATGAATGGGGGACCGCAGCGGGACTGGTTCGAGACTCCCCTTGTGCAGCAGCAGGAACTCGAACCCTAACACCTGCCATTACAATTCTCCAAGTCCTTATGAGTTCACAGGTTGTTTTTTATCTAAGTGGTGAAAAAAAATCCAAAGTTTGCAAAAAAATGGCGCAATTTTCCAAGACCCGTAGCATCTCCATTTTTCAAGAATCTGGGTCTGGGTTTATTTTTTGTGCGCTGAGCTTACATTTTTATTGATACCATTTTGGTGTAGATACGATGTTTTGATCAACCGTTATTGCATTTTATTGCAACGTTATGGCTACCAAAACAACATAATTCTGGTGTTTTGATTTTTTTCTTGTTACGCCATTTACCAATCGGATTAATTTGTTTTATATTTTGATAGATCAAGCATTTCTGATCTCGACAATACCAAATATGTGTATGTGATCATCTGCTATGAGCGCTGGCCATTGGGGACCCAAAGTCATGTGACACAGGCAGGGTTTGTGACGCATTTACGACGCAATCGTGTTACAAGCCGCTGTCAGAGATTGACAGCAGAATTTATCATAACAACCGCGGGTGGATCCCAATTCTATCCTCACTTTTAAGGGCACATGAAGAAGAAGAAGAAACACCAAAAAAAGAGCTCTACCAAGAAATAAGTAATAAAAAATAACAAATTTTTATTAACTATTAGTTAAAAACTGCATAGCAAATAATATACCGGACAAAAAAACACAGAAAACAGACAAATCAGTGGTACAGCCCAAGTAAAATACGATATAAATAACACCTCAATGTATAACGAATATTTCAAAACAAGGTATACTGTCAGACAAGAATCAATTGCAAAGACAAGTACTTGATTAGGGGTTGGCGTTATTCCTTTATCTGCTGAGTAAGGACACCCACATTGTTTTGATTTGTTGTTTGTGACATATATATTGACATGTTGAAGTACTTGTCTTTGCAATTGATTCTTGTCTCACAGTATACCTTGTTTTGAAATATTCGTTATACATTGAGGTGTTATTTATATCATATTTTACTTGGGCTGTACCACCGATTTGTCTGTTTTCTGTGTTTTTTTGTCCGGTATATTATTTGCTATGCAGTTTTTAACTAATAGTTACCGTATATACTCGTGTATAAGCCGACCCCCCTAATTTTGCCACAAAAAACTGGGAAAACTTATTGACTCGTGTATAAGCCGGGTGTATAAACTGCCATCCTGCTCTGTGCTGCCCCCGTCCTGCTCCTTGCTCCCCCATTCTCTGTACTCCCCCCATCCTGCTCCGTCCTCCGCTGTACTCCCCCATTCCTTCTCCATCCTCCTGTGCCCCCCCGTCCTGCTCCGTGCTCCTCTGTGCCCTCCATCCTCCCCCGTCCTCCTCCATGCTTCCCCGTCCTCCGTTCTCCCCCCGTCCTGCTCCGTGCTCATTGTCCTCCTCCATGCCTCCCCCGTCCACCGTTCTCCCCCCCAGTCCTGCTCCGTGCTCCTTGTCCTCTCCTCCATGCTCCCCCCCATCCTCCTCCATCATACTCACCCTCCCCGTGCCATCGCTGAACGTCCCTGCAATCCTGCGTTCTCCCGGCTTCCTGCAGCTCTCCTGTGCTGAGCGGTGACGTAATACCGCTCATTAAGGCCATGAATATGGATGCCACGCCTATGGAAGTGGCGTCGCGTCCATATTACATGACCTTATGAGCGGAAAACACGCGGGATCAGCGCCGGAGCCCGCATGGAGTTTGAGGACACGACCTTTGACGTATATATACACGCCAAACGTCATAAAGGGGTTTATTGCACAAACACTTTGATGCATTAGTCCGTTTATGTTTTATTACTTTTACTTCACAAAAAGGTTTAAATTAAAAATAATTGCGTTCAATAATATTGTATTAATTTTTGCTCCACAAAGGACTTAAGCTATTTAACTATTTTTGCATTGGAATACCTATTTTAAAGCATTAATGTTTTTGCATGTAAAATGCAGAGGAAGCTGTTATGGCATACATCCTAAGCCTTAGGACCTAAGGTATGCCCTAACAGTGATTAATATAAGATAGCCCTTAAGGCATTTGATAGGCCCAAGGCTATCCATTAAACTATAAGTTCTAGCAACTACTATAACTAGGGCTAACAATTAGTTGAACAGGTGTAGTGCAGACTCCCCCTCCCATGAGATACGAAGGGTTAAAGTGTAACCAGGGCTGGACAGAGACTGAAAATCAGACCTGGCATTGGAAAGCACATAAGCCCATACCCCTTCCAACAACACACAGCCTGTTACGAAGACAAAAAGGATGGAAAATAATACACATTTCAAGGTGCAGCTCAAGGGCATGATGGCTCAGTGGTTAGCACTGCTGCTATACAGCACTGGGGTCCGTGGTTCAAATCCCATTAAGGACAACGGCTGCTAAAAGTTTGTATGCTCTGCCTGTGTTTGATTGGATGTTCTCTTATTTCCTCCCACGATCTAAAGACATACTGACAGGGAACTAGATTGTGAGCCCCAATGGGGACTGTGGTGACAATGTCTATAAAGCGTTGTGGAATATGATGGCGCTATATAAGAAAGCACAATAAATAAATAATAGATCTGATTGGGGAGAGGTTTGAACTTGTGCAGCTAAGATACATTTTATCTGTCTGTTCTGTTTTGATGAAAAGACAAACTGATTTCATGTGCAAAATTGATCAGTTGCATAATCGATGCAAATAGGAGCAGAGGGGCCCATTGAATATAATTGTGTCTATTAGGTGTCAGTTTTTAGAATGGAAAAGACAAGTTTTGGATGGATTTTTTCCTCTTCAAAAACTGACAAAAATAGAACCCAGATGGACTTCATAATAAGTGATGAGGACAATAGGCTTCCGTTTGCATCAGTAACACAATACTCTTGTCTTTGTTGCAGCCGAAACACCGCAGTTACTCTATTCTCTTAGGTATTATGCACTCACAGATCGCTGCTGTTAACCTCTTGTTTACCACTGTCAGCGCATTTAAGTACCGTGATCCAGTCCAGACATTAGCTTGGGTGTCCATCCACTCTACCATTCACCCATGATATTACTGCAAGGAACTGATGGGCTTCTATGACACATGAATGAAGATCTCATGATTTTTACTATATTCAGAATTTCCACAGTATTGCTGTTTATAGTGCAAATAATCAAACTCTCACAAGCTCAAGCCCTCTAAGGGAACTAATAATTAAAGTAAATTATAGAAAAAAAAGTTTTAAAAAATTAGAAAAAATGAAAAACATGTAAATGCATTCATTTTACCCAGTTAACATGAAGAAATGTAAAAAAATCTCTCTCTCTCTCTCTCTATATATTATATATATATATATATATATATACACATATACATACAGAAATTAATAATTATAATATATATATACTAGATGGTGGCCCAATTCTAACGCATCGGGTATTCTAGAATATGTATGTAGTTTCGACTGCATCGCTGCTAACCTCCATGTGGCAGGAGATGACCCGCGGCTAGCGCCGCTGATCTCCCGACGATAGCGGTGGCGTGCATGGTTCAAATCCTGCGCCAATTTGCGGCCGGACTGCGCCTGTCGCTGATTGGTCACATCCGGCCGGGCGCGACCAATCAGCGATGCGGGATTTCCGTTACAGACAGAATTAGACAATTATATAGTATATACACACACATTATATACACACATATCTCACAAAATTAGAATATCATCAAAAAGTTAATTTATTTCAATTCTTCAATACAAAAAGTGAAACTCATATATTATATAGAGTCATTACAAATAGAATGATCTATTTCAAGTGTTTATTTCTTTTAATATTGATGATTATGGCTTATAGCTAGTGATGAGAAAGTGTGCTCGTTACTCGAGTTTTCCGAGCATGCTTGGGTGTTCTCCGAGTATCTTGGGCGTGCTCGTAGATTCTGCTTGTGTCCCGCAGCTACATGATTCCCTAACAAACAGGCAATCCCCACATGTATTCAGGCTGTCTAGCAGCCGCAAATCATGCAGCTGCAGGGACTCAAGCATAATCTACGAGCACGCCCAAGATACTCCGAGAACACCCGAGGATGCTTGGAAAACTCAAGTAACGAGCACACTCACTCATCACAACTTACAGCTAATGAAAAGTCATTAATTCAGTAAATTAGAATATTTTATAACACCAGCTTGAAAAATGATTTTAAAATCCGAATTTTGTAGCCTTGTAGCCCATGTCCTGGATTTGTCTGTGTGTTGTGGCTCTTGAAGCAATGACTCCAGCAGCAGTCCACTCCTTGTGAATCTCCCCCAAATTTTTGAATGGCCTTTTCTTAACAATTCTTTCAAGGCTGTGGTTATCCCTGTTGCTTGTGCACTTTTTTCTACCACACTTTTTCCTTCCACTCAACTTTCCGTTGATATGCTTGGATACAGCACTCTGTGAACAGCCAGCTTCTTTAGCAATGACCTTTTGTGGCTTACCTTCCTTGTGGAGTGTGTCAGTGACTGCCTTCTGGACATCTGTCAAGTCAGCAGTCTTCCCCATGATGGTGGAGCCTACTGAAACAGACTAAGGGACCTTTATAAAACACTACCCCAAAATTGTATAAATACACCAGCTTGTCCCATAAAAATAGCAAGCTGCCTCACAAATTAATTGATGGTAATATAAAAATTATAGGACTCAGGAAAATGACAACCAAATACTGTTTTTTTTTCTACAAAATTCAGAATTTTTTTAAACAAATTAAATACTATATACTAATATACTTGTTTGATATCTTTGTAATTGTATTGACTTGTAGAATTACATTGTCAGATACTGAATTGCATTTTTTTCACTATCTTAACACACTTTTTTGCCATTTTTTAATCACCATCTTACCAATTTTTTTTACAGTGCATGGTAAATTAAATGGTTTCAATCAAAATTGCAACCAGTCCACAAAAAACAAGCCCTCATACGTCTATTTCAGTGCAACAATAATGTAGAGTGCAACAATAAAAAAGTTATGGTAATTTCATAAGGGAGAGAAAAAAAATGAAAACACCAGAATGACCCTTTTAGAATACCTTTCACCAAATTATTTATGTTGATATGGACACATGTAGTAGTGGCTGCATAGAGGAATAAAACATTTTTTTTAATTTCATTTCTGTTGCTGAGATTTTAGCACTTAAGATATTGGGCACTTAATGAGTTAACTTATTTTAAGTCCAAGTGGGTGTTATCATTCAGTTTTCACTGGGGTCCTGTACTTCCCCCTGTATGAAGCCGAGCAATCACAAGCAGGAAGCAATACTAAAAGGAAAGAAGAAAACTCCCACACCATAATCTAAAGCAGGTATCTCAGTGTGTGAGATGTAATGATACAGCTCTCATCTCCTGGTGTAACCTGCTGCATGAGTCAGTGAGGGGAGGAGATGCAGTGCAGCTCAAATTACCTGTGTCATATTACAAATCTTTCTTTTTTCCTGATAATTGAGTGTGTCAGTAATCACTCTTACGTCTGTTGTGCTGAGAAAACTTGTAATCAATCTACAGTGAGATTATTATATCTCACACAGAAGTAATCTACCTGTTCTGGACTGCTCCTGTGTGAGATGTAATGAAAGCCTGCTCTGATCTCACTGTAGAATGAGTAAAATGAGAGCATAACAAGCATTAGCATGACACTAACACCTCACTGGACAGGCAGGGGTCAGTACAGCAGAGCTAATGGTGCTATGAGAGGAGGAGCTGATAGAAAGAATTGTGACACAACTAAAATGCACTGCCCCTTCCCACCACACTAATGCATACAGGTGGTTAAGATCAGGAGATCAGAGCTGTCTTTCATACATTTCACATACTGAAAATTTAACTTTAAGCTATGGTTTGGTGGACGTGTTCTTCTTAATTTTAGAGTTGAGCAAAATGATTAGCAGCAACATGGTCCAGTGGTCAATTTAGTAATCTGCTCCTGCTGGGCCAAAGTTTTGCAAGACTCCTCCTACCTGCAGCCAGGCTTCTTTTTTGATTAGTTGGCTTTGCACAATGTCATACTTGTGTTGTATTACAGCTCTGATGTCATACTGTACCTATTGATCAAAAGAAGAAGTAGGAATGCCACTAGGTAGGAGGTGGTTCACTGGTCTTGGTTCAGCAGCCATGGACAAGTAATATGACTGCTCAACCGAAAAAAATCACTCCCCTCTTGGGACATCTGCTACCTCTCTCAGCACCCTTATACATCACCATCCTGCAGTATGTCATTCCACTCAGCCAATCCATATACAGTTTCTCCTGCAGTACATCACCCCTCTCAGTGTTGGCATATGCAACAGATTAGAACTTATTATAAGTAAAAGGAGGACTTTATGCTGACCTGACAATAGATGGTGATGTTGTGTAACGTTTCCTTCTGTTTAATGTATTGAATAAGAAATAGTCTCACTTGTAGTTTCACTTTCGCTTTGTTCCTGTTTTCCTGATGCAATGCTGAAATGACTGTGCATTTTCCTTTTACCTCATGTAAGAAGTAAAAGCTTGTTATCCCATGAAGCCTGCTCTGTGAAGTTTTCTACTGCAAAGGTGTGGATTCAGAAGCTGTGCAACAGGTTATGGGCCCAGACACCCAGACACCAGACACCAGACATCCAGACACCAGAGAATTCCAGACACCCACAGATCCCAAACACCAAGAATACCAGATACCCAGGACACTGGAACTCTCAGCAAGACCCTGGTGAATGCAGAAGAATTCTTCAATGCAAGTCTCTCCAAACAAGATGATAACCAAAGTCAAGGCAGATGAACAATTATATCATTTTGACAAACCAAAGGAACAGATGAAGGTATGTACACATGATCACAAAAACTGTATTTACATGTGGCATAGACGTCTAGGACATAGACACCCGGACAGTATAAGGGAACTACAGAGAAAAGAATTGACAAAAGATTTAAAGATATCAGATTGCTCAATTACCATAAGATGTGAATGTTGTATAAAATCCAAAGCCACAAGGATATCTATTCCAAAAGAAAGTGAGATGAAAAGTGAAAGACCACTTGATTTGGTGCATACTGACGTATGTGGACCCATGAAAGTGACTACATCAGGAGGCAATAGATACATGTTGACTTTTATAGATGACTATTCAAGATACACAGTCACATACTTAATTAAGAACAAAAGTGAAGTTTTTGATAAACTTGTAGACTATGTAACAAGATCAAGTAACAAATTTCAAAGGAAGCCAATTGTCATCAGACGTGATAATGGAGGTGAATTTACAGGTCACAGAATAGAAGACTACTTAAGACAAAATGGAATAGAACATCAGAAAACTGTTCCATACACACCTGAACAAAATGGAGTAGCAGAAAGGAAAAACAGAACTCTAACAGAAATGATGAGATGTATGCTGACAGATTCTAAACTACCAGAGAAATATTGGGGTGAGGCAGCAATGACAGCTACATATCTACAGAACCGACTTTTTTCCAGAAAACTGAAGAAAACTCCATATGAACTGTGGCAAGGTATGAAACCAAGTGTCAATCATTTAAAAGTTTTTGGATGTAAAGTTTTTATATTCATTCCAACAGAAAAACGTTCCAAACTTCAAAACAGATCCATAGAAGGAATATTTGTTGGATATAGTGAAAACTGCAAAGGATATAGAATCTTAGATCCCAAAACAGACAGAGTTACAGTGAGTAACAGTATGACATTCATTGAAGATTTAAATGAAGACATTATGATTTCAGTTGAAACAAAAAATTTGAAAAACAATAGTGACATAACTGAAGAAATATCTGATGAGAAAGAAGTAGAAATTAATGAAGAAGAAAATACTGAAAGTGAAGAATCACAACTACAAACAGATACAGAACCAAGACGTCAATAAGAGAGAACAAAGGAAAACCACCAAAACGTCTCTCATACAAGACAAGTATAAGAAAAATCTATGAGCCTACCTCTTGGGAAGACATATCTAAACTTCCTGAAGAAGAATCTAATAAATGGATAGAAGCAACAGAAACAGAAATTAAATCCATGCATGATTCAAATACATGGACAACAGATTTGCCAGAAGGAAGAAAAGCCATAGGATGTAAATGGATTTTTAAAGTAAAATACCAAACAGATGGCACACCTGAAAGATATCGAGCAAAACTCGTAGCTAAAGGGTATTCTCAAAAATAGGAGAAGACTATGATGAAACATTTGCTCCAGTTGTCAAACACACTACAATAAGAAATTTGCTTACAGTTGCAGCAATGGAACAGATGGAACTAAGACATCTGGATGTAAAGACAGCTCTTTTGTATGGAGATTTAAAAGAAGACATTTACATGGAACAACCTCCAGGATTCAAAGATGAAAGAAATCCAAACAAAGTTTGTAAACTACAGAAAAGCATATATGGTTTAAAGCAAGCAGCTAAAGCGTGGAATGACAAAATCACAGAAGTACTAACAAATGAAATATTTAAAAGAAGCAAAGCTGATCCATGCTTGTACACAAAAAGGCTGAGTAATAGATGGATTTATGTACTCATATATGTAGATGACATTTTGATTTGTTTTAAACAAGAAAGGGATAAAGAAAACATTCTAAAAACCCTGAAACAACATTTTGAAATCAAAGAATTAGGAAATGTAAAACAGTACCTAGGAATACAGATAGAAAGACAAGAAGTACTGTGGTTAAGACAATTGTTGACAGAATTAGGACAATCACACTTGGAACCAACAAAACTAAAAGAGGACCAAGGAGTCTTGAAGTTGGAGTATTGCCCTACTGAAGAAATGACAGCAAACATTTTCACAAAGGCGTTGAATGCTGATAAACATCAGAGGCTAATAAAAATGTTGGGCTTGATTGAATAAGTCCTTATTGTTGAGAAAGGGTGTTGGCATATGCAACAGATTAGGACTTATTATAAGTAAAAGGAGGACTTTATGCTGAACTGACAATAGATGGCGATGTTGTGTAACGTTTCCTTCTGTTTAATATATTGTATAAGAAATAGTCTCAATTTCGTTTTGTTCCTGTTTTCCTGATGCACTGCTGAAATGACTGTGCATTTTCCTTTTACCTCATGTTGTAAGAAGTAAAAGCTTGTTATCCCATGAAGCCTGCTCTGTGAAGTTTTCTACTGCAAAGGTGTGGATTCAGAAGCTGTGCAACACTCAGCACCTCTAGTGTACGTATAGCCTCATCCTGCATGATTTTTCTCCTCTCAGAACCTCTACTTAAATCTCTATCCTTCAATATATTGCTCATGTCAGCTACTCCTCTCAGAACCTCTACTTAAATCTCTATCCTTCAATATATTGCTCATGTCAGCTACTTTTAGCCCCTCTATAGACAGCCAAATCCTGCAGTATATTACTCCTTTAAGCCCCTCTAATACAGTTCCAGCCTGTACCATCTCTCCTCTCACTCTCTATACACAGCACAACCTGCCATATATCACACCTTTCAGCCCCTTATACATTGCCCCATCCTGCAGCGTTTTGCTCCTTTCAGCCTTTGTATAAAGCCTCATCCTGCAGTGCATCACTACTTTCAGCCCCCTGTATACTCCCGAGTCCTACAATACATCACACTTTTCAGCCCCCTATACTCACAACTATTCTGTGGTATATCACAGCTTTAAAGTAATCTCTATACACAACTTCATCCTGCAGTACATTGCTCATCTCAGCTCTCCATCCCTTAGACTGTAAGCACGCAAGGGCAGAGGTCTCTCCTTCCTGTACCAATCTTTACCAGTTTGTTATTGTTAGTTTTTTTCACCATATTTTATATTTGCATCTTGCATGTAACCCCTTCTCATGTACAGCACCATGGAATTAATGGTACTCTAAAATTAAATAAATAATAATTTACAAGCCCCATCAATCAATTTACACTGCTCAAAAAAATAAAGGGAACACTTAAACAACAGAATAAAACTTCAAGTAAATCAAACTTCTGTGAAATCAAACTGTCCACTTAGGAAGCAACACTGGTTGACAATCAATTTCACAAGCTGTTGTGCAAATGGAATAGACAACAGATGAAAATTATTGGCAATTATCAAGACACACTCAATAAAGGAGTGGTTCTGCAGGTGGGGACCACAGACCACATCTCAGTACCAATGCTTTTTGGCTGATGTTTTGGTCACTTTTGAAAGTTGGTTGTGCTTTCACACTCATGGTAGCATGAGATGGACTCTACAATCCACACAATAGGCTCAGGTAGTGCAGCTCATCCAGGATGGCACATCAATGCGAGCTGTGGCAAGAAGGTTTGCTGTGTCTGTCATCGTAGTGTCCAGAGGCTAGAGGTGCTACCAGGAGACAGGCCAGTACACCAGGAGATGTAGAGGGTGCCGTAGGAGGGCAACAAGCCAGCAGCAGGACCGCAACCTCCGCCTTTGTTCAAGGAGGAATAGGAGGAGCACTGCCAGAGCCCTGCAAAATGACCTCCAGCAGGCCACAAATGTGCATGTGTCTGCACAAATGGCTAGAAACCGACTCCATGAGGATGGTCTGAGTGCCCGACGTCCACAGATGGGGGTTGTGCTCACAGCCCAACACCGTGCAGGATGCTTTTCATTTGCCACAGAACACCAGGATTGGCAAATTTGCCACTGGCACCCTGTGCTCTTTACAGGTTAAAGCAGGTTCACACTGAGCACATGTGACAGACGTGACAGAGTCTGGAGACGCTGTGGAGAGAAATCTGCTGCCTGCAACATCCTTCAGCATGACAGTTTGGAAGTTGGTCAGTAATGGTGTGGGGTGGCATTTCTTTGAAAGGCCGCACAGCCCTCCGTGTGCTCGCCAGAGGTAGCCTGACTGCCATTAGGTACCGAGATGAGATCCTCAGACCCCTTGTGAGACCATATGCTGGTGCGGTTGGCCCTGGGCTCCTCCTAATGCAGGACAATGCCAGACCTCATGTGGCTGGAGTGTGTCAGCAGTTCCTGCAAGATGAAGGCATTGAAGCTATGGACTGGACCACCTGTTACCCAGACCTGAATCCGATTGAGCACATCTGGGACATCATGTCTCTCTCCATCCACCAATGTCACGTTGCACCACAGACTGTCCAGGAGTTGGCGGATGGTCTGAGAGGAGATCCCTCAGGAGACCATCCGCCGCCTGATTAAGAGCATGCCCAGGCATTGTTGGGAGGTCATACAGGCACAGGGAGGTCATACAGGCACTTGGAGACCACACACACTACTGAGCATCATTTTGACTTGTTTTAAGGACATTACATTCCACTTTAATTTTGTGGGTGACTCCAAATACAGGCCTCCATTGGTTAATAAATTTGATTTCCATTGATGATTTTTGTGTGATTTTGTTGTCAGCACATTCAACTTTGTACAGAACAAAGTATTCAATGAGAATATTTCATTCATTCAGATCTAGGATGCGTTATTTGAGTGTTCCCTTTATTTTTATGAGCAGTGTATTTCTCCTTTCATTTCCTCTACGCAGCTCTGCTACGGTGTTAATAGAGTATGATGATGAGAAAGTGCAGTTGTACAATTGATCATATTTTTTTCCTCTAAATAGCACTTACTTGTCCATGTGATTGTAGACCACCTTTCACTGAGAAACACAAGTAACCAATTAGCAACTATTGTTACTAAACATTAGCTCATAAAGTCAGTCATCTCGGTAAAGATTGAAAGCTTCACTATTATAGAGAAAGAAACAGAACTAATAAAGAGTAGGGTTGAGCATTCCGATACTGCAAATATCGGGTATCGGCCGATATTGGCTGTATCGGAATTCCGATTCCGAGTACCGATATTTTCGTCATATCGGATACCGGAATCGGAATTGTCACTGTCAGTGTCCGTCGGTCGGGTCTGTCAGGAGTCAGCGGCACTTACCTGGCAGAAGATCTCCGGCGGTCACGGCCTGGACTGCTTCATGGCCGCCATCATCTTTCCCCAGCGGTCACATACAGTTTCTCGCGATAACTGCAGTGACTGCTGGGTAATCCCGGCCGTAAAACAGTCAGTCCGATGACGTCACCGCGGGGAAGCAGGTAATCAGCTGTGCTGCGTTGCGATGACAGGCTCTGCCTGTCATTGCGATGTAGCAGAGCTGGATCGTCGTGGGACAATCGTTACTATGGACTGCGTCGGACAGGTGGTATACTGTTGGTTTGTTTTTTTTCTTTTTTTATAGGAGATCGATGGCGTCGCAGGAATGAGAGTATAATAAAAGAAATGAAAACTGTGTTGTCTTTTTATTTCATTAAAAGACTTTTTTCTTGCTTTGTCTTTTTTTTATACATTTAATAACTTTGGGATTAATAATGGATCGGTGTCTTATTGACACCTCTCCATTATTAACCGGGCTTATTGTCACCGTGCAATCAACGGTGACATTAACCCCTTATTACCCCACTTGCCACCGCTACAGGGCAGTGGGAAGAGCCGGGTAAAGTGCCACAATTGGCACATCTTTTGATGCGCCAAATGTGGGGCTGCTGTAGCCTGGTATTATCAGGCTGTTGAGGGCCAAAATCCATGGGCCTTGACAGTCTTTTAATACCAGGCCGCAGCAGTCTGCATTTTACTTGGCTGGTTAACAAAAATAGGGGGACCCCTACGCCGTTTTTTTTTCGAGGGGATCCCCTATTTTTGTTAACCAGCCAAGCTAAGCAGACTGCTGTGGCCTGGTATTATCAGGCTTGCAAGGTCCATGGATATTGGATCCTTACCAGCCTGAAAAACCAGGCCTCAGCGGTGCTTCATCTGGCTGGTTAACAAAAATAGGGGGGACCCCACGCCAATTTTTTTCGAGGGGATCCCCTATTTTTGTTAATCAGCCAAGATATGCAGACTGCTGTGGCCTGGTATTATCAGGCTGGCAAGGTCCATGGATCTTGGCTCCTTAACAGCCTGAAAATCCAGGCCTCAGCGGTCTGCTTCATCTGGCTGGTTAACAAAAATAGGGGGGACCCCACGCCATTTTTTTTTCAAAGGGAACCCCTATTTTTGTTAATCAGTTCCCTCTGACGTCACTGATGGTGTCCCTGGCTGACCTGAAGTGAAAGTGGAAAGCAATCAATTAAGCTTTCCACTTCCTCTCCTGTCAGCCAGGAGAGGAGCTCATTCATTTGGGGGTTTACTGTGAGGCTGCAGCATTAGCTGCGGTCCCTGCAGTAAACATTAACCCTTTCTGAAGGATTACACCGTGGGACCTGACTGTGCATGGGATAGGTAAGAATAATTTTGCTTTATTATTTTATTTTTATTACAGGAAATGGTTTTAGCAGGTAAATAAAATATGGTCAAAAACTGTGTGATTATTTCATTAAACTTCTTTTTTATTAAAGTGTGTGTGTTTGATTTTTCTTTCATACAATAGGATTAATAATTGATAGTTGTCTAATTGACAGCTCTCAATTATTAACCTGGCTTAAAGTGACCTTTCAATTGCAAGGTCATTTTAACCCCTTATTAACCCATTCGCCACCGCTACAGGGCAATGGGAATAGACGGGCAAAGTGCCAGAAAGGGCAAATCTAATTAGAGATTTGCCCTTTCTGGGGTGTCTGGGGGCAGATTTTAGTAGCCGGGGGGGGCCAAAAATAATGGTCCCTCTCTGGGCTATTATTATCTGCCTCCACTCACTGGCTTTGTCTGTCTGGTTGCGAAAATAGGGCGGGAGCCCACGCATTTTTTTTCAGCAATTTTACACCTCATATATATATATACATGTCATTGAGTTTGTGACACATATATATATATATATTTATAGTTCATACACTTCTACATAGTATAATAGCCGCTAATTCAATTGCCGGCTTTTGTGAAAATGCAGAACCCGACATGAAATGACACTTGGTTTACATAGAGTTAACCATGTCTTTTCATGTAGTTTGATATCTGATTTGCACAAACAATTACATGAGTGTAGTGTGCAAAATTTCACACCTGTAGGGGTTAATTAAAGGTGTAAATTCGTAGCAAAAAAGTCCGGTTTTTTTACAACGAATTTACACCTTTAATTAACCCCTACAGGTGTGAAATTTTGCACACTTACACTCATGTAATTGTTTGTGCAAATCAGATATCAAACTACATGAAAATACATGGTTAACTCTATGTAAACCAAGTGTCATTTCATGTCGGGTGCTTCTGTCTTTTCACAAAAGCCGACTTTACCCGGCAATTGAATCAGAGGCTATTTTACTATGTAGAAGTGTATAAACTATAAATATATGTATATATATATGTCACAATGACATGTATATATATATTATATATATATATATGTATTCTATGTGTGTATATTTAGTGTTTACAAGGAAAGAAAGAGGTTTTTTTAGTTACGATATTTTGTTCCCATAGACTTACATTGGATTTCCGGTATCGGTATCGGGTATCGCCGATATTTTAATGGTATCGGCGATACCATTCCATTCCGATACTTTTGGATATCGGAAAGTATCGCTCAACTCTAATAAAGAGTGTATAATTAAAAGGTTTTTTTCTTAACCCCTTAGTGACAGAGCCAATTTGCAACTTAATGAACAGGCCAATTTTTACAATTCTGACCACTGTCACTTTATGAGGTTATAAGTCTGGAACACTTTAACGGATCCCGCTGATTCTGAGAATGTTTTTTTGTGACATATTTTACTTGATGTTAGTGGTAAAATTTCTTCGATATGACCCGTTTATTTCTGAAAAAAATGGAAATATGGCAAAATTTTTAAAATTTTGCAATTTTCAAGCTTTAAATTTTTATGGCCTTAAATCAGAGAGTTATGTCACACAAATTTCTTAATAAGTAACATTTCCCACATGTGTACTTTACATCAGCACAATTTTGGAAACAAAATATTTTTTGGTTAGGAAGCTAAGGGTTAAAAGTTGACCAGCGATTTCTAATTTTTACAACAAAATTTACAAAGCCATTTCTTTTAGGGACCACATCATATTTATAGTCATTTTGAGGGGTGTACATGACAGAAAATATCCAAAAGTTACACCATCCTAAAAACTGGACCTCTCAAGGTGCTCAAAACCACATTCAAGAAGTTTACTAACCCTTTACGTGCTTCACAGGAACTGAAGCAACGTGGAAGGAAAAAATTAACATTTAACCTTTTTTTGCAAAAAATTTGCTTCAGAACCAATTTTTTTATTTTCACGAGTGTTAAAAGAGAAAATTTGTTGGTCAATTTCTCCTGAATACGATGATACCCCATATGTGGAGGTAAACCACTTTTTGTGTGCACGGCAGAGCTCGCAAGAGAAGGAGTGCCGTTTGACTTTTTCAACGCAGAATTAGCTGGAATTGAGATCAGACGCCATGTTGTGTTTGGAGAGCCCCTGATGTGCCTAAACAGTGAAAACCCCCCACAATTGACACCATTTTGGAAACTAGACCCCTTAAGGAACTTATCTAGATGTGTGGTGAGCACTTTGAACCCCAAGTGCTTCACAGAAGTTTATAACGGAGAGCAGTGAAAATAAAAAATCTTTTTTTTTCCTCAAAAATGATTTTTTAGCCTGCTATTTTTTATTTTCACAAGGCTAACAGGAGAAATTGCACCACAAAAGTTGTTGTGAAATTTGTCCTGAGTACACGGATACCCATATGTGGGGGGAACCACTTTTTGGCTGCATGGAAGAGCTAGGAAGGGAAGGAGCGCCATTTTGGAATGCAGACTTTGATGGAATGTTCTGCGGGCGTCATGTTTCGTTTGCAGGGCCCCTGATGTGCCTACACAGTAGAAACCCCCCCCCACAAATGACCCCATTTTGGAAACTAGACCCCTCAAGGAGCTTATCTAGATGTGTGGTGAGCACTTTGAACCCCCAAATGCTTCACAGAAGTTTATAAACGCAGAGCAGGGAAAATAAAAATATTTTTTTTCCTCAAAAATTATTTTTTAGTCCACTATTAATTATTTTCACAAGGATAAGAGGAGAACTTGTACCACAACAGTTGTTGTGCAATTTTTCCTGACTACGCTGATACCCTATATGTGGGGAGAACCACTGTTTGGGCGCATGGGAGTGCTCGAAAGGGAAGGAGCGCTGTTTTGGAATGCAGACTTTGATGGAATGTTCTGCTGTCGTCATGTTGCGTTTAGAGACTCCCTGATGTGCCTAAATAGAGGAAGCCCCTCAATTCTAGCTCCAACCCTAACCCCAACACACCACTAACTCTAATCCCAACCCTAACCCTAATCCTAAACCCTAATCCTAACCCTAATTCCAACCTTAACCCTAATTCTAACCCTGACCCTAATGGAAAAATGAAAATAAATATATTTTCTTTATTTTATTTTATTTCCCTAACTAAGGGCATGATAAAGCGGGAGTTATTTACTATTTTTTAATTTTGATAAACCCTATCACAGTGATCAAAATGTGCATTGAATGAATAAATGGAATCTGCCGGCCGGCAGATTTGGCGGGCGCACTGCGCATGTGCACGCCATTTTCTTTACAGGAAGAAGACGCCGGGAGCTGTGGGAGGATGGGGGGGGGACACCGGGAGGTACGGGGACAGATTGGGGGACCTGGGGACCTTATTTTTCTCCCCTTTGATGTGCAATCACATTAAGGGAGAGAGAAATTTAATGCGAAATCGCAACTTTTTTGTTGTTGCGGTCGCTGTTATAGGGTTAGTAACGGCGATCGCAACATCGGGGTCAGCAAATACCGACCCGAATAATGTTCTCTGGGGTCTCGGCTACCCCGGCAGCCAAGACCCCATAGAAATTCCGACTCTGGGGGGCGCTATAAGCTTTTTCCACAGCGCCGTTAATTAACGGCGCCGTGGTTTAAGTACCCTTAACTACAGCCGTTCAAAGGCGTATCGGCGGTCGTTAAGGGGTTAATCTATCAATTTGACCCTAACTTTCTATAAAACCTCTACCTGCAATACCACCTCAAGTGGAAGGAAGTACAACACAATCCCCTTAAAACCATAATACCTGAGCAAGTTAGTTCCTGAAGGCCACGTTCACAAGTTCAGCATTGGGTCAGTATTTTATCTCAGTATTTGTAAGTCAAAATCAGGAGTGGAATAATCCAAGGAAAATTATAATAGAAACACGTGTCCCACTTCTGCAGCAATTCTAGCACTGATTGCGGACTTTAAACCCCTCTGATGCCGCTGCCAATAGTGAAAGCGACATTTATGGGCAACGCAGAGGGAGTGAGCTCCCTTTCTGCTCCCATTAGCACAACATGATTGCGATCGCATTGTGCCAATGGTCTCTATGGTGAACCCCGGCCAAAAGATATCCTCCTCCCTGCCTGCAAAGCACTGATCTAATACCTGCAATGCAAAACATTGCAGAGTATTAGATCAGCGATTAGGACAGGAAAAGTTGATGTTCCATCCTGGGTCAATGTAAAAAAGTTTAAAACAAAGTTATTAAAAATTGTAAAAATATTTTTTTAAAAAAATCACAAAATAAAGAGCAAAAAAATAAAAAAATATTAATCTAATAAATACATTTATTTATACAAAAACACAAATAAGCAAAAAAGTACACATATTTAGTATTACTGCATCCGGAACGACCCAACCTATAAAATTGTCCCACCAGTTAAACCCTTCAGTGAACACCATAAAAAAAACAAAAAACAAAGCCAGAACTATTCTTTATTATCATACCGCCGAATAAACAGTGGAAAAAAAACACAATCAAATAGATGAATGTAAATAAAATAGGTGTCTCTGAAAACATCATCTTGTCGTGCAAACAACAAGGTGCCATAAAGCTCCTTCAGTGGTAAAGTTAAAAAATATTAGCTCTCAGAATAAAGTGTTGCAAAAATATATTTTTTCAATAGAATAGTTTTTGTTGTGAAAAAGCACCAAACCATAAAAAATATATAAATGTGGTATCGCCTTAATCGTACTGACCAGAAGAATAATTTGCTGATTTTTATTAATTCACAAATATTGGAACAGAAAGTGATCAAAAAATGTCTTGTGCCTAAAAATAATACCAATAAAAACATCAATTCGTCTCCCTCAATAAAAAGCTGTCGCATGACTGTCAGCTGAAATATGGAAAATTATAACTATCTAAATATGGGGATGCAAAAGCTTGTTTTTGCAATAAAAAGCGTCTTTTAGTGTGTGACAGCAGCCAAACATAAAAAAGCTTTACATCTGGTATCACTGTAATCGCACTAATCACTAAACCAATTCTTCACCTGCTTTTGATTTTTCTCATTCTGCTCCCCAAGGTTCGCAGTATAGTTCGGCTCATATTTATCCTTTGCGCTACACTGAGTGCTTACATCGGGGTTTCTGTGTAAATCTCTGAAATACATGATTCAGATGGAACCCCCCAGCAGAAGATTCCCTATAATGAGGCAGATGGAGGCACTGTGGATGCTGTCTGGCCTATGATCCGGCAGTGTCTGTCTTTTTAGGCGTACATAAAAGCACGGTCAACCACAGTTTTGGGCACTTCAGAAAAGAAGAACAACACTGAACAGAGGACAGATGGAATCCATAGTAACTCCGCTGCCTCATTATAGTGAATGGGTCCCTTTGGGGTTTCATCTGAATCACATCACTTAGAGATTGTATGGTGCAATTTCTCCTGTTACCCTTGTGAAAATAGAAAATATGGTCTTAAGCATGTTGAGAAGTGCAGTTTTTAGAGTTCTGTCACTTTTAGGAATTTTCTATCATATAGACCCCTCAAAGTCACTTGAAATGTGAGGTGGTCCCGAAAAAATGGTTTGTGAAATTTTGTTGGAAAAAGAGAAAATCGATGGTCAACTTTTAACCCATATAACTTCTTAGCAAAAAAAAAAAATTACGGTAGTTCAAAAATTGTGCTGATGTAAAGTAGACATGTGGGAAATGTTATTTTTAACTATTTTGTGTGACACATCTCTCTGATTTAAGGGCATAAGAATTCAAACTTTGACAATTGCAAAATTTTCCACATTTTTGCCAAATTTCCATTTTTTCACAAATAAACACAGTTTATATTGAATAAATTTTACCACTATTGTGAAGTACAACATGTCACAAAAAAAATCTCAAAATAAGTGGGATCTGTTGAAACGTTCCAAAGTTATTACCTCATAAAGTGACACTGGTCAGAATTGTAAAAATTGGCCTGGTCCTCCCATCAATCATGTCACCCCCGTGCTCATCATACAGCACCACTGTCGTAGACAAAGTCCTAACAAAAGCATTAGTGGAAACTCGATCACTTACTGAACTGTGGCCGTATTTTGCCAAATTTTAGGAAAATCCTCAGGCGTCCGAACATGAATCCTTATGTGCAAGGTTTGTACCATATTTGTCATTGTCAAATGTTTTCTGAACAAGTTCGCTCATCTCTAGTTCTTTACATCTGACCAACATTCTTTAGACATGAGTCAGATCTCTTTAAATATGTTCTCTGTCCTCGTCCCTATCCTGTAATAATGTCCCCTGTCCTGTAAGTCCTGTAATCATGTCCCTCATCCTGTAATACTGTCCTTTTCCTATAATAATATCCCTCATATTGGTCCTTTTCTGTAATAATGTCCTTCCTCCTGAACTATCCAGTACCAGTAATAATGTCTCCTATTCTGGCTCTCATTCTGTAATAATGTCATCCATCCAGTAATATTCTCCTTTGTCATGGCCAACATCTTGTAATAATGTCTCATATCGTATAATAATGTTCCCTATCCTGTAATATTGTTCCCCATTCTGTAATAATGTCTCCCATCTAGTGATTATGTCCTGCCCCCATCCTGAAATAATGGCCCCTATCCTGTAATAATTTTCCCCATTCTTTAATAATGTTTATTTTTGCCCCAACCTGTAATAATGTCCCCATCCAGTAATAATGTGTTATATCCTGACCCCCATCTTGCAATAATCTCCCCATCCTATAATAATGTTTCCCATCCTGTAATAATGTTGCCCATCTTATATTAATGCCCCCTCATCCTATAATATCCCACATCATGTTGTAATATCTCCCATCCAATAGTAATTGTTCTTCATCCTGACCCAACCTGTAATATCTCCATCCAGTAATAATGTCCTTCATTCTAGCCCCTGTACTGTAATAATCTCTTTTGTCTTAGCCCCTGTACTGTAAAAACATTCTTCTTTCCAGGCCCCATCCTGTAATAATGTTGCTATCCTTTAATAATGTCCCCTATCGTATAATAATGTCCTGCATCCTGAAATAATGTCCTTTATCCTGACCCCAACCTGCATTAATGTTTTCATCTAGTAATAATTTCCTTCCTCCTAGCCCCTGTCCTGTAATAATGTCTTTTTCCCCAGCCCACACTGTTATGTTGGGTAGCTGAGGAGGACAGGAACAACAGCAGGGCAGCCGAACACCTGAGATGTTGGCAACTAATGGGTTGCAGATTCCTAAACTAACCACACAACTAGAGGTAACCGTGGAGCGTTCCTACGTTGATCCTAGACGCCTCGTCACAGCCTGAGAGATAACTACACCTAAAGGCAGAAAGATGAAAGCCAGGCATGTAGAGTCCATTAGTTGACCTTTTCTGCGTCACACAAAGACACGGTGGTTGGAACCAAAGATCTCAAATTTGGACTCATCAGACCAAAGCATAGATTTCCACTGGTCTAATGTTCATTCCTTGGGTTCTTTAGCCCAAACAAGTCTCTTCTGCTTGTTGCCTGTCCTTAGCAGTGGTTTCCTAGCAGCTATTTTACCATGAAGGCCTGCTGCACAAAGTCTCCTCTTAACAGTTGTTGTAGAGATGTGTCTGCTGCTAGAACTCTGTGTGGCATTGACCTGGTCTCTAATCTGAGCTGCTGTAAACCTGCGATTTCTGAGGCTGGTGACTCGGATAAACTTATCCTCAGAAGCAGAGGTGACTCTTGGTCTTCCTTTCCTGGGGCGGTCCTCATGTGAGCCTGTTTCTTTGTAGCACTTGATGGTTTTTGCAACTGCACTTGGGGACACTTTCAAAGTTTTCCCAATTTTTCAGACTGACTGACCTTCATTTCTTAAAGTAATGATGGCCACTCGTTTTTCTTTACTTAGCTTCTTTTTTCTTGCCATAATACAAATTGTTATGTTTCGGTAACTGAGGAGAAATAGCAAAAAATAGCAAAAGCGGTAATACACCAGAGAGGCTGGAACCTATTGGATTGCAGAAACCTGAACTAACCACACAACTAGAAGTAGCCGTGGAGCGTTCCTACGGTGATCCTAGACGCCTCGTCACAGCCTGAGAGAAAACTAAACCTAAAGGCAGAAAGATGAAAGCTATCTGCCCCGGAGCAGATCCCCAAAGAAAATAGGAAGCCCCCAAACATGTAATGGCAGTTAGACAAGAAGAAAGCACGAACACAGACAGAAAATAGAATGAGCAAACGCTGGGGCCACAAGCTGACTAAATAGGTCAGGACAGGAGAGATTACTTTCTGCAACCCAGAAAACCCTACAAAAATCCATTTTGATATAGGAAAGATGTGTATCTTCGTACCGTGTTAGCCAGTAGATAGAAAAATATTTAGACTTGAGAGTCCTCAGTGGTTGATACCTTTTAATGGCTAACTGAAAAGATGGTAACAAATTGCAAGCTTTCGAGACTACTCCGGTCTCTTCATCAGGCAAAGACTAAAACAAAAACTGAAGAATCACATATATATATATATATATATATACACAAGAGGACACAGGAATAGTGCAATAGGTAAGACAAGTGACGTGAAGCAGAACTGTCATTATGGCAGAGGAATGAACATAAATATTGGAACAGATCATAGATAAGGAGAGAGTTTTATTACCCTCTGATTGGGGTCTGGTGTTGTGTTTTGATGCCCCTAGAAGGTCAGAGACGCATAAGGAGTAAAGTCCAAGGGCAATTTGAAACTCTGAGGAAAACACTTACAGAAAGCACAGAGCAAAAATTACAACAATACTATAACAAACTACGGACCTTTCTGATTCATAACAAGGAAAAGAAACTACACAGATTGCGCCTCCATTCCGGACTCTATACAAACAGATACAAAACAAAACCTGACAACTCTGACAACCACTCCATTCCAGACACAAAAGCATCTAACTGTGTCATCAATCTCTCAGATTACAAACCCAACAAAGTGGAGCTTGCCGTGCTTTCTAGAGGACTCTCATTTTGTCCTACTAAGGCCCTGGATAAAACCGAACTCTGCAGTGATATGGAACATTTTTTCAGGAGACTGCGCCTGAGGGAATACTTCAATGATACAGAAGATCCAGAAAACACTCGGACTGAAGGAAAAGGGATCCCAACAACCAAGAAGAGGTCAGACTGGACACCTCCACCTGGACGTAACCCCCATTTGGATAAATATATAGACTCATTCAGACATTTGATAAAATCCACCATCATAGCCACCAACAAGAGACAAGCATCCAACATCAGTGCCCAGGAGAGAAAGGCCATACAGTCTCTGAAAACCAACAAAGAAATCATCATTAAACCTGCTGACAAGGGAGGTGCAATAGTCATGATGAACACATCAGACTATATTAAGGAAGCAAACAGACAACTTACGGACACACGCTACTACAGAAAACTGGAGTCGGACCCTACACAGGACTATTACAAGGAACTAAGCAAGTTGGTATCTTGTCTGTCTGACAAATCCATAAGAGCTGATGACCTGATACCAGAAAGTCCAAGAACAGGGACATTTTACATGCTTCCCAAAATCCACAAAGCTGGGAATCCAGGGAGGCCGATTATTTCATGTGTGGACACCCTTACTGAGCAGGTATCTGGATGGGTAGAGGGCATTCTTAAACCCCTGGTAAAGGATACACCCAGCTACATTCAGGACACAACTGACCTACTGAATAAACTAGCAGCAATAGGTCCCCTACCAGAAGGAACCATCCTGGCCACCATGGATGTGGAATCTTTGTACTCTAATATCCTACACCAGGATGGATTAAATGCCTGCAAAGTCTTCATGGGAAACACCGGGAATGATGCTGATTCTGTGGTGAAACTCACAAAATTTATCCTCACCCAGAATTACTTTGAATTTGACAACAAGATCTATCTTCAGGAGACTGGCACAGCTATGGGAAGTAAAATGGCTCCACAGTATGCAAATCTTTTCATGGCCAAGCTTGAAAGCGACTTTTTGTCCTCATGTCCCATCAGGCCTCGGGCCTACTACCGCTACATTGATGACATTTTAATCATCTGGACGGAGTCTGAACAACAGCTAAAGACGTTCCATGAACAGTTCAACCAATTTCATCCAACCATCAACTTAACACTCAACTACTCCAGCACTGAAATTAACTTTTTAGACACCACCATTAAGCTAAAGAACAATGAAATAGAGACATCCCTGTATCAGAAGCCAATCGACCGTCCAACATACCTTAAATGGGACAGTTTCCATCCAAAACACATAAAAAACTCTATAGTCTACAGCCAAGCCATCAGATACAACCGTATATGTTCCAACCCCATGGATAGAGATGAACACCTTGGTCGCCTCAGAAAGACTTTTTTGAACCAGGGCTACCATCCAAGAACAATTGAAAACCAAATTACAAGAGCCACCAGAATATCAAGGAATCACCTGCTACATTACAAAACTAAAGAAGAAAATAACCGGGTGCCTCTAGTGGTCACCTACAATCCAAATCTGGAGATGCTAAGGGGAGCTGCACGGAAACTACAACCTTTACTACAAAAAGATGCCCGATTACAATCCATATTTCCAGACCCCCCACTACTATGTTTTAGGCAGCCCCCAAATCTAAGAAGCATCATTGTCAGAAGCTCCCTGTCCTCCCCAACAGCTGCAGGAACCTTTCCTTGCAAACAGAAGAAGTGTAAAACATGTGCATCTATAATGACCACGGACAAGATAAAGATACCCAACTCCCATCAGGACTACAAGATCCCAGGTACTTTCAGCTGCATCACATCTAATGTGGTGTACCTAATTATATGTACTAAATGTCCAACTGGGGGTCTGTATGTGGGGGAGACCGGGCAAAAACTGAGAACAAGGATGAATTCTCATCGCCACACGATAAGAGAAAAAAGAATGGATTTACCTGTGGCAAAACACTTTTGTATGCCTGGTCATAGCATAATGGATATGGAATTACTGGTATTAAAATCTAACTTCAAATCTGAGAAAGATAGAAAGGTTTGGGAATACAAACTTATGATGACCTTTGACACTCTTAGTGCTGGAATGAACGTGTCACATGGATTCATGTCATTCTATATCAATTAAGGAATCTGCGTCTCTGACCTTCTAGGGGCATCAAAACACAACACCAGACCCCAATCAGAGGGTAATAAAACTCTCTCCTTATCTATGATCTGTTCCAATATTTATGTTCATTCCTCTGCCATAATGACAGTTCTGCTTCACGTCACTTGTCTTACCTATTGCACTATTCCTGTGTCCTCTTGTGTATATATATATATATATGTGATTCTTCAGTTTTTGTTTTAGTCTTTGCCTGATGAAGAGACCGGAGTAGTCTCGAAAGCTTGCAATTTGTTACCATCTTTTCAGTTAGCCATTAAAAGGTATCAACCACTGAGGACTCTCAAGTCTAAATATTTTTCTACAAAAATCCAACAATTCTGATTACAAAAATACTGAGATCACACGATCTCAACACCCACTAAACCAGATCTCAGTGTGAACAAAACCAAGCCGCAGCCACTGAAAAAACAGGAAAAAGGAAATGAACAAATAACAATGGCTTCAGATAAACTGAGAGGAGCAAAAGCCCCCCGGAGGGGACCTGGCTGACCTCCACAGAAGTGCAGGGAACAATGCAAAAAGCAAGCACAAAGATAAAAGCAGAAAATATCTTATCTGATAGCAGAAGATGCAGGCAAGACTTAGCAAACTTCCAAATGAACCAGGAACCACAATTGAGACAAGAACAATTGATCACCGGCAACCATCATGGGAGGGAACCTCCCTTATATCAGACCAGTCAGTGAACCCTGATTGCCATTCCTCGCTGAAAGGTTCAGTACTGTCTGTAACCACCAGAGAGAGCCTCTGCTCAGAAACCATCTCTAGCACATTCATAACACCACATGCTGTAATAATGTCCTTTGACCCTGTAACCATGTGACCATGCTGTAATAATGTCTCCTTCCAGTAATAATGACCTTCTTCTTCCTAGCCCGGGTACTATAATAATGTCCTTCGTGCTAGTCCCTGTCTTATAATAGCATGCTTACCTCCTGTAATAATGCCGCTATCCTATAATAATGTCCTTAATCCTGACCACCAACCTATAATAATGTCTTCATCCAATAATAATGTCCTTCTTCCTAGCCTCTGACCTTTAATAATGTCCTTTGTCCCGGCTCCGTGTTGTAATAATGTTGCTTTCCTGTAATAATGTCTCTCATCCTCTTCTCCAACACAATTAAAAAAATAAATGATTCCTGTCACCTGCCGTGGCTTCCACATCACATAGCATCCTCCTCATACTCCATAGCCAGCACATGCCTCGGTTGGTGCATGGCAGTGAGGTCACAAGCCGCCTGATGCAGGCACACCGCCTGCGACCAGCACCTCAGTGGAAGAGTTATCAAACAGCCTGCATCTGTATGGTACTGAACATAAGCCGCACTTTCATGCTCTAAAATGTATATATTGCTGTGTTCATAGTTACAATAAGCAGATACTGTATGTTATGTTACACTATTTTCAGAACAAGCTTCTATGTTGTGTGGCCATGTGAAATTGTCATCCTATTGATGTGTTACAAACTCTTGCCAGCACATTAAACAATTTTGAATTATATTCCCTGTGGATTATATTTTAATCTACATCGTCAAGACCTTGAATAATCAGAAGAGTTTGTATAGATGGACATAAATGTAGACACAATGATGAATTTATTTTATGTTTGATCATTTACTTACTGTACTCAATCATCATGTGCACAACATGAAATGGTGCCCAGCAGATTGCAAAAAGGACAACCACTGTTATCATCATTATGATCGCTCTCTTTTTCTTCCTAAAAGAACGGAATTGCAGTCAATCTTGATCACTGATGACACATATCGAATATGGAGATTTCATTGTTTATGTACATATATAAGCATTTGACTAATATTACAATGAACTTTTATGTTATTCCATTCTAGTCTATATAGAGAAAATTAAAATATGGTATATCTTTGAAACTGATTTGCCTTTTACTCAAAGCAGAAAAAAACTATTATTAAAGAATAATGTAGTGTTTTTGTGTATGCCTAGTATCTGTCTTATTTGATGTGCCATTTTTGGATGTTTTTCTTCAAATGCACATTATATCTCACATAATGCCTTTGGCATTGCAAAGCTGGAGGAGTCTCATCCCATTGCTCTGGATACTATCTAGTCAGTAATAGAATAGAATAAATCTAACCAGTGACATAGAACTGCTGTTCCCAGATACATACTTCAGAGTCTCGGTGTATACTATCTGAAGCAATTTTAGTCTCATCTGCTTTCTGCTTAATGAAGATGTTGGGGACTTACACACAGATGGCCTAGTTGTAGGAAAGGTGATCAACTTGTGATTTAAGCTGGCAGTTAACACCCCAGCTCCAACATTATTTAGTGGCAACTGTTGAGTACTTCTGTTTAACACCCCCATTAAATAATGTAAATAATGCGGTTTTCCTCTTCCTACATTGCTTACATCCAGCCACTGCCGGAGCAGTTATGAGCTGATCAGTGGTGGTTCAGGGTAGAAACCGCCACCATAAATAAATAAGTCCCAGATAACCCTTTAAATCTTTTCCTTTTCAGCTGTTAGCAGTGTAAGGATCCATCACATAGGAGATTCTGTATTACTTATGCATATGGACATTGTTAGTTATGCACTAAAAGCATTTCAAGGGGCTGGTAACTAGTGTTGAGCGATACTGCTCGATATCTAAAAATATCGGATCGGAATGGTATCGCCGATATCACTAAAATATCGGCGATACCCGATACCGATACCGGAAGTCCCATGTAAGTCTATGGGAACCAAATATCGACATAAAAAAAAACCCATTCTTGCCTTGTTGGTTAATTGTACATGAAGGAAAACAACAAAGAGTAATGTAGAATGTATTGGGGGAGGTTGAGGAGACAATAAAGGCATACATGTTTAACCCAATGCATTGGAATAGCATTAATATATTTTTTTTTGGAAATACGTTTGGATTGACGAACAAATTGACAATGTTGTTAACCTTTTTTCTATTTTGGCAAATATGTATGTTTCACAACTTCCATGCTCTTCACCTTTTTAACTTTTGCCAGTGCCACACTTTCTCCTTCATAATCTTCAGCAGCAGCATCATCTTTCTCATCAAATTATTCTTCATCTTCACCTTATTAATCTTCTTCTTAAACTTCTTGCTATTCATGTTTTTGTTTACATTACTCATATTGTTATTATTAAACTATTAATCTTCTTCATATTCAAATTCTTCATCTTCTTCCTCTTCATCTTCTTCATTATATTCTTATTTGTGACAGAGATTCCTGTACTTGTAATCTGTAAAAGTATGAATTGTTCATCCTTCCGTTCTTGCTGTCACAAAAGATTTAAATTACAACAGTATTTGTCCGTGTTCAGTTTAGCCTGCAGCATCAGGCATTTTCCAGGGGCACCACGAGGAGGAACGGACTCACCCCCATACACTGCTTAGTCTTCTTCTGCTTAGAATTTAGAGCATATATTTTGCTCTTCATTTTGGTCTTATACTTCATGTTCTTCTGCTTTTTGATCTTCTGCTTATTGTTCTTCTGTCTCTTGTTCTGTATCTTGTAGTTTGTCTTAACCTTCTTTGTCCTGTTGGTGATCTTCTTCTGGGTAATCTTTTATTTTTTCTTTGTGATGGTGTTCAGGCTGGTTGGCTTCATGCTCGTCGTCCTTGTTGTCGTCATCTTCTTCTGGGTGGTCTTTAAGGTCGTCTAATTTCCGAGAACCAGCTGACGTTACTGGAACCCGGACGGGTATCAGATGGAGCAAGAGACAATGGAAGTAACGAGGACCAGCTGACTGTGCTGGAACCCGGAGGGGCAGCAGAAGGAAAAGAGGCAATGTCACAACCGAGTACCAGCTGACGTTACTGTGACACGGTTACTAAGCAGGAGGTACCTGTGCTCCAAAGCACTACCAAGGACCAGCAGACGTTGGTGGAACTCGGATACGGAGATGGAGGCACCTAGGCCAAAGGCACTGGGGAGATCCAGTTGACGGTACTGGACCCCGGACGGGTAGCAGAAGGAAAAGAGGTAATGTCACAACCGAGTACCAGCTGACGTTACTGTGACACGGTTACTAAGCAGGAGGTACCTGTGCTCCAAAGCACTACCAAGGACCAGCAGACGTTGGTGGAACTCGGATACGGAGATGGAGGCACCTAGGCCAAAGGCACTGGGGAGAACCAGTTGACGGTACTGGACCCCGGACGGGTAGCAGAAGGAAAAGAGGCAATGTCACAACCGAGTACCAGCTGACGTTACTGTGACACAGTTACTAAGCAGGAGGTACCTGTGCTCCAAAGCACTACCAAGGACCAGCAGACGTTGGTAGAACTCGGATACGGAGATGGAGGCACCTAGGCCAAAGGCACTGGGGAGAACCAGTTGACGGTACTGGACCCCGGACGGGTAGCAGAAGGAAAAGAGGCAATGTCACAACCGAGTACCAGCTGACGTTACTGTGACACGGTTACTAAGCAGGAGGTACCTGTGCTCCAAAGCACTACCAAGGACCAGCAGACGTTGGTAGAACTCGGATACAGAGATGGAGGCACCTAGGCCAAAGGCACTGGGGAGAACCAGTTGACGGTACTGGACCCCGGACGGGTAGCAGAAGGAAAAGAGGCAATGTCACAACCGAGTACCAGCTGACGTTACTGTGACACAGTTACTAAGCAGGAGGTACCTGTGCTCCAAAGCACTACCAAGGACCAGCAGACGTTGGTGGAACTCGGATACGGAGATGGAGGCACCTAGGCCAAAGGCACTGGGGAGAACCAGTTGACGGTACTGGACCCCGGACGGGTAGCAGAAGGAAAAGAGGCAATGTCACAACCGAGTACCAGCTGACGTTACTGTGACACGGTTACTAAGCAGGAGGTACCTGTGCTCCAAAGCACTACCAAGGACCAGCAGACGTTGGTGGAACTCGGATACGGAGATGGAGGCACCTAGGCCAAAGGCACTGGGAAGAACCAGTTGACGGTACTGGACCCTGGACGGGTAGCAGAACGCACCCATGAAAATGTAAGTTGACAGGACGCAAGCCGTCCGCAGTTACCGAATCACACAGTCCTACAGTGGGTGCTTGTCCTATTGTCACAATGGAAACAGCCTTTATTTACATATCCCACAGCACACATAGGAATCATCTAAACTGCAGGCACCATAGAGTCGGCTAACCCAATGCAACACGACAGCACAACTTATTGGAGGATAATTGACGTTCACACTGCCAGGAAACAGCTGTCGTGCTGTAACCAGGCTGGCCAGGAGTCAGTACCCCTGCCAATTACTTACGAGCAACAAATGGCGGTGTTGTAGCTCAGGGAGTAGAGTTCAGGTGGTAGAAAGATGAACATAACAGGAGACATGGAAAACGTTGCCAAACAGTTATTTAATCTGAAAACGGACAGGCAAATTCAGGTGAGATCCATGCCTTGTTCATTTTCAGAAAAGTAAGCCGGTCTACATTCTCTGAGGATAGTCGCATGCGACGGTCTGTTACTACACCACCTGCAGCACTAAAGACGCGCTCAGATAATACACTGGCAGCAGGGCAAGCCAGCACCTCCAATGCATACTGGCTAAGCTCTGGCCATGTATCCAACTTAGAGACCCAAAATTTGAAAGGGGAAGAGGCATCTGGGAGTACTGTTATGTTTCGGTAGCTGAGGAGTGCAGGTAAAAAAGGCAATACACCAGAGCAGTTGGAATCTATGAGATTGCAGTACCCTGACTAACCACCACAACTAGAGGCAGCCGTGGAGCGTTCCTACGTTGGTCCTAGACGCCACGTCACAGCCTGAGAAACTAACTACACCTAAAGATAGATATAGGAAAGCTATCTGCCCCGGAGCAGAACCCCAAAGATAATAGAAAGCCCCAAACATGTAATGGCGGTTAGACAAGATGAAATACTGACACAGAAAGAAAATAGTATGAGCAAACGCTGGGGCCCAAACTAACTAAATAGAAAAGGATAGGAAGGGTACTTACTGCAATCCCAGAAAACCCTGAAAAGCACCAACTCTACTAATTTCAAAAACACCTGAGATCACACGACCTCTTCCACCTAAATTAGTTCTCTGGTGTAACAAAATCAAAACAGCAGCCACTGAAAAATCTGGAAAAAGCAAAAGTACAAACATCAGTGGCTGAACAAAACTGAGAGGGCAGAAGCCCCCGGAGGGGACCCTGAAGGCCCCCACAGAAGTGCAGGACAAAATGCAAAAATATAGCACAAACACAAAAGAAGAAAATGACTTATCTGTTAGCAGGAGATGCAGACAAGAAACAGCAGGCTACAAGAGAAACTGGAATAAAGGATTCAGACCAGAACAATTGATCACCGGCAACCCTGATGGGAAGGTGACTCCCTTATATAAGACCAGTCAGTAACACCTGATTCCCAGTCCTCACAATCTTCACTGGACAGACTAGCACCGCTTGTAACCACCAGAGGGAGCCTCTGCTCAGAACTCATCTCAAACCCATTCACAACAGAGTACACTTAGAGGGAAAGCCAAGTAGTCTGTCACCATCTTACGGAAACGTTTCTTCCTGGTGACTGGAGCCGTCTCGGATGGTGTAGACCTTGCTGGCGCTGTCACAAAACTTCGCCACATTTGTAACATACAGCTCTTGCCCTGTGCAGAGGCGCTGCTTGTGCTCCCTCTTGTTGTAGAGGTGTCTACACTGCCTCGACGCACAGAGCTGCTTTGTAAAGCAGTAGCAGCAGCAGCTCTCTCGGCTGGAATGTACAACAGTATGGATTGCACCAGTGTGTCTTGGTACTCCTGCATTTTACGGTCCCGGTTCACCGGTGTGATGAGGGTTTGTAAGTTGTCCCGGTAGCGAGGGTCTAGGAGGGTGTACACCCAATAATCTGGCGTGGTGAGAATGTGGGCGATGCGGCGGTCGTTTCTCAGGCACTGAAGCATGAAATCAACCATGTGCTGCAGACTCCCAACTGGCCAACAAAGGCTGTCCTCTGGAAGAGGCGTCATCTCTGCCTCCTCTGCATCACCCCACCCTCGCTCTACATACTGACTAGAGCGTTGTGTACCTCCCTCTGTAGGGATTTCTTCCTCCTCCATTGACTCCTCCTCCTCCTCATCCTCCTCAGAAAGTGAGCCCTGCCCAGCCCTTTGTGAGGAACCACGTTGCGCTGACTGTCCTGAAGGTAATTGAATTTGTGACTCCTCATCCTCCACCTCTTCCAAAACCTCTTCCCTTAGTGCTTTCAGTGATTTCTGAAGCAGGCAGATAAGGGGGACAGTCATGCTGACTAGTGCATCATCTGCACTCGCCATCCGCGTTGAGACATCAAACGCACGCAAAACGTCGCAGATGTCCTTCATAGAGGCCCACTCAGTAGTGGTGAAGTGTGAACGGGCCAAATTGCGAGTTGATTGCGCCTATTGTAGCTGATACTCCATTACTGCTGGCTGCTGCTCACACAACTGCTCCAACATATGTAACGTGGAATTCCACCTGGTGGGTACGTCACATATGATGCGATGTTCAGGAAGGCGAAATCTGACTTGCAGAGCTGCAATGCGCGATCTGGCCATGCTGGAACGTCGCAAGTGAGCGCACTCTAGGCGGACCTTGTGCAGCAGTGCATCAAGATCCGGATAGTCCCTCAAAAAACTCTGCACGACCAAGTTGAGCACATGTGCCAGACATGGTATGTGACTGAGGTTGCCAAGGCCCAGAGCTGCCACCAGATTTCGGCCATTGTCACACACTACCAAGCCTGGCTGGAGATTAGCTGACAAAAACCACACGTCGCTCTCCTGCTTGATGGCATCCCAGAGCTCCTGCGCTGTGTGGCTTCGATTCCCCATGGAAATTAATTTCAGGATGGCCTGTTGACGTTTGGCCACGGCTGTGCTCATATCGGTCGCAACAGGTAAGCGTTCACGGGTCCATGTGGAGGTATACCGTGACGGCTCATGCAGCGATGATTCTGAGGAACTGGAGTAGGAGGAGGAATCAATGTGTACAGACTGGATTCCTGCAATCCTTGGAGTTGGCAGAACACGTACAGCGCCACTGGCAAGATCTGTACCCGGCTCCACAACATTGACCCAATGGGCAGTGAGGGAAAGGTATCGTCCCTGGCCATGGGTACTGGTCCACGCATGGGTGGTCAGGTGGACCCTGCTACTGACGGCGTTTAGTAGCGCATGTTTAATGTTTCCCTCGACATGTTTTTGCAGAGCAGGGACGGCTTGCCTGCTGAAATAAAATCGGCTTGGCACATTATATTGTGGGACTGCCAATGCCATTAAGTTCCTGAAACTGTCAGTCTCCACCAGCCTGAATGACAGCATTTCAAGGGACAGGAGTTTTGCAATGCCAGCATTCAGAGCCTGTGCTCGTGGATGGTTTGCCGAGTATGGTCGTCTTTTATCCCATGCCTGTGGTACCGATGGCTGTTTTGTGGTCTGGGAGTGTGACGATGACTGTGAACTTGCTGCTGTGGGTGGAATAACAGTTTGTCTATGGACAACAGTGACCGAGGTTCTTCCATGGAGATCCTGTGAGGAAGCCGAACCAGGTGTGTGTGAGCTGGAGGTAGAGGCTCCAACACGACCTGAAGATGTAGGTGCTGCTGTAGGTTGGCCTACATCTCCAGTGTGTCTTTGTAACTCAGCTACGTGCTTTGTTCGTACATGTTTCCACATATTTGTGGTATTCAGGTTACTGATATTTTTACCTCTTTTAACTTTTTGCTTACACAGCTTGCATTGAACATAGCAAATATCATCTACAAGTCTGTCAAAAAAGGACCACGCAGTGCAAGTCATGGGAGCGCCAATTTTGACATTTCTAAGAGAACTGCTCCCAACAGGTGCCAAACTGGAGGCTACAGGCAAGCGAGTCTGCAGCCTACCTCTCCCTCCTCTTTGTACCGTTGGGACAATCTCTTCCTCAGAGCTGCTCCCACCACCTTCCTGTTGCTCACGCCATGTTGGGTCTCGGACTTCATCATCTCCACTACCCTCTTCCAACACCTGCTGCTGTTGGATGGTCTGGGCAGCACCATGCTCCACAAAACCTGGCACCTGAGTCTCATCATCATCATGAGATGCGTTCTGCGGTGTGCTGTCCATCGGCACTGGCTCACCCGCCTTTTCAGATTGAGAGAGACACAGCTGTTGCGCATCACTGCATACTCCCTCTTCTTCAAATTGCAGAATGCTGCTTGCCTGTGCCCGTGTTTGCGAGCCAACAGATTCTGAGAACAGAAGCAGAGACTCAGCTGGCTCCTGTACAGAACTCTCTGACTGCCTGGCCAATTTGACAGGCGGTGAACAGACAGATGGTTGCTCAACAGTGTTGTGTTTCTGAGAGGAGGTGGAAGGAATTGAAGTCGATGCATTGGCTGCCATCCAACCAACAACGGCTTCAATTTGTTCTTCCCGCAGCAGGGGGCACGCCGAGCTCCTACCAAAGTGAGCATAAAGGAACGCTCACGGGGATAAATGGTGGATGCTGTGTCACTGAGGGCGGCAGCAGCCACAGAATCCCCACGTCCTCTCCCTGCTGAAACTCCACGGCCACGACCACGTGCCTTACTCACTGACTTCTTCATCTTGGTAGATTGATAAAGAAAGTCAGAAAAGTTATAAGGCCTAAGTGTGGTTATTACGCAGAGACTGAAGTGAACACTGAAACACAACTGTTCACAATCTGTGAAAGGCTACTCCTTTGTCTACTTCTATAGTGTTTGCAACCAATGTATTGGATACGGATGGAAGCGCGTCACACTAATAGATTATATTTATTTTAAATGGAATGGAGCAGAACCAATTGGAGAGAAATGACAAGGATGAGGAACTGAGACACGCTCAGCAGAGTACAAGCAGCAGTGCTTGAACAAGTAACTGGAGCGTGATATGCACTCAAAAAATAAAAAACACAGACTGAAGTGAACACTGAAACACAACTGTTCACAATCTGTGAAAGGCTACTCCTTTGTATACTTCTATAGTGTTTGCAACCAATGTATTGGATACGGATGGAAGCGTGTCACACTAATAGATTATATTTATTTTAAATGGAATGGAGCAGAACCAATTGGAGAGAAATGACAAGGATGAGGAACTGAGACACGCTCAGCAGAGTACAAGCAGCAGTGCTTGAACAAGTAACTGGAGCGTGATGTGCACTCAAAAAATAAAAAACACAGACTGAAGTGAACACTGAAACACAACTGTTCACAATCTGTGAAAGGCTACTCCTTTGTCTACTTCTATAGTGTTTGCAACCAATGTATTGGATACGGATGGAAGCGCGTCACACTAATAGATTATATTTATTTTAAATGGAATGGAGCAGAACCAATTGGAGAGAAATGACAAGGATGAGGAACTGAGACACTCTCAGCAGAGTACAAGCAGCAGTGCTTGAACAAGTAACTGGAGCGTGATGTGCACTCAAAAAATAAAAAACACAGACTGAAGTGAACACTGAAACACAACTGTTCGCAATCTGTGAAAGGCTACTCCTTTGTCTACTTCTATAGTGTTTGCAACCAATGTATTGGATACGGATGGAAGCGCGTCACACTAATAGTTAAATTGCATGGAGCAGCAAGAATTACACTGAAGAAAAAAAAAAGAGTCTGTGAGTGACACGTGCAGATGCCTACAGACAGCGTTGCATGCAGAGCAAACTGCAGCGTCACCTGCACTCACACACACCTTGCAGAGCTGTTAAAACAACACTGCAGGCAAAAGGAAGCTTTACACAGCGGTTGGTGCTAGCCTGCCTAAAGCACAGTACACTAAATCGCAATCTCTAACTATCCCTCAGAGTCAGCACAGCAGCGTTCTGTCCCTTACTGAATTCACAGCACAGTGACGCTAAAATGGCGGCGGCGCCTTTTATAGTGCATTCTGACATCATTTCAGCATCCAATCACAGCCATGCCATTAGTTAACATGACCGCAGCAGTACAGGATGTGCCCACACTTCTTAGGATTCCTCATTGGCTGACTAAAGTCACATTGCCTCTCAAAGAATTATGGGAACTTCCGATTCCGGTATACGATATATGGAAAATATCGGAACTAAGTATCGAAAGTCCGATACAGCTAATATCGGCCGATACCCGATACTTGCGGTATCGTATCGCTCAACACTACTGGTAACTAATACACAACCCCAGCCTAATGAATTCAAAACCCTAATCAAAATATTAGAGTGATGTATCTTATATTACATGCAGGCTGCCGCTAAAGAGATGTCGCTCTTATAAGTATTGAACACGTCATCAATTTTCTTTCACCCACTATAACAGTAAGTGCCATAAAATCACGTCCCCAATGCAATTGATAAACAAGATAATGTGGCCAACCACGTTGACTTTGTAGCCAGCAACAGGCAATATAAGGCTGGTGTCACACTTGCGAGTCTCTCGCATCGACACCCGGCACTGCCGCCAGCACTCAGACCGGAGCATGCAGCTGCATAGAAATACATGCAGCCACACGCTCTGGACCGAGTGCCGGCGGCAGTGCCGGGTGTTGATGTGAGAAACTTGCACGAGAATCGTGCGAGTTTCTCGAAAGTGTGACACCAGCCTAGTACAGAACTTTTCGGAGGCAAACTGTGCAACATTTTTAATAAAACCCCATTGCAAAAATTATTTTTAACTTCAACTGCATGCATTTAAGAAACGTATTGTCCCCCAAAGGTGGACAACCCCTTTTATCTACATTTAATGGTAAAATGAAAAGTGTCATTCAAATCTGCAACACAAGTCCTCATATGGTTAAGTCAACTGTGAAATATGAAAGTTATGGCTCTTGGAAGAGAGGAGAAAGAAACGAAGGCATCAACATGAAAAATGTCCAACTCAAAATTGGGTTACAATTTAGTTAAAAACTATATTGCTTTTCTTCTCTTAATATATTTTAAAAATGTTATTAAACAGGTTAGAATCTTACATTTATTTATTCATGGCGAATTCTAGGCATCAGAAAGTATCTCTTAAACTAACCTAGATATTTTAGACATTTCATTGCCATGGATAGTTTGTAGAACTGAGGCATCTCCGACTCGTTTCTTAATCCAGAGTTCATAGCCAATTTTACTGTAGAGCCGAAGCATCAGCGTTAGCGGAAGGAGAAACAGGATCACTAGAATAAAGGTTGTGTAGACTTTCTGGTGGACGTGGCTGTTCCATTTCTCCAGGCAGCATACATACTTTTTCTCAAACAAAAAGTCATATTTAATCTGAAATAGAACAATATAAACCAAGTTAATTAATCGAAAGAAAGACTTGAGTTATGTGAGCTTATTAATTTGACATTGCAAATTTCAATAATAAATACCTTCCTTCCTTTAGAGTTCCTCTAGTGTGACACAGTTTATGACCAAAAAGCAAAATCACAGATATTTTGCTGTCGATTGGCTTCAGGTTTGCAATGCGATTTGAGATTTGCATTTTTTAAATCTGTAATGTATTTTATATGTTTCACCTGTAAAAACAGCAAAACCAAAACCCACATTGCAAATCCGCTGCAATTTATGGTGAAATATTTACAGTTTTACTGCATAGAACATTATCTCTTCCATGTGAATCCAGCTTTAATTCCTGGTATAGAGTAAATAAACTTTTTTTTTTGCAGAATTATCGATTAGCCTTTGCAAACTAATGAATTTTTATAATACGTATATTCCATTACCTTATATCTATTCCTTCTCTCCAAACATCATCCTGTAAGTGCTGTTTTAACTGCATCATTCATGCTCTTTTAGATGCTGCTTTGACCTGCAACTTTAGCAATACTGGTACTCAAACACTATTATCCAACAGTCTCTCTGTGTGAGCTTCTTTGCTCTCCCCTATCATGCTCATGCACAGTGAGTGTGGCTGTAAATAGTGTTTGAGTACAAATTCTCGTCAGAGCTTCAGTTTAAAGTGGCTACTAAAACAACATAAAGTACTCAGATAAACCAGGTATTCAACTTGGGGAGAGAAGGAAGCAAATTAATGTAAGGGAGTATATTGCAAAGATTTATAACGATGCAAATGTTGTTCAATAATTAAATTAAAAAAAATTACAAATACTGCAGGTCTTATTATAACTTCTTAATTTGCCATGAAATAGACTTGTAAAATCTTCCCCCAAACAGCATTACTGTACAATCATGTATTGTAACTAATATTAAACCTTCAGCAGAAGACAAAGGGCTAACCATCCATATGAAACAGGAATCAACAGTATTGCTGGATATTGCTCTGTAATCAACAATATAGCTTTCCTGCCGATACTGGATATCTAGAAAACACAATAGAGGGCTTTGATTCTATTACATTGCAAACTGAAAAATATGATTTTTCTTTTATAAATTGAGGTTAATTAAATGTACACCACTGTACTGTAGTGCGGAGTACTAGACTGATATGTGGCCTTTTAGTAAAGAGTGGTAAATCTGGAAACCCATGGCTCGTTACTCTACCACAAGTTTCTATTTTGTGGACACATGATGCCACTGATAATGGTGCTTGCCTGTGGGTCTTGTCTGCTTGGGACCAACTGTATGAGTGGGCCTGTGTCTACAGGATTTGAATTGCCCTCTTACAGCAACTATTTATTGAAACTATAAGCGATAACAGCAGCATATTTTATTTTATTTTAATTTTATTGATCTATAAATTATTAATGTGACTTTATATTTTATAAAGTTTTGGGGGATATATTTCATTTTTTGTATGTCATAATGAAGATAGTTTGAAACTATGCAACGTTTTAAGGGGATTGTATACTACTTTGATATCCTTAGGATAGGGTATCAATATCAGAATGGTGTGAGGCTATGAACATCCTTAGGATACACCATCAGATTTGGGGGGAGACTGACAATGGGATCCCTAACGATCAGTTATTATCGGCTTCCATGGTATCTAGTGATGGGTGAATCTGTGGATGTACGAGTCTTACAGGTTCGCCCAAACAGCTAAAAGAATAAGTTTGGTTTGGGTACCAAAACAGCACACAAACCTGAACCAAAACCCAGACCCCATTCACATGAATGGGGGCCTGAACATCCAGTGTTTGCCACGCTGTTATGAGCATGACAGCACGGCAAACACTGCCTCTGATCAGTCAGAAAGCCACAGCTCTCACGTTATCAGATAACAGCGTGAGCCCGCAGCTGTAACCAGAGGTAAAAGGTTTACCTCTGGTCAAAGTCATCCGGTGATGGGACTACTACTCCCATCAGACTCTGCCTGCTGCCACTAATAACAGCGAGAGCAGGAGGTGGCTGATTGGAGTATTCATCAGCCAGTGCATCAGCCAGCGCCTACGCTGTAAATAAATAAATAAATAACTTTTTTAAAAAATGTGGGTTCCCCTGTATTTTTGACAACCAGCTGTCATGGTATGCTGAGTTTGTGGGGAAAGGTAGGTTAAGGGTTAATTTGGATGGCCTCACTCTGGGATTCAGGGAGGCTTCTTATAGCCTCATTGTGGGGTCATTCCTTGTCGCTTATACTCTGACCCTTGTCCGAGTGTGTGTGATCCTGTTGTGCTTGTGCCTGTGCTTTGCGCCTGTGCTTTTTTGTGTCTGTTCGGATCTGATTTGGCTTTGTCCCCGTTTAGAGTTCTGCCTGCCCCTCCTGTACTGAGAAACCTTCTCTGTGTATGACCTCTTGGCTACGTCCTGACAACTCTGGCCATCCCTCTTGTACTGCGTTGCCCTCTCTGTGTTTGACCTCTTGGCTACGTCCTGACAATTCTGTCTGTCCCTCCTGTATAGCGAGCTCTATTATTGACAATGCCATCCAGTGCACATCTTGCCACATGTATGCAATCCTTGAACAGCCGGTCGAGAGGGAATACTGCTGTGCGAGATGGGAGCATGTTGTGCTTTTGGAAGACGAGTTACTGGATCTAAATGTGCAGCTGGCAACACTGAGATCCATAGACAATATGGAAAGGAGTCTGCTGCTCACTGAGCAGATGCTCAATGGGATAGATGTGGGGGAGGATGGTAGTAAGGAACTGCAGGACAGTGAGGCAGCTAGTTGGGTGACAGTTAGAAAGCGGGGTAGAGGGAAGAGTGGCAGGGAGGCTAGTACTGACCTGGCATGCCTCAATAAGTTTGTTAAGTTGGCAGATGAGGGGGTGTCATTACAGGGGTAGCACTGCTGCAGCAAGGCATGTCCTCTGAAAGCCGGAGGAGTGTCTGCTCCAGTAAGGGGGAAAAAGGAGAGCAGGGCAGGCCAGACAGGTGCTGGTAGTAGGGGACTCAATTATTAGGGGGACAGATAGGGCAATCTGTCACAAAGACAGTGATCATCGAACAGTGTGCTGCCTACCTGGAGCTCGGGTCTGACACATCGCTGATCGGGTTGACATTATTGGGAGGGGCTGGTGAGGACCCAGCGGTCAAGGTGCACATTGGCACAAACAGGGGTGAACCTAGCCTCTGTGCTGCCTGAGGCGAACTGCAAAACGGCGCCCCCCCAATTTGAGAAAGGAAGGTTGCGGCAAATTTTAGGCCTCGCCCCGACCACATCCATTTCACAACTAGTCACACCCATGTCCACGCCCCGACCACACCCATTTAGCACTGGTGATCACACTGACTGGTACTATGGGCACACTGGTACTGAGTAAAAGAAAGAACAGAGAGAGAAAAAAGAAAACAGAGAGAAAGGAGAGAGAGAAAGAGGGGAAAGCAAGAAAGAACAGAGAGAAAGTAGAGAGAGAAATAAATAAACAAAGAAAGGGAAAAGAAAGAACAGAGAGAGAGAAAAAAAAACAAAGAGGGAAAGAAAGAACAGAGAGAGAAAGAAAGAACAGAGAGAGAAAGAAAAAAAGACGGGAAAGAAAGAACAGAGAGAAAGAAAGAAAGAACAGAAAAAGAAAGAGGGGACAGAAAAAAAGAACAGAGAGAAAAAAAGAAATAGGGGAAGAAAGAACAAAGAGAGAAAAAAAGAACAGAGAGATAGAGAGAAAGAAAGATGGGAAACAAAGAACAGAGAGAGAGAAAGAGAAATAAAGAAAACAGATAGAAAGAACAGAGAGAGGAGAAAGAACAGAAAGAAAGAGTGGAAAGAAAGAGAAAGAAAGAACAGAGAGAAAAAAAGAACAGAGAGAAAGAAAGAGAAAGAAAGAACAGAGATAGAAAGAAAGAGGGGAAAGAAAGAACAGAGAGAAAGAATAAGAACAGTGAGAGAAAGATGGGAAAGAAAAAAAGAACAGAGAGAAAGAAAGAGTGGAAAGAAAGAACAGAGAGAAAGAGAAAGAAAGAGGGGAAAGAAAGAAGAGAGACAAAGAAAGAAAGACAGAAAGAAAGAAAGAGAAAAAGAAAGGGGAAAGAAAGAACAGAGAGAAAGAAAGAAAAAGAACAGAGAGAAAGAAAGATGGGAAAGAAAGAACAGAGAGAGAAAGAAAGAAAGACATATGATCCGCTCACATGGCCGACATCCCCGATTCCAAGGCAAGGACATGGTAATGGATCTGAAGCATTCCCTGAAGTGCCTCCATGGTTCCGGTCATCTTCCAGCACATCACTTCTGGTGGAACATCACGTGCGAGTTTTAAAGTGCTCCTCGGGGCTCCGGCATGTACTCCTGTGTCCACGGGAAAAGCTCCCGGCCGGGACAGCGGGGCAGTCCCTCAAAATCGGTAGTGTCCCGCTGAATTCAGGATGCTTGGGAGGTATGAATGCTCCCCACCATACACCTTGTACACGCACGGCTCTGCACACCTCATACACACATGGTTCCGCTTTGTATGCCTCGTACACACACGGCTCCGCTCCGTCCACCTCACACACACAAGGCTCCACTCAGTATACACATGGCTCCACTCCGTACACCTTATACACACGCAGCCACACTTTGTACACCTTGTACACACACGACTCCACTCCGTAAACCATGTACACATGCGGCTTTGCAGCATACACCTTGTACACACGCGGCTCCGCTACATACACACAAGGCTCCACTCCATACACACACGGCTCTGCTCTGTACACACACGGCTCAAGCACAGAGCCCTGTGTGTACGGAGCTGAGCGGCTCAACTCCGTACACTTCGCACACACAGGGCTCCGTTTCGTACACACACAGCACTGCTATATCCACCTCGTACACACGGCTCCGCTCCGTAAACCTCGTACACGCACGGCTCAGCTTCGTAAACCTCGAACATGAGCGGCTCGGCTCCGTAATCCTCGTACAGACACACGGCTTCGCTCCATCCAACTCGTACACACAAGGCTCGCTCCATACACCTCATACACACACAGCTCCGCGTACACCTCGTACACACACGGCTCTGCTCCGTACACCTCGCACACAGTACAGCACTGCTACATCCACCTCTTACACACACGGCTCCGCTCCGTACACCTCGTACTCACACGGCTCCGCTCCGTACACCTCGTACTCACACGGCTCCACTCCGTACACCTCGTACACAGTACAGCACTGCTACATCCACCTCGTACACACACGGCTCTGCTCCGTACACCTCGTACTCACACGGCTCCGCTCCGTACACCTCATACACACACAGCTCCGTACACCTCGTACATACACGGCTCGCTCGTACACCTCGTACACAGTACAGCACTGCTACATCCACCTCGTACACACACGGTTCCGCTCCGTACACCTCGTACACACACGGCTCTGCTCCGTACACCTCGTACACAGTACAGCACTGCTACATCCACCTCGTAAACACATGGCTCAGCTCCGTACACCTCGTACTCACACGGCTCCGCTCCGTACACCTCGTACACACACGGCTCCGCTCCGTACACCTCGTACACACACGGTTCCGCTCCGTACACACACGGCTCTGCTCCGTACACCTCATATACACACTGCTCCGCTCTGCACACCTCGTACACACACGACTACGCTCCATACACTTTTCACACACGGCTCTGCTACATCCAACTTGTACAGACTACAGCTCTGCTACATCCACACTGTAAACCCGTCCCGACCCCACATACAAACTTACCCTCAGTCATCCAGCACCATGACAACCATCACAGCAGTCCTGTACACAAGGAGGACACTGATCATGTGACCCCTGACTCTTCTCCTCCTGTGACCTCATCACAGGTCCTGTGGGCACAGAAGAGTTCAGCATAGCAGCGTCATTGACAGCTGTGACAGGCTGAGCTGTAAAGGCAAGGAATGGGTGCATGGGGCGTGGCGGCTCGTCTCCCTGCGGGACATATAGTGTCCAGAGCGGGACAGCTGGAGGGGGGGTCAGATGTGACTCACTGTGTGAGGGATTAAGGAGAGCCAGCCGGCACCACACCACGTGTTATGAGTTCCGCTCTGCCGCCCCCTGGCTGCTGCCACCTGAGACAACAGGCTCAAGTCGCCTCATTATAGCGGCGCCCCTGGGCACAAATGACAAAGAGGAGGTGGAAGGTCCTTAAAGATGATTTCAGGGAATTAGGCCATAAGCTTAAAGCAAGGACCTCCAAGGTGTCATTCTCTGAAATACTGCCTGTACCACGTGCCATGCCAGAGAGGCAACGGGAGATTAGGGAGATAAATAAGTGGCTCAGGAAATGGTGTAGGAAGGAGGGGTTTGGGTTCCTGGAGAACTGGGCCAACTTCTCAGTTGGCTACAGGTTCTACGCTAGGGATGGGCTGCACCTCAATGGGGAGGATGCAGCTGTGCTGGGGGAGAAAATGGCTAGAAGGTTGGAGGAGTGTTTAAACTAGGGATTGGGGGAGGGTATTCATTTTATACTATAGGAGACTAAGATAGTGAAGATAGTCACCTTGGTCCAAATAAAGAAATTGGGGGTGGAATGGGGGTGTGGGTAGAACAGTTAAGATTTTAAGGAATAGTAGAGGTAATGAGAGATACATAAAGTGCATGTACACTAATTCCAGAAGCCTCACCAACAAAATAGAGGAATTAGAATTAATTTTGTTGGAACATAATTATGACATAGTGGGGATATCTGAGACATGGCTGGACGAGAGCCACGACTGGGCGGTTAATTTACAGGGCTATAGTCTGTTCACAAATGACCGTACAAATAAGCGAGGGGGGTGTGTTTATATGTAAAATCATTCTTAACCCCTTTATTCCATCAGACGTACTATTCCGTCCATGTGACCCTGGACCTAATTCCCATACGTCATGGGCGATCAGCTGCGCTCCCGGGGGAGCGCAGCTAATCGCCGCTGGGTGTCAGCTGATTATCACAGCTGACACGCGGGACTGTGTGCACATTAACCCCTGGCACACCGCGATCAAACATGATCGCGGTGTACCGGGGGCACAGGGGAGGATCGCGCAGGGAGGGGGCTCCCTGCGCGCTCCCCTGAGACCCTCAGAGCAGCGCGATGTGTCGCGCTGTTCCGAGGGTCCGTCCTCCCTCCAGGTCCCCTGAGAGTAGGCGCTGAGGAAGCCTGCAGCGATGCCAGAGCGATCGCTGGTGTGACAGAGTGCTGTGCACACTGTCACACCAGCAATCTGCTAAAATACTGTGATGTCCCACCCTGGGACAAAGTAAAAAAGTAAAAAAAAATAAAAATAAAAAGTGGTAAAAAAAAATCATAAAAAAATAAAAAATATTCCCCCAAAAAATTTATTTCTTCCTGTAAATAAAAAAAAAAACAATAAAAGTACACATATTTGGTATCACCGCGTCCGTAACGACCCCCCCTATAAAACTGTCCCACTAGTTAACCCCTTTAGTGAACCCCTTAAAAAAAAAAAAAACTAAGCAAAAAATAAATGCTTTATCATCATACTGCCGAACAAAAAGTGGAATAACACGCGATCAAAAAGACCGATATAAATAAACATGGTACCGCTGAAAACGTCATCTTGTCCCGCAAAAAACGAGCCGCCATACAGCATCATAAGCAAAAAAATAAAAAAGTTATAGCTCGCAGAATAAAGCGATGCAAAAATAATAATTTTTTATATAAAATTGTTTTTATTCTATAAAAGCGCCAAAACATAAAAAAATGATATAAATGAGGTATTGCCGTAATCGTACTGACCCAAAGAATAAAACTGCTTTATCAATTTTACCACACGCGGAACGGTATAAACGCCTCCCCCAAAAGAAATTCATGAATTGCTGATTTTTGTTCATTCTAACCTCCCAAAAATCGAAATAAAAAGCGATCAAAAAATGTCACGTGGTCATAAATAGTACCAATAAAAACGTCACCTCGTCCCGCAAAAAATAAGACCTCACATGACTCTGTGGGCGAAAATATGCAAAAATTATAGCTCTCAAAATGTGGTGATGCAAAAAACTACTTTTTGCAATAAAAAGCGTCTTTTAGCGTGACAGCTGCCAATCACAAAAACCCACTATAAATAGTAAATCAAACCCCCCTTTATCACCCCTTAGTTAGGGAAAAATAATAAAATAAAAAAAATTTATTTATTTCCATTTTCCCATTAGGGTTAGGGTTGCGGCTAAAGTTAGGGTTAGGGTTGGCGCTAACGTTGGGATTAGGGTTACGGATTAGGGTTAGGGGTGTGTTAGGGTTAGGTTTGTGGTTAGGGTTGGGACTAGGGTTAGGGGTGTGTTGGGGTTAGGGTTGTAGTTAGAATTAGGGGGTTTCTGCTGTTTAGGCACATCAGGGGCTCTCCAAATGTGACATGGCGTCTGATCTCAATTCCAGCCAATTCTGCTTGAAAAAGTCAAACGGTGCTCCTTCACTTCTGAGCTCTGCCATGCGCCCAAACAGTAGTTTACCCCCACATGGGGTATCAGCGTACTCTGGACCACAAGAGTTATTGTGCAATTTGTCCTATTTCTTCTGTTACCCTTGGGAAAATAAAAAACTGGGGGCGACAAAATAATTTTTGTAAAAAAAAAAAATGATTTTTTTGTTTTTACGGCTGTATGTTATAAATTTTCTGTGAAGCACTTGGGGCTTCATAGCGCTCACCACACTTCTAGATAAGTTCCTTGTGGGGTCTATTTTCCAAAATGGGGTCACTTGTGGGGGGTTTCCACTGTTTAGGCGCATCAGGGGCTCTCCAAATGCGACATGACGCCCCCAGACCATTCTATCAAAGTCTGCAATCCAAAACGTCACTACTTCCCTTCCGAGCCCAGACGTGCACCCACACAGTCATTTTCTCACACATGTTGAGTATCAGCGTACTCAGGACAAATTGGACAACAACTTTTGGGGTCCAATTTCTCCTGTTACCCTTGTGAAAATAAAATATTGGGGGCGAAAAAATTATTTTTTTTTAAAAAAAAAGATTTTTTATTTTTACAGCTGTACGTTATAAACTTCTGTGAAGCACTTCGGCTTTCAAAGTGCTCAATACACTTCTAGATAAGTTCCTTGTGGGGTCTATTTTCCAAAATGGGGTCACTTGTGGGGGGTTTCCACCGTTTAGGAGCATCAGGGGCTCTCCAAATGCGACATGACGCCCCCAGACCATTCCATCAAAGTCTGAAATCCAAAACATCACTACTTCCCTTCCGAGCCCAGACGTGCACCCATACAGTAGTTTTCTCCCACATATTGGATATCAGCGTACTCAGGAAAAATTGGACAACAAATTTTGGGGTCCAATTTCTCCTGTTACGCTTGTGAAAATAAAATATTGGGGGCGAAAAAATCATTTTTGTAAAAAAAAAAAGGATTTTTTATTTTTACGGCTGTACGTTATAAACTTCTGTGAAGCACTTCGGGGTTCAAAGTGCTCAACACACTTCTAGATAAGTTCCTTGTGGGGTCTATTTTCCAAAATGGGGTCACTTGTGGGGGGTTTCCACTGTTTAGGCGCATCAGGGGCTCTCCAAATGCGACATGACGCCCCTGGACCATTCCATCAAAGTCTGCAAACCAAAACGTCACTACTTCCCTTCCGAGCCCCGACGTGCGCCCATACAGTAGTTTACTCCCACATATTGGGTATCAGCGTATTGGACAACAACTTTTGGGGTCCAATTTCTCCTGTTACCCTTGTGAAAATAAAATATTGGGGCGGAAAAAATCATTTTTGTAAAAAAAAAAAAAAAAGATTTTTTATTTTACGGCTGTACGTTATAAACTTCTGTGAAACACTTTGGGGTTCAAAGTGCTCACCACACATCTAGATAAGTTCCTTGAGGGGTCTAGTTTCCAGAATGGTGTCATTTGTGGGGGGTTTCCACTGTTTAGGCAGATCAGGAGCTCTCCAAACACGACATGGCATCCAGCCAATTCTGCGTTGAAAAAGTCAAACGGCGCTCCTTCCCTTCCAAATTCTGCCATGCACCCAAACAGTGCTTTACCCCCACATATGGGGTATCAGCGTACTCAGGACAAATTGCACAATAACTTTTGGAGTCTTGTTACCCTTGGGAAAATAAAAATTGGGTGAAAAGATCAATTTTGCGGAAAAAATATGATTTTTTAATTTTACGGCTCTACGTTATAAACTTGTGTGAAGCACTTGGGGGTTCAAATTGCTCACCAAAGATCTAGATAAGTTCTTTGTGGGGTCTAGTTTCCCAAATGGGTCACTTGTGGGGGGTTTCCACTGTTTAGGCACATCAGGGACTCTCCAAATGCAACATGGCGTCCAATCTCAATTCCAGCCAATTTTGGTTGGAAAAAGTCAAATGGTGCTCCTTCCATTCCGAACTCTGCCATGCTCCCAAACAGTGGTTCCCCCCACATATGGGGTATCAGCGTACTCAGGACAAATTGGACAACAACTTTTGAGGTCCAATTTCTCCTGTTACCTATGGGAAAATAAAAAATTAGTGACTAAGAGATAATTTTTGTGGGAAAAAAATAGGATTTTTTATTTTCATGCCCGGGCATTATAAACTTGTGCGAAGCACTTGGGGTTCAAAGTGCTCACCAAAGATCTAGATAAGTTCCTTAGGGGTCTAGCTTCCAAAATGGGGTCACTTGTGGGGGGTTTCCACTGTTTAGGCTCATCTGGGGCACTACAAAGGAACATGACCCCCATCAATGTTTGCATTCCAAAACGTTACTGCTTCCTTTCCAAGCCCTGCCGTGCGCCCAAACAGTTTCCCCCCCCACATATGGGATATCAGCGTACTCAGGACAAATTGGACAACAACTTTTGGGGTCCAATTTCCTTGGGAAAAATCAAAAATTTGGGACTAAAAAATCATTTTTGTGGAAAATTGTTTTTTTTTTTTTCACACCCAGGCATTATAAACTTTTGGGAAACACTTTGGGTTCAAAGTGCTCACAACAGATCTAGATAAGTTCCTTAGGGGGTCTAGTTTCCAAAATGGTGTGACTTGTGGGGGGTTTCCACTGTTTAGGCGCATCAGGGGCTCTCCAAACACGACATGGCGTCCAATCTCAACTCCAGCCAATTTTAGTTTGAAAAAGTCAAACGGCGCTCCTTCCCTTACGAGCTCTGCCGTGTGCCCAAACAGTGGTTTTCCCCCACATATAAGGTATTGGCGTACTCAGGAGAAATTGCACAACAACTTTATCTGCCCGTTTTCTCCTTTTACCCTTGTGAAAATAAAAAAAAGTTTGTAAAAGATCATTTTTGTGGCTAAAAAGTTAAATATTAATTTTTTCCTTCCACTTGCTTCAGCTCCTGTGAAGCACCTGAAGGGTTATTAAACTTCTTGAATGTGGTTTTGAGTACCTTGAGGGGTGCAGTTTTTAGAATGGTGTCACTTTTGGGTATTTTCTGCTATATAGACCCCTCAAAGTGACTTCAAATGTGAGGTGGTCCCTAAAAAAATGGCTTTGTAAATTTTGTTGTAAAAATGAGAAATCACTGGTCAACTTTTAACCCTTATAATTTCATAACAAAAAAAAATTTTGGTTCCAAAATTGTGCTGATGTAAAGTAGACATGTGGGAAATGTTATTTCTTAACTATTTTGTGTGACATATTTCTCTGTTTTAAGGGAATAAAAATTCAAAGTTTGAAAATTGCAAAATTTTAAAAATTTTCGCCATATTTGCGTTTTTTTCAAAAATAAATGCAAGGTATATCGAAGAAATTTTACCACTAACGTGAAGTACAATATGTCACAAGAAAACATTCTCAGAATCGCGAAGATCCGTTGAAGCATTCCAGAGTTATAACCTCATAAAGAGATAGTGGTCAGAATTGTAAAAATTGGCCCGGTCATTAACGTGCAAACCACCCTTGGGGGTGAAGGGGTTAAAACCCATCCTGCGTAATAATTTATGTGAATCTAATGAAAATGTAGAGTCCCTGTGGGTGGAGATAAGGGGAGGAGAAAAAAACAATAAATTATTGATATGGGTTTGTTATAAGTCTCCAAAAATAATGGAAGCAGCGGAGAATATCCTTGGAAAGCAAAAATATAAAGAAGCGATTCATGGAGAAGTCATTATTATGGGGGACTTCAACTATGCCTAAATACATTGGAGAACAGAAACCTGCAGTTCCAGCAAAGGTAATAGGTTTTTGACAACTATGAGAGACAATTACCTTTCACAACTAGTTCAGGACCCAACAAGAGGGGGGGCACTGCTAGACCTAATATTATCCAACAGGCCAGACCGCATATCAAATATAAGGGTTTGGGGTCACTTGGGTAATAGTGATCATAAAATAATAAGTTTTCATGTATCCTTTAGTAAGATATGTAGTAGAGGGGTTACAAGGACACTAAACTTCAGGAAGGCAAATTTCCAATGGATGAGAGATGATCTTGGTGCAATTAACTCGGACGATATCCTGAGACATAAAAATACACAAAGAAAATGGGAGACGTTTATTAGCATCGAAAATAGGACGTGTGCAAAATATATACCCTAAGGGAATAAACATGCTAGAAATAGGAGGAAACCACTATGGCTAAATAGAGATGTAAGGGGCGCAATAAGTGACAAAAAGAAAGCATTTAAAAAATTAAAACAAATAGGTAGTGATGAGGCATTAAATAAATACAGAAAATTAAATAAATTCTGTAAAAAGCAAATCAAAGATTGAGACAGAGAGACTCATCGCCAGAGCAGGTAAAAATAATACCAAAATATTCTTTAAGTACATAAATAGTAAGAATCTGAAAAATGATAGTGTTGGACCTTAAAAATAGTCTGGGTGAAATGGTGGATGAGGATGATGAAAAAGCTAATATGCTTAATGACTTATGACAGATAGCATGATCAGTGATAACAAAGATACACCATTAAATGACACCTGCTTAACCCAGCAGGAAGTACAGCGGCATCTAAAGATCACTAAAGTAGACAAATTCACGGGCCTGGATGGGATACACCTCCGAGTACTGCAAGAATTAAGTACAGTACAGACCAAAAGTTTGGACACACCTTCTCATTTAAAGATTTTTCTGTATTTTCATGACTATGAAAATTGTACATTCACACTGAAGGCATCAAAACTATGAATTAACACATATGGAATTATATACTTAACAAAAAAGTGTTTAACAACTGAAATTATGTCTTATATTCTAGGTTCTTCAAAGTAGCCACCTTTTGCTTTGATGACTGCTTTGCACACTCTTGGCATTCTCTTGATGAGCTTCAAGAGGTAGTCATCTGAAATGGTTTTCACTTCACAGGTGTGCCCTGTCAGGTTTAATAAGTGGGATTTCGGGCCTTATAAATGGGGTTGGGACCATCAGTTGTGTTGTGCAGAAGTCTGGTGGATACACAGCTGATAGTCCTACTGAATAGACTGTTAGAATTTGTATTATGGCAAGAAAAAAGCAGATAAGTAAAGAAAAATGAGTGGCCATTATTACTTTAAGAAATGAAGGTCAGTCAGTCCGAAAAATTGGGACAACTTTGAAAGTGTCCCCAAGTGCAGTTGCAAAAACCATCAAGCGCTACAAAGAAACTGGCTCACATGAGGACCGCCCCAGGAAAGGAAGACCAAGAGTCACCTCTGCTTCTGAGGATAAGTTTATCCGAGTCACCAGCCTCAGAAATCGCAGGTTTACAGCAGCTCAGATTAGAGACCAGGTCAATGCCACACAGAGTTCTAGCAGCAGACACATCGCTACAACAACTGTTAAGAGGAGACTTTGTGCAGCAGGCCTTCATGGTAAAAAAGCTGCTAGGAAACCACTGCTAAGGACAGGCAACAAGCAAAAGAGACTTGTTTGGGCTAAAGAACACAAGGAATGGACATTAGACCAGTGGAAATCTGTGCTTTGGTCTGATGAGTCCAAATTTGAGATCTTTGGTTCCAACCACCGTGTCTTTGTGTGACGCAGAAAAGGTGAACGGATGGACTCTACATGCCTGGTTCCCACCGTGAAGCATGGAGGAGGAGGTGTGATGGTGTGGGGGTGCTTTGCTGGTGACACTGTTGGGGATTTATTCAAAATTGAAGGCATACTGAACCAGCATGGCTACCACAGCATCTTGCAGAGGCATGCTATTCCATCCGGATTGCGTTTAGTTGGACCATCATTTATTTTTCAACAGAACAATGACCCCAAACACACCTCCAGGCTGTGTAAGGGGTGTTTGACCAAGAAGGAGAGTGATGGGGTGCTACACCAGATGATCTGGCCTCCACAGTCACCAGACCTAAACCCAATCGAGAAGGTTTGAGGTGAGCTGGACTGCAGAGTGAAGGCAAAAGGGCCAACAAGTGCTAAGCATCTCTGGGAACTCCTTCAAGATTGTTGGAAGACCATTTCCGGTGACTACCTCTTGAAGCTCATCAAGAGAATGCCAAGAGTGTTATGTTTCGGTAGCTAAGGAGTGCAGGTAAAAAAGGCAATACACCAGAGCAGTTGGAATCTATGAGATTGCAGTACCCTGACTAACCACCACAACTAGAGGCAGCCGTGGAGCGTTCCTACATTGGTCCTAGACGCCTCGTCACAGCCTGAGAAACTAACTACACCTAAAGATAGATATAGGAAAGCTATCTGCCCCGGAGCAGAACCCCAAAGATAATAGAAAGCCCCCAAACATGTAATGGCGGTTAGACAAGATGAAATACTGACACAGAAAGAAAATAGTATGAGCAAACGCTGGTGCCCAAACTAACTAAATAGAAAAGGATAGGAAGGGTACTTACTGCAATCCCAGAAAACCCTGAAAAGCACCAACTCTACTAATTTCAAAAATACCTGAGATCACACGACCTCTTCCACCTAAATTAGTTCTCTGGTGTAACAAAATCAAAACAGCAGCCACTGAAAAATCTGGAAAAAGCAAAAGTACAAACATCAGTGGCTGAACAAAACTGAGAGGGCAGAAGCTCCCGGAGGGGACCCTGAAGGCCCCCACAGAAGTGCAGGACAAAATGCAAAAATATAGCACAAACACAAAAGAAGAAAATGTCTTATCTGTTAGCAGGAGATGCAGACACGACACAGCAGGCTACAAGGGAAACTGGAATAAAGGATTCAGACCAGAACAATTGATCACCGGCAACCCTGATGGGAAGGTGACTCCCTTATATAAGACCAGTCAGTAACACCTGATTCCCAGTCCTCACAATCTTCACTGGACAGACTAGCACCGCTTGTAACCACCAGAGGGAGCCTCTGCTCAGAACTCATCTCAAACCCATTCACAACACAAGAGTGTGCAAAGCAGTCATCAAAGCAAAAGGTGGCTACTTTGAAGAACCTAGAATATAAGATATATTTTCAGTTGTTAAACACTTTTTTGTTATGTATATAATTCCACATGTGTTAATTCATAGTTTTGATGCCTTCAGTGTGAATGTACAATTTTCTTAGTCATGAAAATACAGAAAAATCTTTAAATGAGAAGGTGTGGCCAAACTTTTGGTCTGTAATGTATGTTAATGAGTTCCAAAAATACACTATGTAGTGTCAAGTCCCTACCAATAACATTGACTGTGGAAGCCAAATACTCAAGTACATACAAATATTACAATACGCTTATTCACAAATTTATCAATGCTTGCATGTAACAAGAAACTCTCTACTTTGTTCAGACAATTAAGGGATTCTGCCTTTGTCTGTATATAGTGAATCAAATGTATTGTGCCAAACACTGCTCATGTAAGGGTGTTGGGGCCAACTTGGTGATTCACCTGTTCACCTGTGGTTCTCTCCAAGCCTAAGTAAAATATAACATTATTTTTGTTATTTTGTTGAGGAACCCTGATCTATTGCATATACAATAAGAAGATGCATCATCACATTACAAATTTTTTTCTAAGGGAAATCATTATGACCCAATTGTTTGAAATAATTTGAATAGTAAATGTAGAATTTTAAGAAAAGCAATTAAAAAACAAATCTCTAAAAAATAATATTTTGAGTAATTTTAGAAACGGCTTATTCTCAACTTCTTGTTTTCAGGAGCACACTGATCCCCTGCCTCCAAGCTTACCGTGATACTCTCCTTATATATTGAAATTTTGTGCCAGTGGTATCTTTGTACCGCTTGCCAAACTGTTCGCATTCCAATGCTACAAGCAGATACTGTATATATTTGCCTCTGCAGCATTGGAGGAACTCAGTAGCACTGAAACTGGCTGAATAAAATGATCAAAACAGCTACAGAGCAGCATTTGAAAGCTCTACAGTGCCTTGTGAAACTCACTTTGGCTCTTTACCTATTTTGTTACATTACAACCTGTTTTTAAATTTTTTTGTAATCCAATTTGTGTGTGATGCATCAGCACTAAATAGTCTAAGTGGGAAAAATATAGGCATAAATTTAAATTATAGGATCAAAGAAATATAAATTGGTATGTGCATTGTGAGGCAGTGACCGGGATCGTTTACGAGGGACGTTATATTTCCCCCAGAATGTGTACAGAGACCTATTAAAGCCATTGGAGTGCATTGCAGTCACACACACAGCTGCGGCTGCAATGCAGGAATGAAGGTGAGCAATGACCTAGTCAGACTACCTGGCTAAGGCAGATTAAGTAAAATCCGGCAGGGCCTTCATTTCTTGGAGGAGGTCACAGGTGGCAGTGGGGCGGCCTCCTCCCTCCAACCCGGGTTTTCCAGTGGCTTTTGCCACAGGTCTTTAAAACTCCTGCACTATGGAATAGTGTTGTTCTATGTTGGGACCCTGCAAGGAGCATAGCAGGAAAGCTCCACAGGATTGTGTGTAGCTGAACCCAGGACTGGGACGGCTCTGCACCAGTCAGGCTCTGTTCGGCCCGGCGCAGCCGTTGTCCCCGGCAACCAGTGTTTATGGACTGATGTCAACCCGGCTGAGTACCAGAGGACTTTTCCTGTTTTACCCGTGAGTTGCTGAATAAAAGCTGTTTACTTTGGACTTGCTTGGGTCACTGTCTCAGTTACTGCACGGTGTGAACACCGCCATCTTACAATTGGTTGGAGAATGCGGGCATTGTGACTGAGATATACCCCACCGGCAGCTTCATGACCCCAATCCGGCCGGCCACTTTTCAGCCTCAACCCGTGGACAAAATGGAGGAGCTGGTAAAGCAGCTGGTAATTACACAGCAGCAGCAGCTGCAGTCTCAGCGACAACAGCAGGAGCAGTACCTGAGTCTCCAGCGGCAACAGCAGGAGCGGGAGCAACAGCACAATGAGCAACAGCAGCTATTGTACCAGCAGCAGCAAAAAACAAATGAATTGTTGCTGCAACAGATTTCTGCACTGCGGGAGATCTCGACGGCGCCAGCCCCTGAACGTCGCGAGGCCCGAGACAGGGTTCGCTCAGCGTTGAGGAAGATGGGACCGGAGGACGACGTGGAAGCTTTTATGACAGTGTATGAGCGCACAGCGGAGCGGGAAAACCTACCCGCCGGCCAGTGGGCAGAAGTAGTAGCTCCGTTTCTGGTCAGCGATGCACAAAAGGCCTACTTCGATCTCAGTCGGGAGGACGCCCAGGACTACCAGAGGCTCAAAGGTGAGATCCTTGCCCGACTGGGGGTTAATACATACGTGAGGGCTCAGCGTGTATTTTCATGGGCCTATGTGGAGACACAACCCGCGCGGTCTCAGGCTTATGACCTTCTGCAGCTGGTAAAGAAGTGGCTCCAGCCAGAGACTTTGTCTCCAGCCCAGATGGTGGAGAGGGTGGTGGTTGACCGGCTGGTAAGGACTCTGCCGGCTGCTATCCAACGTTGGGTGGGGCAAGGCGACCCCGGCACACTCGACCAGGTAGTCAGTTTGATCGAGCGCTACTCGGCCACTCAAGACTTTATTCGAGACTCCGCCCCCTCTCGGCTGTCACACCGATCCCTGCCAACCCAGGAATCGGGAAAGGGGTCGCGTCCCTCTGCTGGGGACAGTCAGCACCGTACCCGTGTTGAAGGGGAACCCCGGAGTGAGAGTGGCAGGAGACCGGTTCCCTCCCAAACTGTCATAAGACCTAACAGTACTTCCACCCTTAGGTGCTGGCGGTGTCAGGTACTGGGACATGTGATGGCTAATTGTCCCCTGACTATGGAACCCATGGACTGCGGATATAGCCGCCGGGTCTCAATGTATGCCCAGACCGTCTGCACAGCAACCCTCGACCCCCAGGACACTGAACTCCAACTATGCCAGGTACTGGTTAATGGGTACCCTACGGAGGCTCTCCTGGACTCAGGGAGCCTCGTGACTCTGGTACATGGGTCACTGGTGGCAGGAGACAACCCCAGCGGACGGCAGGTCGGGGTTGTATGTATCCATGGGGACCTCCGAGACTATCCAACTACGGAGGTAGTTTTGTACACGCCAAGTGGAGACATAAAACATGTGGTGGGAGTGGTAAAAAATCTTCCCTATGGGGCTGTGTTGGGAAGAGACTTGCCCCTGTTCTGGACTCTGTGGAAAAACAAAATCCATTCTCCCCTGGTAAGATGTATTACAGATGCTGTACCCGACGAACCTGCCGTAGGGGTGTCCCATATAGGGATAGAGTGTGACCCCGATAGGTTTCCCTTAGAGGTGCTGGCAGGAGAGGTGGAGGAGACTGCATCGATTCCCGAGCTGGAAGTGTCCAGGGCCACGTTTGGGACAGCTCAGCTACAAGATCCCACCCTGACTCAGGCGCGGGAAAGGGTGCTAGAGGTAAATGGCGTAGCCCAACAGCCCAATGCAGATACGGTATTTCCACGCATGGTAGTCAGTGGTGAGTTGCTTCATAGGGTAGATAAAATCAGGGACGAGGTTGTGGAACAGTTGGTAGCACCTCAATCGTATCGTAGGGTGATTCTAGATTTGGCACACTCACACTTGCTAGGGGGCCACTTAGGGGAAAAAAAAACTCTAGAACGTATCTTGCAGCGGTTCTTTTAGCCGGGAGTTTTCGCGGAGGTCAAAAGGTACTGCGAATCCTGCCCCGAATGTCAGTTGACCTCACCCACTGCAAGTTTCCGTAGTCCATTGGTACCCCTGCCAATAATAGAGGTACCTTTTGAACGGATTGCAATGGATTTGGTAGGGCCCATTGTAAAATCCGCCCGTGGCCACCAACACATACTGGTGGTCGTCGACTATGCCACCCGATACCCGGAGGCTATACCACTACGCCACACCTCGGCAAAACTTATTGCCCGAGAACTGTTTGCCATGTTCTGTCGCCTGGGATTACCTAAGGAGATCCTGACGGATCAGGGGACCCCTTTATGTCCAAGGTGACAAGAGAACTGTGCAAACTGCTAAAAATTAAACAATTGCGCACCTCGGTGTACCACCCTCAAACCGACGGGTTAGTAGAACGGTTCAATAGAACCCTCAAGTCCATGTTAAAAAAGGTGATTTCTAAGGATGGAAGGGATTGGGACATGTTGCTACCCTATTTGATGTTCGCTGTCCGTGAGGTACCCCAGGCTTCCACAGGGTTCTCTCCCTTTGAGTTATTGTACGGCAGACACCCTAGGGGTCTGTTGGACGTAGCCAAAGAGACATGGGAACAAGAGCCGACTCCACATAAGAGTATAATTGAACACGTGGCTAGTATGCAGGACCGGATCGCGGCGGTCATGCCCATCGTGAAAGAACATCTGTTAGATGCCCAGGCAACCCAGAGGCGCACATATAATAAAAGAGCCAGAGTCAGGTCTTTTAACAAGGGCGATCGGGTATTAGTACTGGTACCCACAGCCGAGAGTAAGCTCATGGCCAAGTGGCAAGGGCCATATGAGATTCGAGAAAAGGTGGGGGAGGTAAATTACCGAGTGTATCAGCCCGGAAGGATGAAACCTGAGCAGATTTACCATATAAACCTGCTAAATCCTTGGAAAGATCGAGAGTGTTTAGTTACAGACATCACCCCGGGCATATCACCAGAGAGTTCTATACCTTCAGCCAGGGAAGCATCCAAGGGGGAGGTCAGGATAAGTGATGCCCTCACTAAACAGCAGCGACGGGAGGCTCGCTCCCTGGTGCAAAACAATACCGACGTGTTCTCAGAGCTACCAGGTAGGACTACGGTTATCCAACATGACATTGTCACCGAACCTGGGGTAAGGGTGCGAATAAGACCGTACCGGGTGCCCGAAGCCCGGAGGCAAGCCATTTCGCTGAGGTAAAACAAATGCTTCAGTTAGGCGTCATAGAGGAATCACGGAGTGAGTGGGCTAGCCCCATTGTACTGATTCCAAAGCCAGACGGATCATTACGCTTCTGTAATGATTTCCGAAAATTGAATGAAGTGTCAAAGTTCGACCTTTATCCAATGCCCCGGGTGGACGAGCTGATTGAGAGACTGGGGCAGGCCCAGTACTTTACCACGCTCGATCTCACCAAGGGTTATTGGCAGGTACCTCTCACAGATTCGGCGAAGGAAAAGACCGCCTTCGTAACTCCGGAGGGTCTATTTCACTATGTGGTCTTATCTTTTGGGTTACATGGGGCCCCGGCTACATTTCAGCGATTGATGGACATAGTGCTCAAGCCTCATCAGGAATACGCATCCGCGTATCTAGATGATATCATCATATTTAGCACCGACTGGCAAACGCATCTAACACACGTACAAGCGGTGCTGGATTCTCTCAGAGCCGCGGGGTTAACGGCAAACCCAAAAAAATGTGCGATAGGGCTGGAGGAAGCTCGATATTTGGGGTATGTGATAGGCCGAAGAGCTATCAAGCCCCAAATCAGTAAAATTGAGGCCATAAAAAACTGGCCTAAACCATCGAGTACAAAACAGGTGAGGGCGTTCCTTGGCATCCTTGGGTATTACCGCCGGTTTATACCTAATTTTGCCGGCGAACGGCAGCCCTAACCGATCTCTTGAAAGGAAGAAAAACGGTAATGGTTCGGTGGAACCCTCAGGCAGAAGAAGCCTTTCAGTCCATGAAGTTGGCCCTGTGTGGACAGCCGGTCCTCATCAGCCCCAACTTCAATGGAACCTTCATTGTACAGACAGATGCCTCGGAGGTAGGCTTAGGGGCGGTGTTGTCACAAAAAGTGAATGGTGAAGAGCACCCGGTCACCTACTTGAGTAGAAAACTTGTCCCGGCAGAGAAAAACTATAGCGTAGTAGAGAAGGAGTGTTTGGCTATTAAGTGGGCCTTGGAATCACTACGTTATTATTTACTCGGGCATCAGTTCCGCTTGGTGACGGATCACTCACCCTTGGTATGGATGAGGAATGCAAAAGAGAGGAATGCGCGAGTCACCAGGTGGTTCCTGTCACTGCAAAATTTCAGTTTCTCTGTAGAACATCGCCCTGGGAAGTTGCAAGCAAACGCGGATGCCCTGTCCCGGGCACCCTGTATGGTGGCAAATGTTCAACCCCACAAGTTTGAACAGAGGGGGGGATATGTGAGGCAGTGACCGGAATCGTTTACGAGGGACGTTATATTTCCCCCAGAATGTGTACAGAGACCTATTAAAGCCATTGGAGTGCATTGCAGTCACACACACAGCTGCGGCTGCAATGCAGGAATGAAGGTGAGCAATGACCTAGTCAGACTACCTGGCTAAGGCAGATTAAGTAAAATCCGGCAGGGCCTTCATTTCTTGGAGGAGGTCACAGGTGGCAGTGGGGCGGCCTCCTCCCTCCAACCCGGGTTTTCCAGTGGCTTTTGCCACAGGTCTTTAAAACTCCTGCACTATGGAATAGTGTTGTTCTATGTTGGGACCCTGCAAGGAGCATAGCAGGAAAGCTCCACAGGACTGTGTGTAGCTGAACCCAGGACTGGGACGGCTCTGCACCAGTCAGGCTCTGTTCGGCCCGGCGCGGCCGTTGTCCCCGGCAACCAGTGTTTATGTAATGTAAGGAGTACAGTTCATATAGTGTCTTGTGCTTGGGTGCGATGAAAACACAGGAGTCACAGGTTTGATATAGAAGGTCTTGTATTACTTCATACAAGTGACAATAATAGTCACACAGTTTGCAGATACAAAAGCAGGAGACACAGCAGGCCAGAGTAACTTAAGCTCAGCAATCACTCTCCACAACAGGTTCAGGATCTCTTCTCTGTTACCATAAGTCCATGCAAACGTGGATTTATCAAATAGCAAGGTTCCAAAGTCCACGAGTGTTCCAAAGTTCCACAATAGGAAATAACTGGAGTACAAGGTCCAAGGCTTCCAGGAGTCAGGTCACAGGTTCACTGCAGGCTTGATTCTGAAGCACTGATTGCTCAGCTGTGGCTGCTTAAGAAGCAAGAGGAAGAGAATCAGGGCGGGAACATGCAAGCTGGAAACTCCATATTGACTGAGGGCACGACAGCTGCAGCAAGACAGAAAGTAAAATGGCTGACGGAAAAACTGAGTTTCAGGAACATGTACACAGAACCTTACATTACTCCCCCTTAGGGACAACCTCCGGATGACCTCAGACCAGGCTTGTGTGGGTACCTCTGATGAAACTGACGGAGCAAGCGAGGAGCATTAACGTTATTGACTGGTTCCCATGAGTTGTCCTCCACTGGGTAGCCCTGCCATTTAATCAAATATTGTAACTGATTTCTATACAACCTGGAATCTAGAATCCTTTCCACCACAAATTCTTCCTGACCATCGACTAGCACTGGGTCAGGGCAAGGAGAAGAACGTCCAGGAAACGTATTGGGTGTCACAGCCTTTAGTAGAGATACATGAAAGACAGGGTGGATTCTCATAGTTCTGGGCAGTTGAAGACGACAAGCGACAGCACTTATAATTTTACTGATTTTATAAGGTCCAATGTATTTATGTCCCAACTTAGATGATGGAATTCTTAACTTAAGATTTCTGGTTGACAGCCAGACCAGGTCTCCTACCTTGAAAGCTGGTGCAGGTTTACGAAATTTATCTGCGGCTTTCTTGTACCTTTCCTGAGCCAATTCCAGATTTCCCTTTATAAGATCCATATTCTTTTGTAAAGACGTGATTCTTTCAGCCACTGCTGGCAAAGGCGTTTCTATGGGAAATCGAGGAAGAATATTAGGATGATAACCTAAATTGGAGTAAAAAGGAGACTGCTTAGTGGAGGCGCTCTAAGAGTTGTTATAAGAGAACTCAGCCAGTGGAAGTAGATCCACCCAATCATCCTGTAGGTGGCAGATAAAGCAGCGAAGATACTGCTCCAGGGTCTGATTGGTTTGTTCCGTCTGTCCATTAGTCTGAGGATGAAAAGCAGAAGAAAGATTCACTTTAATGTCCAATGCTGCACAGAAATTTTGCCAAAACCTTGAAGTGAATTGCACCCCTCGATCCGAAAAAACCTCATCTGGTACTCCATGTAAACGAAACACATTTTTAATCATCAAATCTGATGTCTGTCTTGCAGTGGGTAAGCCGACACAAGGGATAAAATGAGCTGCTTTTGTTAAACGATCAACCACCACTAGAATGGTGTTCTTCCCTTGAGAGGTTGGTAACTCCACAATGAAGTCCATAGAAATGGATCCCCACGGGCGGGACGGGGTGGGAAGGGGTTGCAACAGACCAGTTGGTGAGGAGCGAGGTGTTTTGCATCTTGCACAGACTTCACATGAAGTGACATAGTTTAAAACATCCTTCCTGCAAGTGGGCCACCAAAAGAAACGAGAAAGAAATTCCTGTGTCTTTAGAATTCCTCTATGCCCAGCTATCTTGGAATCGTGAATGAGTTGCAATACTCTTAATCTGACTGTTTCAGGAATATACAGACGTTGTCCCTGAATCCAGACACCATTCTTAAAGACAAGACTTACGTCCCTTGGGGGTTGTGCCAAAAAGGAATCCGCATGGTATGCTTCCTTGATGTCCTTAAGTAGGTCTTGATTATGAATCACTCCCAGGAATCTAGAGTCAGGAAGAATAGTCTTAGGAGGAGTAAGTGGACGTGTCTCTGCTGAATAAATCCTAGAGAGTGCATCAGCCTTTCCATTGCGCGATCCTGGTCTATAAGAAATGATAAAATTAAATTGGTTTAAGAAAAGATTCCAGCGAGCCTGGCGAGGAGTCAGGCACTTAGCCGACCTGATAAATTCAAGGTTACGATGGTCTGTCAGGACGACTATTTGCTGTGCAGCTCCCTGAAGAAGGTGTCTCCATTCTTTGAAGGCGGCAATAATGGCCAACAACTCTCTATTGCCCACATCGTAGTTCCTCTCAGCCGAAGACAACTGCTGGGAAAAGAAGGCACAGGGATGCAAGACATTCTTCTCACCTGTTCTCTGAGAGAGTATAGCTCCAACGGCACAGTCTGAAGCATCCACCTCTATTATGAAGGCAAGTTCGGGGTTGGGATGTACTAAGATAGGTGCAGTGGTAAATTTATCTTTTAGACGGGAAAATGCTTCCTGGGCTTGGGGAGTCCAGGAGAACCTAGACTCTTTCCGGGTAAGTTGGTGATAGGTGACACTACCTCAGAGAAATTCCTAATGAAACGTCTATAGAAGTTGGCAAACCCGATGAAGCGCTGCACCTCCTTCACATTTCTAGGACTTGGCCAATCCTTGATGGCTTGGGTCTTGCTTCCATCCATACTAATTCCTTGTGTAGACAGTACATACCCCAGAAATTGAATTTCGGTCCTATGGAATTCACACTTTTCAAGTTTGATGTAAAGATGATTTTGTCTTAGACGTTCCAAGACCATTCTCACATGTCCATGATGTTCCTCTGTGGAGTTAGAAAAAATTAGAATATCATCCAAATAAATCACCACGAATGTATCTAGGAGATCCCTGAAGATGTCATTCACCAAGTGTTGGAAAGTGGCTGGGGCGGTACTCAGACCAAAAGGCATAACTAGATATTCAAAGTGTCCATAGCGTGACCTGAATGCAGTCTTCCATTCATCCCCAGGTCTAATACGGACTAAGTTATAGGCCCCACGGAGATCTAGTTTAGAGAAAATTTTGGCATGTCGCACTCTCTCCAATAACTCAGGGATTAAAGGCAATGGATAACGGTTTCTAATAGTAACCTTATTGAGTTCCCTATAGTCTACGCAGGGTCTCAGAGATCCATCTTTCTTCTTTACAAAGAAGATGGGTGCACCTGCAGGAGATGAAGAGGGGCGTATGAAGCCCTTGGCTAGATTTTCGTCTATGTAATCCTTTAAAGCCTTTAGCTCGGGCCCCGCCAGGGGGTAGATCTTACCAAAAGGTATCTCTGCTCCAGGCAATAATTCAATTGGACAATCATATGGACGGTGAGGGGGAAGCTGGTCAGCGTTCTTCTTGTCACATAAATCCACATAGTCCTGGTATACAGCTGGTAGTTCAGGGACTGACATGGTTCCTTTAGGAACAGAGCAAGCTGAAACTTTTGGACTCATCTGTTTCTCTGGAAAGTGTAATTCCTTGGTCTCCCAGTTAATGGTAGGATTCTGAGCCTGCAGCCATGGTAGCCCTAGAATAATGGGAAAGTGGGGAGAAGACATAAGCATAAAGGACAGTTTCTCTTGATGATCTTTACCCATAAGAACCCTCAAAGGCTCTGTTTCCTGATCCACTGGTCCAGAGGTCAGCAGGGAGCCATCCACAGTTTCCATCTGTACTGGAGTAGCCTTCTTCACTGAACGTATCCCCTGTTTCAGAGCAAAGGAGACATCCATAAAATTTCCACTTGCCCCTGAGTCGATCATAGCAGAGCTAGACACCCAAGCTGAGTCAACCCAGAGTTTGATGGAAAGAAAGCAATGAGAATTGTTTTTCTTACAACTCAGCTGGGACACCGCTGAGGAAACTTGAAAAATTGCAGCGTTTACACAGTCAACGTCCTCAGAAGTAACGGAGTTTAAGTCCGAGAAATCAAGATCTGTTGCTGCAGATCTCTCTGGAGCCTGAGGCTCGGACCTGACAGATCCCCTCTCGCAACACTCACAGTGAATGAGTGCTGCAGTAGTCTTACGAGAATGGCTGGGGCAGTTTATAATGAAGTGCCCTGACTTACCACAATAGAAACATAGATTCTCCTTAAAACGATGTTCCTTGCGTGCATCACTAACCCGTCGTTGTAAAGAGTCTACCTGCATGGGTTCAGGTTCAGGTTCCCGTGTGATCCTACTCAAAGGTTCCTTAGCTGGAGAGGAAGGTAGGAAAAGGTTAGTGCGATTGCTTTCGAACCATCTCTCTTGCCTGCGTTCAGTCAGACGAGTATCAATACTCCCAAGCTCCCAATTGTTCTTCATGTCATTAATCAATACGGATGCAGTAGTTAATAAAGTCACCTAACGCAGTGGGAGGGTCGGCACGAGCAAGTTCATCCTTAATCAGTGGAGATAACCCTTTTCGAAAAATAGATTTTTTGGTGGAACTGTCCCAGGTGGTATCAAGGGCCCATCTCCTGAAATCCAAGGCATATTCAGCTACCGAGTGCTTACCTTGGCGCAAAGCTAACATGGCTGCTTCAGCTGTTGCACCTCGATTGGGGTCATCAAACACCTGCCCCATGGCTGAAATGAAAGCATCAAGATGATCCAAACATTCATCCTCAGTCTCAATCAGAGGGTTTGCCCACATCAAAGCCTTGTTGGTAAGCAACATAATTATAGTAAGCACTTTAGATCGTTCAGTGGGAAATTGTGAAGCATGTGCAGAAAAAAAAAGATTGCATTGATTAATAAATCCCCTGAATTTCTCACGTTCACCGCCAAAACGAAAAGGGGGCAACTTGGGAATCCCAGAACTCGGGGCTACGGCAGGAGCCTGGACTCGCTCCTCTAGAACCTCAATCCTGGCTCGCAAATCCTGGGCAGTCTGTCCAAACACTTGCAAATTGTGATTAGTGAGGTCCTGTAGGTTTGTAAAACGGGTGTTTATAGTCTGCAAATCTGCAAGGATATTATCAGTCACTCCGCAAAGTTCCTTTATGCGGGCCTCCATTTTCCAGATCTTTTAAGACAGGAGTACTGGAAGGAGAGGAGAAGAAAAAAAAAAAAAAAACAATAGTGTTTACCTGTGGTAACACTGCAGAGAGAAAAAAAAAAAATTAAGGGAACTGCTCACCTGGAATGGTTGTGAGAAGTCACAACCACTATCATCACAGAAAGTTCAACCGGACATCTGATATCCACAGTTACAGCAGACACAAAAGAGGAAAGAAAAAAAAAAAATAGTGTTTACCTGTGGTAACACTGCAAAAAAAAAAAAAAACTTAAGGGAATTGCTCACCTGGAATGGTTGTGAGAAGTCACAACCACTGTCATCACAGAAAGTACAACCGGACATCTGATATCCACAGTTACAGCAGACACAGCCTTTCCAGACCCAGCAGACACTAACGTTTGGCTTCAGAATCTTGTAATGTAAGGAGTACAGTTCATATAGTGTCTTGTGCTTGGGTGCGATGAAAACACAGGAGTCACAGGTTTGATATAGAAGGTCTTGTATTACTTCATACAAGTGACAATAATAGTCACACAGTTTGCAGATACAAAAGCAGGAGACACAGCAGGCCAGAGTAACTTAAGCTCAGCAATCACTCTCCACAACAGGTTCAGGATCTCTTCTCTGTTACCATAAGTCCATGCAAACGTGGATTTATCAAATAGCAAGGTTCCAAAGTCCACGAGTGTTCCAAAGTTCCACAATAGGAAATAACTGGAGTACAAGGTCCAAGGCTTCCAGGAGTCAGGTCACAGGTTCACTGCAGGCTTGATTCTGAAGCACTGATTGCTCAGCTGTGGCTGCTTAAGAAGCAAGAGGGAGAGAATCAGGGCGGGAACATGCAAGCTGGAAACTCCATATTGACTGAGGGCAAGACAGCTGCAGCAAGACAGAAAGTAAAATGGCTGACGGAAAAACTGAGTTTCAGGAACATGTACACAGAACCTTACAGTTTATGGACTGATGTTAACCCGGCTGCGTACCGGAGGACTTTTCCTGTTTTACCCGTGAGTTGCTGAATAAAAGCTGTTTACTTTGGACTTGCTTGGGTCACTGTCTCAGTTACTGCACGGTGTGAACACCGCCATCTTACAGCATATATATTCACCCATTTTGCAATGAAGCCCCTAAAGATGTCTGGTGCAAGCAATTACCTTCACATGCTTAATGAAAGGAAGTCCACCTGAGTGCAACCTAAGAGTCACATGGTTTCTCAGTATATACACACTTTTACTGAGAGGCCACAGAGGCTGCAACACCATTAAGCAAGAGGCACCACTAACCAAACAACACCATGAAGACCAATGAAATCTCAAAACAAGTCAGGAACAAAGTTATTGTGAAGTACAAGTTTAATTATAAAAAAAAATCTCAATCTCTGATGATCCCCTCAAACACCATCAAATCCATTATCATCAAATGGAAAGAACATGGTACCACAACAAACCTGCCAAGACAGGGACACCAACCAAAACTCTCAGCTCAGGCCAGGATGGTGTTAATCAGAGAGGCAGCATAGAGACTAAAGGTAACCCTGAAGGAGCTGCAGAATTTCCAAGCAGAGACTGGAGTATCTGTCTGTACAATCACAATAAGCCATATACTCCATAGATATGACCTTTATGGAAGGGTGGGCAGAAGAAAGCCTTTACTAACACGCAAAAATTGTAAGGCTCATTTTGAGTTTGCCAAAAGACATATGGAAGACTTCCCAAATGTTTTGGTCAGATGAGTCCACAATTGAAATTTTTGCCCATTAAGGTAAACCCTATGTCTGGTGCCAAGCCAACATAGCTCCTTAACCCAAGAACACCATCCACACAATGAAACTTGGTGGAGGCAGCATCATGCTGTGGAGATGTTTTTCATCAGCAGAAACGGGGAAAATTTGAGACTGGGACAGAGGTTCACGAAAACGACCCAATGCATACTGATAAAGCAACACTGGAGTGGTTTAACCCCTTAATGTCCACTGACGTGCAGAGTCCGTCATGGCAAGGTGCCAGTTCCGGCACCAGGACGGACTCTGCACGTCATGCCTTTGATCTACCACTGCGTGTAAACACGCAGTGGTAGATCAGTGCCGACAGCTGTCACAGACAGCTGACAGGCACGGCAAGCGGTGCGGGGACCTTTGCCGTCGGTCCCCGCACTCACAGCGCTGTGATTGGTCAGTCAATCTGACTGACCAAACACAGCAGCGATCGCGCAGGAGAAGCTGAAATTTCAGCTTCCCCAGCGCGATCAGTGCAGGAGCCGGCGCTGCAGTGGCCAGGCTTCCTGCACTGACAGCCAGGAGCGGAGCCCCCACCGCCCCTGGCTGTTAACCCCCTGACTGCTGCGATCCAGCGCAATCGCAGAGCTCAGGGGGGGAGGCAGAGGGTCGGGAGCTCCCTCTGCCTCAGATCGGCACCCTGCACTGTATTTGCAGGGGCCGATGTCTGCCTTGATGACCCGGGGGTTGTCATGACAACCTCCGGGTCATTTAGCTACGGGAAGCTGCTGTGATCATGTCACAGCAGCTTCCACTATAGTTGCAATGCATTGCAATGCCAGAGCATTGCAATGCATTGTAACTGCAATCAAAAGTAAAAAAAAGTGAAAGTCCCATAAAGGGACAAGTTAAAAAAAATAATTTTTTTAAAAAAATTGTAAAAAAAATATTAAAAAATAATTTTAAAAAAATCCCCTAAAAAATACACATTTTTATGTAATAAAAAAAGTAAAAAACAAAAAAAATACACATGTTAGGTATCGCCATGTCCGTAAAAATCCCATCTATAAAAGCATAACCCTAGTTAACCCCTTCAGTGAAAGCCGTAAAAAAAAACACAAAAAAGTAGTAAATTATACTTTTTCCAAGCGGTATCATTATACCGCTTGGAAAAAGTACAATAACACGCGATCAAAAAGTCAGATATAAATAATCATGGTACCGCTGAAAATGTCATCTTGTCCCGCAAAAAACAAGCCACTATATAGCATCATCAGCAAAAAAATAAAAAAGTTATAGCTCGCGGAATAAACTGATGCAAAAATAATTATTTTTTCCATAAAATTCTTTATTGTGTAAAAAACGCCAAAACATAAAAAAAATATATAAATGAGGTATCGCTGTAATAGTAGTGACCCGAAGAATAAAGCTGCTTTATCAATTTTACCACACGCGGAACGGGGGAAAAAAAAATTAAAAAAAAAACAATTCCTGAATTGCTGGTTTTTGTTCATTCTGCTTCCACAAAAATCGAATAGGAAGCGATCAAAAAGCGTTATGTGCCCGAATATGGTACCAATAAATACGTCAGCTCGTCCCGCAAAAAATAAGCCCACAGATAACTCTGTCGGCCGAAATATGGAAAAATTATAGCTCTCAAAATACGGCGATGCAAAAAATTCTTCCAAAAAAAAGCATCTTTTAGAGTGTGACAGAAGCTAAACATGAAAAAAGGGTGTAAATCTGGTATCGCTGTAATCGCACCGATCCGAGGAATAAAGTCGCCTAATCACTAATACCGCACGAGGAACGGCGTAAAAAAGAAAACCAATTCTTCACCTTTGGTAGATTTGTTCATTGTGCCTCCCAAAGATCGCAGTAAGGCGATCACAGTGGTTCCCCCCCACATATGGAGTATCAGCGTACTCAGGACAAAATGCACAATAGCTTTTGGGGTCATATTTCTCCTGTTACCCTTATAAAAATAAAAATTTGGGGCAAAAAGGTCATTTTTGTGGAAAAAAATATGATTTTTTTTATTTTCACGGCTCTACGTTATAAACTTCTGTGAAGCCCTTGGGGGTTCAAAGTGCTGACCACACATCTAGATAAGTTCCTTGGCGGGTCTAGTTTGCAAAATGGGGTCATTTGTGGGGGGTTTCTACTGTTTAGGCACATCAGGGCTCTCCAAGCGCGACATGACACCCGCAGACCATTCCATCAAAGTCTGCATTTAAAAACGGTGCTCCTTCCCTTCCGATCTCTGCCATGCGTCAAAATAGTGGTTCCCCCCCACATATGGGATATCAGCGTACTCAGGACAAATTGCACAATAGCTTTTGGGGTCCTATTTCTCCTGTTACCATTATAAAAATAAAAATTTGTGGCAAAAAGATTATTTTTGTGGAAAAAAATATGATTTTTTTATTTTCACGGCTCTACGTTATAAACTTCTGTGAAGCCCTTGGGGGTTCAAAGTGCTCACCACACATCTAGAAAAGTTCCTTGGGGGTCTAGTTTCCAAAATGGAGTCACTTGTGGGGGTTTCTACTGTTTAGGCACATCAGGGGCTATCCAAACGTGACATGACACCCACAGACCATTCCATCAAAGTCTGCATTTGAAAAAGGCGCTACTACCCTTTCGAGCTCTGCCATGCGTCAAAATAGTGGTTTCCCCCCACATATGGGGTATCAGCGTACTCAGGACAAATTGCACAATAACTTTTGGGGTCCTGTTACCCTTTGGAAAATAACAATTGGGGGTGGAAAGATCATTTTTGTGGAAAAGATATGATTTTTTAATTTTACTGCTCTACGTTATAACCTTCTGTGAAGCCCTTGGGGATTCAAAGCTCTCACCACACATCTAGATAAGTTCCTTGGGGGGTCTAGTTTCCAAAATGGGGTCACTTGTGGGGGTTTCCACTGTTTAGGCACACAGGGACTCTCCAAATGCGACATGGCGTCCAATCTCAATTCCAGCCAAAAAAGTCAAATGGCGCTGCTTCCCTTCCGAGCTCTGCCATGCGCCCAAATAGTGGTTTACCCCCACATATGGGGTATCAGCGTACTCAGGACTAATTGCCCAATAACTTTTGGGGTCCTTTTATCCTTTGGAAAATAATAATTGGGATGAAAAGATCATTTTTGTGGAAAAAATATGATTTTTTAATTTTACGGCTCTACGTTATAACCTTCTGTGAAGCCTTTGGGGGTTAAAAGCTCTCACAACACATTTAGATGAGTTCCTTGGGGGGTCCAGTTTCCAAAATGGGGTCACTTGTGGGGGGTTTCCACTGTTTAGGCACACAGGGACTCTCCAAATGCGACATGGCGTCCAATCTCAATTCCAGCCAAAAAAGTCAAATGGCGCTGCTTCCATTCCGAGCTCTGCCATGCGCCCAAATAGTGGTTTACCCCCACACATGGTATATTGGTGTACTCTGGAGAAATTGTACAACAAATATTGTGGTTCATTTTCTCCTGATACCCTTGACAAAATTTAAAAAAATTGTGTCGAAAGAAAAATTTTGGGAAAAAAAGTTAAATGTTCATTTTTTCCTTCCACATTGCTTCAATTCTTGTGAAGTACCTAAAGGGTTAATAAACTTCTTGAATGTGGCTTTGAACACGTTGAGGGGTGCAGTTTTTAGAATGGTGTCACTTTTGGGTATTTTCTGTCATATTGACCCCTCAAACTCACTTCAAATGTGAGGTGGTCCCTAAAAAAATGGTTTTGTAAATTTTGTTGGAAAAATGAGAAATTGCTGGTCAACTTTTAACACTTATAACTTCGTAACAAAAAAAAATTTTGGTTCCAAAATTGTGCTGATGTAAAGTAGACATGTGGGAAATGTTATTTATTAACTAATTTTTGTGACATATCTCTCTGATTTAATGGCATAAAAATTAAAATTTGAAAATTGAAAAATTTTCAAAATTTTTGCCATATTTCCATTTTTTTCATAAAAAAACGCAAGTTATATTGAAGAAATTTTACCACTATCATGAAGTACAATATGTCACGAGAAAACAATCTCAGAATCGCCAAGATCCGTAGAAGCGTTCCAGAGTTATAACCTCATAAAGAGACAGTGGTCAGAATTGTAAAAATTGGCCTGGTCTTTAACCTACAAAATGGCTTGGTCATTAAGGGGTTAAGGGGAAATGTGTAAATGTTTTGGAGTGACCTAGTTAAAGCCCAGACCTTATTGCAATCAAGAATCAATATTCAAACTTGAAGATTGCTGTTCACCAGAGAAAACCATATAACTTGAAGGAGCTGGAGCATTTTTGCCTTGATGAATGGGCAAAAATCCCACGTGGAAAGCTCATAGATATCCAAAGCAACTTGCAGCTGTAATTGCCGCAAAAGGAGGTTTTACAAAGTACTGAATTTAGGGAGGTGAATAGCTATGCACACTGAATGTTTCAGTTATTCTGCCTATTTGTTGTTTGTGTCACAATAAAAGGAAAACCAAATATTCACAGTTGTAGGCATGTTCTTTACATGAATTGATGCAAACCCTTAAAAAAACAGTGAAATTCCAAGTATGGCATGTAAAGTCAATGCTTGTTAACTGATAAGACTTCTGTGGCCAGTAACTAGGCAGTAAGCAGAAAATAATAGAACTAAAAATGTCTTCATTCTTGAGAATGTAGATTTTTTTAAACAAATATATTGCAAAGTTGCTTATTTTTACAAGCGATTCGTTGAATTATAACCATTTATCATAACAAAAATAACCTTTTAAAGGGATATCTGTCACCAACTTTGTGTTATGTAATCTGAGAGCAGCACAATGTTTGGACAAAGACCCTAATTCTATTGATGTGTCACTTACTTGGCTGCTGGCTGTGATTTTAATGAGCTCACTGTTTTGTCTGCTAGAGATCTACCCGTTCTTTGAATGCTGAGCTCTGTATAACCCTGTCCACAATTTTGATTGGTAGATTTCTGATAAACTGTAAATTGACGTAAGCTGCTACTCAATGGAGTGGTTTCATGGTTACACAGTGAAGGAGTACTACGTGACACATGCCAACTAGTCCTTTAGTGATATTTTCCTGCTGATAAAACACTACTTTTATTGAAACAACACACAGCACAGTAAGTGACATATCACTGGAATTAGGCTCTCAGCCCCTAAATCATGCTGATCTCAGATTAAATGGCAAAAACCTCCAGACAGATTCCCTTTACCTAAAAAATAATAAAATGTAATTCACATATCCTGAGCCCCAAAGTCAAACATACACAAAATTTTCCAATGGTTCATTCATTACAAACCTGTGACACTGGGGGAAATTTTCTTGTGAAAATCTACCCAAATTCTAGCTAAAATTTAGCCAAACATCTGGGGTTCATGACAAATTTATTGTGTGGTTTAGATTATTTTTATCCTATGCTAAATATTTTTTGAAAGTGCCTAGAAAAGAGAAAAGTCAGAGTTGTAGAATATCTCTTGCTGTAAGTCAGCCAAAAGGTTCTGGAAAGTAGAGAGAAGAATCTAAAATATCTAGGAAGATATGCCAAATTATTAAAACAGCAAAGACCACTGTGATAAATTTGGCAGTTTCTGCTTGTTTCTTCTAGTTTTATCCTGCTTAAATTTAGGATAATATTAATAATTCTTCAGGACGCTGTGAATGTCAATGTGTGGGTGCAAAACAGATGGGAAGGCATAGCATGAATCTTTTGGAATTAGCGCCTTGGTTTGTATGATAGTTCTTATAATGTTAACATTATTATGTTTATGTGAACTAAAATGTTTCCTATGTCATGTGAATTATGAAAATGAATGTTATGTCTCTCGTTACTTTATAGTTTATGGCACCACACACTTGTCAAATTAGAGATGGACAGTACGTATATCTGTCAAAATACTTCAGCCTGCAGTCTTGGAAGAGCTCCACTTTACGCAAAGTTCTTACTTTTTCTTATGGGTTATGCATTCTTGCTTATTAAATTTTGTAATCTAAAGTTGAACTGAAAATTTTTTTTTTCCAATTGGTTAATTACTTTAGGTCACAATATTGAAATTAAAGGGAATATGTCACCAGGTTTTTGCTATGTAATCTGAGAGCAGCATAATGACGGAGCTAAAGGGATGTGTAAATGACACTGTGTATTGTAGTTTCAATTCAATCAATGCTCTATCAGAGGGAGTTTATCACTAGAGGTCGTATCATGTGCAAACGAGTGATGAGTCGTTTCCAACAGATCCTATATAAAGAATTGAGCGCACCATATATCCAATTAATAGAGGGAGGTGCAGAACCGGTAGTAATAAACACAGGAAGCCAAAAAATTAAAGAAAGCACTACCGAAACTATGCACACTACACCAGAATATATGAAAAAAATATGAAAAAACTTTATTGCACACATTAACAAACAGTGCAAGATAAAATATAATTAAAAGCAGGGTGAAACCCATCTAAGAGAACATGCCAAAGAGCGGGACAAATTGGGGTATATATACACGTATGAAATAATAATACATGTAATATGAAAAATTGACTGACTTATGAAATGCATAAACATATATAATATATACAAGTCCCTATATGCATGTGCTAAAAGACCCTGTACGGACACAGTAGAAAGGCTGGGAAAGAAACCCAACCAAAATATGTCATGGGAAGAAATGCTTGTGTATTGCACTGGTAACAAGATCAAAATCAGTGCATGATGGTATGGGGAGCGTGTGGTCTAAACAGGACTAGGAGTAAGTCCATACCGACCGCCCAACCAAGAGCAAAGCATAAGCGGCAATTACCAAAGTAGGATCCTCATGGAAGAAGAATCAAATAAACAGGTAGGACCCGAGCCGGGACCCAGAAAGGTGGCCTCAAGAGTATTGCCGTAACAGGTACGGCTTCATATTTTTTTCATATATTTTGGTGTAGTGTGCATACTTAGGGTAGTGCTTTCTTTCCTTTTTTTGTTTCCAACAGATCCGAGACAAAGAGCCAGCTTCCTGGTGGGAACGATGGGAGCCAGAACTCCTGTGAGAGCCACTAAATTCTCTGAATGGCTCTCACTGGTGCAAAACAATGGAGTTCAGCGGCCAAATCCTCGCTCGCAAAAAACAAGTCCTGCTCTGGCTGGCTGCAAGGAGGCAGAGTTTCAGGCACAGGTGCGTGAGTTTTTGTTGTTATTTTCAGCTTAAATGTGTGTTCACCTAGGATGAACACATATTTAATAGGGTTCCATTTACCATTTACTGTAGATTATTTACATACATTAAATCATTAGCACCTAAAAATAGATATTATTCCAAGGAAAGAAGGATAACGGCAAAAATAAAAATAGACATAGGACAAAAAAAAAATAGAGATAATTTTTATCATTTAACTCCAAGGGGCCCGTAGCAGTGGTATTAATGATCCATCTGGCTTCTTTTTGGAGCAACAACTTGTGGCCAATCCCGTCTCTTATTTGGTGATTTAACTTCTTCCAGTCCTATAAACTGCAAGACCTATATCAGATTAATAGACCTCCCATTTGTAACTTATTAATTTGGGGGACCCTTTTCCTGTTATTATGGAGCGTGAGTGTTCTCTGAATCTGACACAGAGGCTTCACAACAAGTATTATGTGTACAATAATAATAACCCTTATTTAAAATGCATTTGATCGCTTTTTTGTTATGTTGATGACATTTTTGTCATATGGTCCGGATCAAAAGACGCATTTACCATATTTGTGTTCTAATTAAGCAAAGTCAATTATATGAACATGGTCTTTAGGTCACAATATGGAAGTTAAAGTTTAACATTTTTGAATGTGCATGTTGAAATAAAAGAGGGCAAAATTCACACTAAAACCTTTAGAAAGTCTACAGCAACAAATTCTTTGTTACATTGTAACAGTGCCCATCTTCTTTATGTAAAAAGATCACTGCAGTAGAGTCAGTTTTGGCGCCTCTACAAAATTAACAGCAATGACAAGGATTTAAATATCCAAGAGGCTGAACATAAATGTAGATTTTAAAAGAGAGGTTATCCTAATGATCTCGTAAATGAAGAGCTGAAAAAGGCAGTGGATCACAGTTAGGGCTCATACTCACTGGCGCCGAAAACGGATGAAAATCAGAGGAAAAAAAATCGGATCGAAATCTGACCAATGTTATTCAATAGGTGACTTCTCATTTGCGATTTTTTTCTCATCAGAAATTGGTGTGAGAAAAAAATCGCAGCAAGCTGCGATTTGATGCGATTTTGGGATGATAATCGCCAATGCAAGTCAATGGGTGCGATTAAAAAATGCACAGCACTCGCACCATGCAAGTGCTGTCCGATTTATACGCACCAGTCTCCTTTGAAAAGCCTGCAATTCATCCCCGGCTACTGTAAAATCACACTGACAGCTCACAAAACACTAGATACATACACATAGAATACATATATATATATATATACATGTCATTGTGACACATACATATATATATATTTATAGTTCATACACTTCTACATACTGTAATAGCCGCTAACTCAATTGCCGGCTTTTGTGAAATCACAGAAGCCGACATGAAATGATACATTGTTTACACACAGTTAACCATTATATCCAAAAGAAGTCCACAACTATATATTCTATAGGGGCTAACACTCAAAAGCATACTCATAAATCCAAGACTACGGTTTTACCATAATACAATAACCGTAAAGAAGTGTTCAAGCATAGTATTAAAATACAAATTTATTAATAAATCCTTTTTAAAAATACATACATAAAAAACAGAACAAAACGATTAGATACCCAGTAGAAGGGAAACAATCCCTATATAATAAGAAAAATATCTAGCAAATCCAAAGCTACAAAATTTATTATAAGGTACATATAACCTCTAAAGGTAAGGCAATTGCCTATCATTAAATGCGCCCATAAGGAATTAACCTACTTAATCGGAAAATATGCAGCAAAAATTTGCAAAAAAATTGCATGTGTCATCGCTCCAGCACAATAGTATAGAAATACATCAGGGCTAAATAAAGGCTAAACATAGATGAATGGAAAGAATCCTAAATCAATTTATGCCTATTGAAGCACCAGATAGGATATCACAAGTGCTGGAGAAGTGACACATAAGGAATTAACCTACTTAATCGGAAAATATGCAGCAAAAATTTGCAAAAAAATTGCATGTGTCATCGCTCCAGCACAATAGTATAGAAATACATCAGGGCTAAATAAAGGCTAAACATAGATGAATGGAAAGAATCCTAAATCAATTTGTGCCTATTGAAGCACCAGATAGGATATCACAAGTGCTGGAGAAGTGACACATATATAAATGGATACAAACATCCTAAATCCAATTTGTACCTGTTATGAGCGCATGATAAATGAGGCTAAAGTGAAGGAATGAATATACCTAGTAGCAGGACTGCGTGATCGTGTCTGGCGTTCCCTCCTCACCCTAACGCACGTTTCGCAATAGCTTCTTCCGGGGGCGTGTCTAAATCCGGTGGGTTACCAATTAAATAGTACCGAGCACCAATAAGAAGGTAGCAAGTAGATTGTGACGAAATACCTATAATCCCTCTGATAAATACGGCGCTTGCATGCATCTGTGCCACTGAGATGAAAGATACTTCCGGACTTGCGCTCCCTGAACCGCATGCTGGTACGCATGAAGCTCAATAATGGAGCACACCCGGAAATAAGCAGTGCCACATGATATCACGCAAGCGCTCCATCAGTAGGGAGAAAATAATTACCTAGACGCTGTAATTAGTAAAACTAGGTAATGGGACAAACCCGATCGGTAAGCAATGTGACATAGTAAAAAACAATGTGACATAGTAAAAAACAAAAAGAAAAGAAAATATACATCCAAGCCATTACGTGACCATAATAATAAAAAGAAGGGGGGAAAAAAAACCCATCATAATTATAATAAGGGAAACCGAAAAAAGTGCGATGTGCAGAAAGGAATTTATTATAATAATGATAATAAAAAGTGAATGTGATAGACTAATTTAATAAAATAAATAGTGCATAATCCATAAACATTTACAGATGCATAAATATATCATTCTAATAAACTAACATAAAATTACTAGAATAACAAAACATAAAGAATAATACACTAACAAAACAAATATAATTTATATAAATATTAAAGTGACAAAGTGCATCAAAACAATAAATAAATGTTTATAAAATTTTGATAATCTTGGAAAAAAGGTTTCTCCCTAAATAACCAAAAAAGTGCAATAGATAATAGCTTGAATCCAAACAACATAAATATAAGAACAATAGTCAAATGTCCAATATCTTTTACTTTCTTCTTAATAGCTTCAGTCTTCAGGTTATATTGATCGTCGATGTAAATAAATACGCCACAACAGAAAAAAATCTCAGTCATTCACAAATATGTGAATGTAGGTGCTACATCTATATGAAAAATGATAAAAAATAATTATTAATACAAAAGAACAGACAAAATAATAAAACTAAAACTAAAAAAGAAAACCACCCACCCTAAAAATGATGCCACTATAAATGAAAAAGAAGACAACCAAAATTATATAAAGCTCAAAACAAAATTATATCAGACACTGCCCAGGCATTTTAAACGCTTCCATGACTGTAATGCCAGGGGATTGAGAGTCATTGGTATTGATTTGATTTCCCTGGGCATTAGGGGTGGAGATCTGAGCCGAGTTTTGGCTCAGAAGGAAAGCCAATGGATTTATCGGCTTGGTACTATGAGTCCATATGGCCTGAATGAGAGTTTGGGCTTTTCTTCCTTTTTGTGAAATAATTCTGATATAATTTTGTTTTGAGCTTTATATAATTTTGGTTGTCTTCTTTTTCATTTATAGTGGCATCATTTTTAGGGGTGGGTGGTTTTCTTTTTTAGTTTTAGTTTTATTATTTTGTCTGTTCTTTTGTATTAATAATTATTTTTTATCATTTTTCATATAGATGTAGCACCTACATTCACATATTTGTGAATGACTGAGATTTTTTTCTGTTGTGGCGTATTTATTTACATCGACGATCAATATAACCTGAAGACTGAAGCTATTAAGAAGAAAGTAAAAGATATTGGACATTTGACTATTGTTCTTATATTTATGTTGTTTGGATTCAAGCTATTATCTATTGCACTTTTTTGGTTATTTAGGGAGAAACCTTTTTTCCAAGATTATCAAAATTTTATAAACATTTATTTATTGTTTTGATGCACTTTGTCACTTTAATATTTATATAAATTATATTTGTTTTGTTAGTGTATTATTCTTTATGTTTTGTTATTCTAGTAATTTTATGTTAGTTTATTAGAATGATATATTTATGCATCTGTAAATGTTTATGGATTATGCACTATTTATTTTATTAAATTAGTCTATCACATTCACTTTTTATTATCATTATTATAATAAATTCCTTTCTGCACATCGCACTTTTTTTCGGTTTCCCTTATTATAATTATGATGGGGTTTTTTTTCCCCCTTCTTTTTATTATTATGGTCACGTAATGGCTTGGATGTATATTTTCTTTTTGTTTTTTACTATGTCACATTGTTTTTTACTATGTCACATTGCTTACCGATCGGGTTTGTCCCATTACCTAGTTTTACTAATTACAGCGTCTAGGTAATTCTTTTCTCCCTACTGATGGAGCGCTTGCGTGATATCATGTGGCACTGCTTATTTCCGGGTGTGCTCCATTATTGAGCTTCATGCGTACCAGCATGCGGTTCAGGGAGCGCAAGTCCGGAAGTATCTTTCATCTCAGTGGCACAGATGCATGCAAGCGCCGTATTTATCAGAGGGATTATGGGTATTTCATCACAATCTACTTGCTACCTTCTTATTGGTGCTCGGTACTATTTAATTGGTAACCACCCGGATTTAGACACGCCCCCGGAAGAAGCTATTGCGAAACGTGCGTTGGGGTGAGGAGGAACGCCAGACACGATCACGCAGTCCTGCTACTAGGTATATTCATTCCTTCACTTTAGCCTCATTTATCATGCGCTCATAACAGGTACAAATTGGATTTAGGATGTTTGTATCCATTTATATATGTGTCACTTCTCCAGCACTTGTGATATCCTATCTGGTGCTTCAATAGGCACAAATTGATTTAGGATTCTTTTCATTCATCTATGTTTAGCCTTTATTTAGCCCTGATGTATTTCTATACTATTGTGCTGGAGCGATGACACATGCAATTTTTTTGCAAATTTTTGCTGCATATTTTCCGATTAAGTAGGTTAATTCCTTATGTGTCACTTCTCCAGCACTTGTGATATCCTATCTGGTGCTTCAATAGGCACAAATTGATTTAGGATTCTTTCCATTCATCTATGTTTAGCCTTTATTTAGCCCTGATGTATTTCTATACTATTGTGCTGGAGCGATGACACATGCAATTTTTTTGCAAATTTTTGCTGCATATTTTCCGATTAAGTAGGTTAATTCCTTATGGGCGCATTTAATGATAGGCAATTGCCTTACCTTTAGAGGTTATATGTACCTTATAATAAATTTTGTAGCTTTGGATTTGCTAGATATTTTTCTTATTATATAGGGATTGTTTCCCTTCTACTGGGTATCTAATCGTTTTGTTCTGTTTTTTATGTATGTATTTTTAAAAAGGATTTATTAATAAATTTGTATTTTAATACTATGCTTGAACACTTCTTTACGGTTATTGTATTATGGTAAAACCGTAGTCTTGGATTTATGAGTATGCTTTTGAGTGTTAGCCCCTATAGAATATATAGTTGTGGACTTCTTTTGGATATAATCATTGTTGTACTGTTTTTGAAACAGATTAGTCCTACTAATATGGATTTGAAAGCCAAAGAGACATTTTGGCGAACTAAAGCGTCCGATATTTTTAAACAAGGTGCCCAGGGTGTTTCGCATGATGCCACTAGAGACCATAAAGAACTCATGAACAGATATAGGAATATGTTACATCGTAAAACTAAATTATGGTGGAATAGGAGCTCTCTTGAAAATTATTTGACTACTAAGATTATTCCTAGAGGATTGAGGATCCAATTGTTTCCCACATATCAATTAGAGAACGATGAATTGACTAAAAGGTGGATAGCGGCTGCTTCCACATGTTCTTTTCAATTTATTCAAATCCTTGTTGATAAGAATACCGCGTCTTTACAAGAAATAGATGCAGAACTTGAGGAGATTCAGAGAAATCTACAGAAAGACATTACTAAAGAAAATTTTGATAAATGGACTAAAGAATTGGAGAAAGATTCCATCAAATGGGATGAAGAAGTGAGTCTTACCAAATTAAAGAAATTCCAACGAGATACAGCTGATTTTGAGACTGATAAAGTTTATAAATGGCAAAATAGATCAGGAGTATATAGGGAGAGGGCCAGAGATCGCTCTGAAGCTTCTATCTCAGGATCAGAAAGTAATATCTCCAATAGTGATGGGGAATATCGACGGGATTATTCACTTAGAAGTGATAATCAAAAGAAAAGATTTCCAGAAATTTTCAATAAGTCCCAACGTGGCAGAAAACGTAAAATCATTTTAAGGTAGTGAATCTTTCTCAACATGTGTTATCAGATGTACAATTGAATATACTAGAAAAGGGGTTAACTTTTTCACCTTCCTCAAATATAGATCTATTCACAGCGGTAAAGGATACACACTTATTCTCAAGGAAACTGATATTAAAGAAGCTTCATTTTAAGGCTCAAAGTAAGGAAATCTTTACCACTAAGGAAGAATTGGAGGCCCTAGAGATCTTGAGATCCCTTGAAGATGAAAATGTTTCAAAACAGGTGAGTACTATTCCGGATCACCTCTTTGAAAAATCAAAGAAATTTCCAGCCTTGGGGCTATGCCCGGCAATAGATACCTTTACTAGGTTGGTTACTAACGATATAGAGTCCCTTGGTGGGGTTAAAGAAGGTAGATCTAATTTCACCAGAAGTGAACAAAGGGCTTTGGAGGAATTAAAAACATGGGATGATGTCAGTTTCAAAGCAGCAGATAAAGGAGGTAATCTAGTTATTTGGCCAAATAACTTGTATGAGAAACAGGCAAATATCCTCCTCAGTGATGATAACTGCTATCGTAAACTGACATACAATCCTTTAACTTCCTTCCAAGCCAAACTGGTTAAGATTTTGGAGGATGCATTTTTCCAGGGTATAATTTCTAAGAAACTTTTGGAGAGTGTACGTAATTTTCATCCAAAAATGGCAACATTATATCTAATACCGAAATTACATAAGAATGCCTGTGATCCCCCTGGACGCCCTATTGTGGCTGGCAATTCTGGATTATGTGAAATAATTTCAGGTATAGTTGATTTTTTTCTTAAACCATTGGTGTCTGAGTTGCCTTCATTCATTAGGGATACCACTTCTGCCTTACAGCGTATTGATCATTTACAATTAGAACCTCATATGGTTCTTGTAACAGCAGATGTGGAATCTTTGTACACGTCCATTAGGCACAAGGATGGTTTGGCGGCAGCCAAGTGGTTTCTTAGTACCAGTAACATTGATCCCCCCATTGCTGACCTTGTACTGATATTATTAGAATTTGTATTATATCATAATGTTTCTACATTTAATGGAGGAATTTTTTTACAGTTGCAGGGTACAGCAATGGGGGCATCCTGTGCCCCGGCTTATGCCAATTTATTTCTTGGGGCGTGGGAAAGACGTATTTTTCAGTCTGACCTCATCCAGGGTGTGGAATTTGTCCACAACTGGATGAGGTATATTGATGACGTCTTTTTTATTTGGGAAGGTTCCAATGAAGAACTGGGGACCTTTTTTGAAAGACTCAATCAAAATGATATCAATGTGAAACTCACCTACAAAACAGGAAAAAATTTGGAATTTCTGGATATCTTCATTTCAGTATCATCGGATGGTTATCTAAGGACAGATATGTATCGTAAACCGACAGCAACTAATTCTTTACTTCTGGCTCAATCTTCTCATCCAGCATCAATGATTAAAGGAATACCTATAGGACAATTCCTTAGGGCCAAAAGGATTTGTTCTGAATCAGAAGCATTTGAAATGCAAGCAAAAGAATTGGCTATGAGATTTGAAGATAGGGGATACAGCAGAAGATCGATACGCCGGGGATATTTGCGAGCAGCAAGAACAAATAGGGATCAACTTCTCTATGGGCCTCCTAAAAATTCTAAAAACATAAGGAATAAAGAAAACCCTGTCTCAAATAAGGTACGATTTATTTCTACTTTTAATCGTCAATGGCAGAGTTTGACTGGTATTGTTAAGAAACATTGGCCGGTATTATCTGCTGATCCAATTTTGAAGAAAATTCTGCCTTCCGTTCCCTCTTTCGTGGCGAAACGGTCTAAAAATCTGAAAGACACCTTGGTTCATAGCCATTATATATCAGAGGAAAATAAAAAGAGAACTAAAAGAAATGAGGGTAAACCCGGGTTTTTCCCATGTGGTATATGTAAAGGTTGTCTAAACATGGTCAAAGCAGATAGTTTTTCTAACCAAAACAGATCTAGAGTATTTTCCATCAAAAGTCATATAAGTTGTTCCTCACATGGGGTAATCTATTATGCTGAATGTCCGTGTGATAGGATCTATATAGGTCTTACCACACGTGAACTTAAAATTCGAACAAGAGAACATGTGAGGGACATTGAAAAGGCTAAAATCGTCGAAGATGATTCATTACTTAAGACACTGCCCAGGCATTTTAAACGCTTCCATGACTGTAATGCCAGGGGATTGAGAGTCATTGGTATTGATTTGATTTCCCTGGGCATTAGGGGTGGAGATCTGAGCCGAGTTTTGGCTCAGAAGGAAAGCCAATGGATTTATCGGCTTGGTACTATGAGTCCATATGGCCTGAATGAGAGTTTGGGCTTTTCTTCCTTTTTGTGAAATAATTCTGATATAATTTTGTTTTGAGCTTTATATAATTTTGGTTGTCTTCTTTTTCATTTATAGTGGCATCATTTTTAGGGGTGGGTGGTTTTCTTTTTTAGTTTTAGTTTTATTATTTTGTCTGTTCTTTTGTATTAATAATTATTTTTTATCATTTTTCATATAGATGTAGCACCTACATTCACATATTTGTGAATGACTGAGATTTTTTTCTGTTGTGGCGTATTTATTTACATCGACGATCAATATAACCTGAAGACTGAAGCTATTAAGAAGAAAGTAAAAGATATTGGACATTTGACTATTGTTCTTATATTTATGTTGTTTGGATTCAAGCTATTATCTATTGCACTTTTTTGGTTATTTAGGGAGAAACCTTTTTTCCAAGATTATCAAAATTTTATAAACATTTATTTATTGTTTTGATGCACTTTGTCACTTTAATATTTATATAAATTATATTTGTTTTGTTAGTGTATTATTCTTTATGTTTTGTTATTCTAGTAATTTTATGTTAGTTTATTAGAATGATATATTTATGCATCTGTAAATGTTTATGGATTATGCACTATTTATTTTATTAAATTAGTCTATCACATTCACGTTTTATTATCATTATTATAATAAATTCCTTTCTGCACATCGCACTTTTTTTCGGTTTCCCTTATTATAATTATGATGGGGTTTTTTTTTCCCCCTTCTTTTTATTATTATGGTCACGTAATGGCTTGGATGTATATTTTCTTTTTGTTTTTTACTATGTCACATTGTTTTTTACTATGTCACATTGCTTACCGATCGGGTTTGTCCCATTACCTAGTTTTACTAATTACAGCGTCTAGGTAATTCTTTTCTCCCTACTGATGGAGCGCTTGCGTGATATCATGTGGCACTGCTTATTTCCGGGTGTGCTCCATTATTGAGCTTCATGCGTACCAGCATGCGGTTCAGGGAGCGCAAGTCCGGAAGTATCTTTCATCTCAGTGGCACAGATGCATGCAAGCGCCGTATTTATCAGAGGGATTATGGGTATTTCGTCACAATCTACTTGCTACCTTCTTATTGGTGCTCGGTACTATTTAATTGGTAACCACCCGGATTTAGACACGCCCCCGGAAGAAGCTATTGCGAAACGTGCGTTGGGGTGAGGAGGGAACGCCAGACACGATCACGCAGTCCTGCTACTAGGTATATTCATTCCTTCACTTTAGCCTCATTTATCATGCGCTCATAACAGGTACAAATTGGATTTAGGATGTTTGTATCCATTTATATATGTGTCACTTCTCCAGCACTTGTGATATCCTATCTGGTGCTTCAATAGGCACAAATTGATTTAGGATTCTTTCCATTCATCTATGTTTAGCCTTTATTTAGCCCTGATGTATTTCTATACTATTGTGCTGGAGCGATGACACATGCAATTTTTTTGCTAATTTTTGCTGCATATTTTCCGATTAAGTAGGTTAATTCCTTATGTGTCACTTCTCCAGCACTTGTGATATCCTATCTGGTGCTTCAATAGGCACAAATTGATTTAGGATTCTTTCCATTCATCTATGTTTAGCCTTTATTTAGCCCTGATGTATTTCTATACTATTGTGCTGGAGCGATGACACATGCAATTTTTTTGCAAATTTTTGCTGCATATTTTCCGATTAAGTAGGTTAATTCCTTATGGGCGCATTTAATGATAGGCAATTGCCTTACCTTTAGAGGTTATATGTACCTTATAATAAATTTTGTAGCTTTGGATTTGCTAGATATTTTTCTTATTATATAGGGATTGTTTCCCTTCTACTGGGTATCTAATCGTTTTGTTCTGTTTTTTATGTATGTATTTTTAAAAAGGATTTATTAATAAATTTGTATTTTAATACTATGCTTGAACACTTCTTTACGGTTATTGTATTATGGTAAAACCGTAGTCTTGGATTTATGACACAGTTAACCATGTCATTTCATGTATTTTGATATATGGTTTTAACTTACAATTACATAAGTGTATGTGTGCAAAATTTCAGACATGTAGGGGTTAATTAAAGGTGTAAATTCGTTAAAAAAAAATGCGTGGGCTCCCACTGTATTTTCTCCACCAGACAGACAAAACAAGCGAGTGGGGGCAGATAATAATAGCCTAGGGAGGGTATATTTTTTTGTGCCCCCCCTGGCTACTAACATCTGCCCCCAGACACCCCAGAAAGGGCAAATCTCTAATTAGATTCGCCCTTTCTGGCACTTTGCCCGTCTATTCCCATTGCCCTGTAGCGGTGGCGAATGGGTTAATAAGGGGTTAAAGCCACCTTGCAATTGAAAGGTCACTTTAAGCCAGGTTAATAATTGAGAGCTGTCAATTAGACAACTATCAATTATTAATCCTATTGTATGATAGAAAAATCAAACACACACAGTTTAATAAAAAAGAAGTTTAATTAAATAATCACACAGTTTTTGACCATATTTTATTTTCCTGCTAAACCATTTCCTGTAATAAAAATAAAATAAAAAAGCAAAATTATTCTTACCAATCTGATGCACAGTCAGGTCCCACGGTGTAATCCATCAGAAAGGGTTAACAGGTTACAGCTCGCAGAGAGCTAATGCTGTCTCCTAGCTGTAACACCCTGAATGAATAACTTCCTCTCCCAGCGAAAGGAGAGGAAGAGATTAATGAATGGAGCTCAATTGATTTATTGCCACTTTCACTTCAGTGACCTGACCTAAAGTGAAAGTGGGACACAATCAATTAAGCTTCATTCATTAATCACATCCTCTTCTGTCGGCAGGAGATAAGCTCATTCATTCAGGAGCTTTCAGCTGAGCATGCAGGATTACTTGCGCTGCTTAGCTGATTGCTAGTTAACCCTTTGTGAAGGATTACATCGTGGGACGTGACAGATCGCCAGATAGGTAATAATAATGTTGTTTTATTATTTTTTCTTTATTCTAGAAGATCAAGGGCTTCGCAGGGATTAAGAGTTTAATAAAAGATGGTCAAAAAAATGTGTTTTTATTTCATTAAAATTATTTATTCTTAAAGTGTGTGTGATTTTTTTATTTCCTTCAATAGGATTAATAATTGATAGTTGTCTAATTGACAGCTCTCAATTATTAACCTGGCTTAAAGTGACCTTTCAATTGCAAGGTGGCTTTAACCCTTATTAACCCATTCGCCACCGCTACAGGGCAATGGGAATAGACGGGCAAAGTGCCAGAAAGGGCGAATCTAATTAGAGATTTGCCCTTTCTGGGGTGTCTGGGGCAGATGTTAGTAGCCAGGGGGGGGCACAAAAAAAATTTACCCTTCCTAGGCTATTATTATCTGCCCCCACTCGCTTGCTTTGTCTGTCTGGTGGAGAAAATACAGCGGGAGCCCACGCATTTTTTTTCAACGAATTTACACCTTTAATTAACCCCTACATGTCTGAAATTTTGCACACATACACTTATGTAATTGTAAGTTAAAACCATATATCAAAATACATGAAATGACATCGTTAACTGTGTCTAAACAATGTATCATTTCATGTCGGCTTTTGTGATTTCACAATAGCCGGCAATTGAATTAGCAGCTATTACAATATGTAGAAGTGTAAGAACTATAAATATATGTATATATATATGTCACAATTACATATATATATATATATATATATATATGTATTGTATGTGTGTATATGTATTGTTTCTATTCTTTATTAAAGCTGTCAGTGTGATTTTACAGTATAGCCAGGGATGAATTAGCGGCTATTATACTATGTAGAAGTGTATGACCTATATATAATATATATATATATATATATATATATATATAATTTAATTATTTGCTTTTTGTCTACATTTTTGTTTACAATGTGATTTTTACATGACTTTTTACATAGAGATAACTGCTCTATGTAAAACTTCATGTTAAAATCGCAATGCATACAGATGGAAAACTGATGGAAAACTGATGGAAAACGCATGGTGCGATTTAAAATCGCATCAAAATCGCATGCCTTTTTACAACAAATGTACCGTTTTTTTCCTGCAGAAAACGGACCGATTTTTTTCCAGCCAGTGAGTATGAGCCCTTAGGCCGGGGTCAGACGTGCGAGAAACTCGGACGAGTCTCGCAGGTCAACACCCGGCACTACCGCAGGCACTCAGATTGGAGTGTTTAGCTGCATGTTTTTCTATGCAGCTGAGCGCTCCGATCCGAGTGCCGGCGGCAGTGCCGGGTATTGAGGTGCGAGACTCGTCCGAGTTTCTCGCACGTCTGACCCGGCCTCAAACAGATATACTGAAGAAAATAAATAAAATGAAAAAATAGATAAATCTAGCAAGAAAAAAAAATCATTTTTACCATTGAGCATGGTCCCATGGAAAAAAGAATCATACTCTCCAGTATAAAAAGAAACTGGCATTTATTGGAGAATGACGCAGATTTAACAGAAATGGTAGCACAGTTACTTTAGTTACTTATAAACGCAGCAAAAACTACTTGAAGGATATGTTCGCTCACAATGATTTAATAATAAGAGTTAAGAATTGGTTAGAACAATCCATTCCTTCAGGTAATTTTAAATGCAATCATTGTTCTTTCTGCAATCAATATTTGCCCAATAATCCTATCAAAATTGTTCACATTGCACATCGAATAAAACACTTTATTACATGCAAAATTAAATATGTAGTTTAAGCAATCTTCTGTCCTTGCCAATTTTTTTACATAGGGAAAACTATCAGAAGCCTCTGTGTCAGATTCAGAAAACTCACTCTCCATAATAACAGGAAAAGGTCTCCCAGATTGATGTCATATATGTGAGCTCCATTCAGCTAATCCAAAGGTCTTGGGGTTCACTGGATTGAAAAGGTTTAAATCACCATACAGGGGAGGGGATCCCACAAGTTGTTGCTCCAAAAAGAAGCCAGATGGATCATTAATACCAATGATATTGGCCCATTGGGGATGAGTGATAACAATGATCTTTCTGTATTCCTGTAACCCAATGTTTGCGTAATATGTCTATTTTTATTTTTGCCATTATCCTGAAATTTATTTATAACTTTATAACTTTATTCCTTGGAATAATGTCCATTTCTAATGATTTGATGTATGTCTGAGTTTAAAAGAAAGTCGGTTCACTTTCTGCAGCATATAGACCTAAAGAAGATTCTCCATAGGCAAAACGGCCGGCATCTGACTGGTCATACTCGCTCTCTCTTGCTCCATGACTGCATGTGTAAGGTTCTTTGTCTCTTTTGACATGTTCCTTGAAACTCAGTTTTCCGTTGGCCATTTTGCTTTCTGTCTTGCTGCAGCTATCTTGCCCTCAGTTAATATGGAGGTTCCAGCTTTCATGTTCCCGCCCTGATTCTCTCCTCTTGCTTCTTAAGCAGCCTCAGCTGAACAATCAGTGCTCCTGAATCAAGCTTCAGTCAGCCTGTGACCTGACTCCTGGAAACCTAGGATTTTGGACTCCAGCTATTTCCTACTGAGGAACTTTGGAACACTTTTGGACTCTGGAAACCTGCTGTCTGGTGAATCCATGTTTGCAGAGGAATTACGGTACAGAGAAGAGATCCTGAACCTGCTTGGAGAGTTATTGTAGAGCTTGAAGTTACTCTGGCCTGCTGTGTCTCCTGCCTCTGTTCCTGCAAACTGTGTGACCTTTTCTGCATGCTTGTATGAAGTAATACAAGTCATTTCATATCAACCTGTGTCTCATGTGTTTTCCTCGCACCCAAGCACAAGACGCTATAGGAACTGTACACTATACATGACAAGATTCAGGAGCCAATGTTTAGTGTCTGCTGTTGGAACTGTTGGATAATTAGATGTCCGTTTAATACCTTCTGTGATGACAGTGGTTGTGACTTCTCACAACCATTCCAGGTGAGCGCATTCCCTTAAATGTTACTCTGGAGTGTTACCACAGGTAAACACTATTGTTTTTTTTTTTCCTTTTCTCTTCTCCTTCCAGCACTTCTGCCTTAAAGATCTGGAAGATGGAGGCCCGCATAAAGGAGCTTTGCGGAGTGACTGATACAATCCTTGCAGATATACAGACTATAAAGACCCGTTTTGCAAGCCTACAGGACCTCACTAATCATAATTTGCAAGTGTTTGGACAAACTACCCAGGAATTACGAGCCAGGATTGAGGCTCTAGAGGAACGAGTCCAGGCTTCTGCCATAACCCCGAGTTCTGGGATCCCCAAGTTACCTCCTTTTCGTTTTGGCGGTGAACGTGAGAAATTCAGGGGATTTATTAACCAATGCAATCTATTTTTCTCTGCACATGCTTCACAATTTCCCACTGAACGATCCAAAGTGCTTACTATAATCATATTGCTTACCAATAAGGCTTTGATGTGGGCAAACCCTCTGATTGAGACTGATGATGATTGTTTGAATCACCTTGATGCTTTTATTTCAGCCATGGGGCAGGTGTTTGATGACCCCAATCGAGGTGCAACAGCTGAAGCAGCCATGTTAACTTTGCGCCAAGGTAAGCGTTCAGTAGCCGAATATGCCTTGGATTTCAGGAGATGGGCTCTTGATACCACTTGGGACACTTCCGCCAAAAAATCTATTTTTCGGAAAGGGTTGTCTCCACTGATTAAGGATGAACTTGCTCGTGCCGACCCTCCCACTGCGTTAGGTGACTTTATTAACTATTGTATCCGTATTGATGCTCGTCTGACTGAACGCAGACAAGAGAGATGGTTTGAAAATAATCGCACTAACCTTTTCCTACCTCCCTCTTCAGCTAAGGAACCTTTGAGTAGGATCACAAGGGAACCAGAAACTGAACCCATGCAGGTGGACTCTTTACAAAGACGGGTTAGTGATGCACGCAAAGAACATCGTATAAAGGAAAATCTATGTTTTTACTGTGGTAAGTCAGGGCACTTCATTATAAACTGCCCCAGCCGTTCTTGTAAGACTACTGCAGCAGTCATTCACTGTGAGTGTTGCGAGAGGAGCTCTGTCATGTCCGAGCCTCAGATTCCAGAGAGATCAGCTGCAAGAGATCTTGATTTTTCGGACTTAAACTCTGTTAGTTCTGGGGACAATGACGGTATAAACGCTGCAATTTTTCAAGTTTCCTCAGCGGTGTCCCAGCTGAGTTGTAAAAGAAACAATTCTCATTGCTTCCTTTCCATCAAACTCTGGGTTGACTCAGTCTGGGTGTCTAGCTCTGCTATGATCGACTCAGGAGCAAGTGGAAATTTTATGGATATCTCCTTTGCTCTGAAACAGGGGATACGTTCAGTGAAGAAGGCTACTCCAGTACAGATGGAGACTGTGGATGGCTCCCTGCTGACCTCTGGACCAGTGGATCAGGAAACAGAGCCTTTGAGGGTCCTTATGGGTAAAGATCATCAGGAGAAAATGTATTTTATGCTTATCTCTTCTCCCCACTTTCCCATTATTCTAGGGCTACCATGGCTACAGGTGCAGAATCCTACGATTAACTGGGAGACCAAGGAATTACACTTTCCGGAGAAACAGATGAGTCAAGGAGTTTCAGCTTGCTCTGTTCCTAAAGGAACCATGTCAGTCACTGAACTACCAGCTGTATACCAGGACTATGTGGATTTATGTGACAAGAAGAACGCTGATCAGCTTCCTCCTCACCGTCCATATGATTGTCCAATCGAATTATTGCCTGGAGCCGAGATACCTTTTGGTAAGATCTACCCCCTAGCGGGGCCCGAGCTAAAAGCTTTGAAGGACTACATAGATGAAAATCTAGATTTAGATAAATTTAGATAGAGAAACCCACTAATCTCATAAATTAATACTTCTCTGGAGCATTTTTCAGGTAAAATTATCCTTGATTGATATCTACTTGTGATACTATTTCTCTCATACCTTGGGTAAGCTCCTATCACCATGTTATCCTTCACTTTTCCTACTTTCGGCATACGGTTGGTGCTTGTTGGTCTTTATGGTACAAGCACGTTTAATGTCACATTTTGGAAAGTTTAATTTATTTTATTTTTTTTATGTACCTTTATGTTGTGTATGTTGAACTTATTTATTCATTTCAACCACTGTATTCATTTTTTGTCTGTGTTTCTTTTTGTATATAGCGGCTGTTTGAAAAAGACTCACGAGAGTCGAAACGTCTGTTTGTTGTGTCGCTTTGTAAAATATGCTCCTCATCGCTTTTGGTTGTTTAATAAATATTTACTCTATTTTGCATGGAATTCCCGTTTGAGAGTGCAGTGCTATTTACATGTCAAGATTGGGATTTATTCCATGACACTAGCACCTCGCCATTGATATATTCGAGTGCACACCATTTATCTTTGATTAGATGAAAATCTAGCCAAAGGCTTCATACGCCCCTCTTCATCTCCCGCAGGTGCACCCATCTTCTTTGTGAAGAAGAAAGATGGATCTCTGAGACCCTGCATAGACTATAGGGAACTCAATAAGGTTACTATTAGAAACCGTTATCCATTGCCTTTAATCCCTGAGTTGTTGGAGAGAGTGCGGCACGCCAAAATTTTCTCTAAACTGGATCTCCGTGGGGCCTATAACTTGGTCCGTATTAGACCTGGGGATGAATGGAAGACTGCATTCAGGTCACGCTATGGACACTTTGAATATCTAGTTATGCCTTTTGGTCTGAGTACCGCCCCAGCCACTTTCCAACACTTGGTGAATGACATCTTCAGGGATCTCCTAGATACATTTGTGGTGATTTATCTGGATGATATTCTAATTTTTTCTAACTCCACAGAGGAACATCATGGACATGTGAGAATGGTCTTAGAACGCCTAAGACAAAACCATCTCTACATCAAACTTGAAAAGTGTGAATTCCATAGGACCGAAATTCAATTTCTGGGGTATGTACTATCTACGCAAGGGATTAGTATGGATGGAAGCAAGACCCAAGCCATCAAGGATTGGCCAATTCCTAGAAATGTGAAGGAGGTGCAGCGCTTCATTGGGTTTGCCAACTTCTATAGACGTTTCATTAGGAATTTCTCTGAGGTAGTGTCACCTATCACCCAACTTACCCGGAAACAGTCTAGGTTCTCCTGGACCCCGCAAGCGCAGGAAGCATTTTCCTGTTTAAAGGATAAATTTACCACCGCACCTATCTTAGTACATCCCAACCCCGAGCTTGCCTTCATAATAGAGGTGGATGCTTCAGACTGTGCCGTTGGAGCTATACTCTCTCAGAGAACAGGTGAGAAGAATGTCTTGCATCCCTGTGCCTTCTTTTCCCAGCAGTTGTCTTCGGCTGAGAGGAACTACGATGTGGGCAATAGAGAATTGTTGGCCATTATTGCCGCCTTCAAGGAATGGAGACACCTTCTTCAGGGAACTGCACAGCAAATAGTCGTCCTGACAGACCATCGTAACCTTGAATTTATCAGGTCGGCTAAATGCCTGACTCCTCGCCAGGCTCGCTGGAATCTTTTCCTAAACCAATTTAATTTTGTAATTTCTTATAGACCAGGATCGCGCAATGGAAAGGCTGATGCACTCTCTAGGATTCATTCAGCAGAGACACGTCCACTTACTCCTCCTAAGACTATTCTTCCTGACTCTAGATTCCTGGGAGTGATTCATAATCAAGACCTACTTAAGGACATCAAGGAAGCATACCATGCGGATTCTTTGTTGGCTCAACCCCCAAGGGACGTAAGTCTTGTTTTTAAGAATGGTGTGTGGATTCAGGGACAACGTCTGTATATACCTGAAACAGTCAGATTGAGAGTATTGCAACTCATCCACGATTCCAAGATAGCCGGGCATAGGGGAATTCTAAAGACACAAGAATTTCTTTCTCGTTTCTTTTGGTGGCCCACTTACAGGAAAGATGTTTTAAACTATGTCACTTCATGTGAAGTCTGTGCAAGATGCAAAACACCTCGCTCCTCACCAACTGGTCTGTTACAACCTCTTCCCACCCCGTCCCGCCCGTGGGGATCCATTTCTATGGACTTCATTGTGGAGTTACCAACCTCTCAAGGGAAGAACACCATTCTAGTGGTGGTTGATCGTCTAACAAAGGCAGCTCATTTTATCCCTTGTGTCGGTTTACCCACTGCAAAACAGACATCAGACTTAATGATTAAGAATGTGTTTCGCTTACATGGAGTACCGGATGAGGTCATTTCGGATCGAGGGGTGCAATTCACTTCAAGGTTTTGGCAAAATTTCTGTGCCGCATTGGACATTAAAGTAAACCTTTCTTCTGCTTTTCATCCCCAGACTAATGGACAGACAGAACGAACCAATCAGACCCTGGAGCAGTATCTCCGCTGCTTTATCTGCCGCCTACAAGATGATTGGGTGGATCTACTTCCACTGGCTGAGTTCTCTTATAACAACTCTCAGAGCGCCTCCACTAAGCAGTCTCCTTTTTACTCCAATCTAGGTTATCATCCTAACATTCTTCCTCGATTTCCCATAGATACGCACTTGCCGGCAGTGGCTGAAAGAATCACTTCTTTACAAAAGAATATGGATCTTCTAAAGGAAAATCTAGAATTGGCTCAGGAAAGGTACAAGAAAGCAGCAGATAAATTTCGTAAACCTGCACCAGCTTTCAAGGTAGGAGATTTGGTCTGGCTGTCAACCAGAAATCTTAAAATAAAGATTCCATCGTCTAAATTGGGACATAAGTACATTGGACCTTATAAGATCAGTAAGATTATAAGTGCTGTTGCTTGTCGTCTTCAACTGCCCAGAACTATGAGAATCCACCCTGTCTTTCATGTATCCCTACTCAAGGCTGCAACACCCAATACGTTTCCTGGACGCTCTTCTCCTTGCCCTGACCCAGTGCTGGTCGATGGTCAGGAAGAATTTATGGTGGAAAGGATTCTAGATTCCAGGTTGTACAGAAATCAGTTGCAATATTTGATTAAATGGCAGGGCTACCCAGTGGAGGACAACTCATGGGAGCCAGTCAATAATGTAAATGCTCCTCGTCTGCTCCGCCAGTTTCATCAGAGGTACCCTGACAAGCCTGGTCTGAGGTCATCCGGAGGTTGTCCCTAAGGGGGGAGTAATGTAAGGTTCTTTGTCTCTTTTGACATGTTCCTTGAAACTCAGTTTTCCGTCGGCCATTTTGCTTTCTGTCTTGCTGCAGCTATCTTGCCCTCAGTTAATATGGAGGTTCCAGCTTTCATGTTCCCGCCCTGATTCTCTCCTCTTGCTTCTTAAGCAGCCTCAGCTGAACAATCAGTGCTCCTGAATCAAGCTTCAGTCAGCCTGTGACCTGACTCCTGGAAACCTAGGATTTTGGACTCCAGCTATTTCCTACTGAGGAACTTTGGAACACTTTTGGACTCTGGAAACCTGCTGTCTGGTGAATCCATGTTTGCAGAGGAATTACGGTACAGAGAAGAGATCCTGAACCTGCTTTGGAGAGTTATTGTAGAGCTTGAAGTTACTCTGGCCTGCTGTGTCTCCTGCCTCTGTTCCTGCAAACTGTGTGACCTTTTCTGCATGCTTGTATGAAGTAATACAAGTCATTTCATATCAAACTGTGTCTCATGTATTTTCCTCGCACCCAAGCACAAGACGCTATAGGAACTGTACACTATACATGACAGCATGTTTTAAAAGACTCCAATAAATATGTGATTTTACGCGATGAGTGTTACTTTCTTTTGCATCTGCTTGAAATCCTTATTTTATGCTCTTAGACTTCCATCACTCAGTCTCTATATTGCAGTCTGTATACAGTTTTATGAATCTATAGAACAAATATAAATGTAAATTTAACCAACTGATATTTCTACAAGAGTCTGAGCGGGTGGCGCAGCGGCAGGCAGGGTACAGAGTGGATGACAATGGCGGCATGATTGTGGAACAAAACCAATACCAATGTGACATTGCATTTCGTGGAGTTTTGTCCGCTTGTGGTCCGTGGCCATCCCCTAATAGAATAAATGCCTGCAGAAACAACCCTATTCACATGGTACATTCCTAATGACTGATATTTCTATAACAAATCTGCTACATGTGAACATATAATTGTGAAATATTATATAGAATATTACCTCCAGTTTTTGTACATGCCACAGGGGAAAGCCCACAAGTGCTGCTGTTAGCCACACAATACCTGAAAAATAGATATATAATAAAATCTTACATAGTTTACATGTATACCCATAGACTCCAATCTGATTACTATCGGATACACCTCCACTTTTCATTTTTTTTGCTTCAAAATACGTTGCATTTATAGTGCTGCACCCTGAACAGGCAGCTGATAATCCATTTATTAGACCTTAGATAACAAACAAAATATAACAACAATTCACTCATCTGCAACATTTTTTAAGCCAAAGCTTTGGCCAAAGCTATAAAATAATTCATTAATAGATGCACGGTATATTGAATTGCTTACCTAGCATTGTAAATGCTCTTCTGTTGGTGTACTGCCATTTCATTTTTAGAGGATGAATAATTCCCTGATGTCTTTCTATGGCAATGCATGTCATTGTGAGAATCTCTGTAACGATGGCTGTAGACTGGACAAATGGGACCATTTTGCACGCAAAGGCACCTGTAAAATTATCAAGAAATGAAGTATGCTATAATTGCACACCATCATGAAAGTCTTCTGCTCCATAGTTTTCAAATCAAGGTAGAATAAAATAGGTAAATTAATAAATTGATCCTTTGTTCCAGTGGATATCTTGAAGTGGGCTTGACAGTCAATAGGTCCAAGCTACAGTTTCCACTATTAGGGCTCAAACCCATTTGCGAGAAATACGGACGAGTGCAATCTGATCTGAAATCGGACTGAGAAGAAAAATTGCAGCAGCTGCATATTGCTGCGTATCTCGACGAGACTCGCCAATACAAGTCAATGGGTGCGAAAAGAAAACAAACAAAAAAAAAATCGCACAGCATAGATCTGGGGTCAGATCAGGAGACCTTGGTGGCCATTGAACTAGCCCACGGCGACCAATCCACTTTCCAGGAAACTGAAGATGGCACGTTCCCTGAGTTTTTCCAGCAAGATGGTGCACCATTTTATGGGTATCAGGTCCGAGCATTCCTACATGAACAGTTTCCTGGAAAGTGGATTGGTCGTCGTGGGCCAGTTGAATGGCCACCAAGATCTCCTGATCTTAACCCATTAGACTTTTATCTTTGAGGGTCATCTGAAGGCAATTGTCTATGCTCTGAAGATACGAGATGTGCAGCATCTGAAACAACGGATACTGGAAACCTGTGCTAGCATTTCTTCTGCGGTGTTTCTATCAGTGTGTCAAGAGTGGGACAAGAGGGTTGCATTGACAATCCAACACAATGGGCAGCACTTTGAACACATTTTATAAGTGGTCATAAGCTTGTAAATAACTCCTGAAAGAATAAATTTACGTTAAAACCAAGCACACCAATGTTTTTCTTGTGAAATTCTCAATAAGTTTGATGTGTCACATGACCCTCTTCCCATTGAAAAAATAAAGTTGGATCCAAAATGGCTGCCATGGTCACCACCCATCTTGAAAAGTTTTCCCCTTCCCATATAATAATGTGCCACAAACAGGAAGTTGATATCACCAACCATTCCCATTTTATTTAGGTGTATCCATATAAATGGCCCACCCTGTACTTTCCGAACCCACAGTAAATATTTAGGATAAGAAAATTCTCCATTCCTTAAAGCAGTGTAATGTAGGTAAAGAAAAGCTGAATCCAACAATGCTTCCCTTTGTTTACTGCGTGCGGCAGTTCTTACACAATCAGAGCTAGAGCTTTTAGATTTAGAATGAAGCAGAGCTGAGACATGCTGGCCCCACATACACCAGGCTCTCAGTGTACAAAGTACATAGACAGTGAGTTGCATATCACAGGAGAGGGTGTTTACAGTTAGTAAGCAACACGCACTTTGACAAGTGACACATCCTTGAATTCTGTGTTTCAGTAATAAAGGGTGATACAATCACCTGACCTTAGACAAACCCAGCACTAGGGGAAAAAGACCAGCAGCCAGAAAACCACAACAAGATGGCGGATGGTCAAAACAAAATAGATTCTAACAATTACGAGTCTAGGAGACACGTTCCTTTAAATTTGGCCTACTTTTTCATCAGGCCTTCCTCCATGGCTCATCATCCACCGCCACTAGATCACCAGGGTTAACGTGTTCCATGCTGCTACAGCCAGTGTCAAAATCCTAACAAGGGTGGGTGTTTTTGCTGGGTGTTAAATACTTGTTATGGAAAAGGTTGAGGTGTATCCCACAGGGGAAAATGTTTCCAGCCAACACACTTAGGGTATGGGCATTACAAGTCTAGGAGACCCGCTCCTTTTTAATGCCACATTTTTTGCTAAGAGGCCCTCCTCCATGTCTCTTCCAAGGGGATTGGGCTTATTGGGGTGCATATGACTTGTTGCAGGGCAGGCCTTGCAGTCAGTGCATAAGAAAAGGGAGTGGGAGTACAAAATGAATAATGTGAAGTGGATTTTCCTGGGACCATCAAGTACTTGAGGTTCAAAGGGCATATTGGGGTGCATATGATTGAATTGGTAGCAGGGCAGGCCTTGCATTCAGTGCAACATTTTTATATGGAAGCCCTCCTGGACATCTCGTGAAAAGGTTATTGGGGTGCGTCGTAATTCTTGGCAGCCCATCCACTCACAGCATAGGCTATAAAATTTTTGGAGAACCACTGTTTAATAATGGCCCTTTAAGCAGATTAAAACTGCCTGATGCCCCTGTAAAAATAGGCTCTGTGACTTTAAGAGTCCCTCCTTCATAAATAAAGGAATATGTGTCTGCTTATGTGTCACACAACATATGGCCAGCTAGGGTTGTTAAATGTTACAATGACATTTCCCAGTGAATGCATTTGCTTTGGTTGAAAGCAATATTACAGTTGAAAAACACTTAAAAAACGCTGCATCTGAACATAACCCAAGTGGTGGAGGAACATTTTGGTCTGGGGTTAATTATTTTGCCTTATATACAAGTCATTAACCTGGATAGGATGTACCTTTACATATTTCCCAGCAAAATCAGTTTAGGTTTCGTTTTGGTATGTTTTTTGGTGCACCGGTAAAAATGGCATGAAACTCTGACAACATTGTTTAAAGTTGTGAACTAGGAGTCAGGAATGCTTCCAGGGGCGATCCCCATGATGTCCCTGTGTCATTTGAGCAGTGTTTCCATCATTTTCAGACATTTTTTGACCTTAAAAGGACCCCCGGGGGGATCGCGGCAAAAATACTCGGGTCTCACATAGACTTACATTGGACTCGTTGTTCTGTCCGAGTGCCCGAGAATTCCAATCTGCTCGACCCGAACAACGAGCACCCGAGCATTTTTAGTGCTCGCCCATCAGTAATAATATGATCCAAAACAGCAAAGTATTGCAAATAAAATAAAATGCATATACAAACATTAAGTGATTCTAAAGTTCTTGTTCTTGAAAGAATTTTCATTTAAACTAATTATTAACCCCTTCATGCAGCAGCCTATTTTCGTTTTTGCGTTACTGTTTTTTGCTCCCCTGCTTCTCAGAGCGATAACTTTTTTTATTTTTCCATTAATATGGCCATGTGAGGGCTTGTTTTTTGCAGGATGAGCTGTAGTTTTGAATGACACCATTGTTTTCACCATATCTTGCACTGGAAAACCGAAAAGAAATTCCAAGTGCGGTGAAATTGCAAAAAAAGTGCAATTCCACAACTGTTTTTTTTATTTTTTTAACCATATTCACCAAATGCTAAAACTAACTGGCTATTATGATTCTCCAGGTCATTTTGAGTTCGTAGATACCAAACATGTATAGGTTCTGTATTTAAGGGGTGAAAAAAATCCAAAATTTATAAAAAAAAACTAAAAAATTTGAACCATTTTCCAAGACCCGTAGCGTCTCCATTTTTTGTGATCTGGGGCTGGATGAGGGCTTATTTTTTGCAAGCTGAGCTGACGTTTTTACTGACAGCATATTGGTGTAGATACAATTCTTTATATAATTTATAGTTCAGGTGATTCTAAAAGCGGCAATACCAGACGTGGATTTTTTTTGTTTTATTCTGAATGGGGCGAATGGGGGTGATTTGAACTTTTATATTTTTTAATTTTTTTAAATATTTTTAAAAACATTTTTTCTTTATTTTACACTTGCTTTAATAGTCCCTATGGGAGACTAGAAGCTGTGATCATCCGATTGCTTTTGCAGCTTTGCTCTATTTAGCAGAAATGCTCACTTGCAATGAGCGCCGACCACGGGGCAGTGCTCATAGCAATCTGGCAATGACAACCACAGGTGTCTGCTGCAGACCCTAGGTTGTCATTTCAACCTATCGGCGATGCCCAGTCATGTAACACAGGTGCCGATGGGCGGGATTAGTGACGCGCTTCCAGTGCGATCACATTAAATGCCACTGTCAGAGTTTGACAGTGGCATTTAACAGGTTAACAGCCGCGGCTGTTAGAAGAACATGTCACATGTTCAAAATAGCTGAAATGTGCCGGGAAAGATGTGGGCTCAGCGCCGGAGCCCACATCAAAGGGGTAGACACAACATGCGCAGTACATGTACGGCGTATGTCGTGAAGGGGTTAAATTCATGATATATATGCGATTTTAGAAAATGTCATACCCTAAAATGGCATTGATAGGTTAACTTTTGAGCAGATCACAAACCTGTAATCTCATTACAGTTTTGTTACTTCCTGGTTTCTGGTGGGTCGGACTCTCCCCCTTGAGTGATAGTTCTGGTAAGTAGAACTCTATAGTATTAGAACTATAAGGCTCAGCACAAGTTCTGTTGTAACACATTCAGCTATCAGTGTTTTTTTTCTGTGTCTACACTGCTATCACACTATTTTCACACGGAGATAGCGGACAATTGAAAAAGCACACAGCTTGGGACATTGAGAGCCATGATTCTACTATGTGCTGGGATTGTGATTTTCTAGGAAGGTAAGAACACCTTGGTCAAAGGTTGAGTGGGAGGAGGAGGGAGGTGAGCAGCTAACTGCTGTATAGAAATCAATGGGCTGGAAAGAGATAACTGGTATATTAGGAATTAACCCCTCTCCTGAAATACCGTATAACTACTGCATTTTCTTGGTCATGGTCTGAGCGGACACTAGTAGTCAAGCTCCATGGAAGCGAATTGGACACTATGAAAGATAAAAATAGATAAAAGCTCTCATTGCAGGAGAAGGAAAGAAGATAGAGAAAGCAAGTCAATTGCAAACTTGCTTATTTCCATACTAATTAAATCAATTTAATAACTTGAAAATGTGTCTTTTATGACTTCTAGTTATTTAATGTGAAACCCACATATTTTAAAATCCATGCACCTGGGGAAAATCTATACAAAAGTATCACATTCACACATTTCTGAAATGTAGATTTTTCTTCTGGATTTGTTGGTGGAAAATCCAAAACATGTGGATGGATAATTTAACAAATCTCATCCACATATGGAAAAAATATCAGCACCAAAATTAAGTTTAATTGCAAAGTCCATATCCACAATAAAACCATTTTGTTGTATATTTTATTGTCAAATACCTGTGGTTCTGCAGCAAAACCAACAGGCCCAGAAAAACATAATAAAGATGCTATACTCTCCTTCTCTGGAGCTTGCATTGCTCCCTAGCTAGTTTTCCATCTCAGACTCTACACAACACAACCAGCTCTGGTAAGGTATTGCTCCATGTGCCTGCTGAAGCCAATTATTGTTACAATGAAATGGCAGATTATGAATTATATTGTGCAAAACCATGTGAGGGTACCCGAGATGGATGCATAGTGTGTTGATTTTTTTTTTTGCATTGTTTAGTTGATTTCTGTAGGTGAAAATTTTAGACAAATCCAAGATAAATTCAGCCACATAGCTCCCGCCAGATTCTTACTGAATTACGGCAGATTTTTTTTGCAGCATCTCACTACTGGTAATCTGATCTAGCATTGATTAAGCTTTGTAATATAACCATATTCTTCTAAAAAAAAAAAACTTAACTTTGTGTTATATTATAATTCCCAGTATGTAAAAATCAAAATAATTGTGAGTCCTCAGTGATTGACAACTACAACCCTTGGCAAAAATTATGGAATCACCGGCCTTGGAGAATGTTCATTCAGTTGTTTTATTTTGTTGAAAAGAAAACAGATCACAGACATGGCACAAAACTGAAGTCATTTCAAATGGCAACTTTCTGGCTTTAAGAAACACTAAAAGAAATCATCCCCAAATATCCTTTCAATTGATGGGATAAGAAAAGTGTCCAAAATATCAATATAAACTTGTGCATTTATTGAAGATGTAATGACAGCCATCTCCCCAGTGCCTTTACCTGACATGCAGCCCCTTATCATCAATGGCTGTGGAAATTTGCATGTTCTCTTTAGGCAGTCATATCTTTATAAATCTCATTGGAATGGCACCAAACAAAAGTTCCATCATCATCACCTTGCCCAATGCAGATCTGCGATTCATCACTGAATATGACTTTTCATCCAGTCATCCACAATCCATGATTGCTTTTCCTTAGCCCATTGTAACCTTGTTTTTTCGGTTTAGGTGTTAATGATGGCTTTCGTTTAGCTTTTCTGTATGTAAATCCCATTTCCTTTAGGCGGTTTCTTACAGTTCGGTCACAGACGTTGACTCCAGTTTCCACCCATTTGTTCCTCATTTGTTTTGCTGTGCATTTCCTGTTTTGGAGACATATTGCTTTAAGTTTCCGATCTTGACGCTTTGATGTCTTCCTTGGTCTACCAGTATGTTTGCCTTTAACAACCTTCCCATGTTGTTTGTATTTGGTCCATATTTTAGACACAGCTGACTATGAACAACCAACATCTTTTGCAGCATTGGGTGTTGATTTACCCTCTTTTAAGAGTTTGATAATCCTCTCCTTTGTTCCAATTGACATCTCTCGTGTTGGAGCCATGGTTCATGTCTGTCCACTTGGTGCAACAGCTCTCCAAGGTGTGATCACTCCTTTTTAGATGCAGACAAAAGAGCAGATCTAATTTGATGCAGGTGTTCGTTTTGGAAATGAAAATTTACAGGGTGATTCCATAATTTTTTTCCCTCAGAATTGAGTAATTCCATAATTTTTTTCCCTATGCTTGGTTAAAAAAAATAACCATTACTGACTAACACATTATTTGTTCTTGATTTCTTTTAGTATTTCTTAAAGCCAGAAAGTTGCCATTTGAAATGACTTCAGTTTTGTGCCATGTCTGTGATCTATTTTTTTTAAACAAAATAAAACAACTGAATGTTCATCCTGCAAGGTCGGTGATTCCATAATTTTTGCCAGGGGTGGTAGCAAACCTAACAAGTGATAACATATGGAAAGATTTCAAGACTGCTTAGTTCTCTTTATCAACCTAAGACAAGATCAGATTGTATCCTGAAGATTTAGACAGCTTTCCTGTAACCATTTCTTTCGGAAATGCTTTTCAGATAGTGGGTTTCAATCCTTTTCTTTGCACTATATATTTTGATCATAACCAGAGCCAAATTATAGTCATGAAAGTTTTGCATGTCTTCAATATCAAAAGACAGACAGGAGTTACAGGTTTAGCATGTTTAAATTGACACATAAAACACAAAACAGATATCTTGATGCAGAAAACTGTAGACACCTAATTTGGCAAGATCAATGGATTGCACTGTTAAGCCCCCGTCTCACATAGCGAGATCGCTAGCGAGATCGCTGCTGAGTCACAAGTTTTGTGACGCAACAGCGATCTCCCCAGAGATATCGCTGTGTGTGACACTCAGCGACGACCAGCCCCCCTGCTGGGTATCGCTGGTCGTCGTTGAATGTCCTGGACATTTTTTGATCGTTGGTCTCCCGCTGGCCAGCACGCATCGCTGCGTGTGACAGGTGGAAGACCAGCGATCAGCGAGCTGGTATCCAATGTACATATCGGGTAACTAAGCACCGCGCGGTGCTTAGTTACCAGATATGTACATTGGATACCGTCTCTCAGCCGGGCACTGATGGTGGCACATAAGCCAGGCACTGATGGTGGCCATATAAGCCGGGCAGAGAGTGCACGACCAGGGATAATGGAGCCGCCTCATAGACATCGTGTCACGCTGTATAGCAGATATATATATGTGATGTCAGTAATCTATATCAAAAGGGCAACATACTATATAACATGCGCATAGATATATGATAACATAGATTTTACCTGACAGAATGTCCAGAGGGTCAAAACGGAATCCGTTATACGCTGTCTCCGGCTAGAGGGTGACCGGGGTCTAAGCTGACCCTAAACTGGGGTCCTAACTAATCCCTCAACCTGGAGGTACTGTTAAAGGTACAGAGGTCCAGGCCACCAGCGTAAACCCTGTCTCCTATCAATCCCTGCCAACTGTATTCTAGTCCTAAGAAGGACCCTGAATACCACCAAAGGGAATGAACAGGTAACGGTTAATGAACAGAAAGACAAACAACAAAGACAAGAAATAAAGTAAATAAAGTCTTACATACAACACTCACACACAGTAGGAACACCTAAGTTCTCAGAGAAAAACTATAAGCTGTAAGAGTAAAAACAACTAAGGAGCTCTTAGCTTAAATATTCTCAGAACCGATCCAGTCTGCTAAACTACATGAATGCTTTCACCGGCGTCTAACACCCAGACTGGCAGAAATATAAAGGAAACTAATTAGAACATAATCAAAAGCAGCCGGGCGAGGCTGCACCTAGCCTTAGCAAAGAGCTAGGAAAAATTAACTCTCTCATTACCAAAAAACAAAGAAACAGCAGCTCAGCTGTGAGAAGTCAGAATGTGCAATCGCGACGATCTTCATGGCGATGCACCCATGACAGTACCCCCCCTTCTACGAGGGGCCTCCGGACCCTCTTGACCAGGTCTGTCCGGGTGAGTTGTGTGAAAGGTCCGAACCAATCGATCTGCGTTAACATCAGACGCAGGGACCCACGTCCCCTCCTCAGGACAATACCCCCTCCACTGAACTAAGTACTGAAGGGATCGGCGACTGAGACGTGAGTCAATGATTTTCGACCCATGAATTTCCACGTTATCATTGACCACCACTGAAGGAGGTAGAGGTGACGGTATGACTGGTGCCACATACTTTTTAAGTAATGACTTGTGAAACACATTATGATTTTTAAACGTAGGAGGAAGGTCCAGACGAAATGCCACAGGATTAATTATGGAACTGATCCTGTACGGCCCGATGAATCTGGGACCCAACCTCCAGGAGGAAACTTTACGTTTTATATTCCTGGTAGACAACCAAACCAGATCGTTCACCTTCAGATCTAGACCAGAAACTCTCCTCCTATCAGCCATCCGTTTGTAACGGTTCCCCGTAACCTTCAGTCTTAAGCGATCTGGAACTATCAGTCTCCCTGGAAGTCCCACAGGGGCATCCCCCTGAGCCCCCAATACCTCCCCCTCAAGCTCAGAGCATACAGCTGACACTACAACTCCCTCCTGAGGAATAGGAACCGGATCATCCGTCTTCCCGGCCCTTGGGAAAGTACGAGATAAGGCACCAGGAAGCAACTTTATTGAGCAGTCATATGCGCGATAAGGAGGAAACTCTTTACACCCCTCCTCTGAGAACATCTCCCCAAAGTCCTCCAGAAAAGGAGACAAAGTCCTAGGCACAACCGCACCGATGACCGTGCTCATGCAGTTATTCTTGCAAAATTCACCCCACTGGCTTATCTTTCTGGATTGCCAATCAATCACTGGGTTATGTTTAGCCAACCAAGGAAGTCCCAACACAATAGGAGTAGGTAGACCCTCCAACACATAACAAGACAAATGCTCTTTATGTATTGCCCCTACTCGAAGATCTATGTTATGAACAGCTTGTACCAAGCTACCTTGACCAAGAGGTCTAGAATCAATAGAGAGTATAGGGACCGGTTTGGCCAATACACTCAGTTGCATACCATGCACCTGGGCAAACCGAGCGTCCACCAAATTAGCCCCGGACCCACTATCAAGAAAAACAGAAATCCTCTCAGTTCTAGTACCAATCACCACCTCCGCAGGCACGAGAAACTGAGAGGGATTTGGGGACGAAATACACACTCCCAGGTTAACTCCTTGGCTCAAAGAGGTCCGGGATGGACACCCCCCAACAAAATGTCCCTCTCTCCCGCAAAAGAAACACCTTCTAGTCTTGCGGCGCACCGCCGATTCCCTCCTACAAAATGATGTCCCTCCCAACTGCATGGGTTCCTCAGAACAGACCAGGGGAACCTCAGTATAAGGGACTTTAGTAGTAGGTGGAGTCATCATGGGGGCGGAGTTACCTCGCGTCTTCCCCGAAGTCGTCTATCAATGCGAATAGCGAGGGCCATAGCAGCCTCCAGTGATGGAGGAGAATCATACTGAGCCAACACATCTTTTAATTTGTCAGACAACCCTTGACAAAACTGGCTCCTAAGAGCTGGGTCATTCCACTGAGTATCTGTTGCCCATCTACGGAACTCAGAAGAATATTCCTCCGCTGGACGATTTCCTTGCCGTATTTTAACGTAACCTTGTTTCAGCAAGGGAGACTCGATCCGGATCATCATATACCAGACCCAGGGCAGTAAAAAATCGATCCACTGACTGGAGATCTGGGGAGCCTGGAGGAATAGAGAACGCCCAAGATTGAGGGTCCCCTTGTAAGAGCGAGATAACAATTCCCACCCTCTGCTCTTCACTCCCAGATGACCGAGGCCGCAGCCGAAAGTACAATTTACATGCCTCCCGGAAAGTAAAAAATTTGTCCCGCCCACCAGTGAACCTGTCCGGGAGAGCAACCTTAGGTTCAGATCTGGTTTGCTCCGGGAGGGACAAAACCTTGGACTTAATGTCTGCAAATTCCATGGACAACCCCTGCAACTGCCGGGCCAGCTGGGCTACTGGATCCATGACAGCTGGGGAGAATCTTTAGTTGGGCCGGTGAAAATGTCACGCTGTATAGCAGATATATATATGTGATGTCAGTAATCTATATCAAAAGGGCAACATACTATATAACATGCGCATAGATATATGATAACATAGATTTTACCTGACAGAATGTCCAGAGGGTCAAAACGGAATCCGTTATACGCTGTCTCCGGCTAGAGGGTGACCGGGGTCTAAGCTGACCCTAAACTGGGGTCCTAACTAATCCCTCAACCTGGAGGTACTGTTAAAGGTACAGAGGTCCAGGCCACCAGCGTAAACCCTGTCTCCTATCAATCCCTGCCAACTGTATTCTAGTCCTAAGAAGGACCCTGAATACCACCAAAGGGAATGAACAGGTAACGGTTAATGAACAGAAAGACAAACAACAAAGACAAGAAATAAAGTAAATAAAGTCTTACATACAACACTCACACACAGTAGGAACACCTAAGTTCTCAGAGAAAAACTATAAGCTGTAAGAGTAAAAACAACTAAGGAGCTCTTAGCTTAAATATTCTCAGAACCGATCCAGTCTGCTAAACTACATGAATGCTTTCACCGGCGTCTAACACCCAGACTGGCAGAAATATAAAGGAAACTAATTAGAACATAATCAAAAGCAGCCGGGCGAGGCTGCACCTAGCCTTAGCAAAGAGCTAGGAAAAATTAACTCTCTCATTACCAAAAAACAAAGAAACAGCAGCTCAGCTGTGAGAAGTCAGAATGTGCAATCGCGACGATCTTCATGGCGATGCACCCATGACACATCGCTACTGTAATCACAGGAACAACGAGCAGGACAAAGTTTTCCTGCAAACTAGTTTTGTCCTGCTCGTGTCCCCCTGCAGCAATCAGCCAGATGTCGGCAGGTAGATCTGTGCTCGCAGCCCAGCCCCGCTGCCCGGCAGCCCCAGCGCGCTGAGTCCGCCGCCTGTGCTCGCAGATGGGTATGGGCTGTACATGCTGCCAGGCACTTGGCTGTACTGATAGCCGGAGGAGTACTGGGGGCGAGAGGGGCACACTGGAGGGGAGAACCCTGCGGGGGGCAGCATGCTGCTGTATGGGGGTACCTGGCCACCCCTCCGGCCGGGTACACTGCGGTGTGCTGTGGAGCATAGGGGGAAGATGGAGCAGGGAGAGCCCAGCTCTGGCCCCGTCTGCTGGGGCTGCTGGCCCTGGGTTGGCAGGTAGCAGCGCTCAGGAGCCTCCTGCAGACAGTTGTCCAGGTAGCGCGGAGCAGAAGGTGACTGCGCAGAGTTCAGGTCCTCCTCTCCCACCAGGGAGCCTTTTCTCCCGGGGTCTGGTAAAGTCTTGGGTGCTTGGAAGTCCTCTGTGGCCTCGCTTAGCATTGTGCTACCAGGGGTGGTGGAGCTGCCAGAGTCTCTGGGGCTATCTACAGTCATGGCCAAAAGTTTTGAGAATGACACAAATATTAATTTTTACTAAGTCTACTGCTTCACTTTTTCTAATGGCAATTTGCATATACTCCAGAATGTTATAAAGAGTGATCAGCTTAACAGAAATTACTTGCAAAGTCAATATTTGGCTAGAAAATTAACTTTATCCCCCAAAACACATTTCAACATCATTGCAGCCCTGCCTTAAAAGGACCAGCTAACCTCTTTTCAGTGATTGCTCCATTAACACAGGTGTGGGTGTTGATGAGGACATGGCTGGAGATCAATCTGTCATGATTAAGTAAGAATGAGACCACTGGACACTTTAAAATGAGGCTGCTGCTTGGCATTATTGTTTCTCTTCTGTTAACCATGGTTATCGCTAAAGAAACACGTGCAGTCATCATTGCTATGCGCATAAATGGCCTAACAGGGAAGAGTATTGCAGCTAGAAAGATTGCACCTCAGTCAACAATCTATTGCATCATCAAGAACATCAAGGAGAGAGGTTCCATTGTTGCCAAAAAGGCTCCAGGGCACCCAAGAAAGACCAGTAAGCGCCAGGACCGTCTCTTAAAAGTGTTTCAACTGCGGGATCGGACTACCAGCAGTGCAGAGCTTGCTCAGGAATGGCAGCAGGCAGGTGTGAGTGCATCTGCACGCACTATGAGGCAGAGACTCTTGGAGCAAGGCCTGGTCTCAAGGAGGGCAGCAAAGAATCCACTTCTCTCCAGAGAAAACATCATGGACAGACTGATATTCTGCAAAAGGTACAGGCAGTGGGCTGCTGAGGACTGGGGTAAAGTTATTTTCTCTGATGAATCCCTTTTTCGATTGTTTGGGACATCAGGAAACCGCCTCATTCGGAGAAGACAAGGTGAGCGCTACCACCAGTCTTGTCTCATGCCAACTGTTAAGCATCCTGAAACCATTCTTGTGTGGGGTTGCTTCTCAGCCAAGGGAATTGGCTCTCTCACAGTCTTGCCTAAAAACACAGCCATGAATCAAGAATGGTACCAGAATGTCCTCCAAGAGCAACTTCTCCCAACCCTCCAAGAGCAGTTTGGCGATCAACAATGCCTTTTCCAGCATGATGGAGCACCTTGCCATAAAGCAAAGGTGATAACTAAATGGCTCAGGGAACAAAACATAGAGATTTTGGGTCCATGGCCTGGAAACTCCCCAGATCTTAATCCCATTGAGAACTTGTGGTCAATCATCAAGAGACGGGTGGACAAACAAAAACCTAAAAATTCTGACAAAATGAAAGCATTGATTGTGCAAGAATGGACTGCTATCAGTCAGGATTTGGTCCAGAAGTTGATTGAGAGCATGTCAGGGAGAATTGCAGAGGTCCTGAAGAAGAAGGGTCAACACTGCAAATATTGACTTGCTGTATTAACTCATTCTAACTGTCAATATAAGCTTTTGTTACTCATATGTTTGCAATTATATTTCTGTCTGTGATAAAAACATCTGTCAAACACACACATAAAAACCAGAGGGCAGCAGATCATGTGAAAATATAATATTTGTGTCATTCTCAAAACTTTTGACCATGACTGTAGGTGAAGCTGCGAGCCGGTATCCAGGGTACATATTGGGTAACTAGGTGCTGCGCAGCCCTTAGTTACCCGATGTGTACCTTGGTTACCAGCTCCCTGCATCAGCGGGCTGGTATCCAACGTACACTGCGGGTAACTAAGCGAAGTTACCAGCAGTGTCGCTGTCCCGATCGCTGCCTGAGCTGCCTGTTTGGCAGCTCACCAGCGATCATGTAGCTACTCAGCAGCTATCCTGACAAGTTCATATCGTTGTCGGGATCGCTGGTGAGTCGCTATGTGAGACGGGGCCCTTAAGTGGCAAATTACAGGTTTCTGCGTCAAGATTTTTTCTGCATAATGACATAATTGACAAAATTATATGTTCAGTTAAAAAATACATCCGGCTACATCCAATTAACTATGTATTTAATTCATCTGAAAATCAAGAAATGATGCATATGAGTTTTATCAGATCTGGCTTTGGTAAGTGAAGAATAGTATATACTTCATGTACTCACTGATATTGCTGTACGGGCTACTTTTGACACAAATGGCATAAACAAATGTTTTCTTGGAGATTAAAAAGATCCAGCAGCAGAAAACAATACATAATCCTCTATAGTCTAAACGTTATAATAGATATCCAAATTGCACCATTGGGGACATTTTTTTCTTACTAAAATGCTTGTAATATGGGCTGAAAATCTTTTTTGCAATTGGGTTTCATTAAAAATTTTGCATCATTTGCCTTCTACAGACTCTGTGTGGCACTCTCTAGTGCTGGTGGCAGAATGAATTCAATGGAATCTTTCCGGTCATTTTGCATTCCCTAGTAAGTTAACCCTACTAATAGTATCCTGAAATAGGGCTTGGGCAGCCCTTTATAGTTGTGCTGGCTAGTTTAACGTATGTTAATGCCACATTAGTGTTGAGCGATACTGCTCGATATCTAAAAATATCGGATCGGAATGGTATCGCCGATATCACTAAATATCGGCGATATCCGATTCCGATACCGGAAGTCCCATGTAAGTCTATGGGAACAAAATATCGCAACTAAAAAAAACCTTTATTTGCTTGTAAACACTAAATATACACACATAGAATACATATATATATATATACATGTCATTGTGACATATATATATATACATATATGTATAGTTTATACACTTCTACATAGTAAAATATCCTCTGATTCAATTGTCGGGTAAAGCCGGCTTCTGTGAAAAGACAGAAGCACCCGACATGAAATGACACTTGGTGTACATAGGGTTAACCATGTCTTTTCATGTCGTTTGCAATCTGATTTGCACAAACAATTACATCAGTCTATGTGTGCAAAATTTCACACCTGTAGGGGTTAATTAAAGGTGTAAATTCGTTGTAAAAAAAACGGACTTTTTTGCTACGAATTTACACCTTTAATTAACCCCTACAGGTGTGAAATTTTGCACACATAGACTGATGTAATTGTTTGTGCAAATCAGATAGCAAATGACATGAAAAGACATGGTTAACCCTATGTACACCAAGTGTCATTTCTTGTCGGGCTCTGCATTTTCACAAAAGCCGTCAATTGAATTAGCGGCTATTATACTATGTAGAAGTGTATGAACTATAAATATAAATATATATATATGTGTCACAAATTCAATGACATGTATATATATATATATATATATATATATATATGGTGTAAAATTGTTTAAAAAAAATGCGTGGGCTCCCGCCCTATTTTCGCAACCAGAAGACAAAGCCAGCGAATGGGGGCAGATAATAATAGCCCAGAGAGGGACCATTATTTTTGGCCCCCCCTGGCTACTAACATCTGCCCCCAGACACCCCAGAAAAGACAAATCTATAATTAGATTCGCCCTTTCTGGCACTTTGCCCGTCTATTCCCATTGCCCTGTAGCGGTGGCGAATGGGTTAATATGGGGTTAAAGCCACATTGCAATTGAAAGGTGACCTTAAGCCAGGTTAATAATTGAGAGCTGTCAATTAGACAACTATCAATTATTAATCCTATTGCATGAAATAAAAATAAAACACACACACTTTAATTAAAAATCATTTTAATGAAATAAAGACACATGTTTTTGACCATCTTTTATTTGACTGCAAAAACCATTTCCTGTAATAAAAATAAAATAAAAAAGCAAAATTATTCTTACCTATCCCATGCACAGTCAGGTCCCATGGTGTAATCCTTCAGAAAGGGTTAATGTTTACTGCAGGGACCGCAGCTAATGCTGCAGCCTCACAGTAAACCCCCAAATGAATGAGTTCCTCTCCTGGCTGACAGGAGAGGAAGTGGAAAGCTTAATTGATTGCTTTCCACTTTCACTTCAGGTCAGCCAGGGACACAATCAGTGACGTCAGAGGGAACTGATTAACAAAAATAGGGGTTCCCTTCGAATAAAAAATGGCGTCGGGTCCCCCTATTTTTGTTAACCAGCCAGATGAAGCAGACTGCTGAGCAGTGGCGTACCGTGAATGAAGCAGACCAAGCAGCTGCTATGGGGCCCGGACAGGTGAGGGGGCCCTCGACGGTCGGGTAGCTGTGCTGACACAGTACTACCAGGGGGTCGGCGGGGGAGGGGGAGCGCAGCTCTTCTATATACTCACCCCTCCTGGTGCGGTCTCTGCAGCCCCTGCTCTTCTCCCACGGTCTCCGATGCCTGTGTTCAGCGGTCAGGTGGTACCGCTCATTACAGTCATGAATACGCACATATTCATGACTTTAATGAGCTGTCCCGCGTGACCGCTGAACACTGGCGGCGGAGACCGTGGGAGAAGAGCAGGGGCTGCACAGACCGCGCCGGCAGAAGGGTGAGTATAAGGGATATTTACCTTGTCCCGTTCCACGTTGCTCGCGTCCTCTTGCTGCAATGTTCAGGTCAGAGGGCGCGATGACGTCGTTAGTGCGCGCCGCGCCCTCTGCCTCATCATTCACTGCTGGAGGACCCCGAAGACAGCGGCACTCAGCAGTGGAGAGAGGACAGGTAAATATCTCAGGTGCCGGGGCCCTGAGCGAGCGGTGACATCGGCACCTGGTGTCACCCCCTGCTCAGGACACCGGCACCTGGCCCCCAGCGACGAAAGGTGAGTATGTCTTTTTTTTTTTTTTGTTGCAGCAGCTGCGGCAGCATAAGGGCCTATACTATGGAGCATCTATGGGGGCACAATCTATGGGGCATAATACATTTTTTTGTTTAATGTGTCCCCTCACTGTGCTGGCACTTTACATTTACAATGGCTCTGGGTTTTTTTTTTTTGGGGGGGGGGCCCATTCAGACTTTTGCTATGGGGCCCCATGATTTCTATGTACGCCCCTGCTGCTGAGGCATGGTATTTAAGGCTGTTAAGGAGCCAACATACATGGACCTTGCCAGCAGCGTCGGACTGGAGTACCTTGGGCCTACCAGAGAAAATATATTCTTAGGGCCCACCATCATACTTCCCAACCTTTGAAGAAGGGAAAGAGGGACAAAGGCTGTGGCACGCTGTGCCTGCTGCAGCAAATTTTAGGCCATGCCACGTTGCACCACAGACTGTCCAGGAGTTGGTGGATGCTTTAGTCCAGGTGTGGGAGGAGATCCCTCAGGAGACCATCCGTCGCGCTCATCAGGAGCATGCCCAGAAGTTGTAGGGAGGTCATACAGCATACCTCCCAAATTTTGAAGACAGGAAAGAGGGTTAAAGGCTGCAGCGCGCATAGCGCGCCGCTGCAAATTTTAAGCCACGCCCCGACCACACCCATTTCACAGCTAATCACACCCATATCCTCGCCCCAACCGTACCCATGCCGATACAGCTGACCCTCCGATGACGGTTGGGGGGCCCACTGCTGGCACCGGGCCCCCCCAACGCCTGTTCAGGCTCCATAGCTTCTGGGCGGCAGAGCAGGAAGATCGATTCTCCCTGCTCTGCCGCAGAATGTAACTGTATCGGCGTGCTGTGCACGCCGATACAGTTACTGTAGCGTAGCTCCAGGTGGGCCCCCTCAGAGCGCGGGGCCCGGGCCACCGCCCCCTCTGCCCCGCGACCTATCCTTTCAAATCAGGGCCCACCACACAGGAGCTGGGGCCCACCGGAGGTTTCTCCGGTGTCCCGGTGGATCAGTCCGACCCTGCTTGCCAGCCTGATAATACCAGGCCACAGCAGTCTGCTTATCTTTGCTGGTTAACAAAAATGGGGGATCCCCTCGAAAAAAATTGGCGTGGGGTCCCCCCTATTTTTGTTAACCAGCCAGATGAAGCAGACCGCTGAGGCCTGGATTTTCAGGCTGTTAAGGAGCCAAGATCCATGGACCTTGCCAGCCTGATAATACCAGGCCACAGCAGTCTGCATATCTTGGCTGATTAATAAAAATAGGGATCCCCTCGAAAAAAATTGGCATGGGGTCCCCCCTATTTTTGTTAACCAGCCAGATGAAGCAGACCGCTGAGGCCTGGATTTTCAGGCTGTTAAGGAGCCAAGATCCATGGACCTTGCCAGCCTGATAATACCAGGCCACAGCAGTCTGCATATCTTGGCTGATTAACAAAAATAGGGGATCCCCTCGAAAAAAATTGGCGTGGGGTCCCCCCTATTTTTGTTAACCAGCCAGATGAAGCAGACCGCTGAGGCCTGGTTTTTCAGGCTGGTAAGGATCCAATATCCATGGACCTTGCAAGCCTGATAATACCAGGCCACAGCAGTCTGCTTAGCTTGGCTGGTTAACAAAAATAGGGGATCCCCTCGAAAAAAAAACGGCGTAGGGGTCCCCCTATTTTTGTTAACCAGCCAAGTAAAATGCAGACTGCTGCGGCCTGGTATTAAAAGACTGTCAAGGCCCATGGATTTTGGCCCTCAACAGCCTGATAATACCAGGCTACAGCAGCCCCACATTTGGCGCATCAAAAGATGTGCCAATTGTGGCACTTTACCCGGCTCTTCCCACTGCCCTGTAGCGGTGGCAAGTGGGGTAATAAGGGGTTAATGTCACCGTTGATTGCACGGTGACAATAAGCCCGGTTAATAATGGAGAGGTGTCAATAAGACACCGATCCATTATTAATCCCAAAGTTATTAAATGTATAAAAAAAAGACAAAGCAAGAAAAAAGTATTTTAATGAAATAAAAGAGACAACACAGTTTTCATTAATTTTATTATACACTCATTCCTGCGACGCCATCGATCTCCTGTAAAAAAAGAAAAATAACAAACCAACAGTATACCACCTGTCCGACGCAGTCCATAGTAACGACAGTCCCACGACGATCCAGCTCTGCTACATCGCAATGACAGGCAGAGCCTGTCATCGCGACGCAGCACAGCTGATTACCTGCTTCCCCGGCGGTGACGTCATCGGACTGACTGCTTTACGGCCGGGATTACCCAGCAGTCACTGCAGTTATCGCGAGAAACTGCATGTGACCGCCGGGGAAAGATGATGGCGGCCATGATGCAGTCCAGCCCGTGACCGCCGGAGATCTTCTGCCAGGTAAGTGCCGCTGACTCCTGACAGACCCGACCGACGGACACTGACAGTGACAATCCCGATTCCGGTATCCGATAAGACGAAAATATCGGAACTAAGTATCGAAAAGCCGATAGAGCTAATATCGGCCGATACCCGATACTTGCGGTATCGTATCGCTCAACACTATGCCAAATGAATATTTTCTTCTTCCCCCACCCATAATCATGCACACCCCTCTGACCTGATGTCAGTGATTCAGTCAGACTGCCGTATGCCTGAGGATCGCATTGCAATCCTTGGACTGGTCTTTGGCTCTCCTGACCTGAGCATGACAGCTGCATAGAAATACATGCTGTCACTCTCAGGTCATGAGAGCAGACGGCCAGTCCGAGGATTGTAATGCGATCCTCAGGCATACGGCAGTCTGACTGCATCCAATCAATGATGCTGGCGCAGAGTGGTGGGCGGGATTATGGGTGGGGGAAAGGGTGAATATTCATTTGACATTTACATACCTTGGCTAGCTGGCATGCATACAAGTGTGAGATCAATATTCACCCCTTCGCCAGCTTATAATCCCACCCACACCTCTGTGCTGGCATCACTGATTCAGTATGACTGCCATATTCCTTGCCCAAGAATCGCATCATAATCTTCGGACTGGCAGTTGGCTCTCCTGGCCTGAACATGACAACATGTATTTCTATGCAGCTGTCAAGCTCAGGTCAAGAGAGCAAATGGCCTGTCCTAGGATTGTGATGGAATCCTAGGGCATACGGCAGCCTGACTAACTAGAAAAAACCCAATTAAAATTTAACTTTTATTAAGTGCATATAAAATATTTATATATATATATATACATTGCCCCCTATTGGAGACTAGCAAAAACTGGGCTTTTAGACTACCTGGGAAGACTTGACAAAAATTGTGGATAGAAACAAGTCCAATCAACAGGTATACCAGTACAATCAACTGGACAAACAACACACAGTTGAAGCAGAAAGGATACTGCAAAAAATATGCCCAGAAAACCTCAACAAAAAAACGAAGGTGGGGAGAAAAAGAGACGATATTCAAAAACTGATAATGCATGCTACACTGGAAAAGAGTGACCTGACCCTAAAACCAAAAATGCTGTCTGAGCCTCTTCTACCTAGGTTTGGAGGTTGGCACCCTAAGATATGGCAGCCTGACTGAATCACTGACACTGGCGCAGAGGGCGGGATTATAGGTGGGGTAAGGGTGAATATTTATTTGGAATTAGCATATGTTTGACTATCCAGCGCACGACTATACATTTTCAGGTGCTTACAGCAACATAACGGGGCAACGTACAAAAATAAAAGTTACATATCCTGAAACGGCTACCCAAGCCTTATATCAGGAGACTATTAGTAAGGTATGCAAAAATGACCGCGCAGATTCCCTTTAACTAAGAATCTGTCAGTTGGCCATTATATTGGTCTGACAGGGAGTTTGCAATGTTTTTATTTGTCTCAGCTGATTTTGGGCCACAGACCACTTCAGAGTTGAATGTGCAGGGGCGCAAAAATTTTACAAAAGCCAAACGATGCAACATTTTTAAAGAAACCCAATTGCAAAAATGATTTTTAGCCCCAAATACATGACTTCAAGTAAAGACGAAAATGACCACAACTCATGATTTCTCAGTCATTGCAGAACCTATTTGAGAAAAGGAAACTCTAAGTCAGTAAGTATAAGCTTTGCTTTTACTGTTATATTTTTTTTAATCTAATAATTCTGAATTGATCTATCTAGAGCACAAACCTCTAGAAATCATTTCCAGCTTGGATGGCTGGGCTTGTGCCTGATGGAAGCGGCACTAACATTAGTACACTTCTTTGGTCTCTGCACACTTAATCAGTAATATAGCTGCAGTAATATTGGCACTTAGATTGCAGTGGGGTTGCTTTCTAGGGCAGCTCAGTCACATCATGCTTTATCCTGTGTGTAAATGACAGGCACCCACCTCCCAGCCAGTTGGATGAGATGTTCTGCAGCATGGTAAACGGGATACAGAAAAATGCAATCAGCAGGTCGCTCACAGCCAAAGAGCAGATGAAGATGTTGGTGACTGTCCTCATGGCTTTGCTTCTGGTCACCACATAGAGAACCAAAGAGTTTCCGAACAGTGCCAGCACAAATATCAGCACACACATGCTGACAAACACTGCCTGGGTGCGCCCCGGGAGCTCCGGGATGTAGACGAGTGGCTGCAGCTGGTACCGGGCAATGAACTGCTCCCGGGGGACGTTGTTCTCCTGCAGCAGCCTGGCAATCAGCTCCGGGGTGATATTGAGGGGCTGCATCCAGGCAGATCAGCTGCTCTCCACCTTCACCTCAGCAGATCACACTCATCCATCTTCTCACATCCACTTTCCTTTCTGAAGAGTCCAGGGCTTGTAGTCCACCAGCCATAAATAGCAGCCACTACCAGGTCTAGGGCCACCAGGAGGTTCCACAAAGGAGATCAGGTGAGAAGAAGTCATAGAGCAGGAACTTTAGTTATATAGTACTGAGACTACAGAGACAGCATCTCCATAGAACTTTTACATCTGCTGGAACCACTAGACAGACCCCAGGAGCACATTATATCCCCCTCCTATGTGCAGAGCTGCTGAGCCCAGCACTGTCTGTGGTGCTGAAGGACAGCTCCTCTTCATGTAGGTGCAGGCGTCCAATGGTACGCTGGAGGCTGCAGGAGCCCAGGTGAGTGGAGGCAATTAGTCACGCCCCCTTGGCTATGCCACTCAGACTGTATTGCCATCACACAGGGCTGCAGCTGCCACAGTGTCTGACTCCTGTATACAGCTAGTAAACTACATCTCTAACTAAAAAGAGACTACACACTGGGTAAATTGTTACTTAGGCTGCCATGAAGTGCTGCGACATGTTAGTGCGATCTGTGCCAGGATAGTAAGAATAAAAAATAAGAAGCTGTTCCCTGCAGACATTATCATACACTACTTCAACTTGTACTTTACATGTAGCAGAGCTGAATGCATGATGCACATCAGTGGGGCTGCATTGTTACTGTAGTCTGAAAATGTGCTGGGTTCATCAGGTTGTCCAGTACCTGGGATAGGCTCTTTTTAAATGAAGTAGCAGCCTCATAAAATAAGCATAACAGATATTTCCCACACCGTTCTAATATTAGATTGCTAATCGCATGTCATGAGAGATGTGTATATATGTTATTTTTATTTTTTCAATGGAGAATTCTTCATTTAAAGGGAATCTGTCATTAGGTTTTTGCTATGTAATCTGGAATAGAGGGTGAAACACAGAATTCAGGGATGTGTCACTTGTCACTGTGTGTGCTGTAGTTTACTAACTGTGAAGGATTTATCACTAATAGATTAACATTTCTAGACTATTCCAGCAAGTACTAGAAGTAAATACACCGCACTCATAGGACAAAATTTGTGATGCACTAGAAAATTATGTTTATTTATAACAATTAGGCAACATTTTAGGATCGGGAAAGCAAAGCAAAATGTTAACGTTTCGGCTCTACCTGAGTCTTTATCAAAAACGCCGCTGTAAAAACAAAATAAAAAAGTAAGCAACAAAATAACAGTAAAATGATGTTACGTAGGTGTAGAGAAAAATCAAGCATAAAATGTGTGCTCCCACTCATAACAAAATAAATGCTAATATATACACTATATACAAAATATACAACATGTCAGTTGCTAGAAGAGGTATAGTTTTCAGTTATGCAAGTCTCAAGAGTATGGGACAAAACAATAGGTATGCATAGTGTTGGTTATAAACAATGGCATTGCTCTAGAGAATGCATATAATTACCTTAGAATCCAGGGCCAAATATATAAGCCTGTTAAATAGAGGCCAGGAAAGTCAGTGTGATGCCGCAATGTGGCTATAAATAATGAGATATAATGTCAGTGAAAGATATCAAAGTCAAGTAATAAGGAGCAAAATTGTGGCTGTTTACCCTATGGTTAATAGACATCCGTGTGAGGCAGAATGGGTTAAACAATCCCTGTCAGTGCAAAACCTGCAGGCATAATCATGATAGTGACCTGAGTCAGTGGCAAAGACATATTAAGAGGCCAATACTCATGTTGCGGTCTGAAAGTTACCTGGGTGTTCTCTCTGTCCATGGGCAGCGCTCCCGCGCTGTGTCCTGTGTGTGAGCGCTGCTACAGTGTGTGCAGTCTGGCGTTTTATGTCTCATGGTAACCGCCGGACCGGAAGTAAGCGGCCCGGACCGGAAGTGACGTCGCGTCACTTATTGGAAGCAATGCGCAGGTGCTGGTGTTAGTTACAGTAACTGGTACCATGTAGCAGTCTATATAGACTGCGCAGGCGCTGTCAGTGGCTTAGAGAAGCTCCATTGTTCCATTATAAGAAATACTGGGAAGGTTGATATCGCCATCATAATATGAATTGATAAGCTTAGCGGACATCAAATATGGATCACTGGCATTAGTTTTATAAAAGGCACTGCATATCATTAAATATTAAAATGAACAAGATAATGAGGAACTAGAAACATAATAATTACTTAATAATTTCAATAGAGAGAGAATATCATGATTTATACATAACACATAGGTAAAAGAAGCATAGGAACAAGCGGCAGGGGTCAGGATATAACTCACCTAAAGACACAGTATTTAGCGAGTCTGAAACAATAGCACAGAAGATTATTAAGGATGTGACTAGAGATACTAATTGCAGAGTCCAGTCTATTTCTCTATTGAGTCCCTTGGGGGCCAATGTGTCTAATTTATGAATCCAATGGATTCACGGGCCCTGAGCAACCTGATATGATCACCCCCCTCCTGGCGCGAGGAACATGCTCAATGATCTGGTATTTTAGTTGTGCCACTGTGTGTCTAAACCTTGAAAAATGATCTGGTAACGGGAGCCAATTTTTACCACACCTAATGGTGGACTTATGGCTGGCTATCCTGTCCCTAATGTGTTGTGTGATCTCCCCCACATATAATAGTCCACACGGACATTTTACTAAGTACACCACAAAGTTTGAATCGCAGGTAAAGAAACCTTGAATAGCATAGGATTTACCAGTTCTTGGGTGAGTAACAGTGTCGGTTCGTTAAAAGAGTCAAATTGACTCTTTTAACGAACCGACTCTCATGTAGAATCATAGAATCATAGAATAGTAGAGTTGGAAGGGACCTCCTGGGCCATCTGGTCCAACCCCCTGCTCAAAGCAGGATTCTCTAAATCATCCCAGACAGATGTCTGTCCAGCCTCTGTTTGAAGACTTCCATTGAAGGAGAACTCACCACCTCTCGTGGCAGCCTGTTCCACTCATTGATCACCCTAACGTCAAAAAGATTTTTCTAATATCTAATCTGTGTCCCCTCCTATTCAGTTTCATCCCATTGCTTCTAGTCTTTCCTTGTGCAAATGAGAATAAAGATGATCCTTCTACAATGTGACAGCCCTTGAGATATTTGTAGACAGCTATTAAGTCTCCTCTCAGTCTTCTTTTTTGCAAGCTAAACATTCCCAAATCCTGCAACCGTTCCTCATAGGACATGGTTTGCAGACCAGTCACCATTCTGGTGGCTCTTCTCTGAACTTGCTCCAGTTTGTTGATGTCTTTTTTAAAATGTGGTGCCCAAAACTGGACACAGTATTCCAGATGAGGTCTGACCAAAGAGGAGTAGAGGGCAATAATGACCTCACGTGATCTAGACTGTATGCTTCTGTTGATACATCCTAGAATTGCATTTGCCTTTTTTGCTGCTGCATCACACTGTTGACTCATGTTCAGTCTGTGATCAATTAGTATACCCAAGTCTTTTTCACATGTGCTGTTACTTAGCCCTATTCCTCCCATTTTCTATATGCTTTTTTCATTTTTATTGCCCAGATGTAGTACTTTGCATTTTTCCCTGTTAAAATCCATTCTGTTAGTTGCTGCCCACTGCTCCAGTTTATTTATATCTTTTGAATCCTCTCTCTCTCTTCTCTAGTATTAGCTACCCCTCCAAGCTTTGTGTCATCAGCAAATTTGATCAGTTTACCCTCAATTCCTTCATCTAAATCATTGATAAAGATGTTGAACAATACAGGGCCCAAAACAGAGCCTTGTGGTACCCCACTTGATACATTCTTCCAACTGGATGTGCAGCCATTTACGACCACTCTTTGGGTCCGATCACTAAGCCAGTTATGAATCCACCTAACAGTTGCCTTGTCCATTCCATACTTAGTCATTTTTTCAATAAGGATTGTGTGAGATACTTTGTCAAATGCTTTGCTGAAGTCAAGATATACTATATCTACAGCATTTCCCTGATCCACCCAGTCAGTGATTCTGTCATAGAAGGAAATTAAGTTAGTCTGACATGACTTATTAGTTACAAACCCATGTTGACTCTGTTTAATCACTTCATTCTTATCCAGGTACTTGCATACATGTTCTTTAATAATTTGTTCAAAGATCTTTCCTGGTATAGAAGTCAGACTCACCGGCCTGTAGTTCCCTGGGTCCACCTTCTTCCCCTTTTTGAAGATAGGAACAACATTTGCTCTTCTCCAGTCTTCTGGGACTTCTCCTGTTCTCCAAGAATTTTCAAAGATTATGGACAGTGGTTCAAGAATTTCTTCTGCTATCTCCTTCAGTACTCTGGGGTGTAATTCATCTGGACCTGGAGACTTGAATTCATTTAGGTTAGCTAAGTGTTTCCTCACTGTCATTCTGTTTATAGATATCCTGGATTCTTCTATTCCTTTAATAGGACAGTGAAGATCAGTTGATGTTACATTTCCTTTCTGAGAGAAAACAGATGCAAAATAGGAATTTAACAGTTCAGCCTTCTCAACATCCTGTCTTACCATTTCATTATTTTCATCCTGTAAAAATCCTATAGCATCTTTGACTTTTCTTTTACTTGTGACGTATCCCCAAAATCCTTTTTTGTTGCTTTTGATGTCACTTGCAAGCCTTAATTCATTGTCAGCTTTAGATAATCTGATTTGTGCCCTGCAGTTTCTGCAGACGGCATTATATTCTTCTTTATATTCTGTACACTAAGAGACCCTCTAATATTAGAGACAAACTTGTGAAAGCAGACATAGGTAGCACACGCCCTGCCGTTACCCAGACTCTTCTTGCACCCAGGAGAAATGGCACTTTTCCTTGTTTAAATTGTGCATCGTGTTCCAACATTATAAAATCCGACACTATTACTCACCCAAAAATTGGCTCCCGTTACCAGATCATTTTTCAAGGTTTAGACACACAGTGGCACAACTAAAATACCAGATCATTGAGCATGTTCCTCGCGCCAGGAGGGGGGGGTGATCATATCAGGTTGCTCAGGGCCCGTGAATCCTATTGGATTCATAAATTAGACACATTGGCCCCCAGGGGACTCAATAGAGAAATAGACTGGACTCTGCAATTAGTTTCTCTAGTCACATCCTTAATAATCTTCTGTGTTATTGTTTCAGACTCGCTAAATACTGTGTCTTTAGGTGAGTTATATCCTGACCCCCTGCCGCTTGTTCCAATGCTTCTTTTACCTATGTGTTATGTATAAATCATGATATTCTCTGTTATGTTACGGTAGCTGAGGAGTGCAGGTAAAAAAGGAAATACACCAGAGCAGTTGGAATCTATGAGATTGCAGTACCCTGACTAACCACCACAACTAGAGGCAGCCGTGGAGCGTTCCTACGATGGTCCTAGACGCCTCGTCACAGCCTGAGAAACTAACTACACCTAAAGATAGAAATAGGAAAGCTATCTGCCCCGGAGCAGAACCCCAAAGATAATAGAAAGCCCCCAAACATGTAATGGCGGTTAGACAAGAGGAAATACTGACACAGAAAGAAAATAGTATGAGCAAACGCTGGGGCCCAAACTATCTAAATAGAAAAGGACAGGAAGGGTACTTACTGCAATCCCAGAAAACCCTGAAAAACACCAACATACTAATTTCAAAATCACCTGAGATCACACGACCTCTACCACCTAAATTAGTTCTCTGGTGTAACAAAAACAGCAGCCACTGAAAAAACTGCAAAAAGCAAAAGTACAAAACACAGTGGCTGGACTAAACTGAGAGGGCAAAAGCCCCCGGAGGGGACCCAGAAGGCCCCCACAGAAGTGCAGGACAAAATGCAAAAATATAGCAAAAACACAAATAAGAAATTGTCTTATCTGACAGCAGGAGATGCAGACACGACACAGCAGGCTACAAGGGAAACTGGAAAGAAGGATTCAGACCAGAACAATTGATCACCGGCAACCCTGATGGGAAAATGATTCCCTTAAATAAGACCAATCAGTAACACCTGATTCCCAATCCTCACTAGTACCGCTTGTAACCACCAGAGGGAGCCTCTGCTCAGAACTCATCTCAAACCCATTCACAACAGTACCCCCCCCTTGAGGAGGGGTCACCGAACCCTCATTTGAGCAACCAGGTCGGTCAGGATGAGTTCTATGATACGCACGGATAAGTCTCCTAGCATGGATGTCCGAAGCAAACACCCAAGAATTATCTTCCTGACCATAACCTCTCCATTTAACCAAATACTGGAGTCTTCGTCTAGAAAAACGAGAATCCAATATTTTCTCAACCACATACTCCAGATTGCCCTCAACCAAAACAGGGTCAGGAGGCACAGCAGCAGGAACACTGGCTCAACAAACCTCTTCAACAAGGACTTGTGGAACACGTTATGGATCTTAAATGTCCCTGGAAGAAGCAAACGAAAAGAAACAGGATTAATAATCTCCATGATCTTATAAGGTCCAATGAACCTAGGCTTAAATTTAGGAGATGCTACTCTCATAGGAATATTCTTTGAGGACAACCAGACCAAGTCCCCCACTTTAAACCGAGGACCATCAGTCCTATGCCGGTTAGCAAACCGCTGGGCCTTCTCCTGAGAGAGGGACAACCTCTCCACTACCTGGTCCCAAATCTGCTGCATACGCTCAACAACAGAGTCAACACCTGGACAGACAGAAGCCTCCGTCTGTCCTGAAGAAAATCGAGGGTGAAACCCAGAATTACAGAAAAAACGGAGACATCAAAGTGGCAGAGCTAGCCCTATTATTAAGAGCAAACTCAGCCAAAGGCAAAAAAGAGACCCAGTCATCCTGATCAGCAGACACAAAGCATCTTAGATAAGTCTCCAATGTCTGGTTTGTTCTCTCAGTTTGACCATTGGTCTGAGGATGAAATGCCGAGGAGAAAGACAATTGAACACCCAGTTTAGAACAAAAAGTCCTCCAAAATCTGGAAACAAACTGGACTCCTCTGTCAGACACAATGTTTCAGGAATGCCGTGTAAACGAACCACGTGCTGAAGGAACAACGGCACCAATTCAGAGGAGGAAGGCAACTTAGGTAATGGCACAAGATGTATCATTTTGGAAAACCTATCACAAATTACCCAGATGGTGTCATTCTCTGAGAAACAGGAAGATCGGAAATGAAATCCATAGAGATATGGGTCCATGGTCTCTTGGGCACAGGCAATGGCATCAACAAACCACTAGAGCGAGAGCAAGGCTTGGAGCGAGAGCAAGTCCCGCAGGACTGCACAAATTCCCTGACATCGCGAGACAAGGTAGGCCACCAAAAGGACCGACTAACCAAGTCTCTGGTACCAAAAATTCCGGGATGCCCAGCCAATGCGGAACAATGAATCTCAGACATCACACTCTTTTTCCATTGGTCCGGGACAAACAATTTTCCAACAGGGCAGCGCTCGGGCCTATCCTCCTGACACCCCTCCAGAGCAAGTCTCAAATTAGGCGAGATGGCGGAAAGAACTACACCCTCCTTCAAAATAACAGAGGGATCAGATAGCTCAGGAGAGTCCGCAAGGAAACTCCTCGAGAGGGCATCCGCCTTAACATTCTTAGTGCCAGGAAGAAAGGAAACCACAAAATTAAAACGTGTGAAAAACAAGGCCCACCTGGCCTGTCTAGGATTGAGTCGCTTGGCAGATTCCAGATAGACCAGATTCTTATGGTCCGTAAGGACCACCACCTGATGTTTGGCTCCCTCCAGCCAATGTCTCCACTCTTCAAAAGCCCACTTCATGGCCAATAACTCCCGATTACCCACGTCATAATTACGTTCAGTAGGAGAAAATTTTCGAGAGAAAAAGGCACAAGGGTTACTTTTAGAGGTCTCTGGATCGTTTTGGGACAAAACGGCACCTGCCCCAATTTCAGAGGCATCAACCTCCACCTGAAATGGCAGAGAAACATCAGGCTGCCGTAGAACAGGAGCAGAAGTGAATCTCTGCTTAAGTTCCTGAAACGCAGAGACTGCCTCAGGAGGCCAATTCACCACATCAGAACCCTTTCTGGTCAAATCAGTTAATGGTTTAACAATAACAGAGAAATTACCAATAAATTTACGATAAAAATTGGCAAAACCCAAAAATCTCTGAAGAGCCTTTAATGAAGTAGGTTGGACCCAATCACAGATGGCCTGAACCTTGACCGGGTCCATTTCAATAACAGATGGGGACAAAATGAATCCCAGAAATGAGATCTTCTGTACGCCAAAAAGACACTTTGATCCCTTCACATACAGAGCATTCTCTCTCAAAATCTGGAATACAGTTCGAACATGTTTCACATGAGAGTCCCAGTCATTAGAAAAAATCAAGATATCATCCAAATAAACAATCAGAAACTTGTCCACAAAATCCCTGAAAATGTCATTCATGAAGGACTGGAAGACGGAAGGAGCATTAGTGAGCCCAAAGGGCATCACAAGGTACTCAAATGCCCTTCAGGGGTGTTAAATGCCGTCTTCCATTCATCCCCGTGCTTAATGCGAATAAGGTTATACGCCCCCTGAGGTCAAGCTTGGTAAACCAAGTAGCGTTTTTCACCCTGGAAAACAGGTCAGAAATCAAGGGTAACGGTATTGATATTTCACAGTAATATTGTTCAAGAGACGATAATCAATACACGGCCTTAATGAACCATCTTTTTGGCCACAAAAAAAAACCGGCACCTAAGGGTGAAGAGGATGGTCTGATATGACCCTTCTCCAATGATTCCTTGATATAAGACGCATAGCGTCATGTTCAGGTACAGACAAGTTAAAGAGGCGACCCTTAGGGAATTTACTACCTGGCACTAATTCAATAGCGCAGTCATAGCTCCTATGGGGAGGTAAGGATGCAGATTTACTTTCGCTAAACACATCAGAAAAATCAAACAAAAAGTCAGGAACATCCTCAGCCTGGGGGGAGGCAGAAAAAACAGGAGTGTTGGTATTAACAATTGGCAGCCCC
>JARQOD010000001.1:220696325-220735164 GCA_033576555.1 Oophaga sylvatica
GTGATAAAAACATCTGTCAACACAATAAAAACCAGAGGGCAGCAGTCATGTGAAAATATAATATTTGTGTCATTCTCAAAACTTTTGGCCATGACTGTTTCATTCGCTATGTATCACCAGAAGCCACAGAACTTTGCTTTGTTTTAGGCAGTCAGATAAGAGATTAAAGCAATGGGACCAGAAAGAGATTCCAGGTAAAAGGCAACAGTACTGTGTGAAACGATGGTAAATAGTCCCTTACAATTGACATAAAACGTTTACACACCCCTGTTAACCCCTTCCCCCCCAAGGGTGGTTTGCACGTAATGACCGGGCCAATTTTTCAATTCTGACCACTGTCTCTTTATGGGTTTTATAACTCTGGAACGCTTCAATAGATCTTCGCGATCTGAGACTGTTTTCTCGTGACATATTGTACTTCATGATAGTGGTAAAATTTCTTTGATATAACTTGCGTTTATTATTAAAAAAAAACGGAAATATGGCGAAAATTTTTGAACATTTTGCTATTTTCAAAACTTTGAATTTTTTATTCCCTTAAAACAGGAAATTTGTCACACAAAATAGTTAATAAATAACATTTCCCACATGTCTACTTTACATCAGCACAATTTTGGGACCAAAATTTTTTTTGTTAGGAAATTATTAAGGGTTAAAAGTTGACCAGCGATTTCTCAATTTTTACAACAAATTTACAAAGCCATTTTTTTAGGGACCACCTCACATTTGAAGTCACTTTGAGGTGTCTATATGGCAGAAAATTCCCAAAATGACACCATTCTTAAACTGCACCCCTCAAGGTACTTAAAACCCATTCAAGAAGTTTATTAACCCTTCAGGTGCTTCACAGGAGCTGAAGAAACGTGGAAGGAAAAAAAATGAACTTTTAACTTTTTTAGTCACAAAAATGATCTTTTACAACATTTTTTATTTTAATAAGGGTAAAAGGAGGAAAATGGACAGATAAAGTTATTGTGCAATTTCTCCTGAGTACACCAATACCCCATATGTGAGGGAAAACCACTGTTTGGGCGACAGCAGAGCTCGTAAGGGAAGGAGCGCGTTTGACTTTTTCAAACCAAAATTGGCTGTAATTGAGATTGGACGCCAAGTCGCATTTGGAGAGCCCATAACGCACTAAAACAGTGGAAACCCCCCACAGTGACACCATTTTGGAAACTAGACCCCCTATGGAACTTATTTAGATCTGTTGTGAGCACTTTGAACCCCAAGTGTTTCATTAAAGTTTATAAAGCCTGGGTGTGAAAAAAAAACCCATAAATTTAAACAAAAAATGATTTTTTAGTCCCCAATTTTTGATTTTTCCCAATGAAATTGGACCCCAAAAGTTGTGTTCAATTTGTCCCTGAGTACGCTGATACACCATATGTGGGGGGGGGAAACTGTTTGGGCCATGGCAGGGCTTGGAAAGGAAGTAATAAAACGTTTTGGAATGCAGACGTTGATGGGGTCATGTTTTGTTTGCAGATCCCCAGATGTGCTTAAACAGTGGAAATCCCCCCAAGTGACCCCATTTGAAAACTGACCCCCTATGGAACTTATCTAGGTCTGTGGTGACACTTTGAACCCCAAGTGCTTCACACAAGTTTATAATGCTCGGACATGAAATAAAAAATCCTATTTTTTTCCACTAAAATGATCTTTAAGTCACCAATTTTTTATTTTCCCAAGGATAACAGGAGAAATTGAACCACAAAAGTTGCCGTCCAAGTTATCCTGAGTACGCTGATAGCCCATATGTGGGGGAACCACTGTTTGGGGCGCACGGCAGAGCTCGGAATGGAAGGAGCGCCATTTGACTTTTTCCAACCAAAATTGCTGGATGAGATTGGACGCCATGTTGCATTTGGAGAGCCTCAGATGTGCCCTAAACAGTGTAAACCCCCACAAGTGAGCCCTATTTTGGAAACTAGACCCCCTATGGAACTTATCTAGATTCTCGTGAGCAAATTTGACCCCCCAAGTGCTTCACACATGTTGATAACATAGAGCCGTAAAATTAAAAAAATCGTATTTTTTTCCAAAAATGATCTTTCACCCCAATTTTTATTTTCCCAAGGGTAACAAGACACTAAAAGTTATTGTGCAATTTGTCCTGGTACGCTGATACCCCATATGGGGGGTTAAACCACTGTTTGGTGCTTGGCAGAGCTCGGAAGGGAAGGAGCGCCGTTTGAACTTTTTCAACGCGAATTGGCTGGATGCCACTAAAGTTTATAATGCCCGAGTATTGAAAATCAAAAAATCATATTTTAGTCCCCAATTTTTTATTTTCCCCAAGGGTAACAGGAGAAATTGGACCCCAAAAGTTGTTGTGCAATTGGCCTGAGTACGCTGATACCCCATATGTGGCAGAAAACTATGTAAGGCACACGCCGGGTCTCGGAAGGGAATAGTGACGTTTTGGATTGCAGACTTTGATTAAATGGTCTGAGGGCGTCATGTCACATTTGGAGAGCCCCTGATGTGCCAAACAGTGGAAACTCCCCACAAGTGACCCATTTTTGAGAAATAGACCCCCAAGGAACTTATCTAGATGTGTGGTGAGCACTTTGCACCCCAAGTGCTTCACAGAAGTTTATAACGTACAGCCGTAAAAAAAAAAAAAAATCATTTTTTTTTTAACAAAAATGATTTTTTTCGCACCAAATATTTTATTTTGACAAGGTAACAGAGAAATTTGGCCCCCAAAAGTTGTTGTCCAATTTGTCCTGAGTACGCTGATACCCTATATGTGGGAGAAAACTACTGTATGGGCACACGTCGGGGCTCGGAAGGGAATAGTGACATTTTGGATTGCAGACTTGATGAAATGGGTCTGTGGGCATTATGTCACGTTTGGAGAGCCCCTGATGTGCCTAAACATTGGAAACCCCCCAAAAATGACCCCATTTTGGAAAATAGACCACCAAGTAAACTTATCTAGATGTGTGGTGGAAGTTTGAACCCCCGAGTGTTTCACAGAAGTTTATAACGTAGAGCCTAAAAAAAAATTTTCCACAAAATTATATTTTCGCCCCCAGTTTTTTATTTTTCCAAGGGTAACAGAAGAAATTATACTCCAAGATTTAAATTGTACAATTTGTCCTGAGTACGCTGATACCCCATATGTGGGGGTAAACTACTGTTTGGGCACATGGCAGAGCTCAGAAGGGAAGGAGCACCATTTGACTTTTTCAATGCTAAATTGGCTGGAATTGAGAATTGAGATCAGACGCCATGGTCACATTTGGAGAGCTCTTGATGTGCCTAAACAGTGGAAACCCCCCAATTCTGACTCCAACTCTTACCCCAACACACCCCTTACTCTAGTCCCAACCCTAACCATAACCCTAACCCACAAACCTAACCCTAACACCCCTAACCCTAATCCCAACCCTAACCCTAAGGCCGGTGTCACACTCACCGTAAAAAAAAGGGGCCCGTATTGAAACGGCCGTATTACGCAGAAATGTTCCGGCACATTTATCCATATTTCATCCGTTGTCAAGGTGTGGCTGCGTATTTTGCGCATGTAAGCTTTCCGTATGTCATCCTGCTTGCAAAACCGACATATAATGGATCCCAATGACAGTTTTTACATCACAAAAGAAAGAATAGTATATTACACATAGAATACATATATATATATATATATATAATATATATACAGTACAGACCAAAAGTTTGGACACACCTTCTCATTCAAGATTTTTCTGTATTTTCATGACTTGAAAATTGTTGAATCACACTGAAGGCATAAAACTATGAATTAACACATGTGGAATTATACATTACACTTTACAAAAAAGTGTGAAACAACTGAAATATGTCTTATATTTAGGTTCTTCAAAGTAGCCACCTTTTGCTTTGATTACTCTTTTCACACAGAAAAGGTGAACGGATGGACTCTACATGCCTGGTTCCCACCATGAGCATGGGGAAATTGTGTGATGGTGTGGGGGTGCTTTGCTGGCAACACTGTTGGGGATTTATTCAAAATTGAAGCGGTGAGCGTCCAGCTCATCCCAAACCATCTCAATTGGTTCAGGGCTGGTGACTGTGGAGGCCAGGTCATCTGCCGTAGCACCCCAACACTCTCCTTCTTGGTCAAATAGCCCTTACACAGTCTGGAGGTGTTTGGTGTCATTTTCCTGTTGAAAAATAAATGATGGTCCAACTAAATGCAAACCGGATGGAATAGCATGCTGCTGCAAGATGCTGTAGTAGCCATTCTGGTTCACTATGCCTTCAATTTTGAATAAATCCCCAACAGTGTCACCAGCAAAGCACCCCCACACAATCACACACCTCCTCCATGCTTCACGATGGGAACCAGGGATGTAGAGTCCATCCGTTCACCTTTTCTGCGTGCAAAGCAGTAATCAAAGCAAAAGGTGGCTACTTTGAAGAACCTAGAATATAAGACATATTTTTAGTTGTTTTACACTTTTTTGTAAAGTGTAATGTATAATTCCACATGTGTTAATTCATAGTTTTGATGCCTTCAGTGTGAATGTACAATTTTCATAGCCTTGAAATACAGAAAAATCTTTGAATGGAAGGTGTGTCCAAACTTTGGTCTGTACTGTACATGTCATTGAGACATATATATATATATATATACTTATATTTATAGTTCATGCACTTCTACATAGTTATAATAGCCGCTAATTCAATTCCGGCTTTTGTAAAGGACACCGGTGCGTATTTCTCGCAAGTCACATGTGTGTAATCCGTAGTTTTTCTCGCACCCATAGACTTGCATTGGCGTACAATGGGCGTAATACGCTGACAATCGCAGCATGCTGCGGGTAACATACGGCCGAGAAAAATATGCTTAATCAGAGCTGCCCCATAGAGAAATATTGGTCCGAGTGTAATGCGTGATTTTCACACCTCTCACTCGTCTGTATTCCTCCATAGTGTGACGCCGGCCTAATTCTAACTTTAACCCAACCTTAACCCTAATGGGAAAATGAAAATAAATACATTTTTTAAATTTTATTATTTTTCCCTAACTAAGGGGGTGATAAAGGGGGGTTTTGATTTACTATTTATAGCGTGTTTTTATGATTGGCAGCTGTCACGCTAAAAGACACTTTTTATTGCAAAAAGTAGTTTTTGCATCACCACATTTTGAGAGCTATAATTTTTGCATATTTTGGCCCACAGAGTCATGTTAGGTCTATTTTTTGCGTGACGAGTTGACGTTTTTATTGGTACCATTTTTGAGCACGTGACATTTTTTGATTGCTTTTTATTATGATTTTTGGGAGGTTAGAATGAACAAAAACCTGCAATTCATGAATTTCTTTTGGGGGGGGCGTTTTATACCATTCCGTGTGTGGTAAAATTGATTAAAGCAGTTTTATTCTTTGGGTTAGTACGATTACAGCGATACCTCATTTATATCATTTTTTATGTTTTGGCGCTTTTATACAATAAAATCAATTTTATATAAAAATAATTATTTTTGCATCGCTTTATTCTGCGAGCTATAACTTTTTTCATTTTTTCTCTGATGATGCTGTATGGCAGCTCTTTTTTGAGGGATAAGATGACGTTTTCAGCGGTACCATGTTTATTTATATCCGTCTTTTTGATCGCGTTTTATTCCACTTTTTGTTCGGCGGTATGATGATAAAAGCATTGTTTTTGCTTTGATTTTTTTTTTCTTGTAGGGGTTCACTAAAGGGGTTAACTAGTGGGACAGTTTTATAGGGCGGGTCGTTACGGATGCGGCGATACCAAATATGTGTACTTTTATTGTGTTTTTTTTTATTTACATACAGAAATGAATTTATTGGGGAATATTTTTTTTTGAGGATTTTTTTAAATTATTTTTACAGATATTTATTTTATTTTTTTTTACATTTTTACTTTGTCCCTCCTGGTATATAGTGCCGGGTGTCAGCTGTGATAATCCCCAGTGAGCGCAGCTGATCGCGATGACGTACTATCCCGTCCATGGTCAGACGGGCCCAGGTCACCTGGACGGGATAGTATGTCCGATGGCAGAAAGGGGTTAAAATGGCAGGTTTTTGGGATGTAAAAATTAATACCAACAATAATTATTTCAAAACCAATATTGACATTAAAGGTGGAAAAAGTTCTGAGATGATTTTTCTTGGAATGGTTACCACAATAATGGGAGACCATGCATGGATTAATACTACTGGTGGACACTGGCAGCAAAGGGACCCTGGGCATGAATAATATGAGCCCTTTGTAGCCCAAAAGCTCATCATAATGTCCAATTTCACCTGCTTTGGAGGTTGTGGTGGCCTCCTTACCTCTTAGGCCACTCTGCAACAGCACAGGTTGCACAAATGATATGTCTGCCCATGATTTAAAGATAATTTGCGGTGTAATGGCTCATCTCTAAACCTAAGCTTTCTGTAACTTTCTGTATAAAATGGATTAGATTGAGGAGCATAGTCTGGGATCATAATATTCTTGATAGTGAGTCATCAGCCAATAAAGCATATCTATGTTCTTGAAAATCAGTCGTGAAAGCGTCTGCTGGAAACTGCCAAGGGCTCCACGGTAAGGACAAACTCAATGGACAATAAGGGGCAGTACAGTAACATCCAATGTCGTATGTCTTTATAATTTCGACAGTGAATAAAAAGTTTGAAATAGGTAATTTCAGAGCTATTCATCAGTCAAGTTTTTAGCCATGACTAGTGTTGAGCATTCCGATACCGCAAGTATCGGGTATCGGCCGATATTCGCGTTATCGGAATTCCGATACTTAATTCCGATACTTTTTCAATATCGTATACCGGAATCGGAAGTTCCCATAATTCTTTGAGAGGCAATGTGATTTTAGTCAGCCAATGAGGAATCCTACGAAGTGTGGGCACATCCTGTAATGATGCGGTCATCTTAACTAATGGCATGGCTGTGATTGGCTGCTGAAATGATGTCAGAATGCACTATAAAAGGCGCCGCAGCCATTTTAGCGTCACTGTGCTGTGAACTCAGTTAGGGACAGAACGCTGCTGTGCTGACTCTGAGGGACAGTTAGATATTGCGATTTTGTGTACTACTGTGCTTGAGGCAGGCTAGTTTACCAACCGCTGTGTAAAGCTTCATTTTGCCAGTGTTGTTTTAACAGCTCTGTGCAAGGTGTGTGTGTGACAGTGCAGGTGACGCTGCAGTTTGCTCTGCATCCACCGCTGTTTGTAGGCATCTGCACGTGTCACTTTTTTTTTTTTTTTTTTATTTTATTTAGTGGAATTGGTGCAGCTCCATTATATTAGAAAAAAAATCAAATCTATTAGTGTGACGCGCTTCCATCCGTATACAATACATTGGTTGCAAACACTATAGAAGTACAGAAAGGAGCTTTTCACAGATTGTGGACAGTTGTGTTTCAGTGTTCACTTCAGTCTGTGTTTTTTTACTTTTTTGAGTGCAGATCACGCTCCAGTTACTTGTTCAAGCACTGCTGCTTGTACTCTGCTGAGCGTGTCTCAGTGGCTCATCCTTTTCATTTATCTCCAATTGGTTCTGCTACATTCCATTTAAAATAAATCTAATCTATTAGTGTGACGCGCTTCCATCCGTATACAATACATTGGTTGCAAACACTATAGAAGTACAGAAAGGAGCTTTTCACAGATTGTGGACAGTTGTGTTTCAGTGTTCACTTCAGTCTGTGTTTTTTTACTTTTTGAGTGCAGATCACGCTCCAGTTACTTGTTCAAGCACTGCTGCTTGTACTCTGCTGAGCGTGTCTCAGTGGCTCATCCTTTCATTTATCTCCAATTGGTTCTGCTACATTCCATTTAAAATAAATCTAATCTATTAGTGTGACGCGCTTCCATCCGTATACAATACATTGGTTGCAAACACTATAGAAGTACAGAAAGGAGCTTTTCACAGATTGTGGACAGTTGTGTTTCAGTGTTCACTTCAGTCAGTGTTTTTTACTTTTTTGAGTGCAGATCACGCTCCAGTTACTTGTTCAAGCACTGCTGCTTGTACTCTGCTGAGCGTGTCTCAGTGGCTCATCCTTTTCATTTATCTCCAATTGGTTCTGCTACATTCCATTTAAATGAATCTAATCTATTAGTGTGACGCGCTTCCATCCGTATACAATACATTGGTTGCAAACACTATAGAAGTACAGAAAGGAGCTTTTCACAGATTGTGGACAGTTGTGTTTCAGTGTTCACTTCAGTCTGTGTTTTTTACTTTTTTGAGTGCAGATCACGCTCCAGTTACTTGTTCAAGCACTGCTGCTTGTACTCTGCTGAGCGTGTCTCAGTGGCTCATCCTTTTCATTTATCTCCAATTGGTTCTGCTACATTCCATTTAAAATAAATCTAATCTATTAGTGTGACGCGCTTCCATCCGTATACAATACATTGGTTGCAAACACTATAGAAGTACAGAAAGGAGCTTTTCACAGATTGTGGACAGTTGTGTTTCAGTGTTCACTTCAGTCAGTGTTTTTTACTTTTTTGAGTGCAGATTATTATTATTATTATTATACATTTATATAGCGCCATTTATTCCATGGCGCTTTACATATGAAAAGGGAAAAATATAGACAGATACAATAAACATGTGCTAGACAAGGGACACACAAGTACAGAAGGAGAGAGGACCCTGCCCGCGAGGGCTCACAGTCTACAGGGATGGGTGAGAATACACTAGGAGAGGGTAGAGCTGGTCGTGCGATGGTTCAGTAGACTGAGGATCATTGCAGGTTGTAGGCTTGTCGGAACAGGTGGGTCTTCAGGTTTTTCTTGAAGGTCTCCGTTGTTGGTGAAAGTCTGATGATTTTGCGGCAGGGAGTTCCAGAGTATGGGGGAAGCCCGGGAGAAGTCTTGTATGCGGTTGTGGAAGAAGAGATGAGGGGGGAGTCGAGAAGGAGATCTTGAGAGGATCGAAGGTTGCGTGTAGGTAGGTAGCGGGAGACCATGTCACAGATGTATGGAGGAGAAAGGTTGTGGATGGCTTTGTATGCCATGGTTAAGGTTTTGAACTGGAGCCTCTGGGCAATAGGAAGCCAGTGAAGGGCCTGGCATAGTGGGGAGGCTGGGGAATAGCGGGAAGACAGGTGGATTAGTCGTGCAGCAGAGTGTAGGATGGACTGGAGTGGTGCCAGAGTGCTAGAGGGGAGGCCAGACAGTAGGAGGTTGCAGTAGTCGAGGCGGGAGATGATAAGGGCGTGCACTAGTGTTTTTGTGGTTTCATGGTTGAGGAATGAGCGTATCCGGGAAATATTTTTGAGTTTGAGGCGGCAGGAGGTGGCGAGGGCTTGGATATGTGGTTTGAAAGAGAGGGCAGAGTCGATGATCACCCCAAGGCACCGAGCATGTGGGACTGGGGAAAGCGAGCAGCCATTGACATTGATGGATAGGCCTGGTGGAGGGGTAGAATGAGGTGGGGGAAAGATGATGAATTCTGTTTTGTCCATGTTCAGTTTGAGAAAGCGAGCAGAAAAGAAGGCTGAGATAGCAGACAGACACTGTGGGATTTTGGTCAGTAGGGAGGTGAGGTCAGGTCCAGATAGGTAGATCTGCGTGTCATCGGCATAGAGGTGATACTGCAAGCCATGGGATTGTATGAGCTGTCCCAGGCCGAAGGTGTAGATGGAGAAGAGTAGGGGTCCTAGGACTGAGCCTTGGGGAACACCGACAGACAGGGGGCGAGGTGAGGAGGTGGTGTGTGAGAGGGAGACACTAAAAGTTCGGTCTGTTAGGTATGATGAGATCCAGGATAGGGCCAAGTCTGTGATGCCAAGAGATGAGAGAATCTGTAGGAGGAGGGAATGGTCTACGGTGTCAAAGGCAGAAGATAGGTCCAGGAGAAGGAGGACAGAGTAGTGTCGCTTGCTCTTGGCGGTTAGTAGGTCGTTGGTGACTTTAGTTAGGGCAGTTTCAGTTGAGTGATGCGGTCGAAAGCCTGATTGTAACCGGTCAAAGAGGGAGCAGGAGGAAAGGTGGGAGGACAGTTCAAGATATACATGCTGTTCCAGTAGTTTTGAGGCGAAGGGGAGAAGAGATATCGGGCGATAGCTAGACGCTGAGGATGGGTCGAGGGAGGGCTTTTTGAGGATCGGGGTGATTGAGGCATGTTTGAAGGATGAAGGAAAGACACCATTTGTAAGTGAAAGGTTGAAGAGGTGTGTGAGAGTAGGGATGAAGACTGTGGCAAGGTTAGGGATGAGGTGGGACGGGAGTGGGTCAAGCGCGCAAGTGGTGAGGTGTGATCTTGACAGGAGAGTGGAGAGCTGATCTTCTGTCATGGTGGTGAAGCTGGTTTTGGAAGAACAGGGCTGAGTGGCTAAGAGGGGCATTGGGGGCTGCGGGCCAAAGCCTTCTCTGATAGTATCAGATCACGCTCCAGTTACTTGTTCAAGCACTGCTGCTTGTACTCTGCTGAGCGTGTCTCAGTGGCTCATCCTTTTCATTTATCTCCAATTGGTTCTGCTACATTCCATTTAAAATAAATCTAATCTATTAGTGTGACGCGCTTCCATCCGTATACAATACATTGGTTGCAAACAATATAGAAGTACACAAACGGGCCTTTCACAGCTACTGAACATGGGTTTTTAATTTTTAACTAAAATATGTATTTTTTCAAATGACACAAATATAAGTAATGTTGAAGAGGAATAGTCCTACATCCATTGTTTGCACAATATTACAGGTGTACATCATGTCCCTTAATCAACAATGTATTATTATATTTACTTGTATGCTTTTATTTAAAAGCCAAGAACACAGAAGGATAACCTTCGCACTGCAGCTGTTGTCAAAGTTCAACCCACATTATGCACTTCCAACATTGCAGCATTTGAGGCATGATGTGAGTTGGATTGGTCAAAGTTATGGAGTGAGAAGGTTCACCATCAGTACCCTATAGCATAAGTATGCTTTTGTGTTAGCATTTGTGTTAGACATGTGGATATCTGCCATAATATGTCACAATTATTTAGTTACAGATTTGTTACCAACACTAATCATTGAATGGTTTTAAATTTGACGTTTCACTTGTTTACAGCTTAGAAATAAGGGTGTAGCCTGATATCTATGTGTAGCACTAGCCACTTTAACATGTCATGTTTTTTTAAACATGTGTAGCTAGGTAGCAGTAATTTTTGCCGGACACACAGCAGGGGAACAGCAGGCGTTACTGAACCCCACTATCACTATAGCTTGTGTATTGGTCTGTGGACACGACACTTCTGAGCAGCAACTGGCAGTGTTGTAGCCCAGGGAGTATAGCTCAGGTGGTAGAAAGATGAACATAACAGGAGACATGGAAAACGTTGCCAACCAGTTAGTTAATCTGAAACCGGACAGGCAAATTCAGGCGAGATCCATGCCTAGTTCATTTTCAGAAAAGTAAGCCGTTCTACATTATCGTAGGATAGTCGCATGCAACGGTCTGTTAGTACACCACCTGCAGCAGTAAAGACGCGCTTCGATAATACACTGGCAGCAGATCAAGCCAGCACCTCCAATGCATACTGGCTAAGCTCTGGCCATGTATCCAGCTTAGAGACACAAAACTTGAATGGGGAAGAGCCATCTGAGAGTACACTGAGAGGGCAAGACATGTAGTCTGTAACCATCTTACGGAAATGTTGCCTCCTGCTGACTGGAGCCGTCTCGGATGGTGTAGACATTGGTGGCGCTGCCACAAAACTTCGACACATTTGGAACATACTGTTCTTGCCCTGTGCAGAGGCGCTGCTTGTGCTCCCTCTTGTTGCAGAGCTGTCTCCACTGCCTCGACGCACAGAGCTGCTTTGTAAATCAGTAGCAGCAGCAGTGCTCTCGGCTGGAATGGAGAACATTATGGATTGCACCAGTGTGTCTTGGTACTTCCGCATTTTACGCTCCCGGTTCAACGGTGTGATGAGGCTTTGTAAGTTGTCCCGGTAGCGAGGGTCTAGGAGGGTGTACACCCAATAATCAGACGTGGTGTGAATGTGTTCGATGCGGCGGTCGTTTCTCAGCCACTGCAGCATGAAATCAACCATGTGCTGCAGACTCCCAACTGGCCAAGAAACGTTGTCCCCTGCAAGAGGCGTCATCTCCGCCTGCTGTGCATCACCCCACCCTTGGTCTACATACTGACTAGAGCATTGTCTACCTCCCTCTGGAGCGATGTCTTCCTCCTCCATTGACTCCTCCTCATCCTCCTCACAAAGTCCTTCAAATACATATAAATTTACAAAATTTAAAACTCAAAATTTAAAAACATTGTATCATAATTCTGTAACATCAGTTTATGGAAACACAATAGCATTACAAAAGGATAGACAAAAACTGTACATTATGTGCTTTGTAAATACATTAAAAGTTTGTAATGGTTATGAAAATATAGACAGCGACTCTGGAGGTTCAATTGTTGATACAGCATGGTACTTTGAAAGTCCTCCAGCCCTTTGTGAGGAACCACGTTGCGCTGACTGTCCAGAAGGTGATGGAATTTGTGACTCCTCATCCTCCACCTCTTCCAAAACCTCATGCCTTAGTGCTTGCAGTGTTTTTTGAAGCAGGCAGATAAGGGGGACAGTCAGGCTGACTAGTGCATCATCTGCACTCGCCATCCGCGTTGACTCATCAAACGCACGCAAAACGTGGCAGATATCCTTCATAGAGTTATTCGCCACTCATTACACTGGCAGTGGCTGCCCATTCATTATAGGATCCAATTCTAATTACTGGTTCTCACCAACAAAGCTCTCCACAGCGCAGCACCCCCCTACATCTCCTCCCTTATTTATATTTATCGGCCTAACCGACTGCTGCACTCTGCAAACGACCTTCGACTAACCTCTGCACTAATCCGTACCTCCCACTCCCAACTCCAAGACTTCACCCGCGCTGCGCCAATCCTCTGGAATGCTCTACCCCAAGAAATTAGGACTATCCGCAATTTGGATGGTTTCAGGCGCTCCCTCAAAACACATTTGTTCACAGTGGCCTATCACATTCACTAATCAAAGTCATTCTATGTGTAATTCTGTGTGTGTAGCCCATTCACTATCTCCATGCATCCCTCACTTCCTTAAAATGGCTGGACCATCATTGTAAAAACACCATTGTATATAAACACCTGTACTTTGTATCTCCCACACCTCATTGTAGATTGTAAGCTTTCACCAGCAGGGGCGGCTGATTTTGCTTTAATTATTGTATTGTTAACGTTGTTACTTATGACTCGTGTTTTGAAACTGTTAAACTGTAAAGCACTGCGGAATATTATGGCGCTATATAAATAAATAATATTATTATTCTTATTATAGAGGCCCACTCAGTAGTGGTGAAGTGTGAACGGCGCAAATTGCGAGTTGACTGCGCCTGATGCAGCTGATAGTCCATTACTGTTGGCTGCTGCTCACACAACCGCTCCAACATATGTAACGAGGAATTCCACCTGGTGGGTACGTCACATATGATGCGATGTTCATGAAGGTGAAATCTGCGTTGCAGAGCTGCAATCAGCGATCTGGCCATGCTGGAACGTCGCAAGTGAGCGCACTCTAGGCGGACCTTGTGCAGCAGTGCATCAAGATCCGGATAGTCCCTCAAAAAACTCTGCACGACCAAGTTGAGCACATATGACAGACATGGTATGTGAGTGAGGTTGCCAAGGCCCAGAGCTGACACCAGATTTCGGCCATTGTCACACACTACCAAGCCTGCCTGTAGATTCTCTTCCAAAAACCACACGTCGCTCTCCTGCTTTATGGCATTACAGAGCTCCTGCGCTGTGTGGCTAAGATTCCCCATGGAAATTAATTTCAGGATGGCCTGTTGACATTTGGACACGGCTGTGCTCATATCGGTCGCAACAGGTAAACGTTCACGGGTCCATGTGGAGGTAGACCGTGACGGCTCCTGCAGCGATGATTCTGAGGAACTGGAATAGGAGGAGGAATCAATGTGTACAGACTTGATTCCTGCAATCCTTGGAGTTGGCAGAACACGTACAGCGCCACTCGCAAGATCAGTACCCGGCTGCACAACATTGACCCAATGGGCAGTGAGGGAAAGGTATTGTCCCTGGCCATGGGTGTTAGAACCCTCTTGTTAGGTTTTGTTTCAGTTTGCTGGTCACATGACCTTTTTTCCCTATTTAGTCTGGCTCCGCCCTTCTGGCTTTGCTTGACTTCATTGTATTATCTACTGTTAAGCTAGCCGGGTGCTTAGGTGCCTTAATCTGTCAGTTTTGCTTGATGTTAGGATCACAAAGTATTTATTTTTCTGTTTAATTATCCATGCTACAATTTATGTTAGGAGGTGTCCACCTTTTCTCACAGTCCCTAGATCTTGTAGGGATTACTCCCTCGCAACTATAGGTCTTCGTTCACACTAGATGAGGACTTTAGCGGGTCTGGTCGCAGGATCAGGTTCCCCGTTACATCGTAGGGATTCAGCTTAGTTGTATTGTAGGGACAGAATTCCCTTCTTTCCTTACTGGTTGTAGCAGATCATAACAATGGGTACTGGTCCACGCATCGGTGGTCAGGTGGACCTTGCTACTGAGGGCTTTTAGTAGCGCATGTTTAATTTTTCCCTCAACATGCTTTTGCAGACCAGGGACGGCTTGCCTGCTGAAATGAAATCGGCTTGGCACATTGTATTGTGGGATTGACAATGATATTCAGTTACGGAAACTGTCTGTCTCCACCAGCCTGAATCACAGCATTTCAAGGGACAGGAGTTTTGCAATGCCAGAATTCAGAGCCTGTGCTCGTGCATGGTTTGCGGAGTATGGCCGTCTTTTATCCCATGCCTGTGCTACCGATGGCTGTTTTGTGGCCTGGGAGTGTGAGGATGACAGGGAACTTGCTGCTGTGTGTGGAATAACAGTTTGTCTCTGGACAACAGTGGCCGAGGTTCTTCCATGGCGATCCTGTGAGGAAGCATAACCAGCTGTGTGTGAGCTCGATGAAGAGGCTTCAACACAACCTGAAGATGTAGGTGCTGCTGTAGGTTGGCCTACATCTCTAGTGTGTCTTTGTAACTCAACTACGTGCTTTGTCCGCACATGTTTCCACATATTTGTGGTATTGAGGTGACTGACACTTTTAGCTATTTTTAATTTTTAATTACACAGCTTGCATTTCACATAGCAAATATCATGTGCAAGTGTGTGAAAAAAGGACCACGCAGTGCAAGTCCTGGGAGCGCACGTTTTGACTTTTGGAAGACAACTGCTCCGAACAGGTGCCAAACTGGAGGCTACAGGCAACCGAGTCTGCAGCCTAACTCTCCCTCCTGTTTGTACCGTTGGGGCAATGTCTTCCTCTATCTTCCTTCTATCACTAACCATTTCTCTAGGCCTCTCCCAGCTTTCAACCAAAGTACTGGTTCTCACCCACAAAGCTCTCCACAGTGCAGCACCCCTCCTACATCTCCTCCCTCATTTCTATCTATCGGCCTAACCGACTGCTGCGCTCTGCAAACGACTTTCGACTAACCTCTGCACTAATACGTACCTCACACTCCCGACTCCAAGACTTCTCCTGCTCTACGCCAATCCTCTGGAATGCTGTACCCCAAGAAATTAGGACTATCCACAATTTGCATGGTTTCAGGCGCTCCCTCAAAACACATTTGTTCAGAGCGGCCTATCACATTCACTAATCAAAGTCATTCTATGTATTCTGTGTAAGTGTGTGTGTGTCTCTAGCCCATTCACTATCTCCATCCCTCAGTCCCTTAAGATGGCTGGAACATCATTGTAAATGCACCATTGTATATAAACACCTATACTTTGTATCTCCCCCATCTCATTGTACATTGTAAGCTGTCACGAGCAGGGGCGACTTATTTAGCTTAAATTATTGTATTGTTAACGTTGTTACTTATGACTTGAGTTCTGAAACGGCTAAACTGTAAAGCGCTGCGGAATATGATGGCGCTATATAAATAAATATTATTATTATTCCTCTGAGCTGCTCCCACCACCTTCCTGTTCCTCATGCCATGTTGGGTCTTGGACCTCATCATCTCCACTACCCTCTTCCAACACCTGCTGTTGGGTGGTCTGGCCAGCACCATGCTCAACAGAAACTGGCACCTGGGTCTCATCATCATCAGATGCGTTCTGCGGTGTGCTGACCATCGGCACTGTCTCACCCGCCTCTTCAGATTCAGAGAGACACAGCTGTTGCGCATCACTGCATACTCCCTCTTCACATTACAGAATGCTGCTTGGCTGGGCCCCTGTTTGCAAGCCAATAGATTCTGAGAACAGAAGCAGACACTCAGCTGGCTCCTGTACAGAACTCTCTGACTGCCTGGGCAATTTGCCAGGCGGTGAAGAGACAGATGGTTGCCCAACAGTGCTGTGGTCCTGAGAGGAGGTGGAAGCAATTGAAGTCGATGCATTGGCTGACATCCAAACAACAACGGCTTCAATTTGTTCTTCCCGCAGCAGGGGGGTACTCCGAGCTCCTACAAAAGTGCGCATAAAGGAACGCTCACGGAGAAAACTGGTGGATGCTGTGTCACTGGGGGCCGCAGCAGCCACAGAATCCCCATGTCCTCTCCCTGAAGAAACTCCACGACCACGTGCCTTACTCCCTGCCTTCTTCATCTTGGTAGATTGATAAAGAAACTCTGAAAAGTTATAAGGTCTAAGTGTGGTTATTCCGCAGAGACTGCAGTGAACACTGCACACAACTGTTCACTACCCAATGCGTCTCAGCAGGAAGGCAGTCTGTGCGTCAAAACAAAGGCACAAGCATACATCCATGTACCCTGTTTATAAAGCTATATAAAAAAAATTATGTAGTAGTGACGCACACTTTATTGAGGTACAGTATTACATCGCCATTCACCATCTGTGGCTATGCAGTCTCATCTATATATACCTTATCTATCTGTTGTCATGCTTCCAAGTCGACAGTCACAGTCAGCCATAAATAGCAATTTTCACTATGCACTATGCACTTTTGAAAGGTTATGTTTGTTAATAAAAATGATTATTGCCACATATTATGAGTATTACATGATGGAAATTGTATAATTTTGTATAAAATATTTAGTGACATTATTCAGCAAATGGAACATTTTAGTAATATCACAGATAACTTGTAATGCTGATGATGTTTTGAAGTCAGACATTCATTGTCTATACAATAAAAATGGTGTACATACTGTTACTTATCCATCATTAATGGATTCAGATATGTACTTGTATGCTTTTATGTACAACCGTATAGCAGATTCCTTAACTAATTTATTTTGTGGTTTGCATTGCTGTTCAACATGTTAATGTATGTGTTTATGTTTGTCAATTCTTTATTTATCTAGATATTAGTTTAAATGAAATCATCATCTTATGGTAGTAAAGGTTATCTTTCTCTTGTTTGAAGTATAGACATTTAAAATTGACAGGTAACAAGGAAATTACTTGATCTAGTATTTAAACATCCTCCTTGACCCTGGGCTCCAACACCGCCAGTTGTTGCTCGGAAGTGCTGTTAGCACAGTCAACACTTGCTCCTGTGTTAATGGGGTTCAGTAACGTCAGCTGGTCCTCGGTTGTGCCATTGGCTCTTTTCCTTCTGCTGCCCTCCGGGTTCCAGCACAGTCAGCTGGTCCTCGTTACTTGCATTGGCTCTTGTACCTTCTGCTACCCGTCCGGGTTCCAGTACCGTCAACTGGTTCTCCGCAGTGCCTTTGGCCTAGGTGCCTCCATCTCGGTATCCGAGTTCCAGCAACGTCTGCTGGTCCTTGGTAGTGCTTTGGAGCACAGGTACCTCCTGCTTAGTAACCGTGTCCCAGTAACGTCAGCTGGTCCTCGGTTGTGCCATTGGCTCTTTTCCTTCTGCTGCCCCTCCGGGTTCCAGTACCGTCAACTGGTTCTCCGCAGTGCCTTTGGCCTAGGTGCCTCCATCTCGGTATCCGAGTTCCAGCAACGTCTGCTGGTCCTTGGTAGTGCTTTGGAGCACAGGTACCTCCTGCTTAGTAACCGTGTCCCAGTAACATCAGCTGGTACAAGATTGTGCTACAAATACAAGATACGGAACAAGAGACACAAGAACAATAAGCAGAAGATCTAAAAGCAGAAGAACATGAAGTATAAGACCAAAATGAAGAGCAAAATATATGCTCTAAATTCTAAGCAGAAGAAGACTAAGCAGTGTATGGGGGTGAGTCCGTTCCTCCTCGTGGTGCCCCTGGAAAATGCCTGCTGCTGCAGGCTAAACTGAACACGGACAAATACTGTTGTAATTTAAATCTTTTGTGACAGCAAGAACGGAAGGATGAAAAATTCATACTTTGACAGATTACAAGTACAGGATTCTCTGTCACAAATAAGAATATGATGAAGAAGATGAAGCAGAATATGAATAAGAATAATAGTTTAATAAGAAGAATATGAGTAATGTTAAAAAGATGAATAGCAAGAAGTTTAAGAAGAAGATAAAGAAGGTGAAGATGAAGAATAATTTGATGAAAAAGATGATGCTGCAGAAGATTATGAAGGAGAAAGTGTGTGAAAAGTTAAAAAGGTGAAGATGAAGAGCATGGAAGTTGTGTAATATACATATTTGCCTAAATATAAAAAACGTTAACATTGTCAATTTCTTCGTCAATCCGAACATCTTTAAAAAAAAAATATTTATGCTATTCCATTTGATTGGGTTAAACATCTATGCCTTTAATGTCTCCTCAACCTTCCCCAATACATTCTACATTACTCTTTCTTGTTTTCCTTCATGTACAATTAACCAACAAGGCAAGAATGGGTTTTTTTTAATTTCGATATTTTGTTCCCATAGACTTACATGGGACTTCCGGTATCGGTATCGGGTATCGCCGATATTTTAGTGATATCGGCGATACCATTCCGATTCCGATACTTTAGGATATCGGAAAGTATCGCTCAACTCTAGCCATGACACTAGAAGATGATTGCAAATTGAAACAGAATGCAACATTTCTCCTATATAAGTTATATAATATTAAATATACTTCAAACTAGCGAAAGGTTATATTTTAAAATGGAATACAGCATTTTTTTAACCTTTCCATGAAATATGTTCTTAACCATATAATTCAGCTTTGAAAAATATTTCATTTGTTTACATAGTTGACCGGAGTTTAAGGTCATCTTAATTATCCTGTAAGTAGAGAAACTGTGAGGGATAGAAAATGTATTTCTATATTTAAAGTAGTGTGAATAATGTATGTATGAGAGTCTACTGACAGACAGTTGCAAACAAAATTATTCAAACCCCACTGCATTAAGGTTTACTAGCAACATTTACAAATTTTCTGCTGTTATCAATAAACCAACCAGAAGTGCTTTCTCCAAATTCAACACAAAGGCTCAATTCATTATTGTATTTGGGAATTTTTTATGTAGTTTTTAGTATTTTATTCCAGATTTTCATTTGTGCCTAATTCTTTTAAATTGTGCCTTGTTTAAAGTCACTTTTTTTTATTAAGTTCACCATTGCAACCGAAGTTTGGGATTTCTAGATGTTTTAGTCAGATTCACTATTTGCAAAATCGCGCATTTTTTGTACTCTAGTGCTCCTTAGAGTGATTTTATGTAATTGTTGCTGCAATTTTTGAGACAGTTCACAGACAACAAGAAGATGATTTTTGCCTTTGCGCAAAATTCATGAACAATGGGTGCTAGTTTGAAGAATTTGGCACAAAAAAAATTAAAATGAACATCAGAAGAAAAAAGCTACTTAAAAAAATGCAAATAGTAAATCGGGGCCAAAGCGCTATTTTTCTGACTGCAGTCTCAGAATTATGCACGACCTATACACAATCCAGAAACTCTGCAATCTTCTCTGAACCAAAGAGCATTTAAAATGAATTGAAGGTAAATGAAAAAATGTTCTCTGGTCAGATGAATCAATAGGTGAAATTCTTAATGGAAACAATCGATGCCACGTCATGTGGGTTCAAAAGCCTGTATTATCTGATGGTATGGAACTGCATTAGCACCTAGGCATGGGCAACTTACACATTTACACTTACACATGAAAGTAACTATTAATGCTGAGCATTATATAGAGGTTTTAGAAAATATGCTCTAATAAGGGCTACCACAGAACTTTTCCATATAACGATGAAGAATAAGGCACTGGGTAGCATCCATGAAACAAATATGATAATAATGGATACAGTCTAGAGATGAGCGAGCACTAAAATGCTCGGTTGCTAATTGTTCAAACCGATCAATTCCTAATACTTGCATGCTCGTTTCGAGTAACGAGTATAATGGAGTCAATTGTAAAGCCGAGCTTTTTTCAGCAGACCCTACAAGGAGGTCTTGGGGGCAGTGAAAATGTTCAACTGGATGGGAAAAGTGCTGACTGGAAGGAGAACAACATGGGGAAGACCCCTGGAAGCATCTCTGACTCCCAGATTGCTGCTGAAAACAATGGTGTCACATATTTACTCCACTTTAAGGAGTGATAATAAAACATTCCAAGCTGACGAGAAATTGCATTTTTCAGGAAAAAAAAATGGTAAGAAACATTTTTTCATGAATAATGACTTGTAAATAAGGCAAAATTTAAAAAGGATGTAAAACAATCTAATTCAAGTAAACCAAAATTGATTTTTTTAAATAAAAAAATAGGAAATTTTAGTGTAATTTATGAAGGAAGCAAGATCTGCTAAAAATAAGGGACTCAGATACACCCTGTGCTAGACATAAAGGAGCGCCTCATACTCATTCTGTTCAAACTGTCACGTATTGGTACTCCTAGACTCATAAAGCCTATGCACATTTGAGAGTTATATGCCAAGGAAATGTACTCCAGTCCATGGAAAAGTCTGTGGGTGAGCAATAATACATTTTGAACAAGTTTTTTGAGGGTTTTATACCAATGAAATCTACTCCAGACCAGAGAATAGTCTATGGGTAAGAAATATAATACCAGTAAGGGTTTGTGCACACATTAAGTAAAATTTCTGCACCAGTTCTGCATCTCTTGGCAGGAAAAACGCGGCTGCGTCTTTGATTGATTTGAGTGAAGTCAATGGTGAAAAATGCAGGGCATAGATTTGACATGTAACAGATTATTTTCTGCACCAAATCTGCAAGTCAAAAATATTCAACGTGTGCATAAGGCTATGTGCACACGTTCAGGAATCTTTGCAGAAATTTCCTGAAAAAAACGCCTTTTTCCCAGGAAATCCGGATGCATTTTTATCGCGTTTTTTGCACATTTTTTTTGCGCTTTTACTGTGTTTTTTACCGCGATTTTTTCCTGAACATTCTAGGTCAATAATATAGTGGGAAATATGCAAATTTACAGCAAAATTAATAAACATGCTGCGTATTTTACCGCGATGCGTTTTTTGTGCGGAAAAAATGCACCATGTGCACAAAAATAGCAGAATGCATTCTAATAATAAGATGCTTACTGCATGCGTTTTTAAAGCATTTTTGCCACGGAAAATCGCGGAAAAAAATGCGAAAAACGCGCAAAAAATCCTGAACGTGTGCACATAGCCTCAGGGTGCCAAGGAAAAATAAACTTTGCAAATTGGTAAGTCTTACCCATCAAATTTGTTCCTTTAGGCTTAAGGATTCACCATGTAAAATATGTTGACATTAAATTTAGATTTACCACTTGCTCTAGGCATGTGAATTGTTCCATGTTTATCATTTTCCACAATATTGTACACACAGTAACCACTAAAATTTAATCACTAACATTTAAAAAATAAAAATTCACCCCATTGAAAATTAAAGGGTTAAAAAAATAAAATATACACACATTTGGTATCGCCACGTTAAGAAACGCCAATCTATCAAAATCTAAGATCAATTAATCTGATCAGTAAACGGAATAACATACCATATATAACGCGGGATATGCATGGCAATAAATACTAAGCAAACATTTAAAACTGCAATATGATGTGCCATTGAGCAACCAGTAAATGATAACTAATCTTAAAAACAGAAAATTATAAAATATCTATGACCAAAAAGGAACAAAATTAGGAGGTAAGACCTTCAAAAACTTGATACATAATTTTTACCATGCATTTCCTTGGCACCCTAGTGTGCATGATATGTCAGATTTCTAATTCACTTTGCTGACATTAGGATTTGTCACAAATCCATGCAGAAAAAACGTGACAAAGAAGCACCAAATATGCAACGTGTGCACACAGTCTATAGTTTGAAAATGTTTTTGAGGGTTATATAGCAACAAAATGTACTCCAGACCAATGAACAGTCTATGGGTGAGCAATATAATAACGATACATTTTTGAAGTTTTTTGAGGCTTTTATAGTAACGAAATGTACCCAAGAATATGTAATATAATACCAATAAATTTTGAACAAGTTTTTTGAGGCTTGTATAGCAATAAAATGTACCCAAGAATATATAATACCCTATGGATGAGCAATATAATACAGATACATTTTTTAAAAAGTTTTTTGGGGCTTTTATAGCAACCACATGTACCCAAGAAGATTTTTTGAGGGTTATATACCAATGAAATGGACTGCAGTGCACGGAATAATCTATGAGTGATTTATACAATAATATAACATTTTGAACAAGTTTTTTGAGGGATATATAACCTTGGTGGTTACAGGATGCAGTATTGGTGTGACCTATACAGAACTCAATTTTGACTGAGAAAACAGGTGTGCAAAATACCCCCAGTAATCTGTGACTAACACTTCGTGAACTAGACAGTCACAAAGTTGAATGTTTAGATATTCTTTTAATTTTCTTTGTTCTGTTTTTTATCACAATTCTTCCAAAAATGACTGAGCAAGAAATGCTAGGTACACGGTACTCCTAAAAAACAGCAGGTAGCAGTGTTGGTGTGACATTGAAGTGAAGTGTACAGTGAAGGAAAATTATTTGATCCCTTTCTGATTTTGTAAGTTTGCCCACTGACAAAGACATGAACAGTCTATAATTTTAAGGGTAGGTTAATTTTTACATTGAGAGATAGAATATCAAAAATAAAATCCAGAAAATCACATTGTATAAATTATATAAATTTATTTGCAATTTGCAGTGAGAAATAAGTATGTGATCCCTCTGGCAAACAAGACTTAATACTTGGTGGCAAAACCCTTGCTGGATAGCACAGCAGTCAGACTTTTTTGTAGTTGATGAGGTTTGCGCACATGTCAGGAGGAATTTTGGTCCACTCCTCTTTCCAGATCATCTCTAAATCATTAAGATTTTGAGGTTGTCGCTTGGCAACTTGGAGCTCAAAGCAACTCCCTCCATAAGTTCTCTATGGGATTAAGGTCTGGAGACTGGCTAGGCCACTCTATGACCTTAATGTGTTTCTTTTTGGGCCACTCCTTTGTTGAGTTGACTGTATGTTTTGGGTCGTTGTCTTGCTGGAAGACCCAGCCACGACCCATTTTTAATGTCCTGGCAGAGGGAAGGAGATTGTCACTCAGGACTTTACGGTAGATGGCTCCATCCATTCTCCCACTGATGCTGTAAGGTAGTCCTGTGCCCTTAGCAGAGAAACACCCCCAATACATCATGTTTCCACCTCCATGCTCGACAGTGGGGATGGTGTTCTTTGAGTCATAGGCAGCATTTTTGTTCCTCCAAACATGACGAGTTGAATTAATGCCAAAGAGCTCGATTTTTGTCTCATCTGACCACAGCACCTTCTCCCAATCACTCATAGAATCATCCAGTTGTTCATTGGCAAACTTCAGACATGTGCCTTTGAGCCGCCCGCCAGGGCCTTGGGGTACTCGGATCTGAGCCTATAGGCTACTATGGGGGATGTCACGGCGACACAGCTCAGTCCGTGGCTCTGGGGCTCATTCTTTAATGTGGGATATTTACAGGTGAATTGAATATTGGTATGGGGATTCCTGACGCCACCTGTGGTGCCTGGTCAGGGTGACCAGCGCTGCAATGCAGTTCCACTGAAGGGTTAATATTGTGCAGCTAGATGTTAAGCCTTCCACATGTAAGGCTGAGAGTCCTTCAGGGCAGACAAATGTGTAGGGATGCAGGACAGACGGGGACCCGGAAGTGAGGGGTAATAAGATGGACACACACACATAAGTCTCTTTCTGTACCTTTACTGAAGATGTTGCAGGTGTTAAGGTAGGATCTAAGTGACCCTTCACGGTTGACCTAGTGATTTCCAAATTAATTCATAGAACGTTGCTAGCAACAAAAATAACCAAACAGACACGTGTTTCCGTCTGGGAGGATCTAGCAAGATTCCTATCCCATATATTATATCATCATCTTTTATAGTATTTAGTGAGCTTGTACTTCAACCAATAGTATAAAACCACGCCTACAACATTTAACCAATGAAAATACAAGAAAATTGACCTATAAGAATTACAGGAAAATTAACCTATAAGAATACAAGAAAATAGGAAACTACATATATGGTCATGTCTACGTAACATAGGAGAGAACAATAACATACTCATTTCTCAAAGCATTCTACAGTGATAAATCCCAAGGTCTCATATCTTGTCCAAACTGGAGCAGTCTGGTTTTATCACAGCCCATAACCTTTACTTAAAATCAGAAAAAACTATTTGGCTCTTTACCAGCCAGAAACTATTGCCTAGTAACAGAATTTATCTCATAAAGACAAGATGGAGTTACAAGCACAAAATGGAGCATTCAGTTTTGATCTTTCTTAATTTAGTCCTTCACATTCCCCCCTAGATAAATTTTGTTAACTTATGTCCAGCATCAGAGGTACTATCCCAAGCTATAAGCTCGAGGGGTACTGGTCTTCACATATCTGATGCCATGTTACCAGACATGGCTGTTGCGGCGTACCCATCCCCCTGTATACTACAATTTACAAATAACAATTTTTGATAACAGTGGTGGAGATCTTTTGAAGATAGCCATGCACTTGGCTTCAACATCTTCATCAGATAACTTCTTGAAATCGGTGTAGAGAAGAGCAGGGGTAACAACACCTTTTGGTATCATTAGCTGTCCAAGTACAGAATTTCCTAATACATACAGAAATACACCAAAAAAACAACAAGTTTTAGTATTACATACATAACAAGAATAAAAACGGCAATATATAACTTTTCAAGATTCCAGCTATCCAACCCCCAATTCCCTTAAACCAATTGGCTGGATTAAAAAGAAAATATCTGCCAGAGACTGGGAATTATTCAACAAATCTCTCAGTCATTTTTCATAATATTATATAAACTTATTATTTAAGAACGGGAAATTTAGGCTATCCCATATAGTAACCAATAATAACATAAAAAATACGAGAAACCAAAACATTATGTCCCCTTTATTTGCTACTGGCTTGTTTAACCAGCTTGCAGTGCGATACGTAGATCCAAGTTGGTCTTCCTTCCAGTTTCACTGACATAGGGGTGATGAGGAGAACTTAATAGGGACCGTCATACAAGGGTTCTAGTCCATATTTTTTGACATGCCTTTTCACAACCACAAAATCATCAGACTTCAAACTAACAAATATCGGTTTCTGCTGAATCTGAAAAAGAAACTAGAGCATAGGTGTTAGCAAGATTTTTACTAAACTGAATAACATGTTGAACAGTACGGTCAGTTTCTTCTAATAACTACTGAGACTGGAAATTTGCAACTGGGGTCCTAGCACCAAACAATATCTCATATAGGGACAGGCCATGTTTTGCAATAGGGGTAATACAAATGTAGTATAGTACAATGGGTAGGAGCTCTGGCCATGGAGCAGTAGTCTCCTGCATCATTTTGGTCAGTTGTCCCTTCAGTGTGTCGTTCAACCTCTCAACTTCCCCCCTGGATTATGGATAGTACGGAGTATGGAGGGCTACAGTGGATCCAAACATTGTCAGAACCTCCTGATACACACGAGAAGAAAAAGCCGGACCTTGGTCACTTTCAACAACTTCTGGAACTCCATATCTGCAGATGACTTCCATCACCAGTTTCTTTGCTGTGGTCTTTGCAGTCATGTTGGTAACAGGGAATGCTTCCGGCCAACTGGAGAACATATCGACAACCACCAGACAATATTCATACCTTCCAGACTTAGGCATTTATGGTCCACCTGGAGCCAGTAGAATTTTTGTACCAGGGCTAGGGCCTGTTTTTTTCCTCGATGTATAGGTCCATATGCCCATGTAGCAATAGCAGAGTACATCCGCTTAGGGAGACACACAAGTTGGTCCTTTTTCAAGAGACCATTGTCCATACGTCCCCCATCAGCCTTCCATTGCTTCACCTCTTCTTTTGGAGATATTCTCTGCATTGTCATTAAGCGGTCTCGCGGGGTCCGACAGAAAACCTCAGTCTGTTGTAGATCATCAAATTCTTGTAGAGTCAGGATCTCTTGCAACTGTTTACGCTGAGAGCGTGTGGTCACCATAGTTGGTATGGTTAGTTCAACGGGCAGAAGAGCAGCAGCCTTTGCTTGCATATCTGCAAATACGTTGCCAATAGTCTGTGAACTGTTCCTAGGGCCGTGCTCCTTGACTTTGATAATGGCCACCTGAGTAGACAATTTGATCGAATCCATAAGAGTTTTAACAGCTTCAGCATTTTTTCACTGGAGTTCCGGCAGTAGTAATAAACCCTCGATTGGCTTATAGAGCTCCAAAATCGTGAGCAACACCAAATACATATCATGAGTCCGTGTATATATTAGCCCGTCTTTGGTCAAAGTACTTGCAGTAGACAGAGCCTGAAGTTCTGCTTCTTGTGCTGACTGTGATGGCGGGAGCGCAGCTGCGTGCACTACAGTGTCCTCTGTGGTAACAGCATATCCCGTGTGGAATCTTCCAAACTCATCAGCATATCTTGAACCATCCGTGTATAACACCAGATCGGGATTTGGAAGTGGATTCTCACTGACATTTGGCGGAGAAGCTGTTTCTTCAGTCAGAAGTTGGGAACAATCATGTTGGAGATAATCCTCATCACTGCCATATTTCTTGGGGACCTACAGTAAAGTAGCAGGGTTGATTGTAGTACAGCGATGCAATTTGATGATACTCAGGCCACGGGGTCGAGGCGGGCCGAATAATAGTCCACTAGTCGTTGCCTATTGCCATGTGATTGTATAAGTACCCCTGCTGCGTGTCCTTCATTCTCAGACACATACAAATGGAACGGTCGAGTATAGTCCGGGATACCCAAGGCAGGGGCGGAAGCAATAAGCCACTTTAATTCAGAGAAGACACGATAAAGGCTTTCCATACAAACCGGTGATCTTTCCTTATAGTTCATTATACCATCTCTTAAGGCATTGTAAAGGGGTTGCATTATGCGGGATGCATCCGGTATCCACTGACAACAATAAGTACATAGTTCATTTTCATCTTTTGGGAAAGGAAGGGAGCTGACAGCTATTTTTCTTTCTTCTGTGAGGTATCTGACACCCTGAAGGAGACAGTGACCCAAAAATATCACTTGACCAAGACAGAACTGAAGTTTTGAGGCCGAAACCCGACAATTCAGATCTGCCAGATGCTTCAGAAGACTAACAATAGCAACATGGCTTCCTGCTCCGTCCATACACACAACAAAAATCATCCACATACTAAAGCAGCGTGACATGGGGGTGGTCAATTGCCAGGGTAAAAGACACTCGTCCATATGTTTTTTTTACAAACTAATTGGGACTATTTAGGGCCCTTTGTGACAGAAATATCCACATCAATTATCCTCCCTGATAAATAAATACAAACAGAAATTAACAATCTTGGTATATTAGAATACTAAAATACACATTGGCAAAATCGATAACTGTGAACCAAGCAGCATCCTGAGATATCTGGAACAAAAGAGTATATATATATTAGACACCACTGGAGTTTCCAGATCAGTAACTGCATTAACTGCCCATAACTTTTGTACCAACCGGTACACAGGGGTTAAGGTGAAGGGGGCTTGAGTTTGCTATGTGGGCACTGATAAGAACTGTCCTTAGAGCTGCAAATGCCTGCTTGCGGACATGGGGGCTAGAACTACTCCTGGCTGGCTTTTTTTTTGCTGATACAGAACAAGCTGAATTCTTCTTTTTTTTTTTTTTTTACTTTTAATACATTGTCCGGAGTGGACAGGGAAAACATACAGGATTACATTCTGGACAGCTTCAGTAAGTAATTGTTGGGACCTAGGCATATTAGTAGGAGTATATCGTGATTTCATTGCATATATTACATATTGACACGGCATCTGTCCTGTTCTGGTTGCTGGGAGCTGTACTATTTCTACCTGGCCATACGTTTGTATATACGAATTAGATTCGTCCTGTATCATGGGTCCGCCTTTCTGTGAAATTGTTGCAGCCAGTCCTCCAGCATAGCAGAGTTGATTATTTGCAGCATTTAATATGGCCCCAACATGCTGCTTCGTAACATCCCCTGTCCCTCTCCTAAAGAGCACATCATGACGGTGGGGTCCAGGAATAACATTGGAATATATTTCCTGAAAATCTTCTCTTTCCTCTGTGTATCCTGTCTCTGACGGGTGAATAAAGTAGGAGGGGGTGGATAGCAGCGACTGGTGCTGCCGATGGCTGATAATAAGTGCCGTCAGCGTTTACCAAGGGAAAAGTTGAGACTACGACACTGCATTACAAATCCACCCAGCATAGTTTTTTTTTTTTTGCAACCCAGGATCTATTGGTGCCCTGGGGTTGAGGGGCACAGAGCTTACAGTCGGGAAAAGAAACTTAATTTCCTGGGGAGGGACCTTATTATCTAGCAGAGAGACCCCTTATTCCAAATCATTTTTAATTATTTGTCTTTCTGGTACTTTCAGTCACTTTCTCAGTTCCTTCCACAAAACATCCAATCTCTGTTATAGTAATAGACAGCTTTCCTTTTTTCATTATAACCATGACACAATCAATCAGAATTCACTTTCTGTTTTCTATCTCCATATCAACGTGCCTTTCTTTCTAACACCTTTGTCTCATAGCATAGGCTTCATTCTCCCGCCCGCAAGAATTCCTTTGCATTTCTCACAGATTTTTTTTTTTTTCTCTTTCGTCTCTGAACCATAAGACAGACAGTATCCAATCCATCACACAAATCCAAACTCTTCTTTAATTAAATATCCTTACTTAAATTGTGCCCAGTCCTAGAGCGGCAATATAGTCTGTCGCACCGGGCCTATCTATCCCCCACAGGGATGGCCCCACAACACGATACTCAGTGAAAGGAGGAGGGCGTCTTAGACTATCCCTCTGGACACCTCTGGTTATATATTATATATTTTATATAACGGAGTTATGCATCCTACCCATCTTCGATCACTTCATCGTGCCTGATTCTAACAGTGATCAGGATTTCAGGATATTTTGACTAAAAAGAGAGTTACAATCACTGGTCATTTCGGGGTGTCCGTCCCTTATGAGGTACGGTTCGAACACTGGGCCCCCAACGGAACTACACCTCTATATGATTCCACCCGAGAATCATCCCACCATCAGGGACAAACCTCAGATCCTCTTTCCAGCAACAAACACAGGAAAACCACACCAAACGGTCAGTCTGAACAGTATAACTGCCAACTTACCATGGTTGTGGGGGTGATCAGTCCCAATTTTCCAGTGCTTATGTCCGGTCCGAGGGTCCTTTGTCTTGTTGTCCTCCGGGGGCAGAGGCGTCCCTATATGGGGGCCCCACGTTTGGCGCCATCTGTTAATGTAGGATCTAAGTGACCCTTCACGGTTGACCTAGTGATTTCCAAATTAATTCATAGAACGTTGCTAGCAACAAAAAATAACCAAACAGACACGTGTTTCCGTCTGGGAGGATCTAGCAAGATTCCTATCCCATATATTATATCATCATCTTTTATAGTATTTAGTGAGCTTGTACTTCAACCAATAGTATAAAGCCACACCTACAACATTTAACCAATGAAAATACTAGAAAATTGACCTATAAGAATTACAGGAAAATTAACCTATAAGAATACAAGAAAATAGGAAACTACATATATGGTCATGTCTACGTAACATAGGAGAGAACAATAACATACTCATTTCTCAAAGCATTCTACAGTGATAAATCCCAAGCTCTCATATCTTGTCCAAACTGGAGCAGTCTGGTTTTATCACAGCCCATAACCTTTACTCTACTTAAAATCAGAAAAAACTATTTGGCTCTTTACCAGCCAGAAACTATTGCCTAGTAACAGAATTTATCTCATAAAGACAAGATGGAGTTACAAGCACAAAATGGAGCATTCAGTTTTGATCTTTCTTAATTTAGTCCTTCACACAGGCACTCCCCGGAGCACTGTAGGGTGAAGGGTGCACATCCAGTTTCCTCCACTGAGTAGGTGTGTGGCCTCCTTTCTCCTTGCCTTTATGTGATAAAGTCTTGGCCTGCTTGTAGTTGGGCCTAGCTTGGCCTCCGTCCTGCACCTGGCTGACCTTGTGATTGGACCTTTTCCCGAAGTATACAGTCCCTGCTTGTAGCATCCTGCTTGCAGGACTCCGTTCGACTGGCCTGGTTACGTGTCAGCTCTGTGGTACTCCTGGGACTTGTAGTCCTCCAGGAACTCCGGTGTTCTCCTAATGGGTCGTGGAGATCCCTATAGGCTCAGACCCTGGTGTCCGGTGGTAATAATTGGGATGAGCTGTATAAGCTCCTCTGTCCCTCACTCGCTTTCCACTCGCCTTTCATCCCACTCGTGTCCTCACACGATCACACACTAGCAGATGGTGGACTGCTTCTCCTTCTTCTTCATCGCTCTCTAAGTGTCGGCACACTTGCTCACTGAGCTGCACTCACTTGACTCAGCTCTGACTAGGCTGGAGTGGCTTTCTTTCCACTTGTACTAGCCTCCACAGGTTTGAACTAAGCTTCAAGCTGCAGACTTCAGGTTCCACAGCTGAACTCTCTCTTTTGAGCTCTGCTCCTCACTTCACCCTCTTAGGTGACTAATGCTTCACTTCACTAGTCTATGAGGTGACACTGCAGGCTGCAGCCCTCTGACTAGACTGTCTCTAGACTGGCTTGTTCTTTCTTTGTCTTCACCTTCCTTATATATGGCTAAACAGCTCCCTCTGGTGGCTCCAGGGATGGGTGAAGGTGTGTGAATGTATATACAGGACCTCTAGTGGTGGTTACCTTCAGTGCACCCTTCTGGAAGATATGGATCCAGTCACAGCTGGGTACACACCTTCTTGAGCAGTGGGATCTTACGGGCACTGAAGGATTTTAAACCTTTAAGGCGTAATGTGTTACCAATGGTTTTCTTGGTGACTGTGGTCTCAGCTGCCTTGAGATCATTAACAAGTTCCCCGCATGTAGTTTTAGGCTGATCTCTCACCTTCCATTATCAAGGATACCCCATGAGGTGAGATTTTGCATGGTGCCCCTGATCGATGTCGATTGACAGTCATTTTGTATTTCTTCCATTTTCTTACTATTGCACCAACAGTTGTCTCCTTATCACCCAGCGTCTTACTTACGGTATGGTTTTATAGCCCATTCCAGCTTTGTGCAGGTCTATGATCTTGTCCCTGTGAAAAAATAACTGTGTGCACAACCAAGAAGGTGCCAGAGTAGGTTCCCACACTGTATCTAATAGAAAATGAACTCGGCACTCAACTTTAGTATAGTGAGAATAAAGATTTTTATTCACAGTAGTGACACGAAACGTTTCGGTCCTATATCATGGACCTTCATCAGTCACTACATTTATAAAAAAACAGAAGAAAAAATTATATTAACAAAATAAAGTATGTACTAATTATGTATGTAATTTTTTCTTCTGTTTTTTTTATAAATGTAGTGACTGATGAAGGTCCATGATATAGGACCGAAACGTTTCGTGTCACTACTGTGAATAAAAATCTTTATTCTCACTATACTAAAGTTGAGTGCCAAGTTCATTTTCTATATGATCTTGTCCCTGACATCCTTAGAAAGCTCTTTGGTCTTGCTCATGTTGTAGAGGTTAGAGTCTGACTGATTAAATGAGTCTGTGGGCAGGAGTCTTTTATAAAGGTGACTATGTAAGACAGCTGTCTTTAATGCAGGTAACAAGTTGATTAACAGCATCTAACTGGTCTATAGGAGCCAGAACTCTTAATGGTTGGTAGGGGATCAAATACTTATCTCTCACTGCAAAATGAAAATAAATTTATATAATTTATACAATGTGATTTTCTAGATTTTGTTTTTGACATTCTATCTCCCAGTGTTAAAATTAACCTACCTTTAAAATAATAGACTTTTCATGTCTTTGTCAGTGGGCAAACTTACAAAATCAGCAAGGGATTAAATAATTATTTCCTTCACTGTATGTTCATCAAATTTGAGTTATGTAATGAATGTGCAAAAATCAATCCTGTGTGGCAGACATATTTTTTTCAGAAATATTGGTGGCATGATTCTGCATGACAAATGTAAAACATGTGTACTGTAATTTAAATGAGCAGCTGTACTATAATAATCTCGATAAATCACTTCCAGCTCTCTTATCTCTCTCTGCCCCTACCAATTATATCTCTTAATTATTCTCTTTTCTTCCAAGACCATATTCTAATTTTCTTCTCTGCTGTCCTACAGCACACACTATCTGTATAAATTTTTGATTGTTTTATGACTTTTAAATCTCAATATTCAACTGTGATCTGTCACATCCACTCACATCCAGATTCACCCCAAAATGGCTTCTGCATGATCTAATTCAGCGAATTCTAAAAATTCAATATGAATTTGATTGCCATTGAATCCATTATGTCATGTCTAGTAGGTTCCCATATAAAAAGATCACCTCATTGCTTGCAGTTGGCCTTAAACAATTTAGAAAAAACTGTGCACTAAGCACCTACATTTTTTTAAGTATAGGCTATATTGCAGTCATGCAGTACAAATGAAACAATGTCACAGTAGCTTTCACCTGTCCATTTTTTTCCTTCATTTCATTCAAGGTGCTTGTTAATTTAATCTTTTTTGCAGTGGGCATATGTGGATATAAGTATGCATTCATATTGCTGAGCCCTCCTGCCATTGTGCAAGAATGTTTTATTCCCCTAACTGATATATGACGTACAGGTCCATCATATGTCGGCATTTTGATTTTGCGGCTAGCGTTTATAGATGACCTTGATTTTTGCTATACAAAGCAGTACCTTAGTATTACTGTATATAGCACAAACAATCAAATGATATACAGTTCAAGTCCCCTAAAGGGATTGCAAAATACTGTGAAAAGTAAAATTAAAATGTTTAAAAAAAATTAAAAATAAAAATAAAATACAAACATTCAGATCACCCCTTTTTTTCCATTAAAAATTAAGAAATAATAAAAATTACACATATGTGGTATTTCCATCTTCATAAGAATCTGATCTATCAAAATATAACATTAATTATTCTAATCGGTAAATGACGTAACATGAAAAGAAATTCAAAAACCTAAGATTGCATTGCATTCACAAGTGCAACTCATCCTGCAAAAATCCAACCCCACATGGCTATGTCTATGGAAAAATAAAAAAGCAATAGCTCTTGGAAGAAGGGAGGAACAAATGAAAGTACAAAAATATAGAAATTTTGATCTGTTGAAAAGTGGTTAATTAGAGCTGGATCCTACTTGTACTTTATAATTCTAATGTTCAGGCCCAAGAGAGGCAAATCTGATAGTGTAGGTTCCCATCCAAAGAGGTCACCATCATAGATGAGTTCATAGCATTTGAAAAAATGTTCACTAAGTACCTAAAATTTACAGTATAATCTTTACAGCAGTAATGCAGTTCAAAATTCATATATTCAACGGTCAGAAATACCTAAGCGCTCTCAGAGTGCAGTTGTATTTGTTGCATTCTTTTTCTTCTCTTTCGGTTTTTGGCCAAAGCGCAACCAAGTCATTTATTTTACAGCTATTTTGAACATTCTGGGCTTTAGAGATATAACATTCTTTTTGTATATTGCACTATATTGACATTTAGTAATGTTTTTCCAACTATTATTTATATTTTGTGATCAAAGCGTTTATGTTCTTTGATTTTGTTCAAATGCCTGTTTTAACAATATGGATTTGGTTAAATTGACTCTATAATATGAAGAATATAATAGAGCCACTTTTGTCCACAGCGATAAATAAAGCAAACACTTTCTTATGTTTTCCAATATTGTTCTGAAACAGAAAGAAAACTTAATCCCGTAAAACGCTATTACTGCAAAATTCCAGGAGGAAAGCTGTGATGGTCGGACTAATCTCTGAGCACAACAAAATCCTTGTATTTAGCGGCACATTTTTTTATCCAGTATTTATAATTAATAATAATAATAATAATAATCTTTATTTATATAGCGCCATCATATTCCGCAGCGCTTTACAGTTTAACAGTTTCAAAACACAAGTCATAAGTAACAACGTTAACAATACAATTAAAGCAAAAAAAGACGACCCTGCTCGTGAGAGCTGATGTGTAGCCCAGCTACGCAGGCACACATAAAGTCCAGGAGGGTGCACAGGAAGGTAACAGCAACGCTTGATATTCATTCACTGTCACTCACTCTTTCAGACACACCCATCTGAGATATAAGGGGGAGTGACACGTGGCAGCTCAGTCAAGCTCCAGGTGGTTCAAGAGTGAGTCACCCGAGTCTAGCTTCCTGTCTTCGGACAGTGTAGTTAGTAAGTAAGTCAGATCTTGAGGAAGCAGTGTTCAGTCGAACTTCAGTCTGTTAGCTTCTGTCTAAGGACAGAGCAGCCATTCAGTCTCGGTCCAGTCTGGACTTTGGAGGAAACTGAGAGTTGTGCAGCGAGCTCTGGAGGAAGCTGACATTTTCCACAACTGCCACAAGTGCTTATGTTAAGAGCGGGAAGCAGGGCGAAGGGCACAGTGGAGAAGATAGAAAAGTGCTACAGGTATTGGATTACTTGCACTAAATTGCCGGACACCGGGGTCCGAAGTGTTGCTACTGTTTCAGGCATAGTAACAAGAAACCCGGAGGCATCTGGACTACAGGTCGCAGAGAGCAGCCCTAAGTGTCAATACGTAACCGGAGTCAGGTGGAACAGGGACTTTGAGCGGGGCCCATGCAAAAGTAAGGACTTAGTTTCATCACATAGAAGGCTCCACCACAATGTTGGCCGGGCAGTACAGCTTTTGAGAAAGCTGGAGATTCAGAGTTAACTTCGCTTCAGGCAGGTTGGACTCACAAGTATATGGAAGTAAAGGAGGCCTCTAACCTGCTCAGCTGTTACCCGAATGTGCACTCTCCACCCCGACCAGCTCCCCGGGATCTGCTTGAATCATCTGCCAGTAAAGGTATGGAAAGAAACTGCAATGTGTGTGACTGAATCCTTATCTACACCCTACATCATCACCACCATAGACTTCCAGGGACCAGTCTCACCTGTGGGAGACTTACCACCAAGCTGCCCCATAACATCCCCTGTGAAGACCCTTACAGCAGCGCTGGTACAATTACCAGAAACCACAGGTGGCGTCACGAACTATCCTAATAATCCCTTGTAAATATCTTCCCCCATTGTATGAGCGCCCAGGGCCACGGACCGAGTCCCGCTGCCAGTGACAAACCCCATAGACTTTCATGGGCTCGGTGCCGAGTACCCCATTGCCCTGGTACTAAGATAAGTGAGCGACTCATCTTTGGCGTCACGAACAGGATCCGAAACTTGCAATTGTGAGTCCTGTGTGCCTATATTGACTGTGCGGAAAAGACTGTTTGCATTTGGCGCCAAATACCACCATTTTACCGCCAAGTTGGCGCCCTGAAGCGCTGGTGAAGAAGGTGGGCGTGCATTCGTGGGCGTGTACCCCCCCTGAGGCGCGAAAGATATGGCCGCCCTCTCCAAATGCTACTACAATGTGCGGTCCTGCCCCACTGCTAAAGAAATCCGCCTCCTCTCCATCCTCTATCCGAAGAGGAGGAGACGCAAATCCCGCCTCCACGGAAGAGACCGGACTGTTCCTGATGGAACCTACAGTCTGGCCTGGGACGAGGTGGCAGAAGGACAAGAGCAGCTATGCAGTGGAGCAGTGGAGCACAGGCCCTGCTCCCCGGAGAAGCTGTTGTTTGAACCAGAGCCATCCCTAATACAGAAACTTCAACAAACTATGCTGGAGCTGCAGAAGGAGAATGCGGTGCTCAGAAGGTTAATCCAGCGCCATGCAGACTTGCAGGAGACAGAGAGACGCTGGCGTGCCCAGATACAGCGGCTGCTGTGGGACGCAGTGCTCTCTCCCACAAGCATAATGCCGTCACCTGCTTTTCCAAGATCCCTGCTGAAGAAAGCTGAAGGAAAACCGGAGGCCGCCCCCAAAAGTGCTGTACCTGATCCCACCGATGGAGAGGTGGAAGCGAAGGAGGCTGAGGAGGTCCTGCCTGTTCCGGAGTACCAGCTAGGCCAGGAGGCCGCAGCAGATTACAGATCCCCGGTAGGGACACCGGAGGAGACCCAACTGTCAGCGATAGAAAACGACTGGGAGCAGCGACAGCAGCAGGTTAGTGCGTTCCCAACTGAGTCCCTGCACACACCTGCGTCCTACTCGGAATCGCAATCTGCATCCCAATCTGCATCCCAATCTGCATCACAATCTGCATCGCAAACTGCATCGCAATCGGCGACCTACTCTGCATCGCCCCCTGCATACTCATCTGCGACTATCGCAGCATCGCAACCAAAATCGCAAGCCAGATCTGACTTTGTGGCACCATCAGCAACGCCACTTGCGTCATACATGACAGAGGTACCCGATGGGACCTTAGTTAGAATGAGAACTGTGGCCACTCAGACGCAGATAGCAGGTCACGACATATTTGTAATGCGTTCTAAGGAACATCGCGTCGTTCCAGCCCCAGGAGTGGAAGACGTCATTGAAATTAGCAAGAAAAGTGAAGACCGGTAGGACCCAGACAGGGGTTTACCGCATTCTAGAAATTGTAAAAAGTTTTGAAGAAATAATTGCCATTTTTGCACTTTATTACTGTGTATGTATAGAGTTTACATATTGAGTAGAACACCCGGCTGGGTACAAGGAAAAAGAATTTGAAGAGTTAAAGATTGCATAAGTTGCATAGATTACCCCGGTTGGGTAAATACAGTTGAATTATAATGTGAGTACTTGAATATTGAAGTGTATATAAGTGTTTTACTATGCCAATGGACTGAGAGGCTGTGGACTTTACCGGCCCAAAAACTTTCACTTGTAAATAGTTGCACTTCGGTGCATTATCTTGGTTTTACATGAAACCACTACTACTATCTACCTCTGAAGAAAAACCCGTATGGTGTGGCCTAGAGTGAGGTCTGCAGTCAGAAGTCCTGCAGCCCACCCAGGACCCACGTGGGAGGTTTTTGGTGCGGGTCCTCCACAAGTATCTTGTATTTATGAACATGTTTGATATTTTGATACTTTTGATACTTTTGTATTCTTCATTGTACAAATTGTAACGTTCAAGAAGTCGTACCTCCCGGATGGGAAGAGTTATAATGTTTATGTTAATGCAAAACAAAATATTCTTTTTGTCTTTTACAGCCCGGGAGTGCTGTGTTTTACCAAGGGGGGATGTGTAGCCCAGCTACGCAGGCACACATAAAGTCCAGGAGGGTGCACAGGAAGGTAACAGCAACGCTTGATATTCATTCACTGTCACTCACTCTTTCAGACACACCCATCTGAGATATAAGGGGGAGTGACACGTGGCAGCTCAGTCAAGCTCCAGGTGGCTCAAGAGTGAGTCACCCGAGTCTAGCTTCCTGTCTTCGGACAGTGTAGTTAGTAAGTAAGTCAGATCTTGAGGAAGCAGTGTTCAGTCAAACTTCAGTCTGTTAGCTTCTGTCTAAGGACAGAGCAGCCATTCAGTCTCGGTCCAGTCTGGACTTTGGAGGAAACTGAGAGTTGTGCAGCGAGCTCTGGAGGAAGCTGACATTTTCCACAACTGCCACAAGTGCTTATGTTAAGAGCGGGAAGCAGGGCGAAGGGCACAGTGGAGAAGATAGAAAAGTGCTACAGGTATTGGATTACTTGCACTAAATTGCCGGACACCGGGGTCCGAAGTGTTGCTACTGTTTCAGGCATAGTAACAAGAAACCCGGAGGCATCTGGACTACAGGTCGCAGAGAGCAGCCCTAAGTGTCAATACGTAACCGGAGTCAGGTAGAACAGGGACTTTGAGCGGGGCCCATGCAAAAGTAAGGACTTAGTTTCATCACATAGAAGGCTCCACCACAATGTTGGCCGGGCAGTACAGCTATTGAGAAAGCTGGAGATTCAGAGTTAACTTCGCTTCAGGCAGGTTGGACTCACAAGTATATGGAAGTAAAGGAGGCCTCTAACCTGCTCAGCTGTTACCCGAATGTGCACTCTCCACCCCGACCAGCTCCCCGGGATCTGCTTGAATCATCTGCCAGTAAAGGTATGGAAAGAAACTGCAATGTGTGTGACTGAATCCTTATCTACACCCTACATCATCACCACCATAGACTTCCAGGGACCAGTCTCACCTGTGGGAGACTTACCACCCAAGCTGCCCCATAACATCCCCTGTGAAGACCCTTACAGCAGCGCTGGTACAATTACCAGAAACCACAGGTGGCGTCACGAACTATCCTAATAATCCCTTGTAAATATCTTCCCCCATTGTATGAGCGCCCAGGGCCACGGACCGAGTCCCGCTGCCAGTGACAAACCCCATAGACTTTCATGGGCTCGGTGCCGAGTACCCCATTGCCCTGGTACTAAGATAAGTGAGCGACTCACTTACAATCTACAATGAGGTGGGGGAGATACAAAGTACAGGTGTGTATATACAATGGTGCATTTACAATGATGGTCCAGCCATCTTGAGGGAGTGAGGGATGGATGGAGATAGTGAATGGGCTACACACACACACACACTT
>JARQOD010000001.1:220735264-220996904 GCA_033576555.1 Oophaga sylvatica
TTTATTTTAAATGGAATGTAGCAGAACCAATTGGAGATAAATGAAAAGGATGAGCCACTGAGACACGCTCAGCAGAGTACAAGCAGCAGTGCTTGAACAAGTAACTGGAGCGTGATCTGCACTCAAAAAAGTAAAAAACACAGACTGAAGTGAACACTGAAACACAACTGTCCACAATCTGTGAAAAGCTCCTTTCTGTACTTCTATAGTGTTTGCAACCAATGTATTGTATACGGATGGAAGCGCGTCACACTAATAGATTAGATTCATTTTAAATGGAATGTAGCAGAACCAATTGGAGATAAATGAAAAGGATGAGCCACTGAGACACGCTCAGCAGAGTACAAGCAGCAGTGCTTGAACAAGTAACTGGAGCGTGATCTGCACTCAAAAAAGTAAAAAACACTGACTGAAGTGAACACTGAAACACAACTGTCCACAATCTGTGAAAAGCTCCTTTCTGTACTTCTATAGTGTTTGCAACCAATGTATTGTATACGGATGGAAGCGCGTCACACTAATAGATTAGATTTATTTTAAATGGAATGTAGCAGAACCAATTGGAGATAAATGAAAAGGATGAGCCACTGAGACACGCTCAGCAGAGTACAAGCAGCAGTGCTTGAACAAGTAACTGGAGCGTGATCTGCACTCAAAAAAGTAAAAAACACAGACTGAAGTGAACACTGAAACACAACTGTCCACAATCTGTGAAAAGCTCCTTTCTGTACTTCTATAGTGTTTGCAACCAATGTATTGTATACGGATGGAAGCGCGTCACACTAATAGATTAGATTTATTTTAAATGGAATGTAGCAGAACCAATTGGAGATAAATGAAAAGGATGAGCCACTGAGACACGCTCAGCAGAGTACAAGCAGCAGTGCTTGAACAAGTAACTGGAGCGTGATCTGCACTCAAAAAAGTAAAAAACACAGACTGAAGTGAACACTGAAACACAACTGTCCACAATCTGTGAAAAGCTCCTTTCTGTACTTCTATAGTGTTTGCAACCAATGTATTGTATACGGATGGAAGCGCGTCACACTAATAGATTTGATTTTTTTCTAATATAATGGAGCTGCACCAATTCCACTAAATAAAATAAAAAAAAAAAAAAAAAAAGTGACACGTGCAGATGCCTACAAACAGCGGTGGATGCAGAGCAAACTGCAGCGTCACCTGCACTGTCACACACACACCTTGCACAGAGCTGTTAAAACAACACTGGCAAAATGAAGCTTTACACAGCGGTTGGTAAACTAGCCTGCCTCAAGCACAGTAGTACACAAAATCGCAATATCTAACTGTCCCTCAGAGTCAGCACAGCAGCGTTCTGTCCCTAACTGAGTTCACAGCACAGTGACGCTAAAATGGCTGCGGCGCTTTTATAGTGCATTCTGACATCATTTCAGCAGCCAATCACAGCCATGCCATTAGTTAAGATGACCGCATCATTACAGGATGTGCCCACACTTCGTAGGATTCCTCATTGGCTGACTAAAATCACATTGCCTCTCAAAGAATTATGGGAACTTCCGATTCCGGTATACGATATTGAAAAAGTATCGGAATTAAGTATCGGAATTCCGATAACGCGAATATCGGCCGATACCCGATACTTGCGGTATCGGAATGCTCAACACTAGTCATGGCTAAAAACTTGACTGATGAATAGCTCTGAAATTACCTATTTCAAACTTTTTATTCACTGTCGAAATTATAAAGACATACGACATTGGATGTTACTGTACTGCCCCTTATTGTCCATTGAGTTTGTCCTTACCGTGGAGCCCTTGGCAGTTTCCAGCAGACGCTTTCACGACTGATTTTCAAGAACATAGATATGCTTTATTGGCTGATGACTCACTATCAAGAATATTATGATCCCAGACTATGCTCCTCAATCTAATCCATTTTATACAGAAAGTTACAGAAAGCTTAGGTTTAGAGATGAGCCATTACACCGCAAATTATCTTTAAATCATGGGCAGACATATCATTTGTGCAACCTGTGCTGTTGCAGAGTGGCCTAAGAGGTAAGGAGGCCACCACAACCTCCAAAGCAGGTGAAATTGGACATTATGATGAGCTTTTGGGCTACAAAGGGCTCATATTATTCATGCCCAGGGTCCCTTTGCTGCCAGTGTCCACCAGTAGTATTAATTCCATGCATGGTCTCCCATTATTGTGGTAACCATTCCAAGAAAAATCATCTCAGAACTTTTTCCACCTTTAATGTCAATATTGGTTTTGAAATAATTATTGTTGGTATTAATTTTTACATCCCAAAAACCTGCCATTTTAACCCCTTTCTGCCATCGGACATACTATCCCGTCCAGGTGACCTGGGCCCGTCTGACCATGGACGGGATAGTACGTCATCGCGATCAGCTGCGCTCACTGGGGATTATCACAGCTGACACCCGGCACTATATACCAGGAGGGACAAAGTAAAAATGTAAAAAAAAATAAAATAAATATCTGTAAAAATAATTTAAAAAAATCCTCAAAAAAAAATATTCCCCAATAAATTCATTTCTGTATGTAAATAAAAAAAAACACAATAAAAGTACACATATTTGGTATCGCCGCATCCGTAACGACCCGCCCTATAAAACTGTCCCACTAGTTAACCCCTTTAGTGAACCCCTTACAAGAAAAAAAAAATCAAAGCAAAAACAATGCTTTATCATCATACCGCCGAACAAAAAGTGGAATAAAACGCGATCAAAAAGACGGATATAAATAAACATGGTACCGCTGAAAACGTCATCTTATCCCTCAAAAAAAGAGCTGCCATACAGCATCATCAGAGAAAAAATGAAAAAGTTATAGCTCGCAGAATAAAGCGATGCAAAAATAATTATTTTTTATATAAAATTGATTTTATTGTATAAAAGCGCCAAAACATAAAAAAATGATATAAATGAGGTATCGCTGTAATCGTACTAACCCAAAGAATAAAAACTGCTTTATCAATTTTACCACACACGGAATGGTATAAACGCCCCCCCCAAAAGAAATTCATGAATTGCAGGTTTTTGTTCATTCTAACCTCCCAAAAATCATAATAAAAAGCAATCAAAAAATGTCACGTGCTCAAAAATGGTACCAATAAAAACGTCAACTCGTCACGCAAAAAATAAGACCTAACATGACTCTGTGGGCCAAAATATGCAAAAATTATAGCTCTCAAAATGTGGTGATGCAAAAACTACTTTTTGCAATAAAAAGTGTCTTTTAGCGTGACAGCTGCCAATCATAAAAACACGCTATAAATAGTAAATCAAAACCCCCCTTTATCACCCCCTTAGTTAGGGAAAAATAATAAAATTTAAAAAATGTATTTATTTTCATTTTCCCATTAGGGTTAAGGTTGGGGTTAAAGTTAGAATTAGGCCGGCGTCACACTATGGAGGAATACAGACGAGTGAGAGGTGTGAAAATCACGCATTACACTCGGACCAATATTTCTCTATGGGGCAGCTCTGATTAAGCATATTTTTCTCGGCCGTATGTTACCCGCAGCATGCTGCGATTGTCAGCGTATTACGCCCATTGTACGCCAATGCAAGTCTATGGGTGCGAGAAAACTACGGATTACACACATGTGACTTGCGAGAAATACGCACCGGTGTCCTTTACAAAAGCCGGCAATTGAATTAGCGGCTATTATACTATGTAGAAGTGCATGAACTATAAATATAAGTATATATATATATATATATATGTCTCAATGACATGTACAGTACAGACCAAAAGTTTGGACACACCTTCTCATTCAAAGATTTTTCTGTATTTTCAAGGCTATGAAAATTGTACATTCACACTGAAGGCATCAAAACTATGAATTAACACATGTGGAATTATACATTACACTTTACAAAAAAGTGTAAAACAACTGAAAATATGTCTTATATTCTAGGTTCTTCAAAGTAGCCACCTTTTGCTTTGATTACTGCTTTGCACGCAGAAAAGGTGAACGGATGGACTCTACATGCCTGGTTCCCATCGTGAAGCATGGAGGAGGTGGTGTGATTGTGTGGGGGTGCTTTGCTGGTGACACTGTTGGGGATTTATTCAAAATTGAAGGCATAGTGAACCAGAATGGCTACTACAGCATCTTGCAGCAGCATGCTATTCCATCCGGTTTGCATTTAGTTGGACCATCATTTATTTTTCAACAGGAAAATGACACCAAACACACCTCCAGACTGTGTAAGGGCTATTTGACCAAGAAGGAGAGTGTTGGGGTGCTACGGCAGATGACCTGGCCTCCACAGTCACCAGACCTGAACCCAATTGAGATGGTTTGGGATGAGCTGGACCGCTCACCGCTTCAATTTTGAATAAATCCCCAACAGTGTTGCCAGCAAAGCACCCCCACACCATCACACCACGTCCTCCATGCTTCATGGTGGGAACCAGGCATGTAGAGTCCATCCGTTCACCTTTTCTGTGTGAAAAGCAGTAATCAAAGCAAAAGGTGGCTACTTTGAAGAACCTAGAATATAAGACATATTTTCAGTTGTTTCACACTTTTTTGTAAAGTGTAATGTATAATTCCACATGTGTTAATTCATAGTTTTTATGCCTTCAGTGTGATTCAACAATTTTCATAGTCATGAAAATACAGAAAAATCTTTGAATGAGAAGGTGTGTCCAAACTTTTGGTCTGTACTGTATATATATATATATATATATATATATATATGTATTCTATGTGTATATATCTATTCTTTCTTTTGTGATGTAAAAACTGTCATTGGGATCCATTATATGTCGGTTTTGCAAGCAGGATGACATACGGATGCTTACATGCGCAAAATACGCAGCCACACCTTGACAACGGATGAAATATGGATAAATGTGCCGGCAACATTTCTGCGTAATACGGCCGTACAATACGGTCCGTTTTTTTCTACGGTGAGTGTGACACCGGCCTTAGGGTTAGGGTTGGGATTAGGGTTAGGGGTGTGTTAGGGTTAGGTTTGTGGTTAGGGTTATGGTTAGGGTTGGGACTAGAGTAAGGGGTGTGTTGGGGTAAGAGTTGGAGTCAGAATTGGGGGGTTTCCACTGTTTAGGCACATCAAGAGCTCTCCAAATGTGACATGGCGTCTGATCTCAATTCTCAATTCCAGCCAATTTAGCATTGAAAAAGTCAAATGGTGCTCCTTCCCTTCTGAGCTCTGCCATGTGCCCAAACAGTAGTTTACCCCCACATATGGGGTATCAGCGTACTCAGGACAAATTGTACAATAACTCTTGGAGTATAATTTCTTCTGTTACCCTTGGAAAAATAAAAAACTGGGGGCGAAAATATAATTTTTGTGGAAAATTTTTTTTTATGGCTCTACGTTATAAACTTCTGTGAAACACTCGGGGGTTCAAACTTCTCACCACACATCTAGATAAGTTACTTGGGTGGTCTATTTTCCAAAATGGGGTCATTTTTGGGGGGTTTCCAATGTTTAGGCACATCAGGGGCTCTCCAAACGTGACATAATGCCCACAGACCATTTCATCAAAGTCTGCAATCCAAAATGTCACTACTTCCCTTCCGAGCCCCGACGTGTGCCCATACAGTAGTTTTCTCCCACATATAGGGTATCAGCGTACTCAGGACAAATTGGACAACAACTTTTGGGGTCCAATTTCTCCTGTTACCCTTGTCAAAATAAAATATTTGGTGCGAAAAAAATCATTTTTGTAAAAAAAAATGATTTTTTTTTGTTTTTACGGCTGTACGTTATAAACTTCTGTGAAGCACTTGGGGGTGCAAAGTGCTCACCACACATCTAGATAAGTTCCTTGGGGGTCTATTTCTCAAAATGGGGTCACTTGTGGGGAGTTTCCACTGTTTAGGCACATCAGGGGCTCTCCAAATGTGACATGACGCCCTCAGACCATTCTATCAAAGTCTGCAATCCAAAACGTCACTACTTCCCTTCCGAGACCCGGCGTGTGCCTATACAGTAGTTTTCTGCCACATATGGGGTATCAGCGTACTCAGGCCAAATTGCACAACAACTTTTGGGGTCCAATTTCTCCTGTTACCCTTGGGAAAATAAAAAATTGGGGACTAAAATATGATTTTTTGATTTTCATACTCGGGCATTATAAACTTTAGTGGCATCCAGCCAATTCTGCGTTGAAAAAGTCAAACGGCGCTCCTTCCCTTCCGAGCTCTGCCATGCATCCAAACAGTGGTTTACCCCCACATATGGGGTATCAGCGTACTCAGGACAAATTGCACAATAACTTTTAGTGTCTTGTTACCCTTGGGAAAATAAAAATTGGGGTGAAAAGATCATTTTTGTGGAAAAAATACGATTTTTTTAATTTTACGGCTCTATGTTATCAACATGTGTGAAGCACTTGGGGGGTCAAATTGCTCACCAGAGATCTAGATAAGTTCCATAGGGGGTCTAGTTTCCAAAATAGGGTCACTTGTGGGGGGTTTACACTGTTTAGGCACATCTGAGGCTCTCCAAATGCAACATGGCGTCCAATCTCAATTCCAGCCAATTTTGGTTGGAAAAAGTCAAATGGCGCTCCTTCCATTCCGAGCTCTGCCGTGCGCCCAAACAGTGGTTCCCCCACATATGGGCTATCAGCGTACTCAGGATAACTTGGACGGCAACTTTTGTGGTTCAATTTCTCCTGTTATCCTTGGGAAAATAAAAAATTGGTGACTTAAAGATCATTTTAGTGGGAAAAAAATAGGATTTTTTATTTTCATGTCCGAGCATTATAAACTTGTGTGAAGCACTTGGGGGTTCAAAGTGATCACCACAGACCTAGATAAGTTCCATAGGGGGTCTAGTTTTCAAAATGGGGTCACTTGTGGGGATTTCCACTGTTTAAGCACATCTGGGGATCTGCAAACAAAACATGACACCCATCAACGTCTGCATTCCAAAACGTTATTACTTCCTTTCCAAGCCCTGCCATGGGCCCAAACAGTTTCCCCCCCCACATATGGTGTATCAGCGTACTCAGGACAAATTGAACAACAACTTTTGGGGTCCAATTTCATTGGGAAAAATCAAAAATTGGGGACTAAAAAATCATTTTTGTTTAAATTTATGGGTTTTTTTTTCACACCCAGGCTTTATAAACTTTAATGAAACACTTGGGGGTTCAAAGTGCTCACAACAGATCTAAATAAGTTCCATAGGGGTCTAGTTTCCAAAATGGTGTCACTTGTGGGGGGTTTCCACTGTTTAGGTGCGTTATGGGCTCTCCAAATGCGACATGGCGTCCAATCTCAATTACAGCCAATTTTGGTTTGAAAAAGTCAAACGGCGCTCCTTCCCTTACGAGCTCTGCTGTGCGCCCAAACAGTGGTTTTCCCTCACATATGGGGTATTGGTGTACTCAGGAGAAATTGCACAATAACTTTATCTGTCCATTTTCTCCTTTTACCCTTATTAAAATAAAAAAAGTTTGTAAAAGATCATTTTTGTGACTAAAAAGTTAAATGTTCATTTTTTCCTTCCACGTTTCTTCAGCTCCTGTGAAGCACCTGAAGGGTTAATAAACTTCTTGAATGTGGTTTTAAGTACCTTGAGGGGTGCAGTTTTAAGAATGGTGTCATTTTGGGTATTTTCTGCCATATAGACACCTCAAAGTGACTTCAAATGTGAGGTGGTCCCTAAAAAAAATGGCTTTGTAAATTTTGTTGTAAAAATGAGAAATCGCTGGTCAACTTTTAACCCTTATAATTTCCTAACAAAAAAAATTTTGGTCCCAAAATTGTGCTGATGTAAAGTAGACATGTGGGAAATGTTATTTATTAACTATTTTGTGTGACATATTTCTCTGTTTTAAGGGAATAAAAATTCAAAGTTTGAAAATTGCAAAATGTTCAAAATTTTCGCCATATTTCCGTTTTTTTCAATAATAAACGCAAGTTATATCAAAGAAATTTTACCACTATCATGAAGTACAATATGTCACGAGAAAACAGTCTCAGAATCGCGAAGATCTATTGAAGCGTTCCAGAGTTATAACCTCATAAAGAGACAGTGGTCAGAATTGTAAAAATTGGCCCGGTCATTAACGTGCAAACCACCCTTGGGGGTAAAGGGGTTAACAGGGGTGTGTAAACGTTTTATGTCAATTGTAGGGACTATTTACCATCAGTTTCACACAGTACTGTTGCCTTTTACCTGGAATTCTCTTTCTGGTCCCATTGCTTTAATCTCTTATCTGACTGCCTAAAACAAAGCAAAGTTCTGTGGCTTCTGGTGATACATAGCGAATGAACAGTCATGGCCAAAAGTTTTGAGAATGACACAAATATTATATTTTCACATGATCTGCTGCCCTCTGGTTTTTATGTGTGTTTGACAGATGTTTTTATCACAGACAGAAATATAATTGCAAACATATAAGTAATAAAAGCTTATATTGACAGTTAGAATGAGTTAATGCAGCAAGTCAATATTTGCAGTGTTGACCCTTCTTCTTCAGGACCTCTGCAATTCTCCCTGGCATGCTCTCAATCAACTTCTGGACCAAATCCTGACTAATAGCAGTCCATTCTTGCACAATCAATGCTTTCATTTTGTCAGAATTTTTAGGTTTTTGTTTGTCCACCCGTCTCTTGATGATTGACCACAAGTTCTCAATGGGATTAAGATCTGGGGAGTTTCCAGGCCATGGACCCAAAATCTCTATGTTTTGTTCCCTGAACCATTTAGTTATCACCTTTGCTTTATGGCAAGGTGCTCCATCATGCTGGAAAAGGCATTGTTGATCGCCAAACTGCTCTTGGAGGGTTGGGAGAAGTTGCTCTTGGAGGACATTCTGGTACCATTCTTTATTCATGGCTGTGTTTTTAGGCAAGACTGTGAGAGAGCCGATTCCCTTGGCTGAGAAACAACCCCACACATAAATGGTTTCAGGATGCTTAACAGTTGGCATGAGACAAGACTGGTGGTAGCGCTCACCTTGTCTTCTCCGAATGAGGCGTGTTCCTGATGTCCCAAACAATCGAAAAGGGGATTCATCAGAGAAAATAACTTTACCTCAGTCCTCAGCAGTCCACTGCCTCTACCTTTTGCAGAATATCAGTCTGTCCATGATTTTTCTGGAGAGAAGTGGCTTCTTTGCTGCCCTCCTTGAGACCAGGCCTTGCTCCAAGAGTCTCCGCCTCACAGTGCGTGCAGATGCACTCACACCTGCCTGCTGCCATTCCTGAGCAAGCTCTGCACTGCTGGTAGCCCGATCCCGCAGCTGAAACACTTTTAAGAGACGGTCCTGGCGCTTGCTGCTCTTTCTTGGGCGCCCTGGAGCCTTTTTGGCAACAATGGAACCTCTCTCCTTGAAGTTCTTGATGATGCGATAGATTGTTGACTGAGGTGCAATCTTTCTAGCTGCGATACTCTTCCCTGTTAGGCCATTTTTGTGCATTGCAATGATGACTGCACGTGTTTCTTTAGAGATAACCATGGTTAACAGAAGAGAAACAATGATGCCAAGCACCAGCCTCCTTTTAAAGTGTCCAGTGGTGTCATTCTTACTTAATCATGACAGATTGATCTCCAGCCATGTCCTCATCAAGACCCACACCTGTGTTAATGGAGCAATCACTGAAAAGAGGTTAGCTGGTCCTTTTAAGGCAGGGCTGCAATGATGTTGAAATGTGTTTTGGGGGATAAAGTTCATTTTCTAGCCAAATATTGACTTTGCAAGTAATTGCTGTTAAGCTGATCACTCTTTATAACATTCTGGAGTATATGCAAATTGCCATTAGAAAAAGTGAAGCAGTAGACTTTGTAAAAATTAATATTTGTGTCATTCTCAAAACTTTTGGCCATGACTGTACAGCAGCTGAATGCACCTGCATTTTTGTGAAAGCAGCGGGAGGCACATTGGTTAGCTCAGGGGCAGAAGCATATCTAGACACCTATGAGTCTTAGAGCAAAATTTGGACCTGGTCCTCCTCCCAAGAATATGATGTTCCAATAATATGCATGGGTCCTGCGTTGATAGATCTAATAAAAACATGTGTTCACCCTTTGCAAAAAAAAAAAAAAAGCAAAAAACAGATAAGATGTAGAAATCTCACAGAAAACATGGCCATAATCAGGTACTGTGAGTTCCACTACAGTGACTAAGCCTAATCATAGGTAAAGAGGAACCTAAGCAGATGACCATGCTGTTGCTGAAAATCTCTATACAATAAGGCTAAGTGCACAATTTCAGGAATGTGTGCAGAATTTTCCTGAGCAAAACCGGACTTTATCCGCGGGAAAAACGCATGCGTTTTCTCGCGTTTTCTGTGCGGATTTTGTGCGTTTTTTGTGCGTTTTGCGCGGATTTTGTGTTTTTTACCGCAAAATTTTCCTGAACATTCTAGCTCAAAAATATAGCGGGGAAAACTCTAGTTTTTCCGCGAAATTAATGAACATGCTGCTTTTTTTTTCGCGATGCGTTTTTTTTGCGGGAAAAAAACGCACCATGTGCGCAAAAATTGCAGTATTCATTCTAAATAATAGGTCGTTAAATTCATGCGTTTTTACGCGGTTTTTGCCGTGAAAAACCGCGAAAAAAAACGCAAATAATCCTGAACGTGTGCACTTAGCCTAACAGTGATATTACTGCCATATAGTGAACATAGAGTGGTAGATACTAGTGATGAGTGAATTTGATCAGAAAACGATCGTCAAACTTAAATTTAACACGAATATGGCACATTCAGATTTTTGATCGGAAACACAAGCCAAATTTTATAAAATAGGTAAAAATTGGTAACATTCGGTAAAAAGTGCAGGAAAATATTTGCGTTGTCACTTTAGCAACGATAATGGTGGTGTATCATGAGTGTTTGGCACATGTTTGATTAGGGGGGGGTTGGCAGAGCTCAGAGGTGCGGCGTTCTTGTAAACAGTAATTTTTTTTGCCTAACTTTATGTGTGCACATTGCGGCTAGCCAGTCAGGGTGCAGAAAACACCCACAATGTCCTGACACAATGGCTTGTGTCATTGGTTGCTGAAATCACATGTCCATCTCCATATAAATAGCGGACATCTTGTTTTAGCACCATTTTGACACTGTAACAGCGCAGAGAGGTTGCTTCTGATGCTGGCACTGTTTGCAGCATGATATTAGCTAGTTAGCTAGGCAGTTCTATATAAGTCAGATAGTGTAGCTAGCTAGTGTCCAGTGTGGCTTTTAAATTTACCTTCCAGCACTTTTTTTTTTTTGGCCATTGCTGAGGTCCTCAGACAAAGCTAGCAGGGCACGTGCCCTACAAGTGTGTTGTGCACTGCTTCTATTGTGCTCCATGCATGCATATAGAATTCTAAATAATAGTTTTTCACTAGCTAAATGTGAAAAAGTCTGCTTTATCACAGATTTTAGCTAGTTAGCTAGGCGGTTGTATATCAGTCAGATAGTGTAGCTAGCTAGTGTCCAGTGTTGCTGTTAAATTTACCTTCTAGTCCTTTTTTTTCCATTACGTCCCTCCAGACACCACCATGGAAGTAGTCCTTCCTTAACATATAGCGGGACAGGTTCACAGAGAGGTTAAAAGGCCCCTCCCTCCTTCACCCTCCAGTGTTTTCCTGTCCCTACAGGGGATGATTGTATGAGAAGTTGCTCCTAGAGTGAAGATAGCCTGTTGACGTTTTATGGACTCAAGGGAATAGGGGGGTCTCGGTCTTCCCTTCCCCCTGTCAAGCAGTCCGTGGCCGACACCTCTCTGTATGGAGGTCCCTCAGCCATCAGTCACTATACCAGTATGGACTCAGGGGGATCGGGGGCTCTTGGCCTTCCCTTCCTCCTGTCAAGCGGTCCATGGCTGACACCTCTTTGGGTAAAGGTCCCTCAGCCATCAGTTGCTGTACCAGACTGACTCATGGGGATCGGGGGGTCTCAGCCTTCCCTTCCCCTATCAAGCTGTCCATGGCCGACACCTCTCTGAGAGAGGTCCCTCAGCCAACAGCCAGCCTCTGCATCACCGGCAGTAATGCGGCATTCCTGATGTGATGCCGCTTCTCTCCATGGTGGGCTCTCGGCATTATCAGCTCCCCTTTTTTTCTAGCAGGTGTGGAGCCAGCACAGGTAAGTGCACGGTGGAATGTTGTGTTGGTGGCCTAGGCCTCTGGGCTGATGCAAGTCTCATGCCTTTGTGCCGAAGCTGTATCAAAAACTGACCGGCACATCCAAACATAGATCTAGTCTGAACAGGTGCTAAAACCTAGAGTCACCAACTCATATACATTCAAGAATTAAAGGTAGCACACTGTAGCGCTATAGCTTACGGACACAAAAATATGAAAAATATGAAAAATGAATTGCATCACTGCCTTAGAAATATGAAAAATTGAGAAGTCTTAGCGCATAAAAAGGAAAATATTTAGACTTGAGAGTCCTCAGTGGTTGATACCTTTTAATGGCTAACTGAAAAGATGGTAACAAATTGCAAGCTTTCGAGACTACTCAGGTCTCTTCATCAGGCATAGACTAATACAACATCTGAAGAATCACATATTTATACACAAAATAGCACAGAAAAAATGCAATAGGTAGGACAAGTGACATGAAGCAGAACTGTCATTATGGCAGAGGGATTAACATAAATATGACTAGTTCATAGATAAGGAGTGAAGGTTTTATTACCCTCTGATTGGGGTCTGGTATTGTGTTGTGATGACCCTAAAAGGTCAGGGAGGCAGATTCCTTAATTGTTGTAGAACGACATAAAACTCTGGGATATATTCATCCCAGCACTAAGAGTGTCAAAGGTCATCATAAGTTTATATTCCCAGACTTTTCTATCCTTCTCAGATTTGAAGTTAGATTTTAATACAAGTAATTCCATATCTGTCATGCTATGACCGGGCATACAAAAGTGTTTGGCCACAGGTAAATCCATTCTTTTTTCTCTTATCGTGTGGCGATGAGAATTCACCCTTGTTCTCAGTTTTTGCCCGGTCTCCCCCACATACAGACCCCCAGTTGGACATTTAGTACATACAATTAGGTACACCACATTAGATGTGATGCAGCTGAAAGTACCTGGTATCTTGTAGTCCTGATGGGAGTTGGGGATCTTTATCCTGTCCGTGGTCATTATAGATGTACAGGTCTTGCATTTCTTTTGTCTGCAAGGAAAGGTTCCTGCAGCTGTTGGGGAGGACAGGGAGCTTCTGACAATGATGCTTCTTAGATTTGGGGGCTGCCTAAAACATAGTAGTGGGGGGTCTGGAAATATGGATTGTAATCGGGCATCTTTTTGTAGTAAAGGTTGTAGTTTCCGTGCAGCTCCCCTTAGCATCTCCAGACTTGGATTGTAGGTGACCACTAGAGGCACCCGGTTATTTTCTTCTTTAGCTTTGTAATGTAGCAGGTGATTCCTTGATATTCTGGTGGCTCTTGTAATTTGGTTTTCAATTGTTCTTGGATGGTAGCCCTGGTTCAAAAAAGTCTTTCTGAGGCGACCAAGGTGTTCATCTCTATCCATGGGGTTGGAACATATACGGTTGTATCTGATGGCTTGGCTGTAGACAATAGAGTTTTTTATGTGTTTAGGATGGAAACTGTCCCATTTAAGATATGTTGGTCCAGAATATCAAGGAATCACCTGCTACATTACAAAGCTAAAGAAGAAAATAACCGGGTGCCTCTAGTGGTCACCTACAATCCAAGTCTGGAGATGCTAAGGGGAGCTGCACGGAAACTACAACCTTTACTACAAAAAGATGACCGATTACAATCCATATTTCCAGACCCCCCACTACTATGTTTTAGGCAGCCCCCAAATCTAAGAAGCATCATTGTCAGAAGCTCCCTGTCCTCCCCAACAGCTGCAGGAACCTTTCCTTGCAGACAAAAGAAATGCAAGACCTGTACATCTATAATGACCACGGACAGGATAAAGATCCCCAACTCCCATCAGGACTACAAGATACCAGGTACTTTCAGCTGCATCACATCTAATGTGGTGTACCTAATTGTATGTACTAAATGTCCAACTGGGGTCTGTATGTGGGGGAGACCGGGCAAAAACTGAGAACAAGGGTGAATTCTCATCGCCACACGATAAGAGAAAAAAGAATGGATTTACCTGTGGCCAAACACTTTTGTATGCCCGGTCATAGCATGACAGATATGGAATTACTTGTATTAAAATCTAACTTCAAATCTGAGAAGGATAGAAAAGTCTGGGAATATAAACTTATGATGACCTTTGACACTCTTAGTGCTGGGATGAATATATCCCAGAGTTTTATGTCGTTCTACAACAATTAAGGAATCTGCCTCCCTGACCTTTTAGGGTCATCACAACACAATACCAGACCCCAATCAGAGGGTAATAAAACCTTCACTCCTTATCTATGAACTAGTCATATTTATGTTAATCCCTCTGCCATAATGACAGTTCTGCTTCATGTCACTTGTCCTACCTATTGCATTTTTTCTGTGCTATTTTGTGTATAAATATGTGATTCTTCAGATGTTGTATTAGTCTATGCCTGATGAAGAGACCTGAGTAGTCTCGAAAGCTTGCAATTTGTTACCATCTTTTCAGTTAGCCATTAAAAGGTATCAACCACTGAGGACTCTCAAGTCTAAATATTTTTCTATCTACTGGCTAACACGGTACGAAGATACACATCTTTCCGCATAAAAAGGCCAATTTATGTGTACCTGATAGCCATGTTAGGGCTCTTCTCGTATACCAGGTCCTAACTATGCCAATCCTCACTTAGAAAAGTCTGTCTGCATGGGAACATATGAATCCTCTCTCCAGACTAAAATCTACATCTCTGTGGAGGGGTAATGAACCTACTATAATTAAAACACCTGTGACCACCAGGTGGAGTGCTCAGGTAGAAGGTAAATGAATACATATCAAAAACTGACCGGCACATCCAAACATAGATCTAGTCTGAACAGGTGCTAAAACCTAGAGTCACCGACTCATATACATTCAAGAATTAAATGTAGCACACTGTAGCGCTATAGCTTGCGGACACAAAAATATGAAAAATGAAAAATGAATTGCATCACTGCCTTAGAAATATAAAAAATTGAGAAGTCTTAGCGCATAAAAAGGCCAATTTATGTGTACCTGATAGCCACATTAAGGCTCTCCTCGTATACCAGGTCCTAACTATGCCAATCCTCACTTAGAAAAGTCTGTCTGCATGGGAACATATGAATCCTCTCTCCAGACTAAAATCTACATCTCTGTGGAGGGGTAATGAACCTGTTATAATTAAAATGCCTGTGACCACCAGGTGAGTGCTCAGGCAGAAGGTAAATGAATACATATCAAAAACTGACCGGCACATCCAAACATAGATCTAGTCTGAACAGGTGCTAAAACCTAGAGTCACCAACTCATATACTTCAAGAATTAAAGGTAGCACACTGTAGCGCTATAGCTTGCGGACACAAAAATATGAAAAATATGAAAAATGAATTGCATCACTTCCTTAGACTTCTCAATTTTTCATATTTCTAAGGCAGTGATGCAATTCATTTTTCATATTTTTCATATTTTTGTGTCCGCAAGCTATAGCGCTACAGTGTGCTACCTTTAATTCTTGAATGTATATGAGTTGGTCTAGGTTTTAGCACCTGCTCAGACTAGATCTATGTTTGGATGTGCCGATCAGTTTTTGATATGTATTCATTTACCTTCTAACATATGTGTTTACTGATCAATGGTTGGTCACTATTTGTTTTTATACCATGTATCATAAGGAATCTGTATCTCAGTGAATAAGGGCTTTTGCCAGAAACGCGTTGAGATGTATCCCCAACCTGTATGATCTTTTAATCTTTTTTCAATTAATTTGAGGATTTTATTATTCTTGGGACTCACCATTACTAATTTTCTTATGTGAATCCTTAGTCACGGCTATTGGTTGGAGACCCATAACATTGCAAGACGGACTGAGTTATACCAAGAGGACACGGTGAGGCTGCCTTTCTTGTTTATTTACCTTATGGTTGACCCATTTTGCCCCGTGTACCCAGCATAGATTATGCTATGGATTGAAGAAGTCTGTTTGGATTGATTATATTTCACAAGCAAATCTACTATTTTTCTTATTTCACCATTCTAAACTGCTGAGAAGGATTATCACCTTCTCCTCCATGGAGTCACGGCAGGATAAACTACAAGAAGTATTTGGTGATTCAGAAAGGAACACTGATTCGAGCCTGAAAGAGTTAATGCATAAGCTGGAAAAAATCTCTCATCAAGAGTTGAGAACATGGTGGGATCGCAATACCTTGAGCACGTATGTGGAGAAATTGATGATACCAAGAGGACTCAGAATTAAAAAGGTACCCACTTATATTTTCTCTGATATATTTCTGACACAATGGAATGACATTTCATCACAATGTTCAAATGACCTCATGAAGTTGATTATCTCAGAGGAAGAGAAAAAATTGCAACAAATTAATTTGGACATTGCACAGATAAAATCCTCACTTGAGAGTTTCATAAAACTCAGGAGTATGAATTGTTACATCGTAAAATGAAAGAAAATTTGGACAAAATTGAAAATAACATCATGACAATAAAAAAGAAAAAGTTCCAAAGAGATTGTTTGGATTATAAACATGATAAAGTTTATGATTGGAAGAGGAATATAAGATATACTTCCCAAAATCCAAAAAAACTGAGGGATAAAATTGACTTAAAATCTATCCTAAAGAATAATCCAGATGACAAAATTCCATCCAGAAATGTAACTTTTTCATCTGAGGAAGGTTTTTCAGATATTTATGCAGAGAGCTCAGAAGATGGAACAGGAGGAGACTGTGGTAATCCTGCTTCAAAAAACGACAGGAGACGCGACCGAGGAAGAGGAGGAGGAAATCCAGATCCCCCAAGTTTCAATACGAGGGGCAAGAGAAAGTAGACAACCTATGGTCCAGTGTCATTGTGCTTACCCCTACAATTCTCTCTGAACATGAGATCAGTATTTTAAGTAAAGGGACTAATTTTGTTCCGAATCAGGAATTTGATCTATTCCAAACGATTCTAGATGTAAATAAACCAGCCAGATTATTGACAGTAAAAAAGTATTTTTACAATGATCTCAATGTTCCTGCGGAATTGTATAAGGAGGAGGAGAATTGTGGAACCCTGACACAATTGATGTTTCATGAACAGTGTGCACAGCTTGCTTTGGAGGATTTGCAAAGGTGAATCAGGTGTAGTCGATTTAATACATGTTGATACTAAGGATTTTCGTATTTTGAATCCATCTTTCTATCCAAAAGATTCTAAGACTGAATGTATTTCTACTTTTCAGTCTTTAATTGAAAGAGACTTGATAGAACTTTCTAAAAAAAAGTTAACAGAATATATCAAATAAAAAAAATAATTTAACTATAGAGGAGAAAAAAGCAATCACCAGCTTATCCAAGAGAGATGACCTGGTGATTAAGAAATCCGACAAAGCAGGCTGTATTGTTGTTATGGATAAAAAAAACTCTCTGAAAATGTGTTTATGATATTTTGGATGATAATGCGTCGTACAAAAGGATACAATTTAATCCTACAGAATCATGCAGGAAAACCTTGAGTAAATTGGTTGAAGAGGGAAAAAAAATGGGGGTTTTTACTGAAAAAATGAGTTATAATATAATACCTGATAGTCCGATGATACCAATTTTTCATATGCTCCCTAAAACCCACAAACTAGAATTTCCTACACCTTTACGCCCTATTATATCAAGTATTTCTCCCTTGAATGAAAATCTAAGTCGATGGGTAGATTTTCATTTCCCAGAACACCGGGTTATTTAAAAGATACGTCATCAGTGATTGATTATGTGAAAAATGTAAAATGGTTGAAAAATCTAAATTTTTGTCATGTGATGTGGTAAATCTGTTCTCATCTATTCCACATAATCTAGCATTAACTGCTGTGTTCCACCATTTACAAAAATACAGTGGCTATACGGATGAAACAAAAGAAATGATTATTCGGAGTATTGAATATCTTCTTGAGCATAATTTCTTTATGTTCAATGAACAATATTATTTCTAAATCAAAGGTTGCCCAATGGGGTCTTGTTTCTCTCCATCCTTAGCCATACTTTTTGTATCATGGTGGGAAGAAAGCATTATTTTCACCGAAAAAAATCTTTTTAAATATGATATTGAACTATATGTCAGATATTTGGACAATGTTTTGCTGATATGGGTAGGAGAAGTGGAAAAAATCCCATACTTTTTGTCTTATATTAACACTAATGATGTTAATTTAAAATTCACTTATACCGAACCGCAGGATAAAATTAGTTTTTTGGATTTGTATCTCATGGGGGATGTAAAACAACAAAGGGTTAAATATCGCAACTATAGAAAACCTGCTAGTGGGAACACTACACTTAGAGCAGACAGTTGCCACCCCGCCCATACTGTGAATTCAATCCCCTATGGGGAATGAAATAGAATTCACAGAAATAGCTCTGATATTACACTATTTAATGAACAAGCAAAAGTAGCAACATCTAGGTTAATGGAAAGGGGGTATAAGAAAAAACATATTGATTCAGCGTTAAAAAAAGTTCTTGTGAAAAATACTCATTTAAATAACAGAGATGATGGTATTAATACCAGCCAGAAATTAATAACAAAAAAATCAAACAATATGGATAAAAAAAACATCTTCAGTACCCCATACAGCTGTCAATTTCAGGAAATAAAAAATATTGTAAACAGATATGTCCCTATATTATTGCAAGATCAAGACTTAAACAAAATCCTGGTAAATGGATTAGTATGTGTACCGAGAAAAGGGAGATCGATAGGTGCTACTCTTTCCCCAAGTCTATACATGCCACAAAAAAGTGATAAAAAAAATCTGGATCAGTTGCAAAGGTTTTTTTAAATGTGCATGTTCCAATTGTACGATGTGCAAGTATACATTGCAAACTCAAAAAATTGATGCAGCCAATGATATAAAAAGATTTATTAATTGCAATACTAATTATGTTGTGTATTGCATATTTTGTTTACTCACAAACTATAGTATCTAGGGTGAAAAAGGAGGGCTCAGTATTGCATATTTTGCAAAGAATGTAAAATAAAATACATTGGCTGCACAATACGTAAATTAAAGAAAAGGATAGCAGAACATGTTACCAATATTAAAAATAAAAATGCATCCTATTCAGGAGCTTGCAAGCATTTTGTAGAGAGACATAAAGGGGAATTAAAGAATTTTTCATTCTATGGGTTAGAAAAAGTGGATATTCCTATTAGAGGAGGGGACTGGAGGAAAAAACTCCTCCTAAGAGAGTTATTTTGGATTATTAAACTGGATATAAACACCCCAATGGCATGAACTATAGGAATGATACTCTTTATTTATAATAAATCTCAGAGAATTGAATGTCTATGGTGTTTTTGTTTTGTTTTTTTTTTCTTCTTTCTCTTTCTCTGGCTTTCTTGTGATTTAGCCTTGTGATTATGCTGATTATTCTCAAATGTGATTGATTGCTAACATATGTGTTTACTGATCAATGGTTGGTCACTATTTGTTTTTATACCATGTATCATAAGGAATCTGTATCTCAGTGAATAAGGGCTTTTGCCAGAAACGCGTTGAGATGTATCCCCAACCTGTATGATCTTTTAATCTTTTTTCAATAAATTTGAGGATTTTATTATTCTTGGACCTCACCATTACTAATTTTCTTATATTCTTATGTTCCCATGCAGACAGACTTTTCTAAGTGAGGTGTTGTGAATGGACTTGAAATGAGTTCTGAGCAGAGGCTCCCTCTGGTGGTTACAAGCGGTACTGGACTGTCCAGTGAAGATTGTGAGGATTGGGAATCAGGTGTTACTGACTGGTCTTATATAAGGGACTCGCCTTCCCATCAGGGTTGCCGGTGATCAATTGTTCTGGTCTCAATCCTTGATTCCTGATTCCTTTTAGCCTGCTGTGTCGTGTCTGCATCTGCTGCTAACAGATAAGACATTTTCTTCTTTTTGTTTTTCTGCTTGATTTTTGCATTTTGTCCTGCACTTCTGTGGGGGCCTTCAGGGTCCCCTCCGGGGGCTTTTGCCCTCTCAGTTTAGTTCAGCCACTGATGTTTGTACATTTGCTTTTTCCAGTTTTTTCAGTGGCTGCTGTTTTGATTTTGTTACATCAGAGAACTAATTTAGGTGGTAGAGGTCGTGTGATCTCAGGTGTTTTTGAAATTAGTAGAGTTGGTGCTTTTCAGGGTTTTTTGGGATTGCAGTAAGTGCCCTTCCTATCCTTTTCTATTTAGATAGTTTGGGCCCCAACGTTTGCTCATACTATTTTCTGTCTGTGTCAGTATTTCCTCTTGTCTAACCGCCATTACATGTTTGGGGGCTTTCTATGTTCTTTGGGGATCTGCTCCGGGGCAGATAGCTTTCCTCTTTCTATCTTTAGGTGTAGTTAGTTTCTCAGGCTGTGACGAGGCGTCTAGGACCAACGTAGGAACGCTCCACGGCTGCCTCTAGTTGTGGTGGTTAGTCAGGTACTGCAATCTCATAGATTCCAACTGCTCTGGTGTATTTCCTTTTTTACCTGCACTCCTCAGCTACCGAAACATAACAGTATCACCGGCCATAAAAAAAATTGAATGGTACTCACAGAAGGGAAAAATATTGTGAAAGAAAAAAGGTTGTCAGAGTTGTCAGAGATATTTTTCTGTTTGTTGCATTTTTTTTTTTCTTTCCCTCTGTATCTCTGGGTGCTGGGAGGATTTTTTCTCTCAATGGAGTTTGCACAGTTGTCTGGCCGTGTGGATCAGCTTGCCACTGAGGTTCGGAGTATTGCTGCCTATCTTGCTGGGTTGCCTGTTGTGGAACCTAGGATTCCCATGCCAGATTTGTTTTTGGGGGATCGAGCCAAGTTTCTGAATTTTAAAAATAATTGTAAATTGTTTTTTGCCTTAAAATCTAAGTCCTCAGGGAACGCAGCGCAGCAGGTTCAAATTGTCATCTCCCTCCTGCGCGGCGATCCTCAGGATTGGGCTTTTTCCCTGACACCTGGGGATCCTGTTTTGAGTGATGTTGATGCATTTTTTCAGGCCTTGGGGTTATTGTACGATGAGCCTAATGTCACTGTTCAAGCTGAAAAAGCCTTGTTGGCATTAAATCAGGGGCTTGATGACGCTGAGTTATACTGTCAGAGATTCCGTAGGTGGGCAGTCCTGACCAAATGGAATGACGACGCTTTGGCAGCCCTTTTTCGGAAGGGTCTGTCAGATAATGTAAAGGATGTTATGGTGGGATTCCCTGTCCCCTCTGGTCTCAATGATTCTATGTCATTAGCGATTCAAATTGACAGACGTTTGCGTGAGCGGAGAAGTATGCGTGGAATAGTGTTGCCTTGTGAACCTGCTTCTGAATCCATGCAGTGTGATAGAGTGGTTTCTGGGACACAGCGTCATGAGTTTCGAAAGCGCAATGGGTTATGTTTCTACTGTGGTGATGCCTCTCATGCTACTTCAGTCTGCCCTAAGCGGGGAAGACGTTTTGCACGCTCAGTTGTCTTGGGTAGTGTTCAGACTAAGTTTTTATTAACTGTTACTCTGATATGCTCTCTGTCCTCATTTTCTGCTCAGGCTTTCGTTGATTTGGGAGCAGCTATTAACCTGATGGATTTTGATTTTGCTAAATGTTGTGGGTTTCCCTTGATACCCCTACAGAAGTCTGTTCCCCTACTGGGAATCGATTCTACCCCTTTGGCTGAGAATAAACCTCAGTTCTCTACTCAGGTGATAATGAGGGTTGAACCTGATCATCAAGAGAGCTGCAAATTTTTGGTTCTGTATAATCTGCATGACATTATCGTGCTGGGTTTCCCTTGGTTACAGTCTCATAATCCTGTTTTGGATTGGAAATCTGTGTCTGTAACCAGTTGGGGCTGCCAATGTGTTAATACCAACACTCCTGTTTTTTCTGCCTCCTCCCAGGCTCAGGATGTTCCTGACTTTTTGATTGATTTTTCTGATGTGTTTAGCGAAAGTAAATCTGCATCCTTGCCTCCCCATAGGAGCTATGATTGCGCTATTGAATTAGTGCCTGGTAGTAAATTCCCTAAAGGTCGCCTTTTTAACTTGTCTGTACCTGAACATGACGCTATGCGGTCTTATATCAAGGAGTCATTGGAGAAAGGTCATATCAGACCATCCTCTTCACCCTTAGGTGCCGGTTTTTTCTTTGTGGCCAAAAAGGATGGTTCATTAAGGCCGTGTATTGATTATCGTCTTTTGAACAATATTACTGTGAAATATCAATACCCGTTACCTTGATTTCTGACCTGTTTTCCAGGGTGAAAAACGCTACTTGGTTTACCAAGCTTGACCTCAGGGGGGCATATAACCTTATTCGCATTAAGCACGGGGATGAATGGAAGACGGCATTTAACACCCCTGAGGGGCATTTTGAGTACCTTGTGATGCCCTTTGGGCTCACTAATGCTCCTTCTGTCTTCCAGTCCTTCATGAATGACATTTTCAGGGATTTTGTGGATAAATTTCTGATTGTTTATTTGGATGATATCTTGATTTTTTCCAATGACTGGGACTCTCATGTGAAACATGTTCGAACTGTATTCCAGATTTTGAGAGAGAATGCTCTGTATGTGAAGGGATCAAAGTGTCTTTTTGGCGTACAGAGGATCTCATTTTTGGGATTCATTTTGTCCCCATCTGATATTGAAATGGACCCGGTCAAGGTTCAGGCCATCTGTGATTGGGTCCAACCTACTTCATTAAAGGCTCTTCAAAGATTTTTGGGTTTTGCCAATTTTTATCGTAAATTTATTGGTAATTTCTCGGTTATTGTTAAACCATTAACTGATTTGACCAAAAAGGGTTCTGATGTGGTGAATTGGCCTCCTGAGGCAGTCTCTGCATTTCAGGAACTTAAGCAGAGATTCACTTCTGCTCCTGTTCTACGGCAGCCTGATGTTTCTCTGCCATTTCAGGTGGAGGTTGATGCCTCTGAAATTGGGGCAGGTGCCGTTTTGTCCCAAAGAGATCCAGAGACCTCTAAAAGTAACCCTTGTGCCTTTTTCTCTCGAAAATTTTCTCCTACTGAACGTAATTATGACGTGGGTAATCGGGAGTTATTGGCCATGAAGTGGGCTTTTGAAGAGTGGAGACATTGGCTGGAGGGAGCCAAACATCAGGTGGTGGCCCTTACTGACCATAAGAATCTGGTTTATCTGGAATCTGCCAAGCGACTTAATCCTAGACAGGCCAGGTGGGCCTTGTTTTTCACACGTTTTAATTTTGTGGTTTCCTTTCTTCCTGGCACTAAGAATGTTAAGGCGGATGCCCTTTCAAGGAGTTTCCTTGCGGACTCTCCTGAGTTATCTGATCCTTCTGTTATTTTGAAAGAAGGTGTAGTTCTTTCCGCCATCTCGCCCAATTTGAGACTGGCTCTGGAGGGGTGTCAGGAGGATAGGCCCGAGCGCTGCCCTGTTGGGAAATTGTTTGTCCCGGACCACTGGAAAAAGAGTGTGATGTCTGAGATTCATAGTTCCGCGTTGGCCGGTCATCCCGGAATTTTTGGTACCAGAGACTTGGTTAGTCGGTCCTTTTGGTGGCCTACCTTGTCTCGTGATGTCAGGGAATTTGTGCAGTCCTGCGGGACTTGCTCTCGCTCCAAGCCTTGCTCCCGCTCTAGTGGTTTGTTGATGCCATTGCCTGTGCCCAAGAGACCATGGACCCATATCTCTATGGATTTCATTTCCGACCTCCCTGTTTCTCAGAGAATGATCGTCATCTGGGTGATTTGTGATAGGTTTTCCAAGATGATACATCTTGTGCCATTACCTAAGTTGCCTTCCTCCTCTGAATTAGTACCTTTGTTCCTTCAGCACGTGGTTCGTTTACACGGCATTCCTGAGAATATTGTGTCTGACAGAGGAGTCCAGTTTGTTTCCAGATTTTGGAGGACCTTTTGTTCTAAACTTGGTGTTCAATTGTCTTTCTCCTCGGCGTTTCATCCTTAGACCAATGGTCAAACTGAGAGAACAAATCAGACATTGGAGACTTATCTAAGATGCTTTGTGTCTGCTGATCAGGATGACTGGGTCTCTTTTTTGCCTTTGGCTGAGTTTCTCTTAATAATAGGGCTAGCTCTGCCACTTTGATGTCACCATTTTTCTGTAATTCTGGGTTTCACCCTCGATTTTCTTCAGGACAGACGGAGGCTTCTGTCTGTCCAGGTGTTGACTCTGTTGTGGAGAGTATGCAACAGATTTGGGACCAGGTAGTGCAGAGGTTGTCCCTCTCTCAGGAGAGGGCCCAGCGGTTTGCTAACCGGCATAGGACTGATGGTCCTCGGTTTAAAGTGGGGGACTTGGTCTGGTTGTCCTCAAAAAATATTCCTATGAGAGTGGCATCTCCTAAATTTAAGCCTAGGTTCATTGGACCTTATAAGATCATGGAGATTCTTAATCCTGTTTCTTTTCGTTTGCTTCTTCCAGGGACATTTAAGATCCATAATGTGTTCCACAAGTCCTTGTTGAAGAGGTTTGTTGAGCCAGTGGTTCCTACTGCTTTGCCTCCTGACCCTGTTCTGGTTGAGGGCAATATGGAGTTTGAGGTTGAGAAAATTTTGAATTCTCGTTTTTCTAGACGGAAACTCCAGTATTTGGTTAAGTGGAGAGGTTATGGTCAGGAAGACAATTCTTGGGTGTTTGCTTCGGACATCCATGCTAGGAGACTCATCCGTGCGTATCATAGAACTCATCCTGACCGACCTGTTTGCTCAAGTGAGGGTTCGGTGACCCCTCCTCAAGGGGGGGGTACTGTTGTGAATGGACTTGAAATGAGTTCTGAGCAGAGGCTCCCTCTGGTGGTTACAAGCGGTACTGGACTATCCAGTGAAGATTGTGAGGATTGGGAATCAGGTGTTACTGACTGGTCTTATATAAGAGACTCGCCTTCCCATCAGGGTTGCCGGTGATCAATTGTTCTGGTCTCAATCCTTGATTCCTGATTCCTTTTAGCCTGCTGTGTCGTGTCTGCATCTCCTGCTAACAGATAAGACATTTTCTTCTTTTTGTTTTTCTGCTTGATTTTTGCATTTTGTCCTGCACTTCTGTGGGGGCCTTCAGGGTCCCCTCCGGGGCTTTTGCCCTCTCAGTTTAGTTCAGCCACTGATGTTTGTACATTTGCTTTTTCCAGTTTTTTCAGTGGCTGCTGTTTTGATTTTGTTACACCAGAGAACTAATTTAGGTGGTAGAGGTCGTGTGATCTCAGGTGTTTTTGAAATTAGTAGAGATTGCAGTAAGTGCCCTTCCTATCCTTTTCTATTTAGTTTGGGCCCCAACGTTTGCTCATACTATTTTCTGTCTGTGTCAGTATTTCCTCTTGTCTAACCGCCATTACATGTTTGGGGCTTTCTATGTTCTTTGGGGATCTGCTCCGGGGCAGATAGCTTTCCTCTTTCTATCTTTAGGTGTAGTTAGTTTCTCAGGCTGTGACGAGGCTTCTAGGACCAACGTAGGAACGCTCCACGGCTGCCTCTAGTTGTGGTGGTTAGTCAGGGTACTGCAATCTCATAGATTCCAACTGCTCTGGTGTATTTCCTTTTTTACCTGCACTCCTCAGCTACCGAAACATAACAGTGAGGATTGGCATAGTTAGGACCTGGTATACGAGAAGAGCCTTAACGTGGCTATTAGGTACACATAAATTGGCCTTTTTATGCGCTAAGACTTCTCAATTTTTCATATTTCTAAGGCAGTGATGCAATTCATTTTTCATATTTTTCATATTTTTGTGTCCGCAAGCTATAGCGCTACAGTGTGCTACCTTTTATTCTTGAATGTATATGAGTTGGTGACTCTAGGTTTTAGCACCTGTTCAGACTAGATCTATGTTTGGATGTGCCGGTCAGTTTTTGATATGTATTCATTTACCTTCTACCTGAGCACTCCACCTGGTGGTCACAGGCGTTTTAATTATAGCAGGTTCATTACAACCTCCACAGAGATGTAGATTTTAGTCTGGAGAGAGGATTCATATGTTCCCATGCAGACAGACTTTTCTAAGTGAGGATTGGCATAGTTAGGACCTGGTATACGAGAAGAGCCTTAACGTGGATATCAGGTACACATAAATTGACCTTTTTATGCGCTAAGACTTCTCAATTTTTCATATTTCTAAGGCAGTGATGCAATTCATTTTTCATATTTTTCATATTTTTGTGTCCGCAAGCTATAGCGCTACAGTGTGCTACCTTTAATTCTTGAATGTATTTGTGCCGAAGCTGGGCCTAGAGCCTCATGTGCTGAGGTTTGATTTCACATGTACTGTACGCAGCTAGGCCTGGGACCTCTAGGCTGTAGTACGGCCATATGTCCGGGCTACATCTTATGATTTGACTTCAGTTAGTTGCATGTCATGTCTGCACAAGGCCTTATGATTAGGCTTCAGAGTGACTATTGTGAAGTTTTCTGTTTAAACCCCTTCACTCCCAAGGGTGGTTTGCACGTTAATGACCGGGCCAATTTTTACAATTCTCACCACTGTCTCTTTATGAGGTTATAACTCTGGAACGCTTCAACGGATCTTTGCGATTCTGAGATTGTTTTCTCGTGATATATTGTACTTCATGATAGTGGTAAAATTTCTTCGATATAACTTGCGATTATTATTGAAAAAAACGGAAATATAGCAAAAATTTTGAAAATTTTGCAATTTTCAAACTTTGAATTTTTATTCCCTTAACAGAGAAATATGTCACACAAAATAGTTAATAAATAACATTTCCCACATGTCTACTTTACATCAGCACAATTTTGGGACCAACATTTTTTTGTTAGGAAATTATAAGGGTTAAAAGTTGACCAGCGATTTCTCATTTTTACAACAAAATTTACAAAGCCGTTTTTTTTACGGACCACCTCACATTTGAAGTCACTTTGAGGTGTCTATATGGCAGAAAATACCCAAAAGTGACACCATTCTTAAAACTGCACCCCTCAAGGTACTTAAAACCACATTCAAGAAGTTTATTAACCCTTCAGGTGATACACAGGAGCTGAAGCAACGTGTAAGGAAAAAATGAATACCGTATATACTCGTGTATAAGCCGAGATTTTCAGCCCATTTTTTAGGGCTGAAAGTCCCCCTCTCTGCTTATACGCGGGTCATATATGGGGGTCAGCGGGGGAGGGGGAGCGGGGGTGTCGGATTATACTCACCTCTCCGCCGCCGCGGTCTCTGCAGCCCCCCCGCTTCTCCCACGATCTCCGGCTCCTTCCTGCAGCGGTCACATGGCACCGCTCATTAAAGTCATGAATATGCACATATTCATGACTTTAATGAGCGGTGCCATGTGACCGCTGTAGGAAGGAAGCGCTGCAGAGATCGCCGGGAGAAGAGGAGAGGCTGCAGGGACGCGCGGCGGAGGGGTGAGTACAGCGATATTTACCTGTCTTCTCTCCACAGCTGTGCTGCGTCCTCGGCTGACTCCTCTGGCTGTGAATGATCAGCAGAGGGCGCGATGACATCATTAGTGAGCGCCGCGCCCCCTGCCAGATCATTCACTGCCGAGGACCAGGAAGAGGACGCAGCGCTGCGGTGCAGAGAGGACAGGTAAATATCTCAGTTGCCGGGGTCCTGAGCGAGCGGTGACGCCGGCACCTGTCCCCCATAGCGCGCCGGTGTCCCCGCCTGCTCAGGACCCCGGCACCTGGCCCCCAGCGACGATAGGTGAGTATGTCATTTTTTTAATTTTTTTTGCAGCAGCATATGGGGCATAATCTGGAACATATGGGGGCATAATATGGAGCATATGGGGGCATAATATGGAGCATATAGGGGCATAATATGGAGCATATGGGGGCATAATATGGAGCATATGGTGACATAATATGGAGCATAGGGGGGCATAATATGGAGCATATGGGGGCATAAGCTGTGGAACATATGGGGGCATAATCTGGAGCATATGGGGGCATAATATGGAGCATATGGGGCATAATCTGGAGCATATAGGGGCATAATCTGTGCAGCATATAATAATAATAATCTTTATTTTTTATATAGCGCTAACTTATTCCGCAGCGCTTTACAGTTTGCACACATTATCGTCGCTGTCCCCGATGGGGCTCACAATCTAGATTCCCTATCAGTATGTTTTTGGAGTGTGGGAGGAAACCAGAGTACCCGGAGGAAACCCACGCAAACACGGGAAAACATACAAACTCCTTGCAGATGTTGTCCTAGGTGGGATTCGAACCCAGGACTCCAGCGCTGCAAGGCTGTAGTGCTATCCACTGAGCCACCGTGCTCAGTGGGGGCATAATCTGTGGAGCATCATATGGGGGCATAATCATTTTTCACCCTAGGCTTATACGCGAGTCAATAAGTTTTCCCAGTTTTTTGTGGCATAATTAGGGGGGTCGGTATTTAACTTTTTAGTCACAAAAATGATCTTTTACATACTTTTTTTATTTTCACAAGGATAAAAAGGAAAAAAACAAAAAAATTCAGAGATATAGGATACACAAAATAATATAATTACTAAGTTAAAAATAAAAATATATGTAATGAAAATCACTAAGTGCCTATATCACCTGACCAAATGAGATGGCAGACCACCCGGAAATAATTAGAAGAAAACACCCAGGTTGTGGAGAGAAATACCTTATTGGAAGGGAAAAGAACAACGAGACCAAGAGTATAGGATAAAAAAAATGCCTTTATTAAATAGAATTTTGGCTCTCAAATATATAATATACCATGTAAATATAAAATTGGTAAAAGGGCACGCAACAATCTGATGCAATATAATAAACACACAAAATATAATGATCAGTGTCTTCAATATTATATAACCTTATATGTACGTATTATGTGTGCAAATAATGCTCAAATAATAAAACCAGGTAAACAAATATATATGTATTATGTGTATACTATAAAAGCATACAGGTGAATTAATGATATATATATATATATATATATATTGTGAGACAGTGAAGGAATATGTGTTGAATGGGGTGTACATTTCACCTAGGTATTATGCTGTATGGTATAAGGGAAATGTGTGGCTTTGTAAACCTAGTGGTAGAGAAAGGTCACTACACCTCACATTCAGCACACACTTGCAGCTCAGGCCTGAAACCATTCAGCTGTTAATTAGGAGACCAGAAGTAGGTGTCTGCAAACACAGTCGGAGAGCTGGCTTAGTCTGGACACAGGAAGGTGTCCCGGCACAAGAAGCAGTCTCCAGGAGTGGGAGCTGGCTTAGTCTGGACACAGGAAGGTGTCCCGGCACAAGAAGCAGTCTCCAGGAGTGGAGCTGGCTTAGTCTGGACACAGGAAGGTGTCCCGGCACAAGAAGCAGTCTCCAGGAGTTTGAGCTATCTCAGTCTGGGTGCAGGAAGTACCCCGGACACAGGAGTAGTCTCAGTGAGAATCCGTGCGAATAGCGGCTGAATAGGAGTGGATCTCTCTCAAGTCTGGACATTGAAGGTGCCTTCAGACACAAGGAGGAGTATCTGTGAAACTCCATACTGGTAACATATATCATAAGTGTTGTTTTGGGTCAGGCTGGTAGAGCCGGGACCCGGATAGACAGGGCAATCTATCTAATTGTAATTAGTGGCTAGACAAGCCCAGGTTTTCTGTTTATGATTTGTTTTTATCTGTTTGCTGTGGACTTTAATAAAACTGGTTGCGACCAGTTTTACACCAGAACTGCTGTCTGAATGAACTGTTTTCGTGCCATTCTGTCTACCCAAACAGCGATCCTAGAGCTATATCCCCTGGAAATGTTACTATATATATATATATATATATATATATATATATATAAAACTATAAGAAAAATCCCATAACCAATATATGCATATAATATGAATAGAATAAATAAAATACCAAATACTTCAATGTGCATATACAAAAAAAATTATATATATATATATAAATCTATGAACTAATAAGTGTAAAATCAAAAATTGCATGTGCTCAAAAAAATAATAAATGTGCAAATGAAAATACACACCAAATTGTGAACAGAGTAACCCACAATGTGTTAATCAATGAAATGCCATATAAAAGAAAAAACACAAAAATGTGTGTGATACCATGCAAAGTGAAAAACACTATACCTGGGAGCAAAAAAGATCAGATTGGTGTGCCTGCAAAGAACGCGCCCCGACGCGCGTTTCGGATGTCTGTCACATCACCTTTGGCTTCACGCAGCCAACACATGCGCCATAAATACCCACACGGTTATATATGCTTTTTATTTCTACAAATGTCATGTTATTGTGCAAGTGCCATTGGTATATGACATTTTTTTGTGCATTGCCCACGAATGTGGTTGGTATGACATCATTAAGATATTTATTGCTATATTGTTGTCAACTTTTCTTGATATGGTTATTGAGGTTATCGCTCTGACCAATGAGCGTTATACTTACCATCTGTTACCATTTTGTTTATAATTTTTCTTAGCGATGTATTTTTCACTGGTACTTTTGTCTGCCATAATACGCCTGTATGGGGTGGTGCGCAGGCGCGTACTGTGGTGTCGGTGGTTGCCGTGGTAGCGGCGTTTCCATGGGAATTCTCTGCGTGGTTTGCCAGGCAGGGATTTCCTGGATGACGCTCGTGTCACGTCACTTCTGGCCGTAAACAGCTAGCGCATGCGCAACAAATATACTTACATAACCGGATGTTCTCTCTTGTGACGGTCGTAGTCATGGTAGTTGCAACGCTATGTTATGTGCGCATGCGCAATGGCCTGTATTGCACAGCTGGATGTCATTATGATTACTTAGCTACCTATAAATAGCCTCAGTGTTCAGTTGCTCAATATATCCCCCTGACGAAGGATCTATATATCCGAAACGCGCGTCGGGGTGCGTTCTTTCCAGGCACACCAATCTGATCTTTTTTGCTCCCAGGTATAGTGTTTTTCACTTTGCATGGTATCACACACATTTTTGTGTTTTTTTCTTTTATATGGCATTTCATTGATTAACACATTGTGGGTTACTCTGTTCACAATTTGGTGTGTATTTTCATTTGCACATTTATTATTTTTTGTGCACATGCGATTTTTGATTTTACACTTATTAGTTCATAGATTTATATATATATATATATATAATTTTTTTTGTATATGCACATTGAAGTATTTGGTATTTTATTTATTCTATTCATATTATATGCATATATTGGTTATGGGATTTTTCTTATAGTTCTTTTTATATAATATATATATATATATGTATATATATATATATATATATATATATATATATATATATATCATTAATTCACCTGTATGCTTTTATAGTATACAAATAATACATATATATTTGTTTACCTGGTTTTATTATTTGAGCATTATTTGCACACATAATACGTACATATAAGGTTATATAATATTGAAGACACTGATCATTATATTTTGTGTGTTTATTATATTGCATCAGATTGTTGCGTGCCCTTTTACCAATTTTATATTTACATGGTATATTATATATTTGAGAGCCAAAATTCTATTTAATAAAGGCATTTTTTTTATCCTATACTCTTGGTCTCGTTGTTCTTTTCCCTTCCAATAAGGTATTTCTCTCCACAACCTGGGTGTTTTCTTCTAATTATTTCCGGGTGGTCTGCCATCTCATTTGGTCAGGTGATATAGGCACTTAGTGATTTTCATTACATATATTTTTATTTTTAACTTAGTAATTATATTATTTTGTGTATCCTATATCTCTGAATTTTTTTGCTTATTGTTATTGTGTTATGCACAAATTATCTCTTTCCTAGGTTATGGACTTCAAGACCAGAGAAGCCTTTTGGCAGGGTCAAGTAAATAATGTCTTCGGGAGTACTAGTACTACTAGTGTTATGATCTGCTACAAGCACTAAGGAAAGGTGGGAATTCTGTCCCTACAATAGGACTGAGCTGGATCCCTACGATGTAACGGGGAACCTGATCCTGCGACCAGACCCGCTAAAGTCCTCAGCTAGTCTGAACGAAGACCTATAGTTGCGAGGGAGGAATCCCTACAAGATCTAGGGACTGGGTGAAAAGGTGGACACCTCCTAACAGAAAGTGTAGCAGGGAAAAATAAAACAGAAAACAAATACTAAGAGATACTAAGATCTAGCAAAACTGACAGACTAAGGCACCTAAGCACCCGGCTAGCTTAAGAGTAGATAATACAATGAAGTCCAGCAAGGCCAGAAGGGCGGAACCAGACTAAATAGGGTAAAAAGGTCATGTGACCAGCAAAGTGAAACAAAACCTAACAAGAGGGTTCTAACAGTACCCTCCCTTCTAAGAGGATCCTCCGGATCCCCTAGGACTTAGGCTTATCCGGAAACCTCTTGTGAAACGCTCTGACAAGTCTAGACGCAGAAAATCATCCGCCCTCACCCATGAGTTATCCTCGGGTCCATAACCCTTCCAAGCGACGAGGTACTGTAAACTCCCTCTATACCGTCTAGAATTTAGGATGCGGGAAATCTCATATTGCCCGTCCTCCACCACCAGGGGAACAGTGGCCGAGACGTCTCCATCTGAGACCTCAGCTTTTTTCAAGAGAGAAACATGAAACACCGGATTAATCTTCCAGGAGGTGGGAAGCTCCAACTTAACAGCAGATTGGTTAATAACCTGAAGCACCTTAAAGGGCCCTACAAACTTGGGACCCAATTTCTTAGACGGAATCCTCAAGCGCAGATTCTTAGAGGACAACCAAACCATGTCACCAATAGCAAACAAAACCTCTTGTCGTTTTCTATCAAAATACACTTTGGATCTTTTGTTAGCCTCCTGAAGATTACCACGCAAATCAGTCAAAACTCTCTCCAAAAGACCAGAAAAATTCTCCTCTTCAGGTACAGCCGATCCCAACTTGGAAAATGACCCAAACGACGGATGTCTCCCAGTACAACAAAAAAAAGGCGAACAACCAGCAGAAGCGGATGTATGGTTGTTAAGAGCAAACTCAGCAAGTGGCAGAAACTCAGACCACCCCTCTTGATTATCAGTCACAAAACAACGCAAGAACTGCTCAACATCCTGGTTTTTCCTTTCTGTCTGGCCATTAGACTCCGGATGATATCCGGATGAAAACGACAAATGAACTCCCAACCTGTCACAAAAAGCGCGCCAAAAACGAGCCACAAACTGAGGTCCCCTATCGGAAACAATGTCAGTAGGAACACCATGTAGTCTGACTATTTCCTTGACAAAGGCCTTAGCGAGAGTCTTAGTGCAGGGCAGTTTGATGAAAGGAACCAAGTGACACATTTTGCTAAAACGGTCCACGACCACCCAGATGACAGTGAAACCCTCAGAGGGGGAAGGTCAGTAATAAAGTCCATAGCCAAATGTGTCCAAGGTGCACTAGGGACCTCCAGAGGGCAAAGCAACCCCGCAGCAGGAGTATGAGAAGACTTAGATCTAGCACACACAGTGCATTGACGCACCCACTTAATGACTTCCTTCTGCCATCCTGGCCACCAAAAACTGCGACCCACAAGTCTCTTGGTCTCAGAGATTCCAGGATGACCTGCCAACCGAGAGTCATGACATTCATCAAACAAATCTCTCCTCTGGATACCAGGCACAAACAACCTCCCATGCGGCGTGTTAGATGGGGCATTCTCCTGTGCTTTAAGAATCTCATCTTCCAGCACGGAGTCCAAAACAGCAATAACAACCCCCTCTTGCAAGATGTTTTCCTCCTCCTCCTCAGTACCCACCATAGGAGAAAAGCTGCGAGACAAAGCATCAGCTTTAACATTTTTAGTACCTGGGATGTAAGTAACGGTAAAATTAAACCGTGAGAAAAACAGTGCCCACCTAGCCTGACGGGCATTCAAGCGTTTGGCAGCATCAAGGTAGATCAGATTTTTATGATCGGTGAAGACTTGAACGGGAAATTCCGCTCCTCCAAAAAATGACGCCAGTGTTCAAATGCGAGTTTAATTGCCAACAATTCCCGATTACCGATATCATAATTTAGTTCAGACTCAGAAAATTTCTTTGAAAAAAAAGCACAGGGATGTACTCCATCCGTCTTTGCCTGAGACAACACCGCGCCGACCCCCACAGAAGAAGCATTAACCTCAACCAAAAATGGTTTAGTCACATCGGGCTGCGTAAGGATGGGAGCAGAGCTGAACCTCTCCTTTAGCAACACAAAAGCCTCAGTGGCCTCAGTAGTCCACTGAACCGCATCAGCACCTTTCCTGGTGAGATCGGTCAGAGGTTTGGCAATCACAGAAAAATCTTTTATGAATTTTCTATAATAATTGGCGAACCCCAAAAACCTCTGTATTGATTTCACACCAATAGGTCTAGGCCATTCCTGCACAGCTTGCACTTTCACCGGGTCCATCTCAAAACCTTCACTGGAGACAATGTAGCCCAAAAAACTAAGTCTCTGTACAGCGAACTCACATTTTTCTAGCTTGGCAAAAAGTGAATTATCACTCAGTAACTGTAATACTTCACGCACACTCCTCCAATGAGACTCCAAATCCGGTGAATAAATCAAAATGTCATCCAAATACACAACCACACTTCTGCCGATCAAAGGTCTAAGGATGTCATTAATAAGATTCTGAAAAAATGCCGGAGCACTGGAAAGTCCAAAAGGCATGACCAGATTCTCAAAATGACCCAGTGGAGTGTTAAACGCAGTCTTCCATTCATCCCCCTCCTTCATGCGCAACAAATTGTATGCCCCTCGAAGATCAATTTTCGAGAACCACTTGGCCCCCACTAACTGGTTAAACAAATCAGGAATCAATGGCAGTGGGTAAGGATTGCGTACAGTAATCTTATTAATCTCACGAAAGTCTAGACAAGGCCTTAAACCGCCGTCCTTTTTTTTAACAAAAAAAAATCCAACCGCCACAGGAGACTTGGAAGGCCTAATGTGACCGGCGGCCAAACTTGTCTGTATGTATTCCTCCAAAGCCTTTCTCTCAGGAATAGTCAAATTAAATAAGCGACTTTTAGGAAGAGTCGCTCCAGGGACAAATTCAATTGCACAATCATAATCTCTATGAGGAGGCAATACCTGGAATTCTTTATCAGAAAAAACTTTCCAAAAATCCTGAATAGGTACAGGTAACTCCCCCTTAACTACAGCAGCAATACGCCCGTTACAACACTTGTCATAACAATTGGGACTCCAGGACTTAATTTCATGGGTAGACCAATCCAGTACGGATTGTGCAATTTTAACCAGGGTAACCCCAAAATCACCGGTGAGGGCAAATTATTCAAAACCACCAAATCCAAATTCTCTTGATGAACACCATTAATAGTAAGAGGAAATTCACAGATATGGTGAGTAATATTTTTCAAGTGAGAACCATCCACAGACACCACATTAATAGGGGAAGACAGAAGTTTGGGTTTTAATTTTAGTTTTTCCAAAAATTTCCCATCAATCACATTGAGAGTTGAACCACAATCCACAAATACCCGAAACTCCATTAATTCCTCCTCAACAGCAGTGGTAGCAGAAAGAAAGACACCTTTATTGTTTAAACAAGCTATACGGGCGAAACTGACCTCATTTTTTTTTCTCTCTTTATTCATTCGAAGCGCACAGTTCTTAATAAAATGCTCCGATTTACCACAGTAGAAACACAAACCCTTAGCAAATCTGCGTTCTTTTTCCCCAGAGTGAAGTGTCATTGCTCCAATTTCCATCGGCTCTGCAATGTCAGTACATTCCTTCTCCAAACTTGGAGCTGACAAGGCAGATTTACTCTCATTAACCCTTGCACACAGTCTCCTATCCACCCGTATGGCCAATTGCATAGCCTCTTGCAAGTTACCAGGTATAGGATAAGCAATCAGCAAATCTTTAACCCTTTCACTTAACCCTGCAAGAAATAAACTTTTCAAAGCTGAATCGTTCCAGCCCACTTGTGAGGACCACCTTCTGAAGTGAGTACAATATTTCTCCACATTACCTGATCCCTGTCTCAAACGTCTCAATTCTGTCTCAGCTGATGAAACATGATCCGGATCGTCATACAATAACCCCAAAGCAGAAAAAAAACTATCCACTGATCTAAAGCATGGATCACTAGGCTGCAGAGAAAAGGCCCAATCCTGAGGTTCTTTGCGCAAAAGTGACATTATGAACCCTATGCGCTGTGATTCCTCACCAGAGGATCTGGGTCTCAAACGGAAATACAACAAGCAAGCATTTTTAAAAGAAAAAAAATCTTGTTGTTCACCAAAAAATAAATCAGGCAAACGTACCTTTGGCTCCACGAAATGTGCTCCAGAACAACTACTCACGTGTTGCTTTATCTCAGCCACCTCCAGAGAAAGTCCCTGCAGGCGCTGAACCAAATCCTGAACCGACACCATGATGGAAAACAGAAAATCTTTCCTTAGAGATTTTTTTTTTTTTTCTTTTGGCTGGACTTACTGTTATGATCTGCTACAAGCACTAAGGAAAGGTGGGAATTCTGTCCCTACAATAGGACTGAGCTGGATCCCTACGATGTAACGGGGAACCTGATCCTGCGACCAGACCCGCTAAAGTCCTCAGCTCGTCTGAACGAAGACCTATAGTTGCGAGGGAGGAATCCCTACAAGATCTAGGGACTGGGTGAAAAGGTGGACACCTCCTAACAGAAAGTGTAGCAGGGAAAAATAAAACAGAAAACAAATACTAAGAGATACTAAGATCTAGCAAAACTGACAGAGTAAGGCACCTAAGCACCCGGCTAGCTTAAGAGTAGATAATACAATGAAGTCCAGCAAGGCCAGAAGGGCGGAACCAGACTAAATAGGGTAAAAAGGTCATGTGACCAGCAAAGTGAAACAAAACCTAACAAGAGGATTCTAACTAGTAGTGTTATTGATGGGTCTAATTTTGACTCACTATCTAAAATAATAAAAAGGCTCTTATTTAAACGTACCAGAATTTGGTGGACAAAGGCATTTTTAGAAAATTATGTTCAAAAACAATTAATACCTAGAGGCCTGAGGGTCAGAGTTACCCCGTCATTTATTGTTGAAGACAACGACTTTATTGCTGACTGGGAGAAAATCTGTAATGACACGTCATGGAGACTTATGGGTCTATTGGTTGGCCTTAATTCTAAAACTATTGTTGATGTGGATAAACAGTTGGATGAACATTTTGAAAAAGCTAAAACATGTATGTCAAGTGATCAATTTAAAATATTCAATGATTCCCTGGATAAGGATTTAGAATCATTGGTTAAAGACATACAAAAGAAACATTTTTCCAAATTATCCAGGGACCAGAATGATCTATCTCTTGGACGAATATACAGGTGGAGAAAATCATTATCCACCAGCAATGAACATTCCTCCTATCATGTGTCTCATCCTTCTGTCAGTGATACATCCATTGCCTCCTCTTCCGCCTCTGTGACTTCTCTGATTACACCCAAAAGGAAGAGAAAACTTCGTTTTTTACCAAATAAAAGGGAATTCTCTCCGGACAATAGTAACAACCAGCTTAAGGTAATAAATTTGAGTACACATAATTTTTCTGTGGTAGAAACTAATTTGTTAACCAAAGGCTTGATGTTTTGCCCAACTGCCAATTTTGATAAATTTATGGCAGTAAAGGATTTACATCTTTTTGCCAGGAGAATTCTATTCAAACAAATTTTTCATAATGATAGTACCCTTGTCTCTTTCCCCACAGAGACGGAACAGGAGGCATTAGCTAACCTTGAGCAGTTGGCCAGGGAACACAACTTCCATGAAGGTGAGGTCCCGGACAACATAAAAAGACCGTCTAACAGATTTCCTCCATTATCATCTTGTCCGGCAATAGATATATTTGATAAAACTATTAGCAGTGAATTAGACAATATATCTTGCTATCCTCAGTTTAATAATTTTAGTCCAGATGAACGTGTGGGTCTTAAGAGATTGATGGGACTTAATGATGTAGTGTTCAAGGCAGCGGATAAAGGTGGGAATGTGGTGGTGTGGCCGAAGACTTTGTATGAATCTGAGGCATTACGCCAATTGAATGATACTGAATGTTACAAAAAGTTAACTTTCAATCCCCTGTCCAAATTCCAGCAGGAATTGAAATCCTTTTTACAGGATTCCAGGGATAATGGTATCATTACTAATGAATTATTCTCGGCCCTCCAGGTACATGAACCCACGATTCCCACACTTTATTTGCTGCCGAAGGTGCATAAGAACCAGGAAGTCCCTCCTGGCAGGCCCATTATATCGGGACGGGGCAATTACTTAGAAAATGTCAACAAATATATTGACTTCATCTTACAGCCGTTTGTATCTTCACTTCCCTCATACACGAAAGACACTAATGATTTTTTGAAAAAGGTAGATGGCCTACAAGTGGAATCCAATTCACTATTGGTAACTTGTGACGTTGAGTCATTATATACCAGTATAATACACTCGGATGGATTGGTGGCAGTAAATTATTTTTTGCAACATTCTTCTTTTTCACGTGCATTTATTATTTTTTTCACTAATTTATTGGAATTTACTTTTACACATAATTTTTTTATTTTCAAGGGGTCCTTCTTCCTACAAATCCAAGGAACAGCAATGGGTGCCTCGTTTGCCCCTGCTTACGCCAACCTGTTCCTTGGATTTTGGGAGAGGGACCTCTTTTTGTCTGATGATTCTAATTTTAGTGAGTGTGTCCCATTTTGGACACGTTATATAGATGATGTTTTTTTCATTTGGCACGATTCGGTTGACACATTATTTGAGTTTATAGATGCACTCAATCACAATTCTATTAATATTCGATTATCATTTTGCCACCATTCCAAAACGATTGATTTTTTGGATGTTCGTGTAATGAGGGATTTGAACAACAGTTTGCAGACTGATTTATTCAGAAAACAAACAGCTGTGAATTCTTTAGTCCACGCCTCTTCCTCACATCCACGGGCTCTTATCAATTCAATTCCATTTGGACAATTTTTACGTCTTAGACGTATTTGTTCCAGTGACCAAGATTTTGATAAACAGTCTGAATTGATGGGAGAGAGGTTTTTAGAACGTGGATATAGTCGTAGATCGATCAAAGTAGATCGATCAAACGTGCGTATAATAGAGCTTGGCATACTACCCGTCATGATGCCCTTTATGGGCAAGGTAAACCGAAATCCAACAACACTGTAAGGTTCATCACCCAATACAATGGACAAAGTGACCATTTTAGAGCTTTGCTTTCTAAACATTGGTCAATTTTGAAATCAGATCCAATTATTAAGAAATTTTTGGGTGATAAACCATCTATGGCATTTAGAAGATCACCCAATTTGGGTGATCACCTTGTGCAAAGCCTATATACGGGAGTCCCCACTAATGATGTTTTGGCATTTAGGTCATCTTCTATTGGCTGCAGACCATGTGGTTCATGTGTTGCATGTCCAAATGTAGATAGGGCCCACAACTTTCTAAGTTCTGATAAAAAAAGTTCTTATGACATTAGACATTCGATTTCTTGTACATCATCGGCTGTTATATATTATGCTACGTGTCCCTGCTCCCTTATATATGTGGGCATGACCACGAGACAGCTCAAGATAAGGGTGCGGGAACACGTTTTGGGCATCTCAGCAGCAAAAAATGTGACCGATGTCGCCTCACTTAAGACTCTCCCGAGGCATTTTAAGATGTATCACAATTGTGACTCTAGATTGCTTAGGGTGATTGGTATTGATCTGTTCAATGGAGGAGTTAGGGGTGGCAATATTACTAAAAGGCTTGCTCAAATTGAAACTAAATGGATATGGACATTACAAACGGTATCCCCTCTTGGCCTAAATGAGAATATTTCCTTTGTCCCATTTCTGTAATATTCCATGTTTTTATTATTTTACTAATTTTTATTATTCTTTATTTTAGTATACATGAGGCTATTCTTTATATGATGATTCTTATGAACTACATCGGAATCCCATATTTGAATTCTGCGTATTGACATCCATATACAAGATATGATCGTTGCTCGGAAATACACAGATTTGATATGCATCACTGTTATGTATTTATATAATGAAATAATTTGTATGGTCATATATTTAATATCTGCATTACTTCTATGTTGCTTGAAAATATACAGATTTGATATGCATTACTGTATGTATTTATTTAACATGATTTGTATGGTTATATATGTTAATATCTGTATTATTTCTACACTTTTTGTTTGGAATAAGTTTTTGAAGTATGTATTAACGATCATTGTATGGATATATTAGTTGCTCATATATATACCATACTTATGTGGCATATGTGTTGTGATGTTATGCCAATTATTATTGGTGGGTTTTGTGTATAATGATTATGATATACTTATTATTGTTGTATATATGTTTTGTCATTATTATAATTGATGTATATATGGCTATGAATATTTATCTCAGCTTTTTGATTTTCCATAGATGTCTGTGTGGGTTGGTGCGCATGCGCGGGCTGTGGTGTCAGCTGTTGCCGTGGTAGCGGCGTCTTTATGTGGATACTCGACCTGCGTTGACGGGTGGGGATTTTTCACATGACGCTGTCTGTCACATCACCTTTGGCTTCACGCAGCCAACACATGCGCCATAAATACCCACACGGTTATATATGCTTTTTATTTCTACAAATGTCATGTTATTGTGCAAGTGCCATTGGTATATGACATTTTTTTGTGCATTGCCCACGAATGTGGTTGGTATGACATCATTAAGGTATTTACTGCTATATTGTTGTCAACTTTTCTTGATATGGTTATTGAGGTTATCGCTCTGACCAATGAGCGTTATACTCACTATCTGTTACCATTTTGTTTATAATTTTTCTTAGCGATGTATTTTTCACTGGTACTTTTGTCTGCCATAATACGCCTGTATGGGGTGGTGCGCAGGCGCGTACTGTGGTGTCGGTGGTTGCCGTGGTATCGGCGTTTCCATGGGAATTCTCTGCGTGGTTTGCCAGGCGGGGATTTCCTGGATGACGCTCGTGTCACGTCACTTCTGGCAAAACAAAAGCCATATTTAAGACTGGCTTAAATGAAAGGAAAAGATTAATATGGGCAAAAGAACACAGACATTGGACAGAGGAATATTGGCTTTTGCCAATCTGCCCTGAAGGCCAGCATCCCCAAATCGCCTCTTCACTGTAGATGTTGACACTGGCGTTTAATGTGTACTGTTTAATGAAGCTGCCAGTTGAGGACCTGTGAGGCGTCAATTTTTCAAACTAAAGACTCTAATGTACTTGTCTTGTTGCTCAGTTGTGCAGCGGGGCCTCCCACTTGTCTTTCTTCTCTGGTTAGAGCTTGTTTGTGCACTCCTCTAAAGGGAGTACTATACACCATTGTATGAATTCTTCAGTTTCTTGGTAATTTTTCGCATGGAATAGCCTTCATTTCTAAGAACAAGAATAGACTGTCGAGTTTCACAAGAAAGTTCTTTTTTTTTGGCCATTTTGAGAGTTTAATGGAACCAACAAATGTAATGCTCCAGATTCTCAACAAGCTCAAAGGAAGGTCAGGTTTAGGGCTTCTCTAATCAACCAAACGGTTTTCAGCTGTGTTAACATACTTGCACAAGGGTTTTAAAGGGTATTTTAACCATCTATTAGCCTTCTTACACAGTTAGCGAACACAAAATACCATAAGTACACTGGAGTGATGGTTGTTGGAAATGGGCCTCTATACACCTATGAAGATATTGCATTACAAACTAGACGTTTGCCGCTAGAATAGTCATTTACCACATTAACACTGTATAGAGTGTATTTCTGAATCATTTAATGTTAGCTTCATTGGAAAAAAACTGCTTTTCTTTCAAAAATAAGGAAATTTCTAAGTGACCCTAAACTTTTGACCGGTAGTATATATATATATATATATACATGTCATTGAATTTGTGACACATATATATATATTTATATTTATAGTTCATACACTTCTACATGGTATAATAGCCGCTAATTCAATTGACGGCTTTTGTGAAAATGCAGAACCCGACATTAAATGACACTTGGTGTACATAGGGTTAACCATGTCTTTTCATGTCCTTTGCTATCTGATTTGCACAAACAATTACATCAGTCTATGTGTGCAAAATTTCACACCTGTAGGGGTTAATTAAAGGTGTAAATTCGTAGCAAAAAAGTCCGTTTTTTTTACAACGAATTTACACCTTTAATTAACCCCTACAGGTGTGAAATTTTGCACACATAGACTGATGTAATTGTTTGTGCAAATCAGATTGCAAACGACATGAAAAGACATGGTTAACCCTATGTACACCAAGTGTCATTTCATGTCGGGTGCTTCTGTCTTTTCACAGAAGCCGGCTTTACCCGGCAATTGAATCAGAGGATATTTTACTATGTAGAAGTGTATAAACTATACATATATGTATATATATATATATATATGTCACAATGACATGTATATATATATATATATGTATTCTATGTGTGTATATTTAGTGTTTACAAGGAAATAAAGGTTTTTTTAGTTGCGATATTTTGTTCCCATAGACTTACATGGGACTTCCGGTATCGGAATCGGATATCAACGATATTTAGTGATATCGGCGATACCATTCCTCTCCGATATTTTTAGATATCGAGCAGTATCGCTCAACAGTATCTGTGATAAAAACATCTGTCAAACACACACATAAAAACCAGAGGGCAGCAGATCATGTGAAAATATAATATTTGTGTCATTCTCAAAACTTTTGCCATGACTGTACACATAATACATATATATTTGTTTACCTGGTTTTATTATTTGAGCATTATTTGCACACATAATACGTACATATAAGGTTATATAATATTGAAGACACTGATCATTATATTTTGTGTGTTTATTATATTGCATCAGATTGTTGCGTGCCCTTTTACCAATTTTATATTTACATGGTATATTATATATTTGAGAGCCAAAATTCTATTTAATAAAGGCATTTTTTTTTATCCTATACTCTTGGTCTCGTTGTTCTTTTCCCTTCCAATAAGGTATTTCTCTCCACAACCTGGGTGTTTTCTTCTAAGGATAAAAAGGGAAAATGGACAGATAAAGTTGTTGTGCAATTTCTCCTGAGTATGCCAATACCCCATATGTGGAGAAAAACCACTGTTTGGGCACATGGCAGAGCTTGTAAGGGAAGGAGCGCCATTTGACTTTTTCAAACCAAAATTGGCTGGAATCGAGATTGGACGCCATGTCGCGTTTGGAGAGCCCTGATGCACCTAAACAGTGGAAACCCCCACAAGTAACACTATTTTGGAAACTAGACCCCCTATGTAACTTATCTAGATCTGTTGTGAGCACTTTGAACCCCCAAGTGTTTCACTAAAGTTTATAATGCCTGGGTGTGAAAAAAAAAAAACGATTTTCCTCAAAAATGATTTTTTTACTCCCAAATTATTGATTTTTCCCAAGAAAATTGGACCCCAAACGTTGTTGTACAATTTGTCCTGAGTATGCTGATACCCCATATGTGGGGGGGGGGAACTGTTTGGGCGCACGGCAGGGCTTTGAAAGGAAGTAATAACGTTTTTGAATGCAGACATTGATTGGGGTCATGTTCCTGTTATGATTTGGTAGCTGAGGAGAGCAAGCAAAAAAGGAAATACACCAGAGAGGTTGGAATCTATGGGATTGCAGTACCCTGACTAACCACCACAACTAAAGGCAGCCGTGAAGCGTACCTACGTTGGTCCTAGACGCCTCGTCACAGCCTGAGAAGCTAACTACACCTAAAGACAGAAAGAGGAAAACTATCTGCCCCGGAGCAGATCCCCAAAGAACATAGAAAGCCCCCAAACATGTAATTGCGGTTAGACAAGAAGAAATACAGACACAGACAGAAAATAGTATGAGCAAACGTTGGGGCCCAAACTTCCTAAATAGAAAAGGATAGGAAGGTCACTTACTGCAATCCCAAAAAACCCTGAAAAGTAACAAACACTATAATTACAAACACACCTGAGATCACACGACCTCTACCACCTAAATTAGTTCTCTGGTGTAACAAAAACTAAACAGCAGCCACTGAAAAAACTGGAAAAGGCAAATGAACAAACAACAGTGGCTGAACTAAACTGAGAGGAGCACAAGCCCCCGGAGGGGACCCGGCAGACCCCCACAGAAGTGCAGGACAAAATGCAAAAAGCAAGCACAAAAACTAAAAGAAGAAAATGTCTTATCTGTTAGCAATAGATGCAGGCATGAAACAGCAAGCTACAAAGTGAACAGGAATCAAAGAGAGACCAGAACAATTGATCACCGGCAACCCTGATGGGAGGGAACCTCCCTTATATAAGACCAGTCAGTAACACCTGATCTCCAATCTTCACAATCTTCATTGGATAGTTCAGTACTGTTTGTAACCACCAGAGGGAGCTTCTGCTCAGAATTCATTTCTAGCACATTCACAACAGTTCCGTTTGCAGTGCCCCAGATGTGCCTAAACAGTGGAAACCCCCCACAAGTGACCCCATTTTGAAAACTAGAACCCCTAAGAAACTTATCTAGATCTGTGGTGAGCACTTTGAACCCCCAAGTGCTTCACACAAGTTTATAATGCCCGGGCATTAAAATAGAAAATCCTATTTTTTTCGCAAAAAAATTATCTTTTAGTCACCAATTTTTTATTTTCTCAAGGGTAACTGGAAAAATTGGACCACATAAGTTGTTGTCCAATTTGTCCTGAGTACGCTGATACCCCAGAGCTCGGAATGGAAGGAGCACCATTTGACTTTTTCCAACCAAAATTGGCTGGAATTGAGATTGGACGCCATGTTGCATTTGGAGAGCCCCTGATGTGCCTAAACCCCCCACAAGTGACCCCATTTTGGAAACTAGACCCCCAAAGGAACTTATCTAGATCTGTGGTGAGCAATTTGAACCCCAAGTGCTTCACACAAGTTTATAACGTAGAGCCGTAAAATTAAAAAATCATATTTTTTCCACAAAAATTATCTTTTCACCCAATTTTTATTTTCCGAAGGGTAACAAGACCGCAAAAGTTATTGTGCAATTTGTCCTGAGTACGCTGATACCCCATATGTGGGGGTAAACCACTGTTGTGGTGCATGGCAGAGCTCGGAAGGGAAGGAGCGCCGTTTGACTTTTTCAACGCAGAATCGGCTGGACGCCATGTCGTGTTTGGATAGCTCCTGATCTGCCTAAACAGTGGAAACCCCCACAAATGACACCATTTTGGAAACTAGACCCCTCAAGGAACTTATCTGTTGTGAATACTCTGGAGGCGACTTCTGAGCTGGGGCTCCTCCGGTAGTTGCTGAGGGTAATGAACTAATTGTTGAATGGCCTTCAGCTGGCTCTGAATGGTCTGATATACAGTTAGGTCCATAAATATTTGGACAGAGACAACATTTATCTAATTTTGGTTCTAGACATTACCACAATGAATTTGAAACAAAACAAATCAGATGCAGTTGAAGTTCAGACTTTCAGCTTTCATTTGAGGGTATCCACATTAAAATTGGATGAAGGGTTTAGGAGTTTCAGCTCCTTAACATGTGCCACCCTGTTTTTAAAGGGACCAAAAGTAATTGGACAATTGACTCCAAGGCTATTTCATGGACAGGTGTGGGCAATCCCTTCATTATATCATTCTCAATTAAGCAGATAAAAGGGCTGGTGTTGATTTGAGGTGTGGTGTTTGCATTTGGAAGGTTTAGCTGTGAAGGAAACATGCGGTCAAAGGAGCTCTCCATGCAGGTGAAACAAGCTATCCTTAAGCTGCAAAAAACAGAAAAAACCCATCCGAGAAATTGCTACAACTTTAGGAGTGGCAAAATCTACAGTTTGGTACATTCTGAGAAAGAAAGAAAGCACTGGTGAACTCATCAATGCAAAAAGACCTGGGCGCCCACGGAATACAACAGTGGTGGATGATTGCAGAATACTCTCCATGGTGAAGAGAAACCCCTTCACAACAGCCAACCAAGTGAACAACACTCTCCAGGAGGTAGGCGTATCAATATCCAAATCTACCATAAAGAGAAGACTGCATGAAATTAAATACAGAGGGTTCACTGCACGGTGCAAGCCACTCATAAGAATCAAGAATAAAAAGGCTAGGCTGGACTTTGCTAAAAAACATCTAAAAAAGCCAGCACAGTTCTGGAAGAACATTCTTTGGACAGATGAAACCAAGATCAACCTCTACTAGAATGATGGAAAGAGAAAAGTATGGCGAAGGCGTGGTACAGCTCATGATCCAAAGCATACCACATCATCTGTAAAACATGGCGGAAGCAGTGTGATGGCTTGGGCATGCATGGCTGCCAGTGGCACTGGGTCACTAGTGTTTATTGATGATGTGACACAGGACAGAAACAGCCGAATGAATTCTGAGGTATTCAGAGCCATACTGTGTGCTCAGATCCAGCCAAATGCAGCCAAACTGATTGGTCGTCGTTTCATACTACAGATGGACAATGACCCAAAACATAAAGCCAAAGCAACCCAGGAGTTTATTAAAGCAAAGAAGTGGAATATTCTTGAATGGCCAAGTCAGTCACCTGATCTCAACCCAATTGAACATGCATTTCACTTGTTAAAGACTAAACTTCAGACAGAAAGGCCCACAAACAAACAACAACTGAAAACCACCGCGGTGAAGGCCTGGCAGAGCATCAAAAAGAAGGAAACACAATGTCTGGTGATGTCCATGAGTTCAAGACTTCAGGCAGTCATTGCTAACAAAGGGTTTTCAACCAAGTACTAGAAATGAACATTTTATTTACAATTATTTAATCTGTCCAATTACTTTTGGTCCCTTTAAAAACAGGGTGGCACATGTTAAGGAGCTGAAACTCCTAAACCCTTCATCCAATTTTAATGTGGATACCCTCAAATGAAAGCTGAAAGTCTGAACTTCAACTGCATCTGATTTGTTTTGTTTCAAATTCATTGTGGTAATGTCTAGAACCAAAATTAGATAAATGTTGTCTATGTCCAAATATTTATGGACCTAACTGTAAGTGACCTGAGTTCCCATCAGCCTTGCCGGTAATCAATTGTTCTTCCTGGTTTTGCTTGGAGCTCAGCTTGCATTCCTGCTCTCTTTCAGATAAGTGATTTGTTATTTTTTTTCGTCTTGTTGGATTTTCCCTGCCTGTTTTGCTGCTTGCAGGGGACTGCAGCCTGGTCCCCTTTTGGGGCTGCATTTGAGCTCACTTTGTATTTGCACTTTTGCTCTGTTCCTTTGTCACTTTTTTGCTGAAATGCTGTGTGTTACACCAGAGATCTGATTTAGGTGGTAGAGATCGTGTGATCTCAGGGTTTTTGTTAATCAGAAGTATTGGTATTTTTGTCAGGGTTTTTTGGGTTGCAGTGAGAATTCTTTCCTATACTTTTCTATCTAGACAGATTGGGCCCCAGCGTTTGCTCATTCTATTTTCTGTCTGTGTCCGTATTTTCTTCTTGTCTAACCGCCATTACATGTTTGGGGGCTTCCTATTTCTTTGGGGAATCTGCTCCGGGGCAGATAGCTTTCATCTTTCTGCCTTTAGGTGTAGTTATCTCTCTGGCTGTGACGAGGCGTCTAGGATCACCGTAGGTACGCTCCACGGCTACTTTTGCTATTTTTGCAATTTCTCCTCAGCTACCGAAACATAACACTTATCTAGATGTGTGGTGAGAACTTTGAACCCTCAGGTGTTTCACTAAAGTTTATAACGCACAAACATGATCTTTTAGTCCCCAACTTTTTATTTTCCCAAGGGTAACTGGAGAAATTGGACCCCAAACGTTGTTGTGCAATTTGTCCTGAGTACGCTGATGCCCCATATGTGGGAGAAAACTACTGTATGGGCACACGTCGGGGCTCGGAAGGGAAGTAGTGAAGTTTTGGATTGCAGACTTTGATGAAATAGTCTGCGGAAGTCATGTCACATTTGGAGAGCCCCTGATGTGCCTAAACAGTGGAAACCTCCCACAAATGACCCTATTTTGGAAAAAAGACGCCACAAGGAACTTATCTAGATGTGTGGTGAGCGCTATGAAGCCCCAAGTGCTTCACAGAAGTTTATAACGTACAGCCGTAAAAACAAAAAAATCATTTTTTTTACAAAATTATATTTTCGCCCCCAATTTTTTATTTTTCCAAGGGTAACAGAAGAAATTGGACCCCAAGAGTTATTGTGCAATTTGTCCTGAGTACACTGATACCCCATATGTGGGGGTAAACTACTGTTTGGCGCATGGTGCATGGCAGAGCTCAGAAGTGAAGGAGCACCGTTTGACTTTTTCAATGCAGAATTGGCTGGAATTGAGATCAGACGCCATGTTACATTTGGAGAGCCCCTGATGTGCCTAAACAGTGGAAACCCCTCAATTCTAACTCAAACCCTAACCCCAACACACCCCTAGCCATAGTCCCAACCCTAACATAACCCTAACCGCAAATTTAACCCTAACACACCCCTAACCCTAATCCCAACCCTAACCCTAATCCTAACTTTAGCCCCAACCCTAACCCTAACTTTAGTCTCAACCCTAACCCTAACCTCAATGGGAAAATGGAAATAAATACATTTTTTTAATTTTATTATTTTTCCCTAACTAAGGGGGTGATAAAGGGGGGTTTGATTTACTATTTATAGTGAGTTTTTATGATTGGCAGCTGTCACGCTAAAAGACGCTTTTTATTGCAAAAAATAGTTTTTGCATCACCACATTTTGAGAGCTATAATTTTTGCATATTTTGGCCCACAGAGTCATGTGAGGTCTTATTTTTTGCGGTACAAGTTGTCATTTTTATTGGTACCATTTTTGAGCATGTGACATTTTTGATCGCTGTTTATTACGATTTTTGGGAAGTTAGAATGAACAAAAATCAGCAATTCATGAATTTCTTTTGGGGAGGGCGTTTATACCATTCCGCGTGTGGTAAAATTGATAAAGCAGTTTTATTCTTCGGGTCAGTATGAGTACGGCAATACCTCATTTATATCATTTTTTATGTTTTGGCGCTTTTATACAATAAAAACAATTTTATATAAAAAATAATTATTTTTGCATTGCTTTATTCTGTGAGCTATAACTTTTTTATTTTTTGGCTTATGATGCTGTATGGTGGCTCGTTTTTTGCGGGACCGGATGATGTTTTCAGTGGTACTATGACTATTTATATCGTTTTTTTAATCGCGTGTTATTCCAGTTTTTGTTTGGCGGTATGATGATAAAGCATTGATTTTTTGCTTTGTTTTTCTTTTTTTTTTAAGGGGTTCACTGAAGGGGTTAACTAGTGGGACAGTTTTATAGGGCGGGACGTTACGGATGCGGTGATACCAAATATGTGTACTTTTATTGCTTTGTTTTTTTTATTTACAGGAAAAAATGAATTCATTGGGGAATTTTTTTTTTTCCTTTAGTTTGGAATTTTTTTTTTACACTTGTGATTTTCATTATTTTAACTTTTTTACTTTGTCCCAGGGTGGGACATCACTAGAATGTCAAATCGCTGGTCTGACAGTGTGAACAGCACTCTGTGAGACCAGCGATCTCACAGGCACTGCTGCAGGCTTTCTCAGCGCCTGCTCTCAGCAGGCACTGAGGAAGCCGCCTCTCTGCGGGACCCGGTGGCCATCGTGGATCCGGGGTATTGCAGGGAGGAAGGCCTCAGAACAGCGTGATCAAATCGCGCTGTTCTGAGGGTCTCAGGGGAGCACTTAGGGAGCCCCTCCCTGCGCGATGCTTCCCTGTGCCCCGGTACACCGCGATCATGTTTTATCGCGGTGTGCCAGGGGTTAATGTGCTGGGAGCGGTTCGTGACCACTCCTGGCACATAGTGCTGGATGTCAGCTGTGACAATCAGCTCCTTCAGGTGGGGCCAGTCTGACAATTGAGATGTACTATTCAGAGTGGAGGTTTATCCTGAATTCTGATGGATTGCTCTCTTTTATATTACTGCGGGCCTGGTCTCTTGTTTGGCACCTTCAAGCATGGCTGTAGACTATCTGTGCCTCATGGTGCCTCTGTACATCATATTGTATCATAGCGTCTCTGTGCATCATATTGCATAATAGCACTTTATAGTGCCTCTATGCATCATATTGCATCATAGTGCTTCACAGTGCTTCTGTACATCACATTGCATCATATTGCATCATAGTGCTTCATAGTGCCTCTGTGCATCATATTGCTTCATAGTGCCTCTGTACATAATATTGCATTGTAGTGCTTCATAGTGCCTCTATGCATCATATTGCATCATATTGCCTTTGTGCATCATAGTGGCTCTGTGCATCATATTGCATCATAGTGCCCCTATGCATCATATTTGCTTATAGTGCTTCCTAGTGCCTTTATGCATCATGTTGCATCATAGTGCCTTTGTGCATCATATTGCATCATAGTGATTCATAGTGCCTCTGTGCATCATATTGCATCATAGTGCTTCATATTGCCTCTATGCATCATCTTGTATGATAGTGCTTCATAGTGCCTCTGTGCATAATATTGCATAATATTGGTATAAAGACGAGCTCCACCAATACATCAAACCGGTGAAGAGAGGAGGCAGCCACATATGGATCAGGATCAGCAGCTCCATCCGCACCTCTCAGTCTGATGTCCACCTCTGCGCCACCTATATACCACCGCCAGAGTCCCCCTACTTCAATCCAGAGAGCTTCGAGATCTTACAAAGAGAAGCCGCCCACTATCAGGCCCTGGGCAAAGTTCTCATCTTTGGAGACCTCAACGCAAGAACAGGGAGAGAAAACGACTTCCTGACCACGGATGGGAACATCTACATATTTGGAGCAGAGAATGACGGCCAAGACTCAGTACACACAGAGAGAAACAGCTACGACAGTACAGTCAACAAAAGTGGTAAAAAGCTCCTGAACGTATGTAGAAGTTTAGGACTTCATATTCTTAATGGACGTACCAAAGGAGACTCTTTAGGGAGGTATACACTAAACTCCCATGTAGGGAGGAGTGTAGTAGATTATGCCATTACAGACATGAACCGGGCAAATATCAGCGCCTTCATAGTCACCCCACAAACGCACCTGTCAGACCACAGCCAACTTCTTCTGTACTTGAAATCTACAGAGAAACCACCCACTCAAAAGCCACAGCATAGCGGCCTCTTCAACCGGCCTCCATCATATAAATGGTCCAAAACGTCGGCACTAAAGTACAAAGAGGCTCTCAGCAGACCCGAAATACAGCGGATGCTCCACCACTTCTACAACCACGAGTACCAGCCTAACCCAAAGGGAGTGAGTCAAGCTACAAAAGACCTCAACAATATATTCTATGCAATGGCCAGACTGTCCGACCTTAAAAAAGTTGACTACAAGAGACCAAAAGAAAAACAGACCAACGGTTGGTTTGACAGAGAATGTAAAGCCGTACGGAAGACCCTGAGAACAGCCTCAAACAAGAAACATAGAGACCCCAACCACCCTGGTCTGAGGGAAGCCTATGAAACCATACAAAGACAGTACAAAACCATCCTCAGGAGGAAGAAGCAGAGTTACATCTCTACCAAGCTTAACCAACTCCAAGATGCTCTTCAAGACAATTCCTTCTGGGAACTATGGAACCACATGGGCACAAAAGACAAGAAAAACAACATCCATATCCAAAATGGCAACATCTGGCTCCAGTACTTCAGAGACCTCTATAAAGACATCCCAAAGGAAGAACTAAACCAAGAACAGGAAAACATAATGGCAAAACTAAAAGCAATGGAGGAAAAAGTAAAAAATTTCCAAAACCCAGTGGATACACCTATTACATTACAGGAAGTAGCAGAGAGAATCTCTTCCATAAGATGTAGAAAAGCCGGTGGCCTGGATGGAATCCTACCAGAAATGCTCAAGTACAGCCCACCAGAAATACAGGCTGCAATGGTTAAACTCTTCAATATTGTGCTAAGTGCCGGCTACTTCCCTCGTACCTGGAACCAAGGCCTCATCACACCCATCCACAAGAATGGGGACAGGTATGACCCAGCCAACTACAGAGGCATATGTGTCAGCAGCAACCTGGGGAAACTGTTCAACAGCATCCTGAACAAGAGGATCCTCAGTTTCCTCACCGAACATAACGTCCTCAGCAAGAGCCAAGCAGGGTTCATGCCAAACCACCGCACCACTGACCACATCTATACCCTGCACAGCCTCATTCAGAGACACGTCCACAATACAAAGAACGGGAAGATATACGCCTGTTTCGTGGACTTTAAAAAGGCCTTTGATTCGGTGTGGCACCCGGGCTTATTCCTGAAACTGCTGGAGAGCGGAATAGGAGGAAAGACCTACGATGTTATCAAAAGCTCCTACACCGAGAACCTCTGCAGTGTGAGTGTGAACGGTAAAAGAACGGCTTATTTCCAGCAGAGCCGTGGAGTCAGACAAGGCTGCAGCCTAAGTCCAACGCTCTTCAACATTACATCAACGAGCTGGCTACCGCTCTGGAATCTTCCACAGCACCAGGTCCCACCCTCCACGACACCCAGGTGAAATTCCTGCTGTATGCAGATGACCTGCTGCTTCTGTCACCAACCGAGAAAGGCCTCCAAGACAACCTGAAAATCTTAGAGAAATTCAGCTCCACCTGGGCACTACCGGTCAACCTAAAGAAAACCAACATCATGGTGTTCCAGAGGAGAAAGAGAAAATTAGACCAGCACCCTTCATTTGTCCTCAACAACTGCGCCCTTACAGGAACAGACAAATATACCTACCTGGGCCTAGAGTTTCACCGGTCAGGAAGCTTCAAACAAGCCATAGAGACCCTGAAAGACAAGGCATGTAAAACCTTCTATGGCATCCGAAGGAAACTTTACCATCTGAAGCCACCAGTGAGGGTCTGGTTAAAAATCTTCGACTCGGTCATCGCCCCAATCCTCCTGTATGGCAGTGAAGTCTGGGGTCCTCACACCTACCCAGACTGGTCAAGATGGGATTCCAGCCCAACAGAAATATTCCACCTGGAATTCTGCAAGCACCTTCTCCAAGTCCATCGGAGCACCTCCAACAGTGCCTGCCGGGCCAGCTGGGCAGATTCCCTCTACACCTAACGGTTCTAAAGAGGGCACTGTCATTCCGGGCTCACCTACGTAGGAGCAATCCAAGCTCCCATCACCATAAAGCCCTGACACACGTAGGTGAAACAGAAAAACTAGGACCCTTGGAACAGCTCACCCAAACCCAACCTGACCAGAACACCAATCACAACAACCTGACAAAAGCCGAAATCAGGAAGATGGTAGACGAAGGCCAGGAGAGGTATGTCAGTGACTGGAAGAACGACATCATCAGCTCCCAGAAACTGACCATGTACCGGAGTCTACAGAGAGACTACAGTCTGGCCCCATACCTGGAGAAACTCCCAGACCCCAAAGACCGCCAGATCCTGAGCCGGTATAGACTCAGCGCCCACAGTCTGGCCATCGAATCCGGCCGACACAGGCAGAGCTACAAGCCCAGGGAGGAAAGACTATGCCAACACTGTGACCAGGAGGCCATAGAGGACGAAACTCACTTCCTGCTACACTGCTCCAAATACTCAGCAGTGAGGGACACTCACTTCAGGAGACTCTCACATCTCTTCCCGGATTTTATCACCATGAAGGAGGAAGAGAAAACATATATCTTGCTGGGGGAAGAAGAGAGAGCAGCGGAGATAGCAGCGCGGTATGTGAGCGAATGTCATAGACTGCGAGAAAGAGAACTATGATATGCCATGGACTTCTATAGCCCCCACCCCAGATCTGCCCCCATCACCCCTCCCTATGCCATGGACTTTTATAGCCCCCACCCTGGACCTGCGCCCCCATCACCCCTCCCTATGCCATGGACTTCCATAGCCCCCACCCTGGATCTGCCCCTACTCAACATCCCTATCCCTATCCCCCTTTGGTACACTTGCTTTGGCAAAACTAATGTGTATTTAGTCCTGCCAATAAAGCTTCTTTGAATTTGAATTTGAATTTGAATTATTGCATCCTATTGCTTCATAGTGCCTCTGTGCATCATATTGCATCCTATTGCTTCATAGTGCCTCTGTGCATCATGTTGCATCATAGTGCTTCATAGTGCCTTTGTGCAACATAGTGCCTCTGGGAATCATATTGTTTCATAGTGCTTCTGTGTATATATTGCATCATAGTGCTTCGGTGCCTCTGTGCTTCATAGTGCATCATATTGCATTTTAGTGCTTTGGTTCCTCTGTGCCTCATGGTGTATCATTAGTGTATCATAGTGCCTCTGTGCTTCATAGTGCATCGTGGTGCCTCTGTACTTCATAGTTCCTCTGTGCTTCATAGTACCTCTGGAATTGTGGCTTTGTGCCTTTTAGCCTCTGGCTTGCTTTGACCTTCTGACTTGTGTCGCAGCGTTGCCACACCTTGTATTGTCGGCCAACCGCTTCACATTTTGTCTCGGGCCACAACTCCGGTTATAAAGTCCTCGTGTTTCTGAACCCAGATCCAGCTTCTGTTGCTTCATTCTTTGCAGCCGGGCTTAGCCAAAGGAACAGCTATGCTTGGATTGGCCTAGTAATTTAGCATTTCTTCTGTTTGGAACAGAACTCTCAAGTGAGCTACTGTCTTAAGTGCTAAAGGCAAGTCTCTTTCATAGTTAGCTTTGAAGAGAGACATACGTCTTTTGGGTTCATCCTATAAAAGGACATACTACTGTTCTGGGAGCAGGAAATCCCACAAGGTGGATAGAAAGAATCCTTCCCGACTCCACATAAGGCAATCAGACTAGTTTCCATGATCAACATCCGGCAGACAGATTCTCGTCCCATAAGTCTGTTGTATTATGTTTACCAGGGACGGCATCACTGCCTTCTTTGTACCTTGGTCCGAATCAGCAGCCCTGAGTCATGTGGCAGAGGATCCCATACTCGCTGCTCTTGCAGCAGTCAGGGCTCCTAAGATAAAGAATCTGTATCCAGGACTCTTACAGTTGAGAACCCATAGTCCCACTGTCTCACAGTAGATAATCACCCTCTGTGATGGGAAGAAACCTACTTTCCTCTAGCTATAGAGTAGGGTTTCTGGCACCATGGCAGTCTGGAGTTATAAATATCACTGAGAAGATTGCCTTTTAGGCAGTTATTTTTTCCCCAGCTGAGCTTAGGTTGGATAGCCTGTCCTGGCTGTAAAAAAAAAATATATATATATATATATATATATAATAAGTTGTCACATATATATAAAATGTCTTGGCTAATGACTCGTATAGAGGCAGTTTCAAATAATCTCTCGTGTCAATTGATTTTTACCAGCAAACCCCCCACCCCACTTACTTTCACCAATTCAAGAGTCCAGACTCCCTGTGTCTAAACAGGAGTGATGAGCCACATTTCCCTTTCAGTGGTTCTAATGAGAAGCCTGACGTTGGTAATGGCAGGAGATGTTACCTGCCAGATGGTGTATTTCCTTAGTTTCAATAATATCCAGCCCTTACTTGAGGCCTAGACATCTAAGGATTCGGAATAGATGTGATTTCCTGGATGAGTAATGTACATGCATCCCAATGCTCTGCCCATTATCCGTATACTATCTGTTATTGGTTTGATCTTCTAGCAGTCCAGGTCTCTATCCTGCAGGTCTCCTTGTAGTATGGTAAGCTGGTCTGTAACTAAGGTTTAATCTGAGCCCAGTAGAACCGATGAAGGAACAGTCCAGTGTTATTAAGCACATGCAGCCGATTATTGGTCTGTACAGTCCTCTTATTGTTGTGGAAGTGGCTATCACCATAGGTTTGTTGGGCAATAAGGTTTTTAGGTCTATTCGGTGGCTGCGGTGTTTATAAGTATCTATCACAATAACTGTAATAACTCACTGTGGTTCATTATTGGTGTTGGGGTACAACGGGTGTCTTTCACTCTCTGTTTCTGCTGCATGTCTTGTTTACCACATTCATACTGAATTTTGCCATTATAGACATACATCAGACACCCCCTTTACTAATTTATCTTTGCGGATTGCTTTAGATATCTATATTTCTTTTGGTTTTTCAGATTATTTCTATATTTAACCTGGTTCTTGCCTGCGACTTTGGTCCTTGAGCTTCTGTACCCTCCCTGGGACTTTTTCTTTGGTATTCTCCTTGGTGCTGTCCGGAGGGATGTAATGGAAAAAGGGAATTAGACCTACTGGTAATTGTGTTTCCAGAAGTCCATCAGGACAGCACCCTTATTTCCCTCCCTTATGTTTGTCTTTAGGCTTACACAAGATCGATTTTATGGCAGATAGTTCATCCATCAAGTAGCCATGGCTCGAGATTGAGAGGGAGCCATTAAAGGGTTTCTTACATATGCGTTTGTCAGGGCGCATTTAGTTCATTTCCATCCATCCTTCTGTGGTACTTTGAAAAAACACTGGAGGGTGGAGGAGTGAGGGGTCTTTTAACCTCTCTATGATCCTGTCCCGCTATAGGTCAAGGAAGGACTACCTCCATGGTGCTGTCCTGAGGGACTTCTGAAAATAGAATTACCAGTAGGTCTAATTACCTTTTTTTGGCCATTACTAAGGTCCACAGACAAAGCTAGCAGGGCACATGTCTACAAGTGTGTTGTGCACTGCTTCTATTGCGCTCCATGTATGAGTATAGCATTCTAAATAATATTTTTTCACCAGCTAAATGTGAAACAGCCTGCTGATCCATCTTGTCATTTAGTCTGTGTGATATGAACTGTCTGCAGACCTAAGCTCATTATAAAATATATATTTTTTCTGTGCTAAATGTGAAACAGCCTGCTGAATCCCATGTTGTCATGTTGTGGCGGTGATATGAACCTGTCTGCAGACCTAACCCACAATAACTTTTTTTAAAATTTTTTCTTTTGCTGAATGTGATACAGGAAATTATAATACAGCACAATGGTGCTCCCTGAAATGTAGTGTGTTTCAGCAGCTGGTACCTTGGCAGATTCTGTGCTTGCTCTGTCATCAAAGTATAAAAAGCAAAATATATCAATAAGAGGATACTGCTCTGCATGGTATGTGATCTGACTATGAATAATCAATGTAAGAATGCTCACTAACTCTTGAGTGCCCATATAAAAAGGTTCCTCATAAAATTGCAATAAACCACATCTGGGTGTATGCCTTTAAATAAATTGCAGGTAGTGTATCTAAACAAGTCTTGATTTGCAGGTAGGGTATCTGGGGAGCACACCACCGGTTCTCGATCTCCACAACCAAGTGGGATTGTACTGATATGGGAGGACACTCCCCAGGACTCGCACCGCCGGCTTGGAGCATCTAATAGCAACAGACTAACAACTTGGGCATCTCATCCACTGCCATCTGAGTAAATGGCCAAGTTGCACTTCACAGTTGTCTTATATATTGGTGAGCATGGAGGTCCACGTGCTAAGGTACAATTCAGTATTGTACCACTCTGGATGTCCACCTGCTAATCAAGACTTGTTTAGATACACTACCTGCAATTTATTTAAAGGCATACTCCCATATGAGATATATTGCAATTTTATGAGGTACCTTTTTGTATGTACACTCAAGAGTTAGTGAGCATTCTTACACTGATCATGGTCAGATGATATACCCTCTAATGCAGTATCCTCTTATTGATATATTTTGAATGTGATACAGCCTGCCATATCCCACATTGTCATGTTGTGGTGGTGATATGAAGCTGTCTGCAGACCTCAAGCACAATATAATATTTATTTTTTTCTGTTGATAAACCTGATGCATCCTGCTATATCCAACCTTTTCATTTAGTGGCGTTGAAATTGTTCTGTGTGCAGAGCTGTTGCACATTAAAATTAATTTATTTTATTTTTTTTACAAGCGTGATACAGCAGCCGAGATCTGAGTTTGAAATTGTTTTGAGCCTATCTTCTTGATTATGTGCATCTTTTCATCCAATTTCTCTTGGGCATCTTTTATGCTTAGCTTGAGACGCGCATCTGTTACACCTATCTTCTGACGAGCATCAAACGCTCTCTGGTAATTGGTGTTGGGTAAATGAGTAATTGTTGTAGGCTGAATCCTGGATATCATACTTCCCATAGCCGCCGTTATTAATCCTGTTGAACATTTCCATTCCCGCCATTGTCATGCCCCTTTTTCTGATTAGTTCATCTAACGACATGTCGGCCATATTTCTCCAGCAAACCTGCACCTTTCCAGCAGCAACTGTAGGAAAGAGGGCGTTCCAACGCCACGGAAAATCTTATAGATTATACATGCCTCATCCACACTAAAAAATTTTTTTTTATGCTACTAACCGAATACAGAAGGGGAAATCTCAGTTTTAAATTGTTTTAAGTATCTAGTCAATATTATACAGGCCTCATCGACAGGCCCCCCAAAAATTCTTATGTTACTAATGTAATACAGTAGGAGAAATCTAATTTAAAAATTGTTTGGAGCATATCTTCTTTGTCATCCAGCCCTTGTCCACACTTAAACAATTCTTTCTTCTGTTACTAACGTAATACAGTAGAGGAAATCTCACTTTGAAACTGTTTGGAGCATGTAGTCAGTGTTATACAGGCCTCATCAACTGACCCCAAAAAATTTTTCTGTTGCTAATGTAATACAGTAAGGGACATCTCACTTTGAAATTGTTTCTATTATCTAGTCTGTTATACAGGCCTCATCAATAGGCCCCAAAAAATTTTCTGTTACTAATGTAATACAGTAAGGGATATCACGTACAGATAGTTTGGAACATGTAGTCAATGTTATACATGCCTCATCCACACCAAAAAAAACAAGAAAAATCTGTTACTAATGTCATACAGTAGGGGACATCTCACTTTGACATGGTCATGTGTGATAATGGCCGGAACCTGGTGGCGGCCCTGAGGCAAGGTCAGCTCACACACGTACCTTGCCTGGCCCATGTGCTTAACCTCGTGGTTCAACGTTTTCTCAAAAGTTACACGGAGCTGCAGGATCTGCTGTTGAAAGTATACCGTATGTCTGCCCATTTTTAAAACTCTGCGACAGCTTCAGCTGCCCTTGCTGGGCTTCAGCAGCATTTGCAGTTTCCAGCTCACCGACTGGTGTGTGATGTCCCCACGCGTTGAAACTCTACACTGCATATAATGCAAAGGATTTGTGAGCAGAAGAGGGCAGTTGTTGAGTATCAGCTTCAAAAAGGCCATCGATATTCAGGTCCACATATAAGACCTCAGGAGTGGACATGGATGTCAGACATGTGCACAACTTTGAGGACTTCACCAAGATGGTGAGCGGTGATGATGTCATAATTAACGTCACCATCCCACTTCTCAGCATTCTGAAAACCTCTCTGCTCACAATAAAAGAGGATGCATTGCAGGAAGAGCATGAGGACATTGAGCCAGGAAACATACCGGGTGATTACACTCTGCCCAGCCTCAAGTTGTCACAAGGTGGATTGGTAGACAATGAAGAGGAGGAGGAGGAGAAAGAACAGGAGCTACTTTCATGCACTGTAGACGGTACAACAAGCACAGCTGTCATACCGTCTGTTCACCGGGGATGGCCTGAGGACAGGTAGGAGGAGTATGAGGATGAGGAGGAGGAGGACACCATGGTAAGTCGTACTGTTGGTGAGGACATGGAATTCATGCCTGTTAGTAGTCTTGCACGCATGGCTAACTTTATGTTGCGCTGCGTTTCCCGTGACCCTCCCATTAGAACAATTTTCGGTGACGCTCATTACTGGTTGGTGACACTTTTGGACCCACGCTACAAGGAAAATTTTCAATCTCTTATTCCAGAGTCAGACAGGGGTCTAAAAATGGTGCATTGCCATAGGGCCCTTAGTGAAAAATTTCCCATGTGAGAACGCTGGCAGCAGACGTCAGAGTTTGTTGTACAGCCAAGGAGTCCAAGCGAGAGAGACAGAAGTACAATCTAGGTCAGGCAGGGGAACAATGGCAAAGTCATGGGAAAATTTTCTCAGACCCTCCCATCGTGCACCACAGAGGCAAAGCGTGCTGTCACAAGAAGTTCAATGTTTGGGAAAGATGGTGAGGGAGTACCTTACAGATCGTACAAATGTCCTTAGGGATTCCTCTGTGCCTTTTAATTATTGGGTATCCAAGCTGGACACGTGGCATGAACTGGCTCTCTACGCCTTGGAGGTCCGGACCTGCCCTGCTGCTAGCATTCTGTCAGAGCGGGTTTTTAGTGCTGCTGGGGGAATTATAACAGATAAGTGCATCCACCTGTCAACAGACAATGCTGACAGGCTGACTCTTATCAAAATGAACAAAGGCTGGATTTGCGACTCAGTTGTGTTAAGTGAGTTCGCACACATCGCCATATAGCGCTGCGGCACTCCTTCTAGCGGCTCTGTGGATAACAGAGTTCGCACATATTGCCACAGCGCTTTACGGCGTTTATTTTGGCCACTCTGCGGGATAACAGAGTTTGCTTCATTTTACTAGCAGCAGGCTCCGCCTGCACGGTGGACTCCGGACTGCGAACGCACGTCTCCACATCTTATATTTGGTGCGTTCCGCAGACCCTAACACCGGGACCCCTGATCCCCCCCGTGCCTGTAGGGGTCCCCTCTGTGTCCTCCGATCCTCCCCCTGTCCAACGATCCTCCCCCTGTCCTCCGTCAGCTCCCCCTGGCCGGCGATCGTCCCGTCGCCTTCTTACTGAAAAAAAAAAAGGCGGGCCATGCGCAATGCGCCCGCCAAGTCTGCCTGGCGGCAGATTCAAAAAATGATTCATTCATTCTCCAAAAGTACATTTTGATGACTGTGATAAACTATTACAGTGATCAAAATAAAAAAAACAGTACATAAACCCCCCCTTTATCACCCCTTAGTTAGGGACATATAATAAAATATAGAAATTGTATTTATTTTCATTTTTCCGTTAGGGTTAGGCTAGGGTTAGGGTTAGGGTTATAATTAGGGTTAGGGTTAGCATTAGGGTTAGGGTTAGGCTGGGTTCATACTGCGTTATTGCAGTCCGTTAGACAGACTGCATTACACCGCGGTATAACGCGGTGTAACGCAGTCCGTTAACGCTGCCATTCACCCCCATTTGAGGGCGCATCGCGATGCATGCTGTAAAGCGGCATGCGTTCGCGACGTGCCGTCATTCAGTGATGGAGCCTCGGACGCGGCCTGCAGCATCTGGGCTCAGTCACCGCTAGCGCAGATGAATCATTCCTCTGCGCTAGTGGGTATAGCATAACGCGATCGCATACCGTTACCAGCCCGTCAATCGCTATGTGTTGAACGGGCTGATAAAACGCAAAATGAACTTATCCTTAGGGTTAGGGTTATAATTAGGGTTAGGGTTACAATTAGGGTTAGGGTTACAATTAGGGTTGGGATTAGGGTTAGGGGTGTGTTGGGGTTAGGGTTGGAGCTAGAATTAAGGGGATTCCACTATTTAGGCACGTCGGTGGATCTCCAAACACGACGTCGCGTTCAAAAAGTCAAATGGCGCTCCCTCTCTTCCGAGCCCTGCCGTGCGCCCAAACAGTGGTTTACCCCAACATATGGGGTATCAGCATACTCAGGACAAATTGCACACCAATTTTGGGGTTCTAATTTTTCCTGTTACCCTTGGGAAAATAAAAAATAGCTGGCTAAGAAAATCATTTTTGAGGTAAAAAAATTATTTTTTATTTTCACGCCTCTGCGTTTATAAATTTCTGTGAAGCACTTGGGGGTTCAAAGTACTCACCACACATCTAGATAAGCTCCTTGGGGGGTCTAGTTTCCAAAATGGTGTCACTTGCAGGGGGGTTCTACTGTTTAGGCACATCAAGGGCTCTGAAAACACAACATGACGCCCGAAGAACATTCCATCAAAGTCTGCATTACAAAATAGCGCTCCTTCCCTTCCAAGCTCTCCCATGCGCCCAAACAGTGGTTCCACCCCACATATGGGGTATCAGCGTACTCAGCACAAATTGGACAACAACTTTTGTGGTCTAATTTCTCCTGTTACCCTTGGGAAAATAAAAAATTGGGGACTAAACGATCAGGTTTGTGGAAAAAATATTATTTTTTATTTTCACGCCCGGGCATTATAAACTTCTGTTAAGCACTTGGGGGTTCAAAGTGCTCACCACACATCTAGATAAGTTCCTTAGGGGGTCTAGTTTCCAAAATGGGGTCACTTGTGGGGGGTTTCCCACTGTTTAGACACATAAGGGCCTCTACAAACGCGACATGGCGTCCAGCCAATTCTGCGTTGAAAAAGTCAAATGGCGCTCCTTCCCTTCCAAGCTCTGCCATGCACCCAAACAGTGGTTTACCCACACCTATGGGGTATCAGCATGCTCAGAACAAATTGCACAAAAACTTTTGGGGTCTCGTTACCTTTGGGAAAATAAAAATTGGGGTGAAAAGATCGTTTTTGTGGAAAAAATATGATTTTTTATTTTCACGGCTCTACGTTACAAACTTCTGTGAAGCACTTGGAGGTTCAAAGTGCTCACCACACATCTAGATAAGTTCCTTAAGGGGTCTAGTTTCCAAAATGGGGTCACTTGTTGGGGGTTTCCACTGTTTAAGCACATCAGGGGCTCGCTAAACGTGACATGGCGTCCAACCAATTCTGCATTGAAAAAGTCAAACGGCGCTCCTTCCCTTGCGCCCAAAAAGTGGTTTACCCCCACATATGGGGTATCGGCGTATTCAGGAGAAATCTCACAACAAATTTTGTGGTTCATTTTTTCTTTTAACACTTGTGAAAATAAAAAAAATTGGTTCCGAAGTAAAGCTTTTGCAAAAAAAGTTAAATGTTAATTTTTTCCTTCCATATTGCTTCAGTTCCTGTGAAGCACTTAAAGGGTTAATAAACTTCTTGAATGTGGTTTTGAGAACCTTGAGGGGTGCAGTTCTTAGAATGATGTCACTTTTGGGTATTTTCTATCATATAGACCCCTCAAAGTGACTTCAAATGTGATGTGGTCTCTAAAAAAAATGGTGTTGTAAAAATGAGAAATTGCTGGTCAACTTTTAACCCTTATAACTTTGTAACAAAAAAAAAAATTGTTCCCAAATTGTGCTGATGTAAAGTTGACATGTGGGAAATGTTATTTATTAAGAAATTGTGTGACACATCTCTCTGATTTCAGGGCATAAAAATAGAAAATTTAAAAATTGCTAAATTTTCAAAATTTTCGCCATATTTCTGTTTTTTTCATAAATAAGCGCAAGTCATATAAAAAATTTTTAACCACTAACGTGAAGTACAATATGTCATGAAAAACCAATCTCAGAATCAGCTGGATTCATTAAAGCGTTCCAGAGTTATAACCACATAAAGTGACAGTGGTCAGAATTATAAAAATTGGCCCGGTCATTAAGCTGCAAAATGGCTCTGTCACTAAGGGGTTAAATGCATTGTCTTTTTTGGGGAAGTGTATTCTCAAGCACTTCTTCACAACCACACATGGGTATCCGAATCCTGAGTTGGTCTGTTTGCTGTTAGCCTCCTCCTTATCCTCATCATCCACAACCATTAGAACAAGAGGCCAAAGGGATTGCGTGATGCAAAAGTAACTCAATTTTTGACAAGGGTATTATATAATATTTCTATTTATATCACTGTCTCTGAGCTGTTGCTAGGGACAAACATATCTCGTCGAACACATTCTGGCTTCATATCTATGAACCTGTGTTCGGCCCTTCCTTTTGTTATTTTCTTTCATACGTGGCTTCACATTTGTAATTTAGTTTTTAATTTAACCCCTTAATGACCAAGCCATTTTGTAGGTTAAAGACCAGGCCAATTTTTACAATTCTGACCACTGTCTCTTTATGAGGTTATAACTCTGGAACGCTTCTACGGATCTTGGCGATTCTGAGAATGTTTTCTCGTGACATATTGTACTTCATGATAGTAGTAAAATTTCTTCAATATAACTTGCGTTTATTTATGAAAAAAACGGAAATATGGCAAAAATTATAAAAATTTTGCAATTTTCAAACTTTTAATTTTTATGCCATTAAATCAGAGAGATATGTCACAAAAATTAGTTAATAAATAACATTTCCCACATGTCTACTTTACATCAGCACAATTTTGGAACCAACATTTTTTTTTGTTAGGAAGTTATAAGGGTTAAAAGTTGACCAGCGATTTCTCATTTTTTCAACAAAATTTACAAAACCATTTTTTTTAGGGACCACCTCACATTTGAAGTGAATTTGAGGGGTCAATATGACAGAAAATACCCAAAAGTGACACCATTCTAAAAACTGCACCCCTCAACGTGTTCAAACCCACATTCAAGAAGTTTATTAACCCTTTAGGTACTTCACAAGAATTGAAGCAATGTGGAAGGAAAAAATTAACATTTAACTTTTTTTCCCAAAATTTTTCTTTCGACACAATTTTTTTAAATTTTGTCAAGGGTATCAGGAGAAAATGAACCACAATATTTGTTGTACAATTTCCCCAGAGTACACCGATATCCCATGTGTGGGGGTAAACCACTATTTGGGCGCATGGCAGAGCTTGGAAGGGAAGCAGCGCCATTTGACTTTTTTGGCTTGAATTGAGATTGGACTCCATGTCGCATTTGGAGAGTCCCTGTGTGCCTAAACAGTGGAAACCCCCCACAAGTGACCCCATTTTGGAAACTGAACTCCCCAAGGAACTTATCTAAATGTGTTGTGAGAGCTTTTAACCCCCAAGGGCTTCACAGAAGGTTATAACATAGAGCCGTAAAATTAAAAAATCATATTTTTTCCACAAAAATGATCTTTTCATCCCAATTTTTATTTTCCAAAGGATAAAAGGACCCCAAAAGTTATTGTGCAATTAGTCCTGAGTACGCTGATACCCCATATGTGGGGGTAAACCACTATTTGGGCGCATGGCAGAGCTCGGAAGGGAAGCAGCGCCATTTGACTTGTTTGGCTGGAATTGAGATTGGATGCCATGTCGCATTTGGAGAGTCCCTGTGTGCCTAAACAGTGGAAACCCCCCACAAGTGACCCCATTTTGGAAACTGGACCCCCAAGGAACTTATCTAAATGTGTTGTGAGAGCTTTTAACCCCCAAGGGCTTCACAGAAGGTTATAACGTAGAGCCGTAAAATTAAAAATCATATTTTTTCCACAAAAATGATCTTTTCATCCCAATTTTTATTTTCCAAAGGATAAAAGAACCACAAAAATTATTGTGCAATTAGTCCTGAGTACGCTGATACCCCATATGTGGGGGTAAACCACTATTTGGGCGCATGGCAGAGCTCGGAAGGGAAGCAGCGCCATTTGACTTTTTTGGCTGGAATTGAGATTGGACGCCATGTCGTATTTGGAGAGCCCCTGATGTGCCTAAACAGTGGAAACCCCCCACAAGTGACCCCATTTTGGAAACTAGACCCCCCCAAGGAACTTATCTAGATGTGTGGTGAGAGCTTTGAACCCCCAAGGGCTTCACAGAAGGTTATAACGTAGAGCAGTAAAATTAAAAAATCATATCTTTTCCACAAAAATGATCTTTCCACCCCCAATTGTTATTTTCCAAAGGGTAACAGGACCCCAAAAGTTATTGTGCAATTTGTCCTGAGTACGATGATACCCCATATGTGGGGGTAAACCACTATTTTGACGCATGTCAGAGCTCTAAAGGGAAGGAGCGCCTTTTTCAAATGCAGACTTTGATGGAATGGTCTGCGGGTGTCATGTCACGTTTGGAGAGCCCCTGATGTGCCTAAACAGTAGAAACCCCCACAAGTGACTCCATTTTGGAAACTAGACCCCCCAAGGAACTTATCTAGATGTGTGGTGAGCACTTTGAACCCCCAAGTGCTTCACAGAAGTTTATAACGTAGAGCCGTGAAAATAAAAAAATCATATTTTTTTCCACAAAAATAATCTTTTTGCCCCCAAATTTTTATTTTTATAAGGGTAACAGGAGAAATAGGACCACAAAAGCTATTGTGCAATTTGTCCTGAGTACGTTGATATCCCATATGTGGGGGGAACCACTATTTTGACGCATGGAAGAGATCGGAAGGGAAGGAGCACCGTTTTTAAATGCAGACTTTGATGGAATGGTCTGCGGGTGTCATGTCGCGCTTGGAGAGCCCCTGATGTGCCTAAACAGTAGAAACCCCCCACAAATGACCCCATTTTGGAAACTAGACCCCCCAAGGAACTTATCTAGATGTGTGGTGAGCACTTTGAACCCCCAAGTGCTTCACAGAAGTTTATAACGTAGAGCCGTGAAAATAAAAAAATCATATTTTTTTCCACAAAAATAATCTTTTTGCCCCCAAATTTTTATTTTTATAAGGGTAACAGGAGAAATAGAACCCCAAAAGCTATTGTGCAATTTGTCCTGAGTACACTGATATCCCATATGTGGGGGGACCACTATTTTGACGCATGGCAGAGATCGGAAGGGAAGGAACACCGTTTTTAAATGCAGACTTTGATGGAATGGTCTGCGGGTGTCATGTCGCGCTTGGAGAGCCCCTGATGTGCCTAAACAGTAGAAACCCCCCACAAATGACCCCATTTTGCAAACTAGACCCCCCAAGGAACTTATCTAGATGTGTGGTCAGCACTTTGAACCCCCAAGGGCTTCACAGAAGTTTATAACGTAGAGCCGTGAAAATAAAAAAATCATATTTTTTTCCACAAAAATGACCTTTTTGCCCCCAAATTTTTATTTTTCTAAGGGTAACAGGAGAAATAGGACCCCAAAAGCTATTGTGCATTTTGTCCTGAGTACGCTGATACTCCATATGTGGGGGGGAACCACTGTGATCGCCTTACTGCGATCTTTGGGAGGCACAATGAACAAATCTACAAAAGGTGAAGAATTGGTTTTCTTTTTTATGCCGTTCCTCGTGCGGTATTAGTGATTAGGCGACTTTATTCCTCGGATCGGTGCGATTACAGCGATACCAGATTTACATCCTTTTTTCATGTTTAGCTTCTGTCACACTCTAAAAGATGCTTTTTTTTGGAATAATTTTTTGTAAGAAATTTTTGCATCGCCGTATTTTGAGAGCTATAATTTTTCCATATTTCGGCCGACAGTTATATGTGGGCTTATTTTTTGCGGGACGAGCTGACGTATTTATTGGTACCATATTCGGGCACATAACATTTTTTGATCACTTCCTATTCCGATTTTTGTGGAAGCAGAATGAACAAAAACCAGCAATTCAGGAATTGTTTTTTTTTTTTTTTCCTCCGTTCGGCGTGTGGTAAAATTGATAGAGGAGCTTTATTCTTTGGATCACTACGATTACAGCGATACCTCAGTTATATATTTTTTTTTATGTTTTGGCGTTTTTTACACAATAAAAAATTTTATAGAAAAAATAATTATTTTTGCATCAGTTTATTCCGCGAGCTATAACTTTTTTATTTTTTCGCTGATGATGCTGTATAGTGGCTTGTTTTTTGCGGGACAAGATGACGTTTTCAGCAGTACCATGATTATTTATATCTGACTTTTTGATCGCGTGTTATTGCACTTTTTCCAAGTGGTATGATGATACCGCTTGGAAAAAGTATAATTTACTACTTTTTTGTGTTTTTTTTTTACGGCTTTCACTGAAGGGGTTAATTAGGGTTACGCTTTTATAGATGGGATTTTTACGGACGTGGCGATACCTAACATGTGTATTTTTTTGTTTTTTATTTTTTTTATTACATAAAAATGTGTATTTTTTAGGGGATTTTTTTTTATTTATTTTTTAATATTTTTTTTACAATTTTTTTAAAAAAATGATTTTTTTTAACTTGTCCCTTTATGGGACTTTCACTTTTTTTTACTTTTTATTGCAGTTACAATGCATTGCAATGCTCCAGCATTGCAATGCATTGTACCCATGGGGAAAGCTGATGTGACATGATCACAGCAGTTTCCCATAGGTAGATGACCCGGAGGTTGTCATGACAACCCCCGGGTCATCAAGGCAGAGATCGGGCCCTGCAAATACATTGCAGGGCGCCGATCTGAGGCAGAGGGAGCTCCCGACCCTCTGCCTCCCCCCCTGAGCTCTGCGATCGCGCTGGATCGCAGCAGTCAGGGGGTTAACAGCCAGGGGCGGTGGGGGCTCCACTCCTGGCTGTCAGTGCAGGAAGCCTGGCCACTGCAGCGCCGGCTCCTGCACTGATCGCGCTGGAGAAGCTGAAATTTCAGCTTCTCCTGCACGATCGCTGCTGTGTTTGGTCAGTCAGATTGACTGACCAATCACAGCGCTGTGGGTGCGGGGACCGACGGCAAAGGTCCCCGCACCGCTTGCCGTGCCTGTCAGCTGTCTATGACAGCTGTCGGCACTGATCTACCACTGCGTGTTTTCACGCAGTGGTAGATCAAAGGCATGACGTGCACAGTCCGTCCTGGTGCCGGAACTGGCACCTTGCCATGACGGACTGTGCACGTCAGTGGACATTAAGGGGTTAAGTATGATTTCTCATTATGTGTCCTCATTGTCCACGGCTACATGACCAAGGTTAACGTGTTCTGTACTATTATATGCCGTAGAATTTTGGCCAAGGGGGGCTGTGATGGCAATACTTTATTTATTAAAAAAGGTACCCCCAATTGGTGAAATGCTTGTCAGCCTACGCAATCCATTACAAGTCTCATAGACCCACATCCCTTCATTGGGCCTACTTCTTAACTCGGTTTCATGCAATGTCTCTTCTTTAACTGCCACTAGGTGACCAGGGTGAACGTGTTCTGTACTATTATAGGCCGTAGAATTTGGGCCAAGGGGGGCTGTGATGGCCATAGTTTATTTATTCAAAAAGGTACCCCCATTGGTGAAATGCTTGTCAGCCTATGCACTCTATTACAAGTCTCAGAGACCCACACCGCTACATTGGGCCTACTTCTTAACTCAGTTTCCTGCAATGTCTCTTCCTTTTCTCAGACTACATGACCTGGGTGAACGTGTTCTGTACCATTATAGGCCGTTGAATTTTGGCCAAGGGGGGCTGTGATGGCCATAGTTTATTATTCAAAAAGGTACCCCCCATCGGTGAAAAGCTTGTCAGCCTATGCACTCTATTACAAGTCTCAGAGACAAACACCCCTACATTGGGCCTGCTTCTTAACTCAGTTTCCTGCAATGTCTCTTCCTTTTCTCAGACTACATGACCTGGGTGAATGTGTTCTGTACCATCATAGGCCGTTGAATTTTTGCCAAGGGGGTCTGTGATGGCCATAGTTTATTTATTCAAAAAGGTACCCCCAATTGGTGAAATGCTTGTCAGCCTATGCACTCCATTACAAGTCTCAGAGACCCACATCCCTGCATTGGGCCTACTTATTAACTCGGTTTCCTGCAATGTCTCTTCCCTATCTCAGACTACATGACCTGAGTGATCGTGTTATGTACTGTTATAGGCCAGTGAATTTTGAGGAAGGGGGGCTGTGATGGCAATAGTATATTTTTTAAAAAGGTACCCCCCATTGGTGAATCCACATCTTTGTTGGCAAAGACTTGATAACATTTATGAGATTTATATTTTTATATGCTTTGTGAACAATACAAACATTAACCAATGGAAAAAATATAAAAAACATCTTTAGAAATGTTTAATAGCTCTGTGATAAGAATAACATTTTGATTTTTTAAATTTTTGGCATAAATGTTCTTCAAAGCATGAACAAAGTTTTCTATATACAGTTAGGTCCATAAATATTTGGACAGAGACAACATTTATCTAATTTTGGTTCTAGACATTACCACAATGAATTTGAAACAAAACAAATCAGATGCAGTTGAAGTTCAGACTTTCAGCTTTCATTTGAGGGTATCCACATTAAAATTGGATGAAGAGTTTAGGAGTTTCAGCTCCTTAACATGTGCCACCCTGTTTTTAAAGGGACCAAAAGTAATTGGACAATTGACTCCAAGGCTATTTCATGGACAGGTGTGGGCAATCCCTTCATTATATCATTCTCAATTAAGCAGATAAAAGGGCTGGTGTTGATTTGAGGTGTGGTGTTTGCATTTGGAAGGTTTAGCTGTGAAGGAAACATGCGGTCAAAGGAGCTCTCCATGCAGGTGAAACAAGCTATCCTTAAGCTGCAAAAAACAGAAAAAACCCATCCGAGAAATTGCTACAACTTTAGGAGTGGCAAAATCTACAGTTTGGTACATTCTGAGAAAGAAAGAAAGCACTGGTGAACTCATCAATGCAAAAAGACCTGGGCGCCCACGGAAGACAACAGTGGTGGATGATCGCAGAATACTCTCCATGGTGAAGAGAAACCCCTTCACAACAGCCAACCAAGTGAACAACACTCTCCAGGAGGTAGGCGTATCAATATCCAAATCTACCATAAAGAGAAGACTGCATGAAATTAAATACAGAGGGTTCACTGCACGGTGCAAGCCACTCATAAGAATCAAGAATAAAAAGGCTAGGCTGGACTTTGCTAAAAAACATCTAAAAAAGCCAGCACAGTTCTGGAAGAACATTCTTTGGACAGATGAAACCAAGATCAACCTCTACTAGAATGATGGAAAGAGAAAAGTATGGCGAAGGCGTGGTACAGCTCATGATCCAAAGCATACCACATCATCTGTAAAACATGGCGGAAGCAGTGTGATGGCTTGGGCATGCATGGCTGCCAGTGGCACTGGGTCACTAGTGTTTATTGATGATGTGACACAGGACAGAAACAGCCGAATGAATTCTGAGGTATTCAGAGCCATACTGTGTGCTCAGATCCAGCCAAATGCAGCCAAACTGATTGGTCGTCGTTTCATACTACAGATGGACAATGACCCAAAACATAAAGCCAAAGCAACCCAGGAGTTTATTAAAGCAAAGAAGTGGAATATTCTTGAATGGCCAAGTCAGTCACCTGATCTCAACCCAATTGAACATGCATTTCACTTGTTAAAGACTAAACTTCAGACAGAAAGGCCCACAAACAAACAACAACTGAAAACCACCGCGGTGAAGGCCTGGCAGAGCATCAAAAAGAAGGAAACACAGTGTCTGGTGATGTCCATGAGTTCAAGACTTCAGGCAGTCATTGCTAACAAAGGGTTTTCAACCAAGTACTAGAAATGAACATTTTATTTACAATTATTTAATCTGTCCAATTACTTTTGGTCCCTTTAAAAACAGGGTGGCACATGTTAAGGAGCTGAAACTCCTAATCCCTTCATCCAATTTTAATGTGGATACCCTCAAATGAAAGCTGAAAGTCTGAACTTCAACTGCATCTGATTTGTTTTGTTTCAAATTCATTGTGGTAATGTCTAGAACCAAAATTAGATTAATGTTGTCTCTGTCCAAATATTTATGGACCTAACTGTACCTAGTCTAAAACCTTAAGGATTGTCTTAGAAACCAATTGGCACGCTGATTTTAGAAAGTATAAGGGTTACTGCCCGATGGACCATACAAGGTCGAAGGATCAAACATGGCAGCTGGATCATTGCCAGAAGAAACAGGAGCCTGAAAGTGGGTGCCATAGGACATGATGGCCATACAGGGGCTGCTGCTGGTATGGGGTTTGGCTGGTTAGTTGGGGGTGTAGACTGAAAATTATTGTTGTTTTGGTCACCAATTTTCTGCAGGTTATTTGACAGATAAGTCAGAATATTTATCAGCTCTGGCGTGCCCACTTCTCCCACACCAGGTATCTTCTGCCCTACAGGTGAGTGTCCTTGTTCCGCCATCAAATTCTCCTCCCTTTCGCATCTTCTAATATAGATGTGAATATGTCATCAGGAATATCCTGATCCTCCTCTCTCTGAATTTTGGGGACCTTTCAGGGACATGAAGACCAGAATGGATGGTTTGGAAGAAGTAGAGCCAGTAAAAGATGAGGATGTTCATCCTCAAGACCTGGACCCCTAAGGGGCGAAATTTGGCAGGTATTGGCTGTCATGCTGGAAGTGGAATTATAAAGGCCTCCATGTTGTTGGCATTGATAATTTCATATCTTAGTTTGCGGTTGAGGTAGGAATAGAGCCGAATGTAGAACACCGCATCACTGCAGGTCTGGGAGCAGAAACGCATGAGGCACATATCCTTGGTACATGCAGGTCAGATGAGATCCACATATTCCCAGACTGATTCATGAGAGATGACGCCTTTAGTTGTGATCTTCTTTGGTCATTTCTGACAAAGGTGGGCACTATATCCCGAAACTTGCATGGCTTTCACTTTGAACGTCTTAATAGAAAACATCTGAATCAAGCCTTTCCATGTTGCAGTTTCAGATGAGGAGGCTTTCTTACTTTTTATGCCTAAGACATCATTTTCCATGCAATCATTGTTCTCTGCTGCCTCTGAGGCTTGTAGCTTCTGTACATAATTCTTTTCCTTGGCATTTGTGATTGGTGATTTTATTTTTGCCCATTGGCCTATATTATTCATATCTGAAGGTTTGATTTTTCCCATGCAAATAAGGCAATTGAGGTCCAGAAGGTGAGTTTTGTGAAGAGCTGCTGTATCTGTTGTGATATCCTTTATATAAATAATATCTAAACTCAGTGAATCATTGGTTTTCCAAGGTGCATGAGACAGATCCTCCCAGGTAAACATTTGATCTGGTGATGTATCGATTTCAATCAACCCCTTGTGTGTGAGTTTTATCATTTGCTGTTTTTGATTTTTTTCCTCCTCTACTTTGTGAATCATCTCCAATATGTGCTGCCTCTCCTAGTTCCTCCAGTCAGTTAGCTCCTGGCGAGCCATTTCTGCAGGACTTATCAGAAGCAGACATTGTAGGTTGATCTCACCTAGTACCACACGTTGAAAGAAACACTTATTTTTGGGGTCCTTCAGATTGAAAAGAAGACTTAGTTTGGTATCTTATACTAGTATCACGATACAAGCCAAATATTTCTTCTTCAACATTTTCTGCCAATTTTTTCAATTTTTCCTCAGGCAACTCAAGATTTTTTGTCTCCTTAACCAAGTCAGACAGAAGTGGTGGTCGGTCTTCTAGGCAACGAGCTTCTCATCAAGACTTCATACAATGCCTGTACAGTGCTTCCTCGAAAAAGTTATAGGAGACTTTGCTGAAAACAGGATAAGAGAATCATGTGGATTTTCAATATCAAATGTCTGATTTTTGTACAGGAAAGATGTGTATCTTCGTACCGTGTTAGCCGTCGTAGCCGTGTTAGCTTGCAATTTGTTACCATCTTTTCAGTTAGCCATTAAAAGGTATCAACCACTGAGGACTCTCAAGTCTAAATATGATTTTTGTACATTCTTTTTCCCAGTTTCACCTTTGAATTTGTTGGAGGAACAGATTCCAGCAGATTGTTAGTTGACCTTTCAGAGTCAACCAGATTTTTTACCTTCATAACTGTGTGTCTTCTCCACAAATCACAACATCGTTATTATCGGACACATCCTGTACGTTTATCTGAAGGTCCAATTCTGGCTGGTCAGAAGGTCTCTCTAACTCATCCAGCATCTCCACCTTCTTGGAATTTACATTCCAGGATCCCAACAGAATGCAAGATTCATCTTCTGCTCTATTCCTGACAGCAGAGCCTACATTCATCACCAAGTGCATTCTCTGTAATAAGCCACTTTTATCCCTGGTGGATGCACTGACATCTTGAGAATTTGGGGTGACCATGGAATGTTTCGACTCCAATGTGGAAGGAGATTCTGAAACTCTTGGTACAACAGGATCAGGAAAAAATGCAGGATCTGGAGGGATTTCCACCATGAATTTCTCAAATAAGCCCAGTGGACTGAGACACTCATGATCATCTGGCTCTGATGGGTTCACACTAAGCCGTGTATCCATGTTGTATCTTTCTTTCTTGGGTCACCAGTAAGAGGAGCTTATGGTGGTCTGCCCATGTACTAGAATGGGAACCCCAACAGTGCTGTCCGGCCCGGTATCAACGTCCCCCTCCTCGTGTTCACTCCTCGGCATAGGCCAGTCTCGTTGCGTTCCTTCATAACATTTTTGTACCTTAAAGAGCTCACTTGAAAAGCTCCTTTTTTGTTGCCTGGTTGCTCACATTGGACACAATACACTTCATATAAATTTGATCATGCAATGCTGTTATGTAGACTCCGTATTTCATTACAAATATTTCAGTGTACACTATATTTGTTGACCTCCTTGAGAGCCATAACTTTGGCTGCATCAAATGGTAAGAGTTCAATGCAAAACAGTGATGGCTGAATGCTTGTAGATGCTGAGTATTTAATCAATTTTTGAAGCGATAACTTCTATGAGTGAGACTGCATGTTTCTACTTTACTGGATTATAAACAGGAAAATTAAAAAATGATCTTATTATTTCTAAATAACTTTGTTGAAACCCTCTGTGATCATCTATGGCAGGGGTGGGGAACCTTTTTTCTGCCGAGGGCCATTTGGAATTTTATAATAGTGTTCGGGGGCCGCATAAAATTATTAATAATGATGAGCGAGTATACTCGTTGCTCGGGTTTTCCCAAGCATGCTCAGGTGTCCTCTGAGTATTTTGGCGTGCTCGGAGATTTCGTTTCTGACGACGCATTTGCATGATTTGCAGCTGCTGGACAGCCTGAATACATGTGGGGATTCCTTAACAAACAAGCATTCTTCACATGTATTCAGTCCAGCAGCTGCAAATTAGGGAGCTGAGGCAACGAAAAATAAATCTCCGAGCATGCCAAAATACTCGGAGGACACCCGAGCATGCTCAGGAAAGCCCGAGCAATGAGTGTACTTGCTCATCACTCAATAAACTTAAACATTAGCCAACTATTTATTCAAACATTTAAATAACTCCTACCTAATGTGATGGCTGGAATGACTTCTCTTTGGTGAGGCATTTGATATTGGGAGGTATTGATGATGTTGCTACTCGCAACTGGTTTTCTAAGTTTGCATCAGTCAATCTTGAGCAAAATATGGAGCTCTCCTCTGCGCTGTGCTGCGTTCTGCACTGTTACAGCTCAGGAAAAGGCTCTGTGGAAAGACTCCCCATTATCATCATCATTGCCTCCCATCATCATCATCGTCTCCCCATCATCATTATTGCCTCCCCATCATCATCATTGTATCCTCATCATCATTGCCTCCCCATCATCATTGCTTCCCCATCATCATCAATGCCTGCCCATCATCATCATTGCTTCCCCATCATCATCATTGCTTCCCCATCATCATCAATGCCTGCCCATCATCATCATCGCCTCCCCATCATCATCAATGCCTGCCCATCATCATCATCGCCTCCCCATCATCATCAATGCCTGCCCATCATCATCATCGCCTCCCCATCATCATCATTGTATCCTCATCATCATTGCCTCCCCATCATCATCATTGCTTCCCCATCATCATCAATGCCTACCCATCATCATCATTGCTTCCCATCATCATCATTGCTTCCCCATCATCATCAATGCCTGCCCATCATCATCATCCCCTCCCCATCATCATCAATGCCTGCCCATCATCATCATCGCCTCCCCATCATTATCATTGCCTCTCCATCATCATCAATGCCTGCCCATCATCATCATCGCCTCTCCATCATTATCATTGCCTCCCATCATTATCATTGCCTCCCCATCATTATCATTGCCTCCCCATCATCATCATCGCCTCCCCATCATCATCATTGCCTCCCCATCATCATCATTCATTGCCTCCCCATTAATATCATCATCATCATTGCCTTCCCATTATCATTGCCTCCCCATCATCATCATTATCATTGCCTCCCCATTAATATCATCATCATTGCCTTCCCATTATCATTGCCTCCCCATCATCATCATTATCATTGCCTCCCCATTAATATCATCATCATCGCCTTCCCATTATCATTGCCTCCCCATCATCATCATTATCATTGCCTCCCCATTAATATCATCATCGCCTTCCCATTATCATTGCCTCCCCATCATCATCATCATCATCGCCTCCTCACCACCATCACTGCCTGCCTCCCCCCACCACCATCACACATACAGCACCGCAGGCAGCACTCTCTCACATACACACAGGCACACACACACACACAGGCAGGCACACACACACACACAGGCAGGCACACACACACCGATCTCACCTGTCCGCGCGCTCTCTGCCACAGCCAGCCGCTGAATGATGACGTCATTCAGCGGCGCTGCTGTGAGAGAGGAAGCACCAGCAGACCCTGGAGCTCGGAGCTGCGGCAGCGGAGGCACGGGGAGAGGTGAGTATTGCGCCGGCTCCTGCCAGGGCCCTGAGCAAGCGGGGGAGGCCCAGTGACGGCGCTGACACCGCTAAAGGGCGCAGGGGTGCCCCCACCTGCTCAGGGCCCTGGCACTTGCCCGGCCCTGCTATGTGCACACACTTACCCAGTGGCGGCTCTACCCACACACGACAGGCGGCGTGCAGGAGAGGGGCGGGAGGATCGCACAGTCCCGGCTGTCGCTGCTGTCACTGTGGGGGGAAGCAGAGATGGATCTTCCGCTTCCGCTCACCAGGGTGGCGCAGACACCAAAACTTTATTGAAAAAGTGTCGGCTGCCGGGCCGGACCAGGTGATATGGCGGGCCGTATACGGCCCACGGGCCGGACGTTCCCCACCCCTGATCTATGGTGTCTCCAATATTTACTACATAGCAGAACGGAAAAGTTATGGAATATTGAGCATGGTCACAGTTAGGTTTTAGAACATCTTCACATTCTTGCAGTTCTCTTTTATTTCCAGAATACATAGTAGCAGCTACTTTTAACATTACTTACCTATAGATACTGGTCAAGAAGATTGTCATGATTATACATAGTAGTCTATGGGTTAAGCTTCAGTTTTTCAAGAACGGCTGAATATAGATATGATTGCTGTTAATAGTGTAGTGCGAATATAAAAATGGCTCTTTTGAATCCATATTGAAATATACAGAATGCATTCAGACAATTACATGGCTGCATTTCTGGTAAAAGATTTAAGCTTCCATATGATTGTTGTTTGTGATTGTAAAACTTTACGGTTTATTTAACCTCTGTCTGTGGTGGTCTTATCTAAATCCTTGTGGCTTTTATATTCTAAGGGTTTATGGCCCTTGTCTGATGACTCCATAATATCTCAGTTTCATCTGACCTTGAATGCTGGCCACTTGAAGGGCTGGGTGAAACTTGAGTTACTACATAGTGTAAATCACTATATAAGACCAGAGAAACATGACAAAGAGAGATGCAAAAACTGGGGTACCTGTACATGTACAGTGTGTTCATACCTGCATAATTGGGGACTCCCATGCAGTGTAATGAATCTCCCAGGGGTTCTCTGTCTTGGTGTTGCTTCTCTGATATTCCAGACGGATGATGTTTAAAAGCCTCTTGGTGATGATGTATATATACTGTATGTAGTTAATCTTTATATATACTTAATCATTATATGTATTTAATCCCTATATGTACTTAAGCTTTGTATATTAAAATATACAAAAGTGTACGCATTCATACCATGAAATCATACTATTCCTTTAATTTTGTACTTTGAAATAAATAAGCGTTATATTGCAAGTATTAGCCATCTTTAAAGCCGTATCTGAACTTCACTTTTAAAAACTTAGCAAATAAAATAGCCAAATTTTCCATTAAAGAATTATGCAAAGAGGGAACCATCATACCGTTAAAAAATACGAAAAGTTGATTGTCCTTCAATGTAGTGCATCCTGCTCTCAACATATTGTCGGGATTCCATTACCATTTGAAAACGAAGAAAGGGTTTGACAGCTTGAGGTTTCATGGTACACTGCTTTTTTTTAACCCCTTAATGTCCAATGACGTGCACAGTCCGTCATGGCAAGGTGTCAGTTTTGTGCACGTCATGCCTTTGAACTACCACTGCGTGTAAACACACAGTGGTAGTTCAGTGCCGACAGCTGTCACAGACAGCTGACAGGCACAGCAAGCGGTGCAGGGACCTTTGCAGTTGGTCCCCGCACCTACAGCGCTGTGATTGGTCAGTCAATCTGACTGACCAAACACAGCAGCGATCAGGCAGAAGAGGCTGAAATTTCAGCCTCTTCTGCCCGATCAGTGCAGGAGCTCGGCGCTGCAGTGGCCGAGCTTCCTGCACTAACAGCCAGGAGCGGCGCCCCCACCGCCCCTGGCTGTTAACCCCCTGACTGCTGCGATCGAGCGCGATCGCAGTGCTCAGGGGGGAAGGCAGAGGATCGGGAGCTCCCTCTGCCTCAGATCGGCGCCCTGCAATGTATTTGCAGGGCCTGATCTCTGCCTTGATGACCCAGGGGTTGTCATGACAACCTCCGGATCATCTAGCTACGGAAAGCCGCTGAGACCATGCTCACAGCAGCTTTCACTATAGGTACAATGCATTGCAATGCTGGAGCATTGCAATGCATTGTAACTGCAATCAAAAGTAAAAAAGTGAAAGTCCCATAAAGGGACAAGGTAAAAAAAAGCATTTTTTTTTAAAAAAATTGTAAAAAAATATTAAAAAATAATTTTAAAAAATTCCCTAAAAAATACACATTTTTATGTAATAAAAAAAACAAAAAACAAAAAATACACATGTTTGATATCGACGCGTCCGTAAAAATCCCATCTATAAAAGCGTAACCCTAGTTAACCCCTTCAGTGAAAGCCGTAAAAAAAAGCACAAAAAAGTAGTAAATTATACTTTTTCCAAGCGGTATCATCATACCTCTTGGAAAAAGTGCAATAACACGCGATCAAAAAGTCAGATATAAATAATCATGGCACCGCTGAAAACGTCATCTTGTCCCGCAAAAAACAAGCCGCAATACAGCATCATCAGCGAAAAAATAAAAAAGTTATAGCTCGCGGAATAAACTGATGAAAAAATAATTATTTTTTCTATAAAATTTTTTATTGTGTAAAAAACGCCAAAACATAAAAAAAATATATAAATGAGGTATCGCTGTAATCGTAGTGACCCGAAGAATAAAGCTGCTTTATCAATTTTACCACACGGAGGAAAAAAAAAAAAAAAACAATTCCTGAATTGCTGGTTTTTGTTCATTCTGCTTCCACAAAAATCGGAATAGGAAGTGATCAAAAAACGTTATGTGCCCGAATATGGTACAAATAAAAACGTCAGCTCGTCCTGCAAAAATTAAGCCCACAGATAACTCTGCCGGACGAAATATGGAAAAATTATAGCTCTCAAAATACGGCGATGCAAAAATTTCTTACAAAAAATTCTTTAAAAAAAAAGCGTCTTTTAGAGTGTGACAGAAGCTAAACATGAAAAAAGGGTATAAATCTGGTATCGCTGTAATCGCACCGATCCGAGGAATAAAGTCGCCTAATTACTAATACCGCACGAGGAACGGCGTAAAAAAGAAAACCAATTCTTCACCTTTTGTGGATTTGTTCATTCTGCCTCCCAAAGATCGCAGTAAGGCGAACACAGTGGTTCCCCCCACATATGGGATATCAGCGTACTCAGGACAAAATGCACATCAACTTTTGAGGTCCTATTTCTCCTGTTACCCTTATAAAAATAAAAATTTGGGGGCAAAAAGGTCATTTTTGTGGAAAAAATATGATTTTTTTATTTTCACGGCTATACGTTATAAACTTCTGTGAAGCCCTTGGGGGCTCAAAGTGCTGACCACACATCTAGATAAGTTCCTTGGGGGGTCTAGTTTGCAAAATGGGGTCACTTGTGGGGGGTTTCTACTGTTTAGGCACATCAGGGGCTCTCCAAACGCGACATGACACCCGCAGACCATTCCATCAAAGTCTGCATTTAAAAACGGTGCTCCTTCCCTTCCGAGCTCTGCCATGCATCAAAATAGTGGTTCCCCCCACATATGGGGTATCAGCGTACTCAGGACATATTGCACAATAGCTTTTTGGGTCCAATTTCTCCTGTTACCCTTATAAAAATAAAAATTTGGGGGCAAAAATTTATTTTTGTGGAAAAAAATATGATTTTAATATTTTCACGGCTCTACGTTATAAACTTCTGTGAAGCACTTGGGGGTTCAAAGTGCTCACCACACATCTAGATAAGTTCCTTGGGGAGTCTAGTTTCCAAAATAGAGTCACTTGTGGGGGGTTTCTACTGTTTAGGCACATCAGGGGCTCTCCAAACGTGACATGACACCAGACCATTCCATCAAAGTCTGCTTTGAAAATGGCGCTCCTTCCCTTCCGAGCTCTGCCATGCGTCAAAATAGTGGTTTACCCCCACATATGGGGTATCAGCGTACTAAGGACAAATTGCACAATAACTTTTGGGGTCCTTTTATACTTTGGAAAATAAAAATTGGGATGAAAAGATCATTTTAGTGGAAAAAATATGATTTTTTAATTTTACGGCTCTACGTTATAACCTTCTGTGAAGCCCTTGGGGGTTCAAAGCTCTCACAACACATTTAGATAAGTTCCTTGGGGGTCTAGTTTCCAAAATGGGGACACTTGTTGGGGGTTTCCACTGTTTAGGCACATCAGGGACTCTCCAAATGCGACATGGCGTCCAATCTCAATTCCAGCCAAAAAAGTCAAATGGCGCTGCTTCCCTTCCGAGCTCTGCCATGCGCCCAAATAGTGGTTTACCCCCACATATGGGGTATTAGCGTACTAAGGACAAATTGCACAATAACTTTTGGGATCCTTTTATCCTTTGAAAAATAAAAATTGGGGTGTAAAGATCATTTTTGTGAAAAAAATATGATTTTTTAATTTTACGGCTCTACGTTATAACCTTCTGTGAAGCCCTTGGGGGTTAAAAGCTCTCCCAACACATTTAGATAAGTTCCTTGGGGGGTCTAGTTTCAAAAATGGGGTCACTTATGGGGGGTTTCCACTGTGTAGGTACATCAAGGACTCTCCAAACGCGACATGGTGTCCGCTCTCGATTTCAGCCAATTTGACATTCAAAATCTCAAATGATGCTCCTTCCCTTCTGAGCACTGCCGTGCGCCTAAAGATTGGTTTTCCCCCACACATGGGGTATCGGTGTACTCAGGAGAAATTGTACAACAAATATTGTGGTTCATTTTCTCCTGATACACTTGACAAAATTTAAAAAATTGTGTCAAAAGAAAAATTTTGGGAAAAAAAGTTAAATGTTCATTTTTTCCTTCCACATTGCTTCAATTCTTGTGAAGTACTTAAAGGGTTAATAAACTTCTTCAATGTGTCTTTGAACTCCTTGAGGGTGCAGTTTTTATAATGGTGTCACTTTTGGGCATTTTCTGTCATATTAACCCCTCAAATTCACTTCAAATGTGAGGTGGTCCCTAAAGAAAATGGTTTTGTAAATTTTGTTGGAAACATGAGAAATTGCTGGTCAACTTTTAACACTTATAACTTCCTAACAAAAAAAAATTTTGGTTCCAAAATTGTGCTGATGTAAAGTAGACATGTAGTAAATGTTATTTATTAACTATTTTTTTGTGACATATCTCTTTAATTTAATGGCATAAAAATTGAAAATTTGAAAATTGCAAAATTTTCAACATTTTTACCATATTTCCATTTTTTTCATAAATAAACCCAAGTTATATCGAAGAAATTTTACCACTATCATGAAGTACAATATGTCACGAGAAAACATTCTCAGAATCGCCAAGATCCGTTGAAGCGTTCCAGAGTTATAAGCACATAAAGAGACAGTGGTCAGAAATGTAAAAATTGGCCTGGTCATTAACCTACAAAATGGCTTGGTTGTTAAGGGGTTAAACTAACAGTCTCCTGTCTCCAATCACATCATTCAGACTGCATTGTTGGTGTTAGGGGTCAAGTTCCCGCTTCTGCACAAGGGGAATCTCGAGCCGTCCCTGCTGCGGTCTCCCTTTCGTCTCCGGCCACAGTGGACTCTGCTCAGCTTAGACGTCGGTCCCAGCGTTTCACCCAGTCTGGCAGTGTGCAGAGGATTACTGCTGCTCCTCCAGACTCTGCTATTGTGGCCAGTACTGGTTAGCGGCGAGCAGACGTCTTTAGGACAAAGTCCTTGTTTTTCCCTGTAGAGCATGCCCAGGGTGAGATCTCTCATTGGAGATCAGGGGTCACATGCTCAGGTACTTCAGCAGCTCCTATTGGTCTGCCAGGAAGGTCCTGTGACTATTGGTGTTCTGGAACAGGTTTCATTGGTCCTTGTTTCTGGCAGGTCCTGTAGCTGTTATTATAAAAGGGTGGCAATGCTGAGCCGCCATGCGCTAGTATCAACCATTATATGCTTTGCGCCAGTGTGGTCATGCGTGTGTGTGGTTAGGGCCCGGCTGAAATAAGCCCCTAGAATACCGACTTAATCGGTGAGGAGCTTGGTATGCTAGATGGTCAGGGTCGGTGTCCTAGATGCCCTAGATTACCGGCATAACCGGTGAGGAGTTTGATTGCCGTACTCAGGGTCTGGCGTTCAGACGCCATAGATTGCGGGTGACTCCCGCGAGGACATTAGCGCATGATCACGTTCTATGTTCGCTTAGCAGTCAACTGTTTACCTGGGTGCCTGACAGGACACAGAAGTTTGTCTCAGCGGCTCTGTGATGTAACAGGGTTCGCTCTCAACGCTAGACAGCGCCCTAGTGTGTTTATTTTGTGACTCAGTTGTGTTTAGTGAGTTCGCACACATCTCCATATAGCGCTGCGGCACTCCTAGCGGCTCTGTGAAATAACAGAGATCGCACATATTGCCACAGCGCATTGCGGTGTTTATTTTGGCGACTCTGCGGGATAACAGAGTTCGCGTCTTGCGCCATTTTACTAGCAGCAGGTTCCGCCTGCACTGTGGACCCCGGGCTGCAAATGCACCTCTCTACCTCATATATTTGGTGCATTCCGCAGACCCTAACAGTTGGTTAGGCCGGAGTCACACTGGCGACAAAATCGGACGACTGCAATGCGATGAAATATCGCATTGCAGTCGGACCTATGTTATTCTATGGAGCAGCTCCCAGTATCAGATTTTTTGTGGTCCGTTTTAAACGTCCGAGTGCAATCGCAGCATGCTGCGATTGTCACCGATTGTGGGTCGACTATCGCCAATGCAAGTCAATGGGAGCGCTGAAAAATCCGATTACAAACGGACCACACGTGTGACTTGAGATTAAATCGCACCGGTGTCCTTTAGAAAAGCCAGCAATTCATCCCCGGCTATACTGTAAAAGCACACTGACAGCTTTAACCCCTTCACCCCCAAGGGTGGTTTGCACGTTAATGACCGGGCCAATTTTTACAATTCTGACCACTGTCTCTTTATGAGGTTATAACTCTGGAACGCTTCAACGGATCTTCGCGATTCTAAGATTGTTTTCTCGTGACATATTGTACTTCACGTTAGTTGTAAAATTTCTTCCATATAACTTGCGTTTATTTTTGAAAAAAACGCAAATATGGCGAAAATTTTGAAAATTTAGCAATCTTCAAACTTTGAATTTTTATTCCCTTAAAACAGAGAAATATGTCACACAAAATAGTTAAGAAATAACATTTCCCACATGTCTACTTTACATCAGCACAATTTTGGAACCAAATTTTTTTTTTCTTAGGAAATTATAAGGGTTAAAAGTTGACCAGCGATTTCTCATTTTTACAATAAAATTTACAAAGCCATTTTCTTTAGGGACCACCTCATATTTGAAGTCAATTTGAGGGGTCTATATAGCAGAAAATACCCAAAAGTGACACCATTCTAAAAACTGCACCCCTCAAGGTACTCAAAACCACATTCAAGAAGTTTATTAACCCTTCAGGTGCTTCACAGGAGCTGAAGCAACGTGGAAGGAAAAAATGAATATTTAACTTTTTAGCCACAAAAATTATCTATTACAAACTTTTTTTTTATTTTCACAAGGGTAAAAGAAGCAAATGGACAGATAAAGTTGTTGTGCAATTTCTCCTGAGTACGCCAATAGCCAATATGTGGAGGAAAACCACTGTTTGGGCACACAGCAGAGCTCGTAAGGGAAGGAGCTTCGTTTGACTTTTTCAAACTAAAATTGGCTGGAATTGAGATTGGACGCCATGTCGTGTTTGGAGAGCCCCTGATGTGCTTAAACAGTGGAAACCCCCCACAAGTGACACCATTTTGGAAACTAGACCCCCTAAGGAACTTATCTAGATCTGTTGTGAGCACATTGAACCCCCAAGTGTTTCACAAAAGTTTATAATGCCTGGGTCTGAAAAATAAAAAAAACAATTTTCCACAAAAATGATTTTTTAGTCCCAAATTTTTGATTTTTCCCAAGGAAATTGGACCCCAAAAGTTGTTGTCCAATTTGTCCTGAGTACGCTGATACCCCATATGTGGGGGGGGGTGAAACTGTTTGGGCGCACGACAGGGCTTGGAAAGGAAGTAGTAACATTTTGGAATGCAGATGTTGATGGGGGTCATGTTCCATTTGCAGTGCCCCAGATGTGCCTAAACAGTGGAAACCCCCACAAGTGACCCCATTTTGGAAACTAGACCCCCTAAGGAACTTATCTAGATATTTGGTGAGCACTTTGAACCCCCAAGTGCTTCATACAAGTTTATAATGCCCGAGCATGAAAATAAAAAATACTATTTTTTTCCCACAAAAATTATCTTTTAGTCACTAATTTTTTATTTTCCCAAGAGTAACAGGAGAAATTGGACCACAAAAGTTGATGTCCAATTTGTCCTGAGTACGCTGATACCCCATATGTGGGGGGGAACCACTTTTTGGGCGCACAGCAGAGCTCGGAATGGAAGGAGCACCATTTGACTTTTTCCAAACAAAATTGGCTGGAATTGAGATTGGACGCCATGTTGCATTTGGAGAGCCTCTGATGTGCCTAAACAGTGGAAACCCCCCACAAGTGACCCCATTTGGGAAACTAGACCCCCTAAGGAACTTATCTAGATCTTTGGTGAATTTGAACCCCAAAGTGCTTCACACAAGTTTATAACGTAGAGCCGTAAAATTAAAAAATCATATTTTTTCCACAAAAATTATCTTTTCACCCCAATTTTTATTTTCCCAAGGGTAACAAGACTCCAAAAGTTATTGTGCAAGTTGTCCTGAGTACGCTGATATCCCATATGTGGGGGTAAACCACTGTTTAGGTGCATGGCAGAGTTTGGAAGGGAAGGAGCGCCGTTCGACTTTTTCAACACAGAATTGGCTGGATGCCATGTCGTGTTTGGAGAGCTCCTGATCTGCCTAAACAGTGTAAACCCCCAACAAATGACACCATTTTGGAAACTAGACCCCTCAAGGAACTTATCTAGATGAGTGGTGACCACTTTGAACCCCGAAGTGCTTCACAGAAGTTTATAACGTACAGCTGTAAAATAAAAATCTTTTTTTTTTTTACAAAAAAGATTTTTTCGTCCCCAATATTTTATTTTCACAAGGGTAACAGGAGAAATTGGACCACAAAAGTTGTTGTCCAATTTGTCCTGAGTACGCTGATACCCAATATGTGGGAGTAAACTACTGTATGGGTGCACGTCGGGGATCGGAAGGGAAGTAGTGACGTTTTGGATTGCAGACTTTGATGGAATGGTCTGGGGCGTCATGTCGCATTTGGAGAGCCCCTGATGCGCCTAAACAGTGGAAACCCCCACAAGTAACCCCATTTTGGAAAATAGACCCCACAAGGAACTTATCTAGATGTGTGGTGAGTGCTATGAAGCCCCAAGTGCTTCACAGAAGTTTATAACGTACAGTCGTAAAAACAAAAAAAAAATCATTTTTTTTTTTAAAAATGATATTTTTACCGCCAGTTTTTTATTTTCCCAAGGGTAACAGAAGAAATAGGACAAATTACACAATAACTCTTGGGGTCCAGAGTACACTGATACCCCATATGTGGGGGTAAACTACTGTTTGGGCGCATGGCAGTCGGCAGAGCTCAGAAGTGAAGGAGCACCGTTTAACTTTTTCAATGCAGAATTGGCTGGAATTGAGATCAGATGCCATGTCACATTTGGAGAGCCCCTGATGTGCCTAAACAGCGGAAACCACCCAATTCTAACTCCAACCCTAACCCCAACACACCCCTAACCCTAGTCCCAACCCTAACCACAAACTTAACCCTAACACACCCATAACCAGGGGCGGAACTATAGTGGAAGCAGGGGAAGCAGCTGCCACAGGGCCCGGGCTAGAAGGGGGCCCGTCCCTGCTGCAGCTGCCCTGTGATTTAGGAGCAAAAAGGGGGGCCCGAGCACGCTGGCAAATGGATCCGCTCTCGGGCCCCCTCCCAACATTTTGTTCAGGCTTCTGACTCTGAACGCTGATGCATAACAACACTGTGTTGTTTTAAAGAGACACTACAGTGTTGTAAATGCAGACAGCGAACAGAAATGAGCACTGTAGCTTTAAGCTGCGGCCCAGTGCATTATGGTCCGTCTGTCACAGCGTGTGTGCATGTGGGGGCGGACAGCAGACGGCCAGGCAGACCACATGAAGCAGCAGACTGACTGGACAAGCAGGTGGAAGCCCGGGCGAGCAGGGTGAGTACCGTGAGTCTCTCAACAGTGAGAAGAGGCTTGGCTGCTCAATGGTGACTGGGAGGGCAGGTGCAGGCAGGATCTAACAGGGCCCACATTCAACAGGGCCCAGGCCCCAGGCTGCAGTGCAGGGGGCCCACATTCAACAGGGCCCAGGCAGCAGGGGGCCTACATTCAACACAGGGCCCAGGTAGCAAGGGGCCCGCATTCCAACAGGGCCTCGGGCTCCTGGGCCCTGTTTGACGCAAGCCTCAAGTCACCACTAACCTCCCCCTGGGCCCTGTTGGGCACGGGACCTCAGTCACCAGTAGCCTCCCCCTGGCCCAGTAACAGCCTCATGGTTGCTACAAGTGACGAGTGACACCCTGATCTCTGCTACATGTGACAAGTAACAACCTCAGCTCTGCTACATGTAACAAGTAACAACCTCAGCTCTGCTACATGTGACAAGTAGCAACCTCGGCTCTGCTACATGTGACAAGTAGCAACCTCAGCTCTGCTACATGTGACAAGTAGCAACCTCGGCTCTGCTACATGTGACAAGTAGCAACCTCAGCTCTGCTACATGTGACAAGTAACAACCTCAACTCTGCTACTTGTGACAAGTAGCAACCTCAGCTCTGCTATTTGTGACAAGTAACAACCTCAGCTCTGCTCATGTGACAAGTAACAACCTCAGCTCTGCTCATGTGACAAGTAGCAACCTCAGCTCTGCTACATGTGACAAGTAACCTCAGCTCTGCTACATGTGACAAGTAACCTCAGCTCTGCTACATGTGACAAGTAACAACCTCAGCTCTGCTACATGTGACAAGTAACCTCAGCTCTGCTACATGTGACAAGTAACAACCTCAACTCTGCTACTTGTGACAAGTAGCAACCTCAGCTCTGCTATTTGTGACAAGTAACAACCTCAGCTCTGCTCATGTGACAAGTAACAACCTCAGCTCTGCTCATGTGACAAGTAGCAACCTCAGCTCTGCTACATGTGACAAGTAACCTCAGCTCTGCTACATGTGACAAGTAACCTCAGCTCTGCTACATGTGACAAGTAACAACCTCAGCTCTGCTACATTTGACAAGTAACAACGTCAGCTCTGCTACATGTGACAAGTAGCAACCTCGGCTCTGCTAGATGTGACAAGTAACAACCTCAGCTCTGCTACATGTGACAAGTAGCAACCTCAGCTCTGCTCATGTGACAAGTAACAACCTCAGCTCTGCTCATATGACAAGTAGCAACCTCAGCTCTGCTACATGTGACAAGTAACCTCAGCTCTGCTACATGTGACAAGTAACCTCAGCTCTGCTACATGTGACAAGTAACAACCTCAGCTCTGCTACATTTGACAAGTAACAACGTCAGCTCTGCTACATGTGACAAGTAGCAACCTCGGCTCTGCTAGATGTGACAAGTAACAACCTCAGCTCTGCTACATGTGACAAGTAGCAACCTCAGCTCTGCTCATGTGACAAGTAACAACCTCAGCTCTGCTCATGTGACAAGTAACAACTTCAGCTCTGCTACATGTGACAAGTAGCAACCTCAGCTCTGCTACATGCGAGGAGTGACAGCCTCATCTCTGCTACATGCGCGGAGTGACAGCCTCAGCTTTGCTATACAAGTAGCAGAGCTGAGGCTGTCACTCCTCATATGTTGCAGAGATGAGGCTGTCACTCCTTACATGTAGCAGAGCTGAGGCTGTCACTCCTCGAATGTAGCAGAGCTGAGGCTGTCCCTACTCACATGTAGCAGAGCTGAGGCTGTTCCTCCTCACATGTAGCAGAGCTGAGGCTGTCACTCCTCACATGTAGCAGAACTGAGTCTGTCACTCCTCACATGTAGCAGAGCTGAGGCTGTCACTCCTCACATGTAGCAGAGCTGAGGCTGTCACTCCTCACATGTGTAATTGGTGAGGGCGTGGTGCAGAAGTACGGTATACAGAACAATCTTAGATTATTCTGTATACCGGACTGTTGTTCTACTGAATAAATCATCTGTTTTGAAAGCAATTTGCAGGCTGGATTACAAGTTTCTTCACATATTTACTCTGGAGAAAGCCTACCTTTGTCACTACCTCAGTTGCTTCCTGGGAGTTGGTTCCTTTCTGTTATTTCACTATCATTACTCCAAAAACCTCTAATTTTGGATAATAAAGGTATCTTTCTTAACACAACTTGGGTAGACCGGGATTGGCAACGCACGCGAGGGGGGGGCCCCATTGTGAAGTTTGCTGTGGGGCCCTGCCGTTCCTAGTTACGCCCCTGCCCATAACCCTTAACCCAACCCTAACCCTAATCCTAACTTTAGCGCCAACCCTAACCCTAACTTTAGCCGCAACCCTAACCCTAATGGGAAAATGGAAATAAATACTTTTTTTTATTTTATTATTTTTCCCTAACTAAGGGGTGATAAAGGGGGGTTTGATTTATTATTTATAGCGGGTTTTTATGATTGGCAGCTGTCACGCTAAAAGACGCTTTTTATTGCAAAAAATAGTTTTTGCATCATCACATTTTGAGAGCTATAATTTTTGCATATTTTGGCCCACAGAGTCATGTGAGGTCTTATTTTTTGCGGGACGAGGTGACGTTTTTATTGGTACCATTTTTGAGCATGTGACGTTTTTTGATCGCTTTTTATTTCGATTTTTGGGAGGTTAGAATGAACAAAAATCAGCAATTCATGAATTTCTTTTGGGGGAGGCGTTTATACCGTTCCGCGTGTGGTAAAATTGATAAAGCAGTTTTATTCTTCGGGTCAGTACGATTATGGCGATACCTCATTTATATCATTTTTTTATGTTTTGGCGCTTTTATAGAATAAAAACAATTTTATATAAAAAATTATTATTTTTGCATCGCTTTATTCTGCGAGCTATAACTTTTTTATTTTTTCGTTGATGATGCTGTATGGCGGCTCGTTTTTTGCGGGACAAGATGACGTTTTCAGCGGTACCATGTTTGTTTATATCCGTCTTTTTGATCGCGTGTTATTCCACTTTTTGTTCGGCAGTATGATGATAAAGCATTGATTTTTTGCTTTGTTTTTTTAAAAAAATTTTAAGAGGTTCACTAAAGGGGTTAACTAGTGGGACAGTTTTATAGGGGGGTCGTTACGGACGCGGCAATACCAAATATGTGTACTTTTATTGTTTTTGTTTTTTTATTTACAGGAAAAAATGAATTTATTGGGAATATTTTTTTTTTTTTATGATTTTTTTTAAACAATTTTTATTTTTATTTTTTAACTTTTTTACTTTGTCCCAGGGTGGGACATCACTGTATTTTAGCAGATCGCTGGTGTGACAGTGTGCACAGCACTCTGTCACACCAGCGATCGCTCTGGCATCGCTGCAGGCTTCTCAGTGCCTGCTCTCAGCAGGCACTGAAGAAGCCGCCTCCCTGCAGGACCCCGGCGCCATCTTGGATCCGGGGACCTGGAGGGAGGACGGACCCTTGGAACAGCGCGACACATCGCGCTGCTCTGAGGGTCTCAGGGGAGCGTGCAGGGAGCCCCCACCCTGCGCGATCCTCCCCTGTGCCCCCAGTACACCGCGATCATGTTTGATCGTGGTGTGCCAGGGGTTAATGTGCCGGGAGCGGTCCGTGACCGCTCCTGACACATAGTGCCGGGTGTCAGCTGTGATAATCAGCTGACACCCGGCCGCGATCGGCTGCACTCCCTCCGGGAGCGCGTCCGATCGCTGGGACGTACTATCCCGTCCATGGTCATACGGGCCCAGGTACCATGGACGGGATAGTACGTCGGATGGCAATAAGGGGTTAATAAAGAATGTAAAGAATAGATATATACACATAGAATACATATATATATATATATATATGTCATTGTGACATATATATACATATATTTATAGTTCATACACTTCTGCATACTGTAATAGCCGCTAATTCAATTGCCGGCTTTTGTGAAACTGTACACCCGACATGAAATGACACATGGTTTACATACAGTTAACCATGTCATTTCATGTAGTTTGATATCTGGCTTTCACTAACAATTACATGAGTGTATGTGTGTGAAATTTCACACATGTAGGGGTTAATTAAAGGTATAAATTCGTTGAAAAAAAATGTGTGGGCTCCCGCTGTATTTTATCCACCAGAAAGACAAAGCAGGCGAGTGGGGGCAAATATTAATAGGCCAGGGAGGGTGCATTTATTTTGTGCCTCCCCTGCCTACTAACATCTGACCCTAGACACCCCAGAAAAGGCAAATCTATAAGTAGATTAGCCCTTTCTGGCACTTTGCCCGTCTATTCCCATTGCCCTGTAGCGGTGGCGAATGGGTTATCAAGGGGTTAAAGCCACCTTGCAATTGAAAGGTGACTTTAAGCCAGGTTAATAATTGAGAGTTGTCAATTTGGCAACTATCAATTATTAATCATATAGAATGAAATGAAAAAAAACACACACACATTAATTATTAATCCTTTTAATGAAATAAAGACACCGTTTTGGACCATATTTTATTGCTCAGCTGTAATCCCCTGAATGAATAAGTTCCTCTCCCAGCGAAAGGAGAGGAAGTGATTCATGTGTGAAGCTTAATTGATTGCTTCCCACTTTCACTTCAGGTCAGGTCAGGGTGACATTTGGATCCATTATATGTCCGTTTTACAAGCCTGCGAGAAAATCTCGCAAGTCGGATGTCAATCGGATGTTAAAACTACGGTCAGGTGCGACTAAATCGCATCTTTCCAGGAAAATCGGATGCCAGGCTGATGTCTGTTGATTGCATTTTGGTGCGATAATCGACCGACTAAAACGGTCCGATTTTTTGTGGTTGTGTGTGACGCCGGCCTAATTCTCAAAAGCTTAACTGAAAACATACACGATTTTGTGTCACATTAATAAACTTTATAGTCTTGCAAGGATTTAAAGTAATTTGTTTCACTCGCTTTGGACTAATTGGTGAGATTTTTATCAGACACAACTCTGAAGTGTTATCAAGTTTTGGTGGAAGAGATGCTGATTCTTTCCTTTTTTTTCCTTGCAGTCAGTTCTCATTAACTCTGTGTGATTTTCTATGTGATTTTTTGTTTGAACATTGAGAAATGTAATTGGTAGGGGAAGAACACACTTTTCTGACATTTGAAAATCATCTTTTGGAACCCTGCCTTGTGTAACGTCCATCATCTTGCAATGTACGATTTTTGCCTACAGTTTCACAGTTCACTGAATGCTTTTCTTTGCCAGCAGAAGACAATTTCAGTGAAGCCACATTATTTTCTTTATCGGATACACTAACATTTGAAAAAAAAAAAAAAGATCTTCAAGTGTTTCTGTTCAGAAAACGAACAGTTTGCATGGAGGTGTAATTAATTTTTTTGGCGTGCAAATGTCATTTACTTTGATGTGTTGAAAATCTTGCACCGCAGCCCATTATTCATCACTTGTGTAGATTAACTTAGACCTTTTATGTCTATCATTGGCGACTTCTGGAGGTATATTGTGAAGTGGATTTTCATGTGTCATGGAAATATATATGTATTCCACGTATTCAATGTATATTCATATATATTGAGGTAGATCTCACTTGCTAAAAGTCTGTCCTTAACACATATCTATGCAAAGCTGACACAAGCTATAATCAATTGCTTAAGACTTCACCCCTGACCTACATAAGTCAGACGGGTACAAGTCAGGAGATAGCTCATGGGACTTTCTTAGAACATGAAAAAAGGAACTAAGTTACAGATGGTCTGAGTAGATAGCTGTTTTTTGCTGAGATCACAGGAAAGCTGGATAAGGGTCATGAATCATTGAAGTTAAAGAAAAATGCATACACAGTTATATCAAAACAGCCAATAATCTAGCAGCTTCTAATTGTATGTTAATTAACTAACCACCCCCTTTTGTAAATGTATAAGACTATGTGGTGATAATAATAAAGCCATCAGTATTGATGGAATGTTATGCTGGCACATTTGAGTGGACAGTGTTCATTTCCAGAAGAGCTCTCAAAAATACTAATTTAATTTGGGAACAGCAGAAGCAAACATGGGATAGATTTATCCTAATTAAATTTCCATAACAGTTGGCGCCTGCACGCGGGCAGTGGACAAAACGCACGGGGACCTGCTGACCGGAGAGACAGAGGTGTTGGCCACGGCCTTGGCTCACGGGATGGAGACTGCGCAGCTCCGTAAGTAAGGTAAGAAAATCCTGTCATCTTACCTGAAAGTCCCTTGTGCTCAGTTCTGGTCTTATACCTCTTGCCGGTCAGGTGTGGTCACCACCACATTCCCAGGTAGTGTAAAAAGTCCACACCCTTATCCAAAACCCTGGGATATAAGGTGTTTGCTCCTGCTGTGTATGTGTTTCATGTTTTGTGTGATCCCGGGAGAAAGTTGGAACCGTGACTGTTTTGCTTGCTGATTTCTGAGAGCTGTATAGCAGGAAAACCGAATTGCTGGATAAGTTCCTGCAGTAATCCTTTACACATCGGAGGGAGGTTATCCCAGTCAATCCAGGTGTGAGGGGCGAGGGCTTTGAATTGGTTACGTTTCTGCAGTAATCCTTCACACATCGGAGGGAGGTTATCCCAATCAATCCAGGTGTGAAGGGCGGGAGCTTTGATTGGATAAGTTCTCACAGTAATCGTCCACGCATCGGAGGGAGGTTATCCCAGTCAAACCAGATGCGGATGGTGAGAATTTTGATTAAGGCTATTACAGATTACTGTGACCGGCGTACCGGCTAGGGCGACTGGTTTTCAGAGTAATAGACCTGGAACACCGGTGTGCTCAGTGCAATTGGTGAGTTATCAGTTACCAGAGCAGCTTGTACATGTCACAGGTTAAAAAAGAGGGTTTCGGATACTCCCGAGTGTCTGTTTCATTTGTACGTGTTCCTGTCTGTATCGGGTACTGTTGCTTTAACAGTCAGAACAGCAAGTGTTTCGCTTTTTGATAACTTCCTCACTGCAGGCAGCGGGCTAACAGCCCCCCTTAAACCCACCCTCTGCTAATCACGGTGTCACATCTGTTTTTGCTCTGTTTTTTTCTGGTTTTTGTATTAATCTGAGTTGGTTTGCTAGTCACGAGTGTAGAGCAGAGGTTTTGAGGAGTTGAAGCTGAGCTGCATCCATTTTTTCCTGCTCTATGCTACTTTTTTGATACGTGATTCCAGTGACACAAGCAAGCAGAGGTATCAGGGAACAGGGGAAGTGCCAGCAGTGAGAGAGAGGAAAAAAAAAAAAAAGAGGAAGTTGTTTACGTCTGCATTCATCTCTCTCTGAATGCTTTTGAATAACAGACAAAAGTCTTAAAAGTATTTTTCTTTTTGTTTTTATCAATCATTTTACCAATCAGTTTTTCCACCTCTTTTCTGTTTTTAATTAGCTGTTTTAGTAACAAGGGTTTTTTCTTCTTGTCAACCTTATTGTTCTTATAGTCTTATTATTAATACGTTTTTTCCCTCCCCTTTTTGATCAGCTTTTTTACTTTTGGAGTTTTATTTTGGTCAATCTTTTTCCTAGAGTTTTTGCTAAACTGTGTAGGGTTTTCTTTTTTTCTTTTTAAATCTAACTTTTGTTTTTAAAGTTTTTCTTTTAAAATAATTTTTAAATAATTTTGGAGAGGTTTTTCTAATCAACTTATTTTAGAGTTTTCTTTTCTTCTTTTCTCCAACCATTTTGTGAATTTTTAATCACCTTTGTTGAATAGGTTTTTGGAATAGACACAGTACGTAGGCAGGAAGGGCTAAGCATGTGAATAGAAGGTCAGAGTACGTGAGAATCCAATGGACGGGCAGACTTTACGCTGCACAATGAATTAAATTTTTTTTTTTTTTGAAAGGCAGAGGAAAGATTGTTTTTAGATTGCCGTCTGCTATAAAAGAGCAGTGGTGGTCTTGCATGTTGTAGAAGGTACAGCAAGTTATTTGAACGGATCAGGAAGTGATTTTTTATGTGAATAAGATTGAAAAGGTGTTAAAGAAGCATTGAAATCATCTGTGAGGAAATGATCACGGACATGTCACAAGAGCAGAATTTAGAGCCTCACACATCACATGTCCATTCTGTGGAGACATGGGGCAGGTGTAGTCTGCTCTCATTGAATAAGGAGCCTTGTACAGAGAAGAACGCTCCCGCCTCTCGCTACAGGGAGAAGGCATTTTTGCTTCAACAGTCCCCTCTCAAGCTTCGCAGGGGGACACCCTCTCCTCTTTCTTCTCTCAGTCCCTTTTTCCTTTTTCTTCAGACTTCTCTCCTCTTTCCTCGCTGCCATTCCTCTCTATCCTTCTTTCCCTATCATTCCTTTTTTCCCCTCCCTCACATCTCTGACACATCCATTCTCTTCTTCTTCTTCTATCCCTTCCTCTCCATCTCTCAAATCTCTCTCTCCCTCTATCTCTTCTTCTTCCCTTTCATCTTTCTCTTCCTCCCCTCCTTCACGCTCCTCTCTCTCTCCTCCATCTTTCTCTCCCTCCCCTCCTTCACTCTCTTCTCTCTCCCCTCCATCTCTCTCACTCTCTCCTTCACTTTCTTCTCTCCCTCCTCCTCCATCTTTCTCTCCCTCCCCTCCTTCACTCTCTTCTCTCTCCCCTCCATCTCTCTCACTCTCTCCTCCTTCACTTTCTTCTCTCCCTCCTCCTCCAACTCTCTCTCTCTCCCCTCCTTCACTTTCTTCTCTCCCTACTCCTCCTCCATCTCTCTCTCTCTCCCCTCCACTTTCTTCTCTCCCTCCTCAATCTCTCTCTCTCTCCCCTCCTTCACTTTCTTCTCTCCCTCCTCTTTCCTCCTCCTCCATCACACACCCCACTCCTTCTCCCTCACACCTCCCTTCTCTTCCCCTTTTTTCTCCTTCGTTATCAACTGGGTCAACGCCCAATCAAAGCAATGTGGTGTCTCTGTACTCAGTGCCTCCAGCACAGGGCACCCTGTCTATCCCAAGCACAGTACAAACATTGCCAGTCATTATATCAGGAGAAGAAAGTGCAAATCTCCCTACACAAAACACTGCAGGTAGCCCCCAGACACAACAATCAAAAGAGCCCACAGCTCGGGCTCCACAGGGGGGGAAGTGTAGCTACAGACACAAATGAGGAACCTCAGTACCCAGTGTAGGCACCAAGCACACACACCATGTCACTTCTCATCTGATGAAGATGAAGATGCAACGTCATACATGCTGCCCAATACTAGGGAAGAAAACCCACAAGCACCAAGAGAGCAGGGACAGGTAGAGGCACCATCCTATGAGCCCTTCATCCTTTTGCCATTTTGCCAACGTATGCAGCAGCCTGGATTGATCTCTGGGCCTAATGGAAATAAAAGCAGTTGATGCATTCTGGCCAATTATGAGAGAACACTTCAAGCTTCCAGCAGAATTAGATGCGTATGCCTGGGAGACAGGACCAAAGCTAATTGAACGGCTCAGAGAATGGGCCAAAAGCAGACTGACAGGACAAGCTCTCAGCCTACATGTCATGAGCCAAGACCAGACAGAGTCTGTAGAGAAGTTCCATGACAGAGTGATGCAAATGTTTCAAAATTTGGGCCTCATTACCCATGATCAGACACACAGACGGATGTTGGCACAGGCCTTTGTGCATGGACTGAGAGAACCAATCAGGAAACCACTGGTAGTAGCCAGGCCTGAGTACACATCAATAGCAATGGATACCCTGCTCGCAGTAGCAAAAAGGATTGAGTCCCGCTGGGACAAAGGGGATGTCCAGTGTTACAGCTGTGGCGGGTTTGGCCATTTCCGGAACCAGTGCAGAACACCGACTTCGCCAAGAAGAACAGGTCAAAGAAGAAACACAGAAAGCAGTGAAGAACCCTGTCCATAGGACAGGAGCACGCCAGATCCACAGGGAACCCCACCAGTGGGACCAATATCCTGAGAGTGGATGGCGTAATCAGATCTTTTCTTGTGGAACTCCGCAACCTCACCTGTCTATCAGAATCTTCTGCGTCCTGCATTGGAATTGATGGTCAAGTCAGATATTTCCAGATTATGAAGCCCCTGAGCATGTGGACTCAGCCAGAACACTCCATCATGTCCCAGTTTGTTGTGTCAAAGACCTGCACCCTCAACCTGTTGGGAGTGGACCTGCTGCAGAAGCTGAAGGCGACCAGAGTGTTCCAGGAGGATGGGACCGTGACACTTACTTCACCCCTGACCAAAGAAGAAACAGGAACCTCAAACAACCACTGCAAGCCTATCAGAGGAGGTGCTGAACATAGTACCAGAAAACCACTCCATCACCCAGAGTCAAGATGTCTCTGACCAACTGAAAGTCTAAGTGAACTCGCCTAAGAAGACGGCCTAGGAACTTTGGCATTGGCCAGGATATTCAACTCTAGAAGAACCCTACTCACTTCATGGAATGGCAGCACCACATCTGGCTCCAACGCCAGAGGTTCATCTTGTGCAAGCACCAGGAGGTGCCCCCTGCAATCAACCAGTTCACCCAGGCCCTGGACCGGCAAAAGGCCACTCAGCTCTTCAAACTGGTGCACAAATACTGACCTGAGAAAGAGCTGGAGAAAAAGAAACAACTGATGGCCCGTGCTGAGAAAAAAAGCAGCGGTGAAGGAGACGTCCCAACAAGAAGACCCCCTGTGATCAGAGCAGGTGCTAACACAGTGACTGCCTTGGTGGAGAACAAGAAAGCCAGCTGGTCGTCATCTCTCATTATGTGGATCCTAGTAGACGGCTTGTTTTCCCGCCAGCTCTGCGCCGGGAGATGGGAGTCCCCTTCCACATAGTGAAGGACAAGGCCAGATTGGGCTGCCTCGCCCCATCGGAATCAATCCCAGCTTTCCACAGTAAAGAAAAAAACTGTAAAAGGAGAACCAACCGAGTTCAGATTGGTACAAGGCCTGAAGGCCGTGAAAGAGGCTATGGTATTTGAAACCCCAACAGTGCTGAACCCGTACACTCTGCTCTCAAAAGTGCCAGCCACAGCAACAGTATTCACCATGGTCAACCTGGCCAGTGACTTCTTCAGTGTTCCCCTCCACTTGGATGACCTGTTTGCCTTCATGCACCAGTGCAGTGCATATGGAGTGTGTTGCCTCAAGGTGCTCAGAACAGTCCCCCCAGAACAGCCCTTCAAGGTTCACCAAGACAATGTCCTCCATCTTCGTCAACTGGATTGCAGAATATGCAGGAGTCAGTCTTCTACAACACGTGGGTGACTTTCTCCTTTGAGTGGTTGACATCGATACCTGCACAGCCCATTCCTTGTCTCTCCTACTCTACCTGGAGGAACAGTAATGCAAGGTCTGGAAGAGCAAAGTCCAGTGGTGTCAGAGGCAACCTACATTCCTGGGACACTGTATCGCCCACCAGGTGAAACACCTGACAGATGACTGAAAGGCCACTGTGGAGAAGATGGCTCCCCCAACAACTCCAAAGATGCTGCAGGCCTTCTTTGGTCTAGTGTCATGATGCAGAACATGGATCCCTGATGCCTCAGTCCTAATGCAGCCTCTGTGCGCTTGCATCAACGCAACCCCGCTCCTTCTGTCGGACGCAGCCTTCAACTCATTCAGGAAATTGGAAGGACTCCATAGTCCCAGCGCCAATACCAGGCCTACCTGGACTTCGAGAAGCCTTTCAGTCTCTACCTGATGGAAGAAAGAAGGTCATGCTACAGAAGTCCTGACACAGATTCACGGGGAAAAACAGAGACTTTTAGGCTACTTCTCAGCCCGCTTGGATCCAGTTGCAAGAGGAGCACCCTCCTGCCTGATGGCATTATTTGCAGTACACACCTTCCTGAACAAGACTGCTGACATCACTCTTGGACAGTCACTGGAAACTCTCACTCCACACGACTGTCATGTGTGCATCGCCACGAAGATCGTCGCGGTTGCACATTCTGACTTCTCACAGCTGAGTTGCTGTTTCTTTGTGTTTGGCAGTTAGGGAGTTAATTCTGTCTGTGCTCAGTTCTGGGACTGGGTGCAGTTTCTTCCGGCTGCAATTAATTATTTGTTGATTGGTTTCCTTTAAATCTCTGGTTGTCTGTGTTGGGAGTTGCCAGTGAAATTCTTCATGCAGACCACAGATAGGATTGTATCTGTATAGACTTAAGTTAAAGAGCTCCTTAGTTGTTTTAAGCTCACCTTGCTTAGAGTTTAATATCCCAGATCATTTATGTTCCTTCTGTGTTTGAGTGTGTATGCAAGTCTGTGTTTTCTCCAGTCTGTCTTATATGTCTAATCTGTGTATTTAGCAGAGATCAGCCCATATCCCTTTGGTGGTAATCAGAATCCTTTTTAGGACTGATTACAGGGTTCAGGGACTGATAGGAGACAGGGTTAGGCTGGAGACTTGGACCTCTGAACCATTATCAGTACCTCCAAGGTGAGGGATTAGTTAGGACCCCAGTTTAGGGTCAGGTTAGACCCCCGGTCCTCCTCTTTCCTGTGACAGTGTATCAAGTCCTCAAGATTAACCCTGAGTTCAACGGATATCGTGTCAGGTAAATCTATTCTATATTTACATGCTGATGTTGCTAATCTATATGTTGTATAGAGTGTTGTTCTTTTAAGAATAGTTTACTGACATCGTACACATATCATAAGACCGCGTGACAACGACATCTTGGCAATCCTCAATCAAGCTCAACCAAATAAATCTCCCCACCGCAAGTCATCTTCGCCTCTATCGCCTTTGTCTCACAATGTCATCCCGGCCACTCTACTCCCACTCCCAAGGGGGGATACAATATGGACTTTTCAGAACAAAATTTACAGAATTTATCCTCTACTTGGATGGCTCCAGATTTGCAGATCATGAAGAATATTCCACACTGGAAGTGCAGTGACCAGCAATCAAGAAATCCTGTGGTCCAGAAGTCTGTCACCTAGCCTGTCAGCCCAGGAAGAAGAACTGATAGCGCTGACGAAGGCCTGCCAGATGGCAGAAGGCAAGACTGCAAACATCTACACCGACTACAGGTGCTCGCATGGCATAGCACACGACTTTGGGCCCATCTGGGCTGCAAGGGACTTCATCACAGCAAGCGGGACAACCGTGAAGCATCATAGAGCCTTTAGGGACCTGCTGGGTATACTCCAACTTCCAAAATGGTGGCAATTTGAAAAATCAAAAGCGCATGAAAAACTGAGAACAGAAGAGGCGTGAGGCAATAACATGGCGGACATGGCAGCCAAAGAAGCGGCCAAAGCAAGACAACATGGAGAAGTGGGAGAGGTCGTAGAGCCGTACGGCTACTACATGACAACTGAAGACAAGAAACCTGACAAAAAGACGTCCTGGGATCTGCTCAAGAAGTTGCAAGACCAAGCTCCAAAAGAAGGAGAGCTGAATGCAGAAGAAGCAACACGTGAAGAAGGAAGGACATCTACAATGGACCCACCCACAGATCAAAGACACAGATGAATGATCTGATTGGTGCTTACTGGTTCGCTCCAAGGATCTCCACCCCAACAGCCGAATTCATCAACAACTGTCGGACCTGAGGCAAATGAAAGCCTGGACGTGTGGAAAAAAGTCCCTCCATACCATCTGGCCAGACCACTCTACCACTTCCAGAGGATCCAGATAGACCACATCCAGATATCGCCAAGTGGAGGATTCGAATACGCCGTTGTGGTCAAAGAAGTGTTTTCAAGATGGACAGAAGCCTTCCAAGTCAGCAGAGACTACTGCAGAGAAGCTACTTTCGGAAAATAGTGTGCAGATATGGGGTTCCAGAAGTGATAGAGAGTGATCAGGGACCCACATTCACAGCAAATCTGACACAAGAGATCTGGTTAGCAGTAGGGTCAGATTTAGGCCTACACACTCCCAATTGCACTGTTTAGTGTAAGGCACACTCCCAGAGACCCAGAAAAGCTGTCACCATACGAAATTTTGTTTGGGTCTAGTCCCAAGTTAGGTGCATTCTTCCCTCAGCAGCAGAATATGCAAAATTATATCTTGTTTGCTTATGTAATTGAATTGGTCAAAAAACTAATGTCCATTCTCGAGTTTTTCTCTTCACTGCCAGATCCAGACTCAGTGTCCGGTACGCACTCCTTGAAAGCCAGGAGACTGGGTGTTGGTGAAAAAGTTGGAAATGAGAACACTCGATCCCAGATTTGATGGCCCTGTCCAAGAGCCCCAGATGACACCAACCTCTGTGAAACTAGAGGGAAAGCCTGCTTGGATCCACGTATCGCATTGCAAGGAAGCTCCCATACCAGAAGAGACACCTAAGCTATGAATGATGTCGTGGATGCTCTGACTGACCAGACAGATGACCCACCTGATGAAGAATACACACGTTTTTCTGAACATGCAGTTGAATAAAGAGACTATGATTGCAAACACATGAACTCCTGCTAGGGACAGATCTCCTGACCGCCCATTTGCGAAAAGCCTACATCGATGAGGGGTGCATGTGTTAGACATGTGCCAGCCCATTGGCAGCACAAAAGAGTTGCAGCGCTTTGGGACAGGAGCAGGTTTTAGGGCAAGTGGTATCTAAGGGGGACTGTCATGGAAATATATATGTATTCCACGTATTCAATGTTTATTCATATATATTGAGGTAGATCTCACTTGCTAAAAGTCTGTCCTTAACACATATCTATGCAAAGCTGACACAAGCTATAATCAATTGCTTAAGACTTCACCCCTGACCTACATAAGTCAGACGGGTACAAGTCAGGAGATAGCTCATGGGACTTTCTTAGAACATGAAAAAAGGAACTAAGTTACAGATGGTCTGAGTAGATAGCTGTTTTTTGCTGAGATCACAGGAAAGCTGGATAAGGGTCATGAATCATTGAATCACCCTTTGTTAAGATAGAGTTAAAGAAAAATGCATACACACTTATATCCAAACAGCCAATAATCTAGCAGTTTCTAATTGTATGCTAATTAACTAACCACCCCCTTTTGTAAATGTATAAGACTATGTGATGATAATAATAAAGCCATCAGTATTGATGGAATGTTATGCTGGCACATTTGAGTGGACAGTGTTCATTTCCAGAAGAGCTCTAAAAAATACTCATTTAATTTGGGAACAGCAGAAGCAAACATGGGGATAGATTTATCCTAATTAAATTTCCATAACACATGGGCTCATCCAGTATGTTGGTTCCAAGGCATAATGGGATGCATATGACTTTGCAGCATGGCAGACATTGCTGTCACTGTATAAACTAAAGATTACGGGAGTACAAAATGAATACGGTGAAGTGGATTTTACGGGCCCATCCAGTATGTGGGTTCCAAGGCATAATGGGGTGCATATGACTAGGCAGCAGTGCTGGTCTTGCTGTCAATGTGTAAAACAAAGAGTAAGGGAGTACAAAATGAATATGGTGAAGTGGTTTTTACGGGGCCCATCCAGTATGTGGGTTCAAATGCTTATTGGGATGCATATGAATTGGTAGCAGGGCAGGCCTGGCATTCAATGCAATATTTTTTATGGAGGCCCTCCTGGACCTCTTATGAAAGGGCCATCCCGGTCGGACAGTTCCTAAAGATGCGGCGAATCTGCTCTACTGATATTAAATTTGAGGCGCAAGCGTCAGACCTTAAAGACCGTTTTCACACACGCGGCTACAGCCGTAGATGTGTGAAAAAGGGATATGACTGGGCAAAGAAAACTATACATAACCAGCTATTAAATCCTTCTGTGAAAAGAACAAAAGTGGACCTTGGGGGACATATAAGATTTATTTCCACATACAATCATGAGTGGCAGCGGATGCGGGGTATTTTTGGAGAGACATTGGCCTATCTTGGGGACTGACCCCTCCCTGAGGACTGCTCTGGGTGCCTATCCCTTAATGACCTCCAGGAGATCAAAAAATCTTCATGATCTCCTGGTGAATAGTCACTATGTCCCGACTCCTAGGTATCCGTTTAGCGAGGGGAGTCCTCAGAGGGGCTCTTTTTCATGTGGAAATTGCCTGGCTTGCACCAATGTCCTGTGCTGTTCCTCCTTTGTTTCCGCGGATGGATCTAGAGAATTTATCATCAGACAACACATATCTTGTGGTACTTCCAACGTTATATATTAAGCAACTTGCCCCTGTCCAAAGATATACTTTGGTCTCACAACGCGGGAACTCAGGATACGTGTTCGTGAGCATGTGCGGGACATTGGCACGGCCAGGACAGTTTTGGACTATGCTGATTTAAAGGCAATCCCCCGTCACTTTAAGGCATACCATAACTGTGAATCGAGATTGCTCAAGGTTAGGGGGATTGATACTCTTCATCTTGGCATTAGCGGTGGAGATAATAAAAAACTCCTTGCACAAATAGAGGCCAGATGGATAGCCTTATTAGACATTATGACACCAAATGGTTTGAATGAAGCATTGAGCCATGCCCCTTTTTTGTAGAATTCTATTATGACCGTTCTTGGACAATTTCTAAACTCCTGTTCCTTCTGCTTCCCTTTTCAAATACCTTTCTATTTGTCTTAGGGGATATGTTGTTTTTATTTCATAATTTTCATTTTTATGTGTTGATTTTAATATTTTTTTTATATATTTTTGACTAGTGATATTATGGTGTTATGACCTCATTCTGGCTCCATGGATCATCTAATGATATATGTCTTTGAGGAGAAGAAACTTCGACTGACATACATTGAAGAGATACACCTTTCCCCTTCAGCACGCTCCTTATTATGCCTATTGATACAGTTAGGTCCATAAATATTTGGACAGAGACAACATTTATCTAATTTTGGTTCTAGACATTACCACAATGAATTTGAAACAAAACAAATCAGATGCAGTTGAAGTTCAGACTTTCAGCTTTCATTTGAGGGTATCCACATAAAAAAATTGGATGAAGGGTTTAGGAGTTTCAGCTCCTTAACATGTGCCACCCTGTTTTTAAAGGGACCAAAAGTAATTGGACAATTGATTCCAAGGCTATTTCATGGACAGGTGTGGGCAATCCCTTCATTATATCATTCTCAATTAAGCAGATAAAAGGGCTGGTGTTGATTTGAGGTGTGGTGTTTGCATTTGGAAGGTTTAGCTGTGAAGGAAACATGCGGTCAAAGGAGCTCTCCATGCAGGTGAAACAAGCTATCCTTAAGCTGCAAAAAACAGAAAAAACCCATCCGAGAAATTGCTACAACTTTAGGAGTGGCAAAATCTACAGTTTGGTACATTCTGAGAAAGAAAGAAAGCACTGGTGAACTCATCAATGCAAAAAGACCTGGGCGCCCACGGAAGACAACAGTGGTGGATGATCGCAGAATACTCTCCATGGTGAAGAGAAACCCCTTCACAACAGCCAACCAAGTGAACAACACTCTCCAGGAGGTAGGCGTATCAATATCCAAATCTACCATAAAGAGAAGACTGCATGAAATTAAATACAGAGGGTTCACTGCACGGTGCAAGCCACTCATAAGAATCAAGAATAAAAAGGCTAGGCTGGACTTTGCTAAAAAACATCTAAAAAAGCCAGCACAGTTCTGGAAGAACATTCTTTGGACAGATGAAACCAAGATCAACCTCTACTAGAATGATGGAAAGAGAAAAGTATGGCGAAGGCGTGGTACAGCTCATGATCCATAGTATGCCACATCATCTGTAAAACATGGCGGAAGCAGTGTGATGGCTTGGGCATGCATGGCTGCCAGTGGCACTGGGTCACTAGTGTTTATTGATGATGTGACACAGGACAGAAACAGCCGAATGAATTCTGAGGTATTCAGAGCCATACTGTGTGCTCAGATCCAGCCAAATGCAGCCAAACTGATTGGTCGTCGTTTCATACTACAGATGGACAATGACCCAAAACATAAAGCCAAAGCAACCCAGGAGTTTATTAAAGCAAAGAAGTGGAATATTCTTGAATGGCCAAGTCAGTCACCTGATCTCAACCCAATTGAACATGCATTTCACTTGTTAAAGACTAAACTTCAGACAGAAAGGCCCACAAACAAACAACAACTGAAAACCACCGCGGTGAAGGCCTGGCAGAGCATCAAAAAGAAGGAAACACAGTGTCTGGTGATGTCCATGAGTTCAAGACTTCAGGCAGTCATTGCTAACAAAGGGTTTTCAACCAAGTACTAGAAATGAACATTTTATTTACAATTATTTAATCTGTCCAATTACTTTTGGCCCCTTTAAAAACAGGGTGGCACATGTTAAGGAGCTGAAACTCCTAAACCCTTCATCCAATTTTAATGTGGATACCCTCAAATGAAAGCTGAAAGTCTGAACTTCAACTGCATCTGATTTGTTTTGTTTCAAATTCATTGTGGTAATGTCTAGAACCAAAATTAGATAAATGTTGTCTTTGTCCAAATATTTATGGACCTAACTGTATATATTTTTTCATGAAGAATTGAAAGTATCATACATTGTACTGTTATACATACCTGTTCACTATGCACTTGATGTGATATTTGCTTTTTATGCATTGTGCTGGGCAAATTATTAATGGGTTTGAGAAGGGGTTAAATGGATCTCACAATGTTCCCTGATTTTGGTGTCTATGGGTGGTGGTGCTCGTCGCGCTGTATGCTCATTCGTGTCCCGCTTACACACGGGCGTCTCTATGCCAGACACATTTCGGTGTATTCTGGACATGACGCCTCTGTGTGTATGTGGGGCCATCTGGGCTCAGCGCGCACGCGCCGCTTATCTCCACCTATTGCTTCACCCTCATTACTTTCCGTGCTGACGCGTGCACACTGAGGATGTCATTTTCATCTGCTGGACCTGCGAGTCCCAATGCGCATGTGCAGCCGGCATTGAGCACTATTCGCTGGATGTGAACATGTGATTAGGTTCATGGGGCTATTTGAAGGTCCTCTTTGCACACTACCAATATCCCCTTGAGCACTCTGCTGCCACGAAACACGCGTCGGGGTGTTCCACATCCCCGGACTTCCCTCTCTAACCTCCTTTGGTAAGCTTCGGTATCGTTTATTTGCTTTATGTTACTTTTCGTCAGTATTTTCTTTGGCCATGGGCATGTTGCAATATACTATTATATGACCAGGTGCATCATGATGGCTATTAATGACTATGATAATATCATCTAATAGTATATCGCTATGCTGCTATTTACAATCCCTCTATCCTCATCTTTACATGGGATTTTTTTGGAATCTTTAGCGAGGGTGGGGGTATTTGTTCCTGTATGTATCACTGGCATTACTGTTGTTATGTTTTATAACCAAGTATCAATAAACTTGGATTTTTTTATTCAATTCTTAAACACTGTTTGGCTCCACTTTTCTCCTGAATTTCTCTTATGAAAGGGGTATTGGGGTGCGTTGTAATTCTTGGCAGCCCATCCACTCACAGCATAGGCTACAACACTTTAGGAGACCCACTGTTTAATAATGGCCCTTTAAGAAGATTAATGCCACCTGATGCAGCAGTTAAAATAGGTTCTGTGACTTTGAGTCCCTCCTTCGTAAATGAAACAAGGTGTGCTTATGTGTCACACACCACATGGCCAGCTAGCATTGTTAAATCTTACAATGACATTTCCAGTGAATGCATTTGTATTGGTTGAAAGCAATGCTAAAGTTGCAAAACGCCTCAAAAATGCTGTGTGTGAACATACCCCAAGTGGTAGAGGAACATTTTTGTTTTGGGGTCATTAACCTGGAAAGGATGTTCATTAACATATTTCCCAGCAAATTCCATTTTGGTTTCGTTTTTGTAGGTTTTTTGGTGCACCTGTAAAAAGGGCATGAAACTCTGACCACATTGTTTAGAGCTGTGAACCAGGAGTCAAAAATGCTTCCAGGGGCAGTTGCCATGATATTACTGTATCATTTGAGCAGTGTTTCCATCATTTTCAGACATTTTTAGACCTTAAAAGGACCCCCGAGGGATCGTGGTAAAAAAAAAAGCACTTCTAAAACGTCGGAACACATCCCTTGTGGTGGAGGAACATTTTGGTCTGGGGTTAATTATTTTGCCTTATATACAAGTCATTAACATGGAAAGGATGTACCTTCACATACAGTACAGACCAAAAGTTTGGACACACCTTCTCATTCAAAGATTTTTCTGTATTTTCATGGCTATGAAAATTGTAGAATCACACTGAAGGCATCAAAACTATGAATTAACACATGTGGAATTATACATTACACTTTACAAAAAAAGTGTGAAACAACTGAAAATGTCTTATATTCTAGGTTCTTCAAAGTAGCCACCTTTTGCTTTGATTACTGCTTTGCACGCAGAAAAGGTCAACGGATGGATTCTACATGCCTGGTTCCCACCGTGAAGCATGGAGGAGGTGGTGTGATGGTGTGGGGGTGCTTTGCTGGTGACACTGTTGGGGATTTATTCAAAATTGAAGGCATAGTGAACCAGAATGGCTACTACAGCATCTTGAAGCAGCATGCTATTCCATCCGGTTTGCATTTAGTTGGACCATCATTTATTTTTCAACAGGACAATGACCCCAAACACACCTGCAGACTGTGTAAGGGCTATTTGACCAATAAGAAGAGTGTTGGGGTGCTACACCAGATGACCTGGACTCCACAGTCACCAGACCTGAACCCAATCGAGATGGTTTGGGATGAGCTGGACCGCTCACCGCTTCAATTTTGAATAAATCCCCAACAGTGTCACCAGCAAAGCACCCCCACACTATCACACCACCTCCTCCATGCTTCACGGTGGGAACTAGGCATGTAAAGTCCAGCCGTTCACCTTTTCTGCGTGCAAAGCAGTAATCAAAGCAAAAGGTGGCTACTTTGAAGAACCTAGAATATAAGACATATTTTCAGTTGTTTCACACTTTTTTGTAAAGTGTAATGTATAATTCCACATGTGTTAATTCATAGTTTTGATGCCTTCAGTGTGATTCTACAATTTTCATAGTCATGAAAATACAGAAAAATCTTTGAATGAGAAGGTGTGTCCAAACTTTTGGTCTGTACTGTATTTCGCTGCAAAATCAGTTTCGGTTTCATTTTGTTATGTGTTTGGGTGCATCGGAAACAAAGGCAGTTTACAGCTGTGAACTAGGAGTCAGAAATGCTTCCAGGGACGATCCCCATGATTTCCCCATGTCATTTGAGCAGTTTTTCCATCATTTTCAGATGTTTTTAGACCTTTAAAGGGCCTTTGGGGGTATTGCGGCAAAAATACTCGGGTCTCCCATAGACTTACATTGGGCTCATTGTTCTTTCCAAGTACCCAAGTATTCCAATCTGCTCGACCTGAACAACGAGCACCCGAGCATTTTAGTGCTCGCTCATCACTACTGGTAATTAAAAAAAGGTACTCTAGTGTTAACAGGGCGCAGTGCCATATCACCATTATCTATTTGCTCTTCCTGTACAAACCTATAATTTTTTAATAATTGATATTTATTTGTACTCCTCATTGGGAGGGTGGGAGGCACAAGAAACAATAGGTGAACTCTGCAGAGACCACAAACATCCCTTTGCAAACAATAACGTGGCTGTTGCATCACGGAACACGATAACTCTGGTGTTCTAGTGGTGGTGTCTGAAGAGGATGTGTGGTATCCCACTAAGAAGCCATTTCTATCGGATACCGTATATATTGTGCGTTTTCATCTAAATGCTCGCCATTTTTATGTGGACTGTGTATATACATTTTGAGACCTGTTGATAGGCAGCACAAATAGGGTTAATCTTCTCTTCCCAGGCTTGATCAGGTGACCCAGCTCAGTTTTAATATGCATAAGGTATCAGGCCTCCATCTTTTTTTTGGGTTGTGTTGTAGTCTACTTATTCACACAATTTTTCAGGCCCAAAAGCCAAACAAATACAGGCAACATATTTGAGAGTGACCTGTCTCCGTCAGACGCCTCATCTATCTGTGGGCTACAAATTGTGGCATTTGAGTACTTCATTGAACTGTTTTTCGTGTCTCTTACTAAAGTTTTTGACACCAGTTTGCTTTTAAAAAAATTTTGCCTACAGGCCAGATATTTTAAACTGTTGGTTTCCCACACACGGATACCATATACTGTAAGTTCACTCCACAATCAGCCATTTGGAGTGAACATGAAAAATAATGTAATACATTTGAAAGGTGTAAGGCATGTGGCAAGGCACAGGGAAGTGGACTTGATGCTGATGGTGCATGCAGAGGCTGAGGCTGTTTTCAACCTGAAATTGAGCCACATTTTGTCGATCGACCCTACTGTGCCAATTACTAGGGGAATGCATGAGCACACAACGTATTGAACCCACAACAGTGTCAAAGGGTTATTGTTTGGATAACGGATAAGGCTTCCTGTCACTTTGCCACCACCAGTAACTTTACCAATACCACCAGCACCCTGTCTTCCACACGGTCAAGTCTGAGTAGCTGTGAGTCTGGACCGCATATTCTTCACCTTCATCCTACTTACCCCCACCATGCCGATTTCCCATAGACAACTGATCCCACACTTGGACACTCCTAAGACCTGTTCACTTAACCATCTTTAGATTTGTGCTTCTTGCACGGTACACTTGAAGCGGGACAAGATGATATCGCATGTAGTGCTGCACAAATATTTGAGCAGCCAGGGTCACACGAAGGTGAGGGTGGAAACCTGTCACAAGAGGTGGACGATGATGAACCACAATTGCCAGAATGTCAGGAGGAGGACCAGGGTGCGGAAGTGGAAGAGGAGGTGGTGGATGATGATATTATTCTTATTTGTAATTTACTATAGTACAATTTATTCCATGGCGCATTACATGTGAAAAAGGGTCAGACATAGACAAGTACACTAAACATAAGCAATACAAGGCAGACGCAAGTACAGAAGGAGAGAGGCCCTTTCCCGCAAGGGCTCACAGTGTACAAGCGATGGGTGTGGATACACTAGGAGAGGATAGAGCTGGTCATGCAGTTCAGTAGGCTGAGGATCACTGCAGGTTGTAGGATTGTCAGAATAGGTTGTTCACGTTCGTTTTCAATGTGTCCATGGTAGGCGGTAGTCTGATGTCTTGGGGTAGAGAGTTACAGAGTATGGGTGAAGCATGGGATAAGTCTTGTATGTGGTTGGGGAAAAAGAGATAAGAGGGGAGTATAGAAGAAGATGTTGAGAGGATCAAAGGTTGCGTGTAGGTAAGTCCAGGGAGACCATGTCACAGATTTATGGAGGAGACAGGTTGTGGATGGCTTTGCATGTCATAGTTTTAGGGTTTAAAGAGGAGAGGCTGGGGAATAACAGTGAGACAGGTAGATTAGTCGGGAAGTATAGTTTAGGATAGATTGGAGTGGTGCAACAGTGCTATAGGGGAGGCCAGAGAGTAGAAGGTTGCAATACCCGATGTGGGATATGATGGGGGCATGCAAAATCGTTTTTGCTTTTCTTGTTCAAGAAATGTAAGGATTAGGGTAATGTTTTTGAGTTTGGGTCGGCAGGAGGAGGCAAGGGCTTGGATATGTAGCTTGAAAGAGAGGGCAGAATCGAGGCTCACCCTGAGGCAGCGATCATGCGGGACTGGGGAAAGTGATCAGCCATTAACATTGATGGATAGTTCTTGTGGAGGGGTGCAGTGAGATAGTTGAAAGGTGATGAATTCTTTTTTGCCCCTATTCACTTTTATAAAGCGAGCAGAAAATAAGGATGAAAAAGCGGACAGACATTGTGTGATTTTGGTCATTAATAAAGCAGATAATCTTCTCCCACAACTTTCGGTTTTTAATTATGTCACTGTGGGAGCTGTCACTTTGATCCCATATCGACGGATTCGCTTCCACTAGTGTTATTAGTGTCTCATTTTCTATTTCCAGCGGCTCCTCGTCAACCTCAGTTTGCTTTCTTTTTTTTGAACGCTGCTTGAGCTATAATACAAAATTGTAACATTTTTAACAGTTTCAGGTTTTTAAAAATTATATTGCAGTTTTTTTGCTGTTTAGCCTTGTTTTTTTTAATGTTCTTTTTAATGTTATGACATGTATGTACTTTTAAACGTTCAGATATAGTGTTGTTTGTAGAGTAATGTTATTGTATTGTTAATGTTTTGCTTCTAAAAAAAAAAAATTGGTTTGTTTTGAAATTTATATCGGGCGTGATATTTACCACTTCTAGGTGAGGCGATGACACACGGTGAGATGTTTTTTTTTTGCCTTTTTCAGCAACCTACAATGTATGAAAAAAGAAAAAGTTTACAATTCAGGTATCAATTTATATTTTACTTTAAAAAAAAAATTATGCAATGTACCTTTTTGGACACTTTGGTCAGTTTTTTTAGGGGGGGCCTGGCAGGTTCGGGATCAGAAGATTCCTATTTGCAATAAAAACATTACCGGATTAAAAACATATTTACACCTGATTACATTACATACACATCGAGTGCCACACCACATTGTGAGTTTTTAAACGGCAAGCCTACTGATTGAGAAGGGAACATGGCTGACACACCGCTGCTGCTCGATCCCTCACTATCCGACATCTGTGTACAAACAAATACATACATTTTTAGTACAAATACATGGGACATACATGCATACACAGTCACCACACACACTCAAAGGAGGTATACAGACATATTGAATATATATAGATTTGTACTTACATTGACTCAGGTTGATCAGACGATGCACACACTATGTCTAGCTGGCGTTTCCTGCAGAGTGTATGCTCCAAAATGGCTGAAATCCTATTTCCTGTCACATGAACACCTGGAAAAGCCTCATTAACGCAATCCAACGTATGGTATCATTTGTACATTTTGCTACATTTGCGTCTGGATGCGTTAGCAATAGACTTCTATGGCAGAATTAACGCTTCCGTTATCCCTGCGTTAGCTTCAACGGACTCGAAAACGCTGCAGGCTGCGTTGGAAGGTGCGTCACAAAAAAATGGAATGTTGCTAACGCATGCCAATTTTGACATGCGTTACTATGCGTCATAATAATGCAAGTCTACGGATGCGTCACAATGTCCGTTACATTGCGTTTTGGGTACTTAAAAACGTGTCCGTTAGACGGACTCACCTAGCGCAATGTGAACCCAGCCTAAGGAGGTGATGTCAGGTCGAGAAAGGTAGATCTGTAGGTCATCGGCGAAGAGATGATATTGCAAACTGTGAGATTCTATGAGCTGTCCCCGGCCGAAGGTGTAGATGGAGAAGAGTAGGGGTCCTAGAACTCAGCCTTGGGGAAGTCAGAAACACAGGGGGCGAGGTGAGGAGGTGAGCTCACACACGTACCATGCCTGGCCCATGTGCTTACCCTCGTTGTTCAACGGTTTCTCAAAAGCAACCCGAACCTGCTGGATCTGATTGTGAAAGTATGTCGCCCTGCGTGCTCATTTTAGAAAGTCAGCTGCTTGTGAAAGTAGGCAACCCTGCGTGCCCATTTTAGAAAGTCAGCTGCTTGTGAAAGTATGCCACTCTGCATGCCCATTTTAGAAAGTCAACTCCAGCTTCATCCGCCCTTGACGTGCTGAGCAGTGTTTGCAGCTTCCGGATCACCCACTGGTGTGTGATGTGCCCACGCGTTGGAACTCTACACTGCACATGTTGGAAAGGATTTGTGAGCAGAAGAGGGCAGTTGTTGACTATCAGCATCAACAAGGCTGTCGGTATTCATTTCAGTCTTTACACATAAGATCTCAGGAGTGGACATGGATGTCAGACATATGTAACATCCTCCCAAACTTTAAGGAATCCACCAAGATGGTGAGAGGCGATGATGCCATAATTAGCGTCACCATCCTGCTTCTTTGTGTTCTAATAATACTAATAATTGCTATTTCTATAGCGCCAACATATTTACAGTTTAACATTTTCAAACACAACAGTCCTAAGTAACAATAACAACGTTAACAATAATACAATAATTAAACAAAAAGAAAACGACCCTGCTCGTGAGAGCTTACAATCTACATTGAGGTGGGGGAGATACAAACTACTGGGGTGTATTTACAATGACATATTTACAATGATGTATTTGTCATGGTTTACTGGTTCTTGGATCAGGTAGTCGTGGGTTAACTTGGTTGGCCTCTTTCTGGGTCCTGGGAGGCTTTTTATAGCCTCACTGTGAAGCCAGTCTTTATACTCTGACCTTTGGCTGAGTGTGTCTGACCCTGTGCTTGTGCCAGTGCGTTGTGCCTGTGCTACGTTTTGTCTGTCTGGTTCTGATTTGGCTGTGTCCCTGTTACGAGTTTTGCCTGTCCCTTTTGTACTGCGTTGCTCCCTCTGTGTATGATCCCTTGGCTGTGTTCTGGTTATTCTCTGCCTGCTCCTTTTGTACTGCGTTGCTCCCTCTGTGTATGACCTGACGATCCATTCTGTCTATGCCCCTTGGTAACTTTATTTCGTAGTTACCCTTCTAGGAGTTTTCCTTTACTTCATAGCTCTCTGGAGCTCTCTGGAGCTTAGGCCACGCCCCTAGGCAGTCAGGTGCTGCAGGTCCTCCGGCTTGAAGCATTCTCTATCTGCTACTACTGCCTCTGAGAGACGTGTGGCCGGCTCCGCCCCTTGGCAGTCACATGCTGTGGAAGGTCCTGTTCCACAGAAACACACATCTTCCCTGCTGCAGCTCTGCTATACAGGTATCTTTGGGCACAGTTTGTTCACTCAGGACACACGCACTGGCTCAGTGAGCAAGTGCAGTGTGGTGTCCCTGACATTATAAACGACCGTTAGATTTTTTATGAGGGGGAGATTTAGGAGTGTTATCCCCATGGATCCCATGCAGGTGTTAGCAGGTCAGGTGAAACATCTGACGCAAAGGTTCCAGGAGTTGAATGTTGAGCAGTGCATGATGGCTCAGACCCAGCAGCAGCTGGTAGATACCGTACAGGGGGCTGTCGCTGCGGGGTCTCTGGGTACTGGTGGTAGGGATGTATCGTTAGTATCTCCTGAATCTCCAGTTAAACTGCCCGACTACTTCTCAGGGGATAAAAATGAGTTCAGAGCCTTCAGGGAGGGGTGTAAACTTTTTTTCTCCCTGAGGCCTCGCTCTTCTGGGGATGAGTTCCAGAGGGTGGGGGTCATTATGTCCCTACTTCGGGGGGCCCCACAAGCCTGGGCTTTTTCTCTCTCTCCTTCTGCTCCTGAGAGGATGACTGTTGATATGTTTTTTCATGCCCTGGGCCGCATCTATGATGAGCCTGACAGGGTCCGTATGGCTGAGGACATGGTAATGAGTGTTCGTCAGGGTAAACATTCAGCCGAGTGGTTCTGTTCGGAGTTCCGACGTAGGGCAGCGGAGGTCTCCTGGAATGATGCAGCCCTTCGAGGGCTATTCCGCAGAGGCCTGTCTGAACGTCTCCAGGATGCCCTGGCCCTTCATCCTCCACCTGATACTTTGGAGGACGCCATAACCCAGGCCGTACGAATGGACCGCAGGCTACGCGCCAGGGGTATCATGCAGTGTGAAACCTCACTGTTTGCTGGCAGCAAAGAGACTGGAGCCACTACTGAGGTCATGGACATTGGCACCACCTCGCTAAAAGAGAAGGAGAGAAGACATCGCCGGGAGAAACAACTCTGTTTCTATTGTGGAGAGTCCGGACATTGGAGAAAAGATTGCCCCACATCATCTAAGACGGCGGAAAACTACTAGGTCTGGGTAGCGGTCGAGGAGGCTACCCAGACCTTCAGGTACTATTTTCCTCATGTTTTAAAGTCGTATTAAAGGTGGAACTATTGGTAGACAACTATCGTTTTTTCTCGACAGCATTGGTGGACAGTGGTTCATCTCTCAATCTGATCAGTTCCTGTGTCGTCTCCCAACATAAGATAGGGACAGTCAGGCTGGAGACACCTCTTAAAATTGTTGCTATCGACTCTTCCCCTCTTACCCGAACAGGGATTCTTTATGCTTCCAAAAGGTTTTCTTTGCAGGTCGGTTCTTCCCACAAGGAAGACATGGAATGTTTTGTCATGGACAAATTGCCCACAGGGCTAGTGCTGGGTATGCCATGGCTTCAACGCCACAACCTGGTGATTGACTGGGAATCAGGGGAGATTATTAAATGGGGATCCCAATGTGTCGACTGTTGCCATAAACCTGTTTATTGTATGAAACTTGCAAAACCTGTCTCAGTGTCTTCTGTTGGTCTGGAGGGTATTCCGGAGTACCTGAAAGACTTTGAGGACATGTTCTCTGAAAGTGAGGCTGAGGCTCTGCCCCCACATAGATCATTTGACTGTGCTATTGATCTTGTCCCGGGAGCCAAATTGCCCAAGGCCCGTCTGTTTAATTTGTCAGGCCCGGAGCGCCTGGCTATGAAGCAATATATCGCTGAAAGTCTTCGCAAAGGGCATATAAGGCCCTCAGTGTCCCCAGTAGCTGCGGGGTTCTTCTTTGTTAAAAAGAAGGATGGCGGTCTACGTCCCTGCCTCGACTTTCGAGAACTTAATAAAATCACAGTCAGGAATACATACCCCCTGCCTCTGATTCCTGATCTCTGTAACCAGCTCTCTGGGGCCAAGTGGTTTTCAAAATTGGACCTCAGGGGGGCTTATAATTTGATAAGAGTACGGGAAGGGGATGAGTGGAAAACTGCTTTTCTTACTACTGAGGGGTTATTTGAGAATCTCGTCATGCCTTTCGGTCTCACCAATGCTCCAGCTGTGTTTCAAAATTTCATCAATGTAGTTTTTTCGGACCTCATTGGCCATTTTGTTGTGATCTACTTGGATGATATACTGATATATTCCTCTGACAGACATTCTCATTTATCACATGTTAAAACTGTGTTTCAAAGACTCAGGGAAAATCAATTATTTGTTAAGCTGGAGAAATGTTCTTTCTTTGTTCAGGAGCTATCATTTTTGGGTCTCATAATCTCTCCACAGGGGTTTCGTATGGATCCCAAGAAGGTGCAAGCCATTATGGAGTGGGTCCAGCCTCGGGACCTTAGAGGACTCCAGCACTTCTTGGGATTCGCGAATTACTATCGCAGGTTTATCAAGGGTTTTTCTCAGATTGTGAAACCCCTCACGGATCTCACACGTAAAGGGGCAGATGTTAGGAACTGGTCACCGTCGGCCAAACATTTTTTTTTTAACTTTGAAAAATTGTTTCACATCCGCTCCTGTTCTGGTTCAACCTGACTCATCCAAGCCGTTTGTGGTTGAAGTTGATGCTTCGGAGGTTGGGGTGGGGGCAGTGTTGTCACAGGGACCTACTTCTCTGACTAACCTCAAACCTTGTGCCTATTGCTCTAAAAAATTTTCTCAGGCTGAGAGAAATTATGACATTGGTAATAGAGAACTCTTAGCAATCAAATTGGCGTTCGAGGAATGGAGGTATTTTTTGGAGGGGGCGGCTCACCCCATCACAGTCATCACCGACCACAAAAACCTAGAGTATATCAAATCTGCTAAAAGACTGACTCCTAGGCAGGCCCGTTGGTCACTTTTTTTTTCCAGATTTCAATTTTCTATAACTTTTCGCCCAGGGTCTAAAAACGTGAAAGCTGATGCTTTATCATGTAGTTTTGAGCCGCTTTCCGCCCCTGACCCGCCGTCCCCCATTCTTCAACCCAATGTCGTTATAGCTGAAGTGTCGTCAGAATTGGAGCGGGAGATTGTGGGGGCTCAATCTTTAGCTCCAAGGTCCAAACCCGAAAACAAATTGTTTGTTCCTCAGCAGTTACGCACCAGGCTCCTGCGGGAGTTTCATGATTCAAAACTGAGTGCTCACCCAGGCATTTCTGCCACACGAGAGGCAGTGGCTAGAGTTTTTTGGTGGCCTTTGATGGCTTCAGATATTAAGAAGCATGTCGCTGCGTGTGGGGTATGCGCTCGTTCTAAGAGCTCTCATTGCCGGCCGGCCGGGGAATTGGTGCCTTTGCCAATTCCAGGAAGGCCATGGACCCACTTGTCCATGGACTTCATTACCAACCTTCCTTCTTCTCGGGGTAACACGGTTATCTGGGTAGTTGTGGACAGGTTTTCTAAGTTAGCGCATTTTGTACCTATGGCAAGTCTACCTTCTGCAGAGACTCTCGCTAAGCATTTCCTCGCACAGATTGTATGGTTACATGGGGTACCTATGAATATTGTATCTGACAGAGGGGCACAATTTGTGGCCAAGTTTTGGAGGGCTTTTTGCAAAAGGTTGGGGATATCTTTGTCCTTTTCCTCAGCCTACCACCCAGAGAGTAACGGGCAGACGGAGCGCACCAACCAGTCGCTTGAACAAATTCTTCGATGTTTGATTTCTACTCTGCAAAGCGACTGGTGTGATGCCCTACCGTTAGCGGAGTTCGCCTTCAACAACCGTACCAATCAATCTACCGGTAGGTCACCGTTTTTTATTAATTATGGTTTGAACCCTCATTTTGGTGAATTCTCACGTTTAGATTTGGGCTGTCCAGGAGCTGAGGACTGTGTTAACCGAATCAGGGATCTGTGGTCAAAAGTTCGGTTAAATATGTTCAGGGCTCAGGAGACTTATAAGCGTTTTGCAGATAAAAAAAGGAACCCTGCTCAGGTGTTGCAGTGTGGGGACAAGGTGTGGCTCTCCACGCGAAACATAAGTCTTCGTCTGCCCTCCGCCAAACTGGGGCCCAAGTTCATAGGTCCCTATGAGATCATTGAGGTAATTAACCCTGTGGTGTATCGTCTTCGCCTCCCCCCGCTTTGAAACTCCATAACGTATTCCATAGATCCTTGCTAAAACCCTTGGGATCGGTAGTAGAAGAACCAGCTGCTGTTCCCTCCCCAGTCTTAGTTGATGGGCACATGGAATTTGAGGTACAACATATTGTAGACTCCCGGCGGTCTCGGGGGTCCTTACAGTACCTGGTGCATTGGAGGGGGTACGGTCCAGAGGACCGGTCTTGGGTGCCGGCCAGATCGGTACACGCTGACCGTCTGGTTCGGGCATTCCATGCTCGGAATCCTGGGAAACCTGGGGGTCCAGAGGCCCCCCATTAAGAAGGGGGTACTGTCATGGTTTACTGGTTCTTGGATCAGGTAGTTGCGGGGTTAACTTGGTTGGCCTCTTTCTGGGTCCTGGGAGGCTTTTTATAGCCTCACTGTGAAGCCAGTCTTTGTCGTTTATACTCTGACCTTTGGCTGAGTGTGTCTGACCCTGTGCTTGTGCCAGTGCGTTGTGCCTGTGCTACGTTTTGTCTGTCTGGTTCTGATTTGGCTGTGTCCCTGTTACGAGTTTTGCCTGTCCCTTTTGTACTGCATTACTCCCTCTGTGTATGATCCCTTGGCTGTGTTCTAGTTATTCTCTGCCTGCTCCTTTTGTACTGCGTTGCTCCCTCTGTGTATGACCAGGCTATCCTGACGATCCATTCTGTCTATGCCCCTTGGTAACTTTATTTCGTAGTTACCCTTCTAGGAGTTTTCCTTTACCTCATAGCTCTCTGGAGCTTAGGCCACGCCCCTAGGCAGTCAGTTGCTGCAGGTCCTCCGGCCTGAAGCATTCTCTATCTGCTACTACTGCCTCTGAGAGACGTGTGGCCGGCTCCGCCCCTTGGCAGTCACATGCTGCGGAAGGTCCTGTTCCACAGAAACACACGTCTTCCCTGCTGCGGCTCTGCTATACAGGTATCTTTGGGCACAGTTTGTTCACTCAGGACACACGCACTGGCTCAGTGAGCAAGTGCAGTGCGGTGTCCCTGACAGTATTTACAATAATGTATTTACAATGATAGTGCAGAGGTTGGTCAAAAGTTGTGGATGACCTGAGGACAAGGAGGAGGAGGAGAGCATGGTCAGTCGTCCTCTTGGTGAGAACATGGAAGTCTTGCCTGTTAGCAGTCTGGCATGCATTGGTTGAGTTTATGTTACGCTGTCTTTCCCATGACCCTTGCGTTCTCCAAATTTTGGCTGACAGCCAGGCAATACTGATTGATGACACTTCTAGACACACGCTAATACGAGAACTTGATATCTCTTATTCCAGAGGCCGACATGTGTACAAAAATCTGGCAGTACCAGAGGGCCCTTCTTGCGGAATTATTAAAAAATTCCCATCTGAAAACGCTGCCAGCAGAGGTCACAGTTCATTGGACAAACAAGGAGTACAGGTGAGAGAGACACAACTCCTATCCAGAATTTTCTCAGACCCTCCCATTACCCTGGTTTTGAGGTGCAGGGTACTCTAATAAGGAGTTCAAAGTTTGGGAAGATGCTGAGGGAGTACCTTGCTGACTGTACCAGCATCCTATGTCATTCCTCTGTGCCTTATAATTCTTGGTTCTCCAATCTGGCTCTCTCTACTGCGCACATGCGCTATACTCACGGTCATGGAGCGCACGGCGCATCGCTCTCTGGCGGCCACTGGGCATACGGCGCCTCACTCTCTGTTAGTACCACTTTTAGCGTCTGGAGCCAACGGGAACAGTCCTTTGCAGCGCTAGTCCTGTAAGGATGGAGCACAGTGCTCAGCCTCCTACTCGTTACTTGTCCCCGCCCAAAAAATATGATGTCGTGCCCGATTTCTCTTAGGATGGACCCCCCTGCCTCTAGGTCTGTCTGCTGCAGTCCGTCGCAGCACCGGCGCTTCAGGTGCGCTACCCCCTTGCTGCTCACATGTTAACAGTGGGGGCAGCGCACCTTCGTCAGGAGCGCTGTTAGCGTCATGCCTCCTGATGAAGTTATTTCAAAACTTGCGTAGGGCGCCAGACTCGGGGACACAGTTCATTATCTTATTTTTGTAAGTACTTAACGCCTACTTGTTACTTGATTTGCACTATTACAGGCTATTACAGGTATTACAGGCATGACAGGATATTTTCTTGCACCTTATGGTAGAATTTACTACGTATTTTAGGCAAGTTAGGCACTTTTTGCACTTTATGAAATAGTCTAAATATTATATTAATTTAATCTAGGCACTCTATTATATTTCCCTATTGTATTACTCTATATGAGAACTATGGAATATAAATTGCTCTGGGATGTCACTATGATAATTTGTATTTTGCTGCGGTTGATTCTCATAAATATGGTGAGGTATATTCAATATTTGTGATTAAATTCCCCATATACATTGAGCCGGTTTGGCATGTGGTGCTCTATAGTTTAATGCATGTAAATTGTATTGATGAAATAAAGTTTATATAAATTTTTCATGAATACTCTTTTGAACCCTTCTTTCCTTCCCTGCATGGGATAAGGTTTAATAAGGTGTTTTGATTGTGATATTGTTAGTTGAGTTATTGGATTGGTACTTGTCCTTAGTTTAAAGAAAAAGGATTTTTTTGGTATTTAACAGAGAGATAGGTGTCTGACACAGATAACACACTGGTCAATATGTGGGCTGGATTTTTTTTTTTTTACCCAAAAAGACTGTATACAAATAGGGTAAGACACAGCAAAAAAAGGGGAATGTTGCCCTGATATGCCAAAATTTTTAGAACACAGAGATACTGTAGGAGTCTGACACAGATAACACACTGGTCAATATGTGGGATGGATTTATTTTTTTTTTACCCCAAAAGAATCTATACAAATAGGGTAAGACACAGCAAAAAAGGGGAATGTAGGCCCGAAATGCCACTATTTATAGCACACAGAGAGATAGGCGTCTGACACAGATAACTATCCAAGAAGTATTGTTTCTCCTTACGGAGATTGACATGCTAAGCATTACAAGATGAGGATAATTAAAGCCGCAATGCTCCTCTTGGAAATATGCAAATAGTCTCTTAAGAGAGGAAGAGAACTAGAACTCTAGTGCCACCTTTTGGAAGTATCAATCCTAAAAGTCAGTGTCAACCCTTTATAGAGCCTTGTTACATGACTTATCCTAAGTCATGTGGCAAGGCTCGTTAAAGGGTCGACATTGACTTTTAGGATTGATACTTCCAAAAGGTGGCACTAGAGTTCTAGTTCTCTTCCTCTCTGAATTAACACAGATAGCACACTGGTCAATATTTTGGCTGGATTTTTTTTTTTTATCCAAAAAGACTGTATACAAATACAGTAAGACACAGCAAAAAAAAAGGGGAATGTTGCCCTGATATGCCACAAATTTTAGCACATAGAGAGATAGGAGTCTGACACATAACATACTGGTCACTTTGTGGCCTGGTTTTATTTTTTTTTACCCAAAAAGACTATAGAAATAGGGTAAGACACGCAAAAAAAGGGGAATGTTGCACTGATATGCCACAATGTTTAGCACACAGAGAGATAGGAGTCTGACACAAATAACACACTGGTCACTATGTGGCCTGGTTTTATTCTTTTTACCCCAAAAGACTGTATACATATAGGGTAACACACAGCAAAAAAAGGGGAATGTAGGACTGAATTGCCACAATTTTACAGAGAGATAGGCATCTGACACAGATAACACACTGGTCAATATATTGGATAGATTTTTTTTTACCCAAAAAGACTGTATACAAATAGGGTAAATATCAAAGAAAATCAGCCGCACTCAATATTTGATGCGACGAAAAGAAATTTCCATTTATTCATATATACATACACCACCAAATATAGTTGATATGTGGTATGAAATAATTACGGACAACACTGCTGGGGTTAACGTTTCGACCATTTTATTTTTATTTTTAATTTTTATTTTGCATATATTGTCTTTTCCATATATGTGCGTGTTTCCCTTCAGTCCACGACTCTATATACCTCTCTTATAATGTTTTCCCTTTGTTTCCTCCTTTCCTTTCATCAGACAACATACCCATGCTTCTATATTCTACTAAACACAGTGTTTACAGGCGCTCCTACAGCATTGTCTGCCCCATTGCGCAACTGCACTGAGATATACTGAGTCATCTTAGCTTTGAATCTTCTCACTTCACACATAGAGCGCCGTCAGCCCTGTGCGCATGCGCAGTAGGCGGTGACACACTCCTGCGTGCCAAGCCTCTTTCCAGCTCCCCCAGCCTCATAGTGGTCCCTGTCAGGACCGGAAGTAACGCTCGGACGCTGTGTTTTAAGCGCCACTACCACCACCCTTACCCACACTCTCATCCACTGAACGGACTGACCAATATTGCTGATATTCCTAGGATGGTGTCTACTCTCCTGGTGCGATACTTCCATCTTTTTGGGGTATGTTTGCTGAGGCTCAATCCTTGTTGATCTCTATTTTCTCTCCTCTGGCTTATCTCCATATATAGTGTGCAAGGAACTTGCCCTCTGCATTTCTTCTCTCCCTTCATACTCTGCATAATAAGGTTAGTTATGTTTTGTACCCTCTGGATCAGTCCTCCTGAAATATTGATTATATGTTGTACCTATGAGCTGCTATTTATGTGTCAAATGATAATTTTTAATGTATATACACACGATCTTTAATGAGACTTCATGTATGCAGCTATATAAACCAGCTTAAATTGTCATAGAGAGGACGCTGTTTGTATTGATGACTTCTATGGGGGGTTTTGCACTGCTCCTCCAGATTTATGCTTTCCTCTATAGCTCTAAATTATAGCTATTTTTGGGCTCAGATTTCTTTAGCTATATAAATTGTGACATATATGGTCGTATTCTGATCATGGGATTTTTTGCAATGTTGATTATATATATTTGCTTTTATATTGTTTGTTATTTTGTACAGCACTTTTCTTATTTTGTCTTTGTTTACTTCACAGCGAGGTTTTGAAAAAGACCATTTATGGTCGAAACGTTAACCCCCGCAGTGTTGTCCGTAATTATTTCATACCACATATCAACTATATTCGGTGGTGTATGTACAGTGCCTACAAGTATTATTCAACCCCCTGCAGATTTAGCTGGTTTGATAAGATGCAAATAAGTTAGAGCCTTCAAACTGCAAACGAGAGTATGATTTATTAACAGAAGCATAAATCTTACAAAACAAAAAGTTATGTTGCTCAGTTGAATTTTAATAAATTTTAAACATAAAAGTGTGGGTCAATTATTATACAACCCCTATGTTTAATATTTCGTGGAATAACCCTTGTTTGCAATTACAGCTAATAATCGTCTTTTATAAGACCTGATCAGGCCGGCACAGGTCTGTGGAGTTATCTTGGCCCACTCCTCCATGCAGATCTTCTCCAAGTTATCTAGGTTCTTTGGGTGTCTCATGTGGACTTTAATCTTGAGCTCCTTCCACAAGTTTTCAATTGGGTTAAGGTCAGGAGACTGACTAGGCCACTCCAACACCTTGACTTTTTCCCTCTTGAACCAGGCCTTGGTTTTCTTGGCTGTGTGCTTTGGGTCGTTGTCTTGTTGGAAGATGAAATTACGACCCATCTTAAGATCCTTGATGGAGGAGCGGAGGTTCTTGGCCAAAATCTCCAGGTAGGCCGTGCTATCCATCCTCCCATGGATGCGGACCAGATGGCCAGGCCCCTTGGCTGAGAAACAGCCCCACAGCATGATGCTGCCACCACCATGCTTGACTGTAGGGATGGTATTCTTGGGGTCATATGCAGTGCCATCCAGTCTCCAAACGTCACGTGTGTGTGGTTGGCACCAAAGATCTCGATCTTGGTCTCATCAGACCATAGAACCTTGAACCAGTCTGTCTCAGAGTCCTCCAAGTGATCATGAGCAAACTGTAGACGAGCCTTGACATGACGCTTTGAAAGTAAAGGTACCTTACGGGCTCGTCTGGAACGGAGACCATTGCGGTGGAGTACGTTACTTATGGTATTGACTGAAACCAATGTCCCCACTGCCATGAGATCTTCCCGGAGCTCCTTCCTTGTTGTCCTTGGGTTAGCCTTGACTCTTCGGACAAGCCTGGCCTCGGCACGGGAGGAAACTTTCAAAGGATGTCCAGGCCGTGGAAGGCTAACAGTAGTTCCATAAGCCTTCCACTTACGGATGATGCTCCCAACAGTGGAGACAGGTAGGGCCAACTCCTTGGAAAGGGTTTTGTACCCCTTGCCAGCCTTGTGACCCTCCACGATCTTGTCTCTGATGGCCTTGGAATGCACCTTTGTCTTTCCCATGTTGACCATGTATGAGTGCTGTTCACAAGTTTGGGGAGGGTCTTAAATAGTCAGAAAAGGCTGGCAAAAGAGATCATTAATCCACACATGTGAAGCTCATTATTCTTGGTGCCTGAACTACTTCTTAATACTTTAGGGGGACCAAACAGAATTCTTGTGGTTTGAGGGGTTGAATAATAAATGACACTCTGAATGAACTTTTAACGTTTTTAAAAAAAAATAATTAAAACAAAAATTTTTGCAGCAGTGCATTTCCCACTTCCAGGCTGATCTACAGTACAAATGTCACAATTCCAAGTTAATTCCGCATGTGTCAACCAGCTAAATCTGCAGGGGGTTGAATACTACTTGTAGGCACTGTATATATGAATAAATGAAAATTTCTTTTCTTTGCATCAAATATTGAGTGCGGCTGATTTTCTTTGATATTTGGACAATTTGTTCAGCCAGCACCAACTACTAGATATACAGTGTGCACATCATTTGCTCAGAACTTACAAATAGGGTAAGACACAGCAAAAAAAGGGTAATGCCCTGATATGCCACAATTTCTATCACACAGAGAGATAAAAGTCTGACACATATAACACACTGATCACTGTGTGGCCTGGATTTATTTTTTTTTTTACCCAAAAAGTCTGTGTACAAATAGGGTAAGACAGCAAAAAAGGGGAATGTTGCCCTGATATGCCACAATTTTTAGCTCACAAAAAGATAGGAGTCAGACTCAAATAACACACTGGTCAATATGTGGGCTGGATTTATTTTTTTTTACACCAAAACACTGTATAGAAACAGGGTAAAGGTACAGTCACACTAAGTGAGATCGCTAACGAGATCGCTACTGCGTCACCGATTTTATGACGCAGTAGCGATCTCGTTAGCGACTTAGCTGTGTGTGACATGTAGCGACGATGTGGCTCCTGCTGCGATGTCGCTGATCGCTCATGAACGTTCTGAGCCGTTTTTTGGTCGTTGGTGTCCCGCTGGTGAGCCTGAATCGCTGAGTGTGACACCCTTTATGAACGACTTTACCAGCGTCGCAGGCGGGACTAGGTTTTCCCAACGGCCGCAGAGGTCTTTATACAGATCGCTGATCTCTGATGAGATCTTTGTGTTTGGAAGCTAACTAGCGACCATATAGCGATCGCACCAACGATCTCGCCAGGTCGTGTCGTTGTCGTGATCGCTAGTGCGATCGCTAAGTGTGACAGTGCCTTAACACTCAGCAAACACTCAGCAAATCTAGTGTAATGTAGCCCTGAAATGCCACAATTTTTAGCACACAGAGAGAAAGGTATCTGACACAGATAACACACTGGTCAATATGTGGGGTGGATTTATTTTTTTAACCCAGAAAGACTGTATACAAATAGGGTAAGACACTGCAAAAATAGGGGAATGTAGGACTGAAATGCCACAATTTTTTGCACACAGAGAGATAGGCGGCTGACACAGATAACACATTGGTCAATATGTGGGCTGGATTTTTTTTTTTACCCCAAAAGACTGTATACAAATAGCGTAACACAGCAAAAAAAAGGGGGAATGTTGCCCTGATATGCCACAATTTTTAGCACACAGAGAGATAGTGACCAGTGTGTTATCTGTGTCAGACTCCTATCTCTCTGTGTGCTAAAAATTGTGGCATATCAGGGCAGCATTACACTGGTTTGCTGTGTGTGTTACCCTATTTCTATACAGTCTTTTTGGATAAAAAAAAGAATAAATCCAGGCCACATAGTGACCAGTGTGGTATCTGTGTCAGACTCCTATCTCTCTCTGTGCTAAAAATTGTGGCATTACAGGTCTACATTCCCCTTTTTTGCCGTGTGTTACCCTAATTGTATACAGTCTTTTGGGGTAAAAAAAATAAAACTAGCACACATAATGACCAATGTGTTATCTGTGTCAGACTCCTATGACTCTATGTGCTAAAAATTGTGGCATTTCAGGGCTACATTACACTGGATTTGCTGTGTGTTACCCTATTTCTATACAGTCTTTTTGGGTATAAAAAAATATTTCCAGGCCACATAGTGACCAGTGTGTTATCTGTGTCAGACTCCTATGTGGTCTGGATTTATTTTTTTTTTTACCCAAAAAGACTGTATAGAAATAGGGTAACACACAGCAAATTCAGTGCAATATAGCCCTATAATGCCACAATTTTTAGCACACAGAGAGATAGGCATCTGACACAGATAACACACTGGTCATTATGTGGGCTGGATTTATTTTTTTACCCAAAAGACTGTATACAATTAGGGTAACACACAGCAAAAAAGGGGAATGCCCTGAAATGTCACAATTTTTAGCACAGAGAGAGATAGGAGTCTGACACAGATACCACACTGGTCACTATGTGCCTTGAATTTATTCTTTTTTTATCCAAAAAGACTGTATAGAAATAGGATAACACACAGCAAATCCAGTGTAATCTAGCCCTGAAATGCACATTTTTGACACAGAAGATAGCGTCTGACACAGATACACATGGTCATATGTTGATTTTCTTTTACCAAAAAGACTGTATAAATAGGATACAGCACAAAAGTGTTGCCTGAATCCCACATTTTTAGACAAGATAAGCGGACACAGATAACACACTGGTCATTATGTGGGCTGGATTTTTTTTTTACACCAAAAGACTGTATACAAATAGGGTAACACACAGCAAAAAAGGGGAATGTAGGCATGAAATGCCACAATTTTTAGCACATAGAGATATAGGAGTCTGACACGGATAACACACTGGTCACTATGTGGCCTGGATTTATTTTTTTTTACCCAAAAAGACTGTATAGAAATAGGGTAACACACAGCAAATCCAGTGTAATGTAGCCCTATAATGCCACAATTTTTAGCACACAGAGAGATAGGCATCTGACATAGATAACACACTGGTCAATATGTGGGGTGGATTTATTTTTTTTCACCCAAAAAGACTGTATACAAATAGGGTAACACGCAGCAAAAAAAAGGGGAATGTAGGCCTGAAATGCCACAATTTTTAGCAGACAGAGAGATAGGCGTCTGACACAGATAACACATTGGTCAATGTGGGCTGGATTTTTTTTTTTACCCAAAAAGACTGTATACAATGTAGCAATACTAATGGTCACATAGTGAACGGGAGGTATGTATCACAGGGATGCAGCTCACTGTGATGTAACCCGGAGTGTTTTCTTTAGTGCACATAAGCACTAAGGGGTCATTAAATACACTTGGGTCCGGGTTACGGGCAGCACTGAGAGATGGGAGGGTTGGGCTGCCCATATACCTCAGCCCTGGGTAGGGGTATCACTGTACCTTTGTATGTGTTTTAAGGACCTGTGGTGATGTCACTACCACATGACTAGTCATGTGATGTTGTTAGCTATGGTTATAGCTATATATGGTAGGCTACTGCTGAACACATGGGCTGTAAGTGGGAGGTGGAAGCCTCCTGTGTGTGTTGAGGCTCCAGGACCGAGGCTGAAGTACTGGACATTGGTACTGTGTTGTGCTTTGATGGTTTATGAAGCAATAAACCGCCACAAACTTTTAAAGGAATGTGCCTCCTGATTACCTCCGATGCAGCTGAGTGAGTCAAACCCCTACAATTGGTGCTAGACTGCGGGCAACGGCCCAAGGAGCACATGTTGCAGTGCTGGGAATCAGGAGCCAGAGGAGGAATGGACGGTCGTGAAAACCGTGAGTGTTATGCTGACTGGGGTCAAGAATAGACTGTGTATTTACATTTGTGGGATGCCTCTGAAGATATGAGGTATATGAAGATGCTGTGTGGCTGAGTGTGGAACAGACAGGAGTCTGTGTTGTACTCTGATCGGGATCAGTGAGAGACTGTTTTTTTTCTTATTAGACACGTGTGAGGTGTTTGCTGTGGCTCGGCGGGGTCATGAAGTTTTTTTTTTCTCTCAACTTGCTGTGGCTCGGCGGGGTCACGAAGTCTGTGATGCGGGGACTTGCGGGAGCTGCAAGTGCAAGTTACAGCAAGAGGTTCTGCAGCAGCAGGAGCTTGTGAGCGGCAGCCGGAGTTTCCGGCAGTTGTGGCAGTACCAGTGTGAGCTGGTGAGGTGCAATAAAGACATCAGAGGTCCAGAGTGGGTGACCTCTTAAAGGGACAGTACCAGCCCAAAGAGACATAGAGGTCTGTATGAACTGGGTCCTGTGAGAGCCGTGGGGGAGTCCACGGTGTGTACCCCAGTGAGGGGTGGTGTCCCTAAAAGGGGAGGAGTCCAAAAAAGGGGCGTGGCCTAAAACAAGGATGGTTGCCCAAAAGGGGTGGTATCCGAAATTGGGGTGATGGAAAAAAAGAGGCAGCGGCGAGTAAGCTGATGGACTGTTGCCAGGTTCAGTGTCCGAACAGCGCATGTCCAGGATGTACTGACTTTCCATCTGACAAGATGTCAGAGCTGTTCTGTAGAAGTCAATGGAGAGTGTGTGATTGGACTTCTAGACTCAGGGAGCCTGGTGACACTGGTGAGCGCCACACTCCCTGTCTATCTGATTCCCAGAAAGAAGATGGAAGTCCACTGCATTCATGGGGTCGCTAGGGATTATCCAGTGTCCAGGGTAATTATTGAGACACCCGCTATTATTTCCAGCCATGATGTTCCTGTAATCCCAGACTTGCCATACCATGTAGTAATAGGCCAGGACTTTGAACGGTTTTGGGATTTATGGGAGGAAAGGGGAGTGTCTGATTGCTCAGAAGGGAGCCAGAATGACCCTAAGGGAGCCCCACCACAGCAGGCGGCTGTAGTGGTTCCTTGTGGTGTGATGTGTAAAAAGGAGGTAGCACCACCTAAGGTCGAGGGTCCAGAGTTCCTGGTGACCGGAAGAAAGTGTGAGTCTGACCAACTTGGGGACTTAGCTGGGGTGACCAAACTTGAAACCGTGAGGAACGAAGTAGCTCCAGATAAGTGGTCCGACACCTGTCTAAGTAGGGACATGCTGTTCCAGGATGACAGGGGGAGTGGAAGTGACTCCTATGCAGACTGTGACTCAAACACCTGGGAAAGCGAGTGCAGTAAGGTGGAGCTAAGTAAAAATGGCAGATCTTCCTCTCGCCGCGGAAAGGTGGGACAGGCTACACCCTCTCAGAAGAAGGACGAGGAAGAGTCAGGGTCAGGTACAGATCAGGCTACTGTCCTTGATAAGGAGGCCACTTTATTTCTGACAAAGCCCAGCATAGAGGTAGGGCTGGAATTAGAACAGACCTGTAGTAGACCCACATCTGCAATGCCCGGAAAGGGTGAAATGGCTCAGGATGATGAGGGCTCCAGAGTACCGGATGCTGCAGAGCTTGAGTTCTGAGGTTGCCGAGAGTCGTGAGACAGTTGAACCTGCGGATGCAAGAACAGGCGGAACTTTGAAGAGGCAGAGTGTGGTTGGGCAAGAGAGCCCCTCTGAAAATGTAATTAAAGAAGTGATGGTGAGACATGTGCTGGCTGAAAGAGAGCAGGACCACGAGATTGAGCTGCTTAAGGAGACAGTGAAAGAGACAATCGAGCGAGAAAGGGTCCTAAGACAAGTGATTTAGCACAGAGTGGAGGAGCTGGAGAAGGAAGTCTCTAAGCTCAGAGGTCATCTGTCAGTGTGTCAGACTATGAACAAGGCTCTATTGAAAGATACAGAGGTGCTCAGAGAGGCCCAAGAGAAGCATCAACAGGAGCTTCTTTAGAGAGAAGATGAGCGTCGCTGCTTGGCAGAGGAGCTAGATAAAGTTCTCCAAGAGCTCAAGATGGAGAAGGAGGCTGATGCCCAGCTCCAGAAATACACAGATGACAGGGAAATCGAACTCTCGTGCTCTCCTGATCTGATCGCAGTGAAAGAGAGTGAGCTGGAGAGGCTGACCAAAGAAGGGGCCTCGACGGAGAAAGAAATCCAGCAGGGGAAGTGCCACGCAGATGGCCACACAAGGGAGATCGATGTCTTGGAAAACTGCACTGACTCTCAGGACGAGGAGATACAACAGCCTGTCCAAGAAGGTGAGACTTCGGTTTTCAAGTGTGTAATCAAGATACCCCAAGACATACGAGAAGCAAGTGCCAGTGAAGATGTGCATGAGGCCTTCAGAAAGGCAATAGAAGCATGTAGTGTGAACTGGGCACCAGAGACGAAACAGTTGGGCATACTATCGACTAGGGAAGTCCTAATGAAGCGGGTTGCTGTCCTGAGAGATATGCATCTACAATGCCTTTGAACGAAACAGATGATCATGGTGAGAAATAAGGAAGCCGCTCGACATCTGGAGCAAGCAAGAAGAGCTCAAAGTCGGCTTGGATTGGTGGATGACATCATTCAAGTGCCCAGAGGTCTGGTGAGGAAAGTCATTGGAAGACTTGGGAAAGTGATGCAGGAGATGGTGAATAGGTTCAGTGTGATGAGAGTGAGGATTCCGGCTGATGATGAAGCCCAGGTCGTGGGTGAAGATGGGATGGTTCCATTCCTCGTTGTCGGATCCATGGAGAGCCTTGGGAATATCCGGATGCTCCTGGTGTATCGCCTGTCATACCTGAAAGAAGTAGAGCAGCTAAAACTTGAGAAGGAGCAGATCAACAGAGAGATGCAGGAAATGGGAAGAAGATGGCCGTCTCCTTCAACTCGCGGTATAGAGAGGCAAAGAGGTTCGCTTAAGACTGTAAGTCCTCAAGCTGGAGCTAATACAGGACATAGGTGGCCTGATGCGAGAGGTAGAAGTAGTAATGCCTCAGTTAGCTCAGGGCTGAGTGACCTAAGCAGGAGACCCTGTAGTGGACGAAATGGAAAGGAGTCAAACCAGACAAGTCATGTGATGTTGTTAGCTATGGTTATAGCTACAGTTAGGTCCATAAATATTTGGACAGAGACAACATTTATCTAATTTTGGTTCTAGACATTACCACAATGAATTTGAAACAAAACAAATCAGATGCAGTTGAAGTTCAGACTTTCAGCTTTCATTTGAGGGTATCCACATTAAAATTGGATGAAGGGTTTAGGAGTTTCAGCTCCTTAACATGTGCCACCCTGTTTTTAAAGGGACCAAAAGTAATTGGACAGATTAAATAATTGTAAATAAAATGTTCATTTCTAGTACTTGGTTGAAAACCCTTTGTTAGCAATGACTGCCTGAAGTCTTGAACTCATGGACATCACCAGACACTGTGTTTCCTTCTTTTTGATGCTCTGTCAGGCCTTCACCGCGGTGGTTTTCAGTTGTTGTTTGCTTGTGGGCCTTTCTGTCTGAAGTTTAGTCTTTAACAAGTGAAATGCATGTTCAATTGGGTTGAGATCAGGTGACTGACTTGGCCATTCAAGAATATTCCACTTCTTTGCTTTAATAAACTCCTGGGTTGCTTTGGCTTTATGTTTTGGGTCATTGTCCATCTGTAGTATGAAACGACGACCAATCAGTTTGGCTGCATTTGGCTGGATCTGAGCACACAGTATGGCTCTGAATACCTCAGAATTCATTCGGCTGTTTTTGTCCTGTGTCACATCATCAATAAACACTAGTGACCCAGTGCCACTGGCAGCCATGCAGCCCAAGCCATCACACTGCTTCCACCATTTTTTACAGATGATGTGGCATGCTTTGGATCATGAGCTGTACCACGCCTTCGCCATACTTTTCTCTTTCCATCATTCTAGTAGAGGTTGATCTTGGTTTCATCTGTCCAAAGAATGTTCTTCCAGAACTGTGCTGGCTTTTTTAGATGTTTTTTAGCAAAGTCCAGCCTAGCCTTTTTATTCTTGATTCTTATGAGTGGCTTGCACCGTGCAGTGAACCCTCTGTATTTAATTTCATGCAGTCTTCTCTTTATGGTAGATTTGGATATTGATACGCCTACCTCCTGGAGAGTGTTGTTCACTTGGTTGGCTGTTGTGAAGGGGTTTCTCTTCACCATGGAGAGTATTCTGCGATCATCCACCACTGTTGTCTTCCGTGGGCGCCCAGGTCTTTTTGCATTGATGAGTTCACCAGTGCTTTCTTTCTTTCTCAGAATGTACCAAACTGTAGATTTTGCCACTCCTAAAGTTGTAGCAATTTCTCGGATGGGTTTTTTCTGTTTTTTGCAGCTTAAGGATAGCTTGTTTCACCTGCATGGAGAGCTCCTTTGACCGCATGTTTCCTTCACAGCTAAACCTTCCAAATGCAAACACCACACCTCAAATCAACACCAGCCTTTTTATCTGCTTAATTGAGAATGATATAATGAAGGGATTGCCCACACCTGTCCATGAAAAAGCCTTGGAGTCAATTGTCCAATTACTTTTGGTCCCTTTAAAAACAGGGTGGCACATGTTAAGGAGCTGAAACTCCTAAACCCTTCATCCAATTTTAATGTGGATACCCTCAAATGAAAGCTGAAAGTCTGAACTTCAACTGCATCTGATTTGTTTTGTTTCAAATTCATTGTGGTAATGTCTAGAACCAAAATTAGATAAATGTTGTCTCTGTCCAAATATTTATGGACCTAACTGTATATAAGGTAGGCTACTGCTGAACACATGGGCTGTATGTGGGGAGGTGGAACCTCCTGTGTATGTTGAGGCTCTAGGACTGAGCCTTAAGTACTGGACATTGGTACTGTGTTGTGCTTTGATGGTTTATGAAGCAATAAACCCCCACAAACTTTTAACCCTGCTGTTCTGTTCGCATTTGCTATACACTTGTACTGTTCCCGGGTCAATATGACCCGACCTATTAATTCTTGATTTTTAGCTACTCTAAGTGTTTTATTTGAATTCTTTTTTCATTATTATACTGTATGTGAACATGGTTGATCATAAACAAATGAAAAATTTAAATTCAAACTTAATAATTTATTTTTTTTCATAAAAAGGTTACACAGGCTTTTTACAATTATCTTTGATTGTTGGCATTCTGCACACAAATAATAAAGAAGCTTTACATTACTATTACTAAAACATGAAATTTAACTTTTTGAAAACAATATTTATAAATCAACAAATGAAAAATCATAAAAACTTCAACCTTTTTAGAAAGAAAAAGAAAAAACTGAACATGTTCATGTGTTTTTACACTGAACACAATTATAAGACACATGTCCTTTACACAGATATTTTGAACATCCAGCACATGTCAGATTAGTCTTATTGTCACAGGAAGATGGACATAAGCTACATCTCTTCCTTTTTTGCTGGTAGCTGTGCTGCTGGTAGCTGTGCTGGTGGAGGCCGTGGATGTGGAGTCTCTTTCTTGAGCATGCTGGACACTTTTTACAATGGCTGTTGCTCCTTCACTTCTGGGGGTCACTTTTCTGCTCTCAATATATGGCCTAACCAAGAATTTTCCCAATTCCTCAAGAATAATCTTCTTTTATGCAGCTTATTCCGGTTCCAATCGGGGTTGATTTCTCTCCATAAGACAAATGCTTTGTATGCAGAAACGTCCAGTATGTTATAAAATAAAATCATTGGCCACCGATTGGTTTTGCGTTTGCATGTATATGTTGATATTGCTGGGTTTAAAGTATCAACTGCTCCCTTTGTGGCATTATAATCCAAAATAATGTCAGGTTTTCTGTCTTCTCTATCACTTACGGCATTGTCATGGTGCATTGTGCTCATTAGAATTACCTGTTTGTTTTTTTTTGGAACATAAGAAGCAACAGTTGTATTTCCAGAAAAATAAAAAGTAGAACTGTACACCTCTCTCTTGCTAAGGATATCTTGCGATAGTTCAGGTTTGTTTTTTCTTATAGTACCCAGCATGGTAAGTTGTTTTTTCTTCAACATCTGGCCTAGTTGATATGATGTAAAAAAGTTGTCACATGTGACATTTTGTCCTTTTAGTCCATGAGTCAAATAAAGAACAACACGCATACCCTGATTTTTTTCAGGTCTTTCACCAGGGGTTTTTCCTGTATACACTTGAACATTTAGAGCATATGTGTTGCACAAGGGGAGTCTCGAACCAGTCCCACTGCGGTCTCCCATCCATCTCCGTCCGCAGTGGAGCCTGCTCAGCAGAGACGTCGGTCCCAGCGTTATGCCCATTCCAATACTGTGCAGAGACTTGCTGCTGCTTCTCCTGGATCTGCTATTATAGCCAGTGCTGGAGCAGACGTCTTTGGGAAGAAGTCCTGCGTTTCCCCTTCTGAGCATGCCCAGGGTAAGATCTCTCATTGGAGATCAGGGGTCACATGTTCAGGTACTGCAGCAGCTCCTATTGGTCCGCCAGGAAGGTCCTGAAACTACATGTGTTTTGGAACAGTTTCTCATTGGTCCTTTTTCTGGCAGGTCCTGTAGCTGTTACTATAAAAGGGTGGCATGGCTGGGCCGCCATGCGCTAGTATCAATTGCATTATGTGCTTTGCGCCAGTGTGATCATGTACGCATGTGGTTAGGGCTTGGCTGAAATAAGCCCCTAGAATACCGGCTTCTCCGGTGAGGAGATTTGGCTGCACGTGGTTAGGGCTTGGCTGAAATAAGCCCCTAGAATACCGGCTTCTCCGGTGAGGAGATTGCTTGATTGCGTTGCTGTCTGCATGATCACGGACTGCTATCCGCAGAGCAGTTATCTGTGTTTCCCTGTGAGTCTAACAGGACACAGTCTTTTTCTCAGCGGCTCTGTGACGCAACAGGGTTCGCTTTGTAATGCTGGTTCAGTGCCCTAGCGTTTTACTTTGCGGCTTACTGAAGTTAAGTGAGTTCGTACTTATCGCCATATAGCACTGTGGCATTCCCGTTAGCGGCTCTGGTGATTAACAGAGTTCGTACTAACTGCCACAGCGTGTTACGGCGTTTATTTTAGCGACTCTGCGGGATAACAGAGTTCGCTACTTTCGCCATCTTACTAGCAGCGGGCTTCGCCTGCACGGTGGACCCCGGGCTGCGAACGCACCTCTCAACAATATCTATTAGGTGCGTTCCGCAGACCCTAACAATATGAACTTTTGCTGTCGCAAAGTGTCCAGATCTTGATGCCGTATTTTGCTGGCTTACTTGGTATATATTGTCTGAATGGGCACCTACCTCGGAATGCCACCAGTTGCTCATCAACAGTTACATTTTCACCACTATTATACAATTTTGGTAGAATCTCTACCCATTGATTCCAAACATTTTTAATAGGTGCTAGTTTATCTTTAGCTCTTCTTTCCATTCTATCTGTTTTTGAATCAAACCACAGTACTCTAGAAATTTCATGAAACCTTTCACGAAACATTGTAGCTCTAAATATGTGGCGACCGGTTTCGCAATTCCACAAACTTTTAGTTGATTCACCATAAGATTTGTATACTCCCGCTAAAAGAAGTAAACCAATATAAGCATTTAGAGCTGTCACATCTAATTTTTTCCATTTATCACCATAAACTACTTGTCCCTCAATGTTTTTGACTAAATAAATACTTGATTACTGATAACAGTGAAACCACCAGCCTTTGAATGATAGACAACCAGTCTCCTCTCTCCCAAACAGAAAATGGATAATACTAGATAATTACTTGCTTACTGATAAGAACAGTGAAACCACCACCATTTTGAGATGAAGTACACATAAAAAAACATAACTTTTGCAGTCAGAAATAATCAGAGACCTGTAGAACAGTATAAAATGCTATCGGGTCATATTGACCCGAACAGTACAAGTGTAACAATCAGCGTGTAGCAAAAAGTAAACAAAAAAAAATATATATATATATAGAGCTCAACAAATGAGGAGAAGTCAAGATACCACTAGTTTCAAATCCTCATATAAAAAAATCTACAGGTTCTCAAAAATCATTTCGGGTCATAGTGACCCGAACAGTACAGCAGGGTTAAAGGGATGTGCCTCCTGATTACCTCCGTCGCAGCTGAGTGAGTCAAACCCCTACAACAAATAATGTAACACACAGCAAAAAAAAGGGCAATGTAGGCCTGTAATGCCACCATTTTTAGCACACGGAGAGATAGGTGTCTGACACGGATAACAATACTCACCTGCGGTGCGGGGCGCAGCATTTTACTACATAGTTTCCTCCATAGCCATTGATTAGATGCGTTAAATCTGCATAATTCACTCAGAACATGCAGATTTTACTGATTGATTATAACACAGGATTTTGGAGGCAGAGAAAATAGCACTGCTTCCAAAACGCTGCTATTCCTGATCGTGGGCACATAGCTTAAGATGAGACAGAACAGATTTCTCTGATATATATTACAAAGTTGCTTATTTTCATATTTACTCCTGATTTATAAAATAAAAATTAAAACAACAGTTATTCTTTAAATTACATTTAAAATAAGTGTCTGAAGAAACCATTTGTGATATAACATCCAGTACAACACAGGTACAAACTACACTATAGACACTACAGATCCATAAGCCAGCTGCTACAGGGTGGTAAAAATAAACTCTAGAATGCACAGTTGGTATTTTAGAAGTGTATTCTATAAAGCAACTGAATATAAAGAGCTATCCATCAGCCAATTTTATGAGAATAACGAACTGACTATTGAGTAAGAAAAATAGTTTAGTTTATTTTTCAATTTCATTGAGCACCACTTGAAATACAAAGTATTAAAAAATGCCAGATGGAAAAACAGTAAGGTAATCAAAAAGTATCACAAAGTACGATGCTAAAGTTAGTTCATTAATCATCAGTTTCATATTCGGGGCCGAAGTTGGTCTCTTATTCGACAGCTTTTTATTTGGCATTTTTTTGTTCTGTTTTTTACAGGGTTAAAGGGAACCTGTCACCCCCCCCCCCCCAAGGCCTATTAAAGTAAAAGAGCCACCTTCAGCAGCGCTAAGGCTGCATTTTGTGAAGGTGGCTCTTATGTTTCTTATCACTAGGATCGCCGAAATAATGAGTTTTATAAATTTCACATCATACCTCTATTGAGTCAGGGAGGTACATTGAGCCAGTTTCCCAATTCCCGCAGTGTGAATACATCATAACACACTGTGGCAGGATATGGGGCCTCCCCTACACACAGGCGAGATATCCTTACATAACCTGATGTAAGTTCCCGGGCAGCGCGCACGGCGCATGCCCGAGAACTGATTGCACAGCCCAGGTGCTGGTGACGTCACAAGAAAGAAAGGAGGCAGGGGCTGGAGACAAGAGGGGGATTGTTATGTTACGGTAGCTGAGGAGGACAGGAACAACAGCAGGGCAGCCGAACACCTGAGATGTTGGTAACTGATGGGTTGCAGATTCCTAAACTAACAACACAACTAGAGGTAGCTGTGGAGCGTTCCTACGTTGATCCTAGACGCCTCGTCACAGCCTGAGAGATAACTACACCTAAAGGCAGAAAGATGAAAGCTATCTGCCCTGGAGCAGATCCCCAAAGAAAATAGGAAGCCCCTAAACATATAATGGCGGTTAGACAAGATGAAAACACAAACACAGGCAGAAAATAGACTGAGCAAACGCTGGGGCCACAAGCTGACTAAATAGGATAGGACAGGAGAGATTACTTTCTGCAACCCAGAAAACCCTACAAAAATCCAACAATTCTGATTACAAAAATACTGAGATCACACGATCTCGCCACCCACTAAATCAGTTCTCAGTGTGAACAAAAACCAAGCCGCAGCCGCTGAAAAAACAGGAAAAAGCAAATGAGCAAATAACAGTGGCTGCAGAAAAACTGTGAGGAGCCCAGGCCCCAGGAGGGGACCTGGCTGACCTCCACAAAAGTGCAGAAAACAATGCAAAAAGCAAGCACAAAAAGAAAAGCAAAAAATATCTTATCTGAAAGCAGGAGATGCAGGCAGGACTCCAGAAAACTTCCAAATGAACCAGGAACCACAATTGAGACAAGAATAATTGATCACCGGCAACCATCATGGGAGGGAACCTCCCTTATATCAGACCAGTCCGTGATTCCAGATTGCCACTCCTCACTGAAAGGTTCAGTACTGTCTGTAAATACCAGAGGGAGCCTCTGCTCAGAAACCATCTCTAGCACATTCATAACAGTACCCCCCCCCCTTGAGAAGGGGTCACCAAACCCTCACTTGTGCAACCAGGCCGATCAGGATGAGCTCGGTGATAGGCACGGATCAGTCTCCTAGCATGGATGTCCAAAGCAAACACCCAAGAATTGTCCCCCTGACCATAACCTCTCCACTTAACCAAATACTGGAGTTTCTGTCTAGAAAAACGAGAATCCAATATTTTCTCAACCACATACTCTAGATTGCCCTCAACCAAAACAGGGTCAGGAGGCGCAGCCATAGGAACCACTGGCTCGACAAACCTCTTCAATAAGGACTTGTGGAACACGTTATGGATCTTAAATGTCCCTGGAAGAAGCAAACGGAAGGAAACAGGATTAAGAATCTCCATGATCTTATAAGGTCCAATGAACCTGGGCTTAAACTTTGGAGATGCAACCCTCATAGGGATATTTCTTGAGGACAACCAAACCAAGTCCCCCACTTTAAACCGAGGACCATCAGTCCTATGCCGGTTGGCAAACCATTGGGCCTTCTCCTGAGAGAGAGACAACCTCTCCACTACCTGGTCCCAAATCTGCTGCATTCGCTCCACAACAGAGTCAACACCCAGACAGACTGAAGCCTCCGCCTGTCCCGAAGAAAATCGAGGGTGAAACCCAAAATTGCAGAAAAATGGAGACATCAAGGTGGCAGAGCTAGCCCTATTATTAAGAGCAAACTCAGCCAAAGGCAAAAAAGAGACCCATGTTATGTTTTGGTAGCTGAGGAGAGCAGGCAAAAACGGCAATACACCAGAGAGGTTGGAATCTACTGGATTGCAGTACCCTGACTAACCACCACAACTAAAGGCAGCCGTGGAGCGTTCCTATGTTGGTCCTAGACACCTCGTCACAGCCTGAGAGGCTAACTACACCTAAAGATAGAAAGAGGAAAGCTATCTGCCCCGCAGCAGATCCCCAAAGAACATAGGAAGCCCCCAAACATGTAATGGCGGTTAGAAAAGAGGAAATACAGACACAGACAGAAAATAGTATGAGCAAACGCTGGGGCCCAATCTGCCTAGACAGCAAAGGATAGGAAGGATTCTTACTGCAAACCAAAAAAAACCCTAAAAAAAACCAACGCTACTAATTGCAAAAATACCTGAGATCACACGACCTCTACCACCTAAATTAGTTCTCTGGTGTAACAAAACTAAGCCGCAGCCACAGAAAAAACTGGAAAAGGCAAATGAATAAACAACAGTGGCTCCAGAGGAACCGAGAGGAGACCAAGCCCCCTGAGGAGGGGAACCTGGCCAACCTCACAGAAATGCAGAGAAATATGCAAAAGGCAAGCACAAAAATAAAAAACAGAAAATATCTTATCTGAGAGCAGGAGAAGAGGCAAGACTCAGCAAGCTTCCAAGTGAACCAGGAAACAAAGTTGAGACAAGAACAATTGATCACCGGCAGCCATGATAGGGGAAACCTCCCTTATATCCAGCCAGTCCGTGATTCCTGATTGCCAATCCTCATTGAATGGTTCAGTACTGTTTGTAACCACCAGAGGGAGATTCTGCTCAGAATTCATTTCTAAAACATTCATAACAGACCCAGTCATCTTGATCAGCAGACACAAAACATCTCAAATAAGTCTCCAAGGTCTGGTTTGTTCTCTCGGTTTGTCCATTGGTCTGAGGATGAAAAGCAGAGGAGAAAGATAATTGAACACCAAGTTTAGAACAAAATGTCCTCCAAAATCTGGAAACAAACTGGACTCCTCTGTCAGACACAATGTTCTCCGGAATGCCATGTAACCGAACCACGTGCTGAAGGAATAAAGGCACCAACTCGGAGGAGGAAGGTAACTTAGGTAATGGCACAAGATGTATCATCTTGGAAAACCTATCACAGATTACCTAGATAACGGTCATTCTCTGAGAAACAGGGAGTTCGGAAATAAAATCCATAGAGATATGGGTCCATGGCCTCTTGGGCACAGGTAATGGCATTAACAAACCACTAGAGCGAGAGCAAGGCTTAGAGCGAGAGCAAGTCCCACAGGACTGCACAAATTCCCTGACATCACGAGACAAAGTAGGCCACCAAAAGGACCGACTCACCAAGTCTCTGGTACCAAAAATCCCGGGATGACCAGCCAACGCGGAACAATGAATCTCAGACATCACACTCTTCTTCCACTGGTCTGGGACAAACAATTTCCCAATAAGGCAGCGCTCAGGTTTATCCTCCTGACACTCTTCCAAGGCCAGTCTCAAATTGGGCGAGATGGCGGAAAGAACTAATCCTCTTTCAAAATAACAGCAGGATCAGATAACTCAGGAGAGTCCGAAAAGAAACTCCTCGAGAGGGCATCTGCCTTAACATTCTTAGTGCCAGGAAGAAAAGAAACCACAAAATTAAAACGTGTGAAAAATAAGGTCCACTTGGCCTGTCTAGGATTAAGTCGCTTGGCTGATTCCAGATAAACCAGATTCTTATGGTCCGTGAGGACCACCACCTGATGTTTGGCTCCTTCCAGCCAATGTCTCGACTCTTCAAAGGCCCACTTCATAGCCAATAACTCCCGATTACCCACATCATAATTACGTTCAGTTGGAGAAAATTTTCGAGAGAAAAAGGCACAAGGGTTACTCTTAGAGGTCTCTGGATATCTTTGGGACAAAACGGCACCTGCCCCAATTTCAGAGGCATCAACCTCCACCTGAAACGGTAGAGAAACATCAGGCTGCCATAGAACAGGAGCAGAAGTGAATCTCTGCTTAAGTTCCTGAAACGCAGAGACTGCCTCAGGAGGCCAATTAACCACATCAGAACCCTTTTTGGTCAAATCAGTCAATGGTTTAACAATACCGGAGAAATTACCAATAAATTTACGATAAAAATTGGCAAAACCCAAAAATCTCTGAAGAGCCTTTAATGAAGTAGGTTGGACCCAATCACAGATGGCTTGAACCTTGACCGGGTCCATTTCAATAACAGACGGAGACAAAATGAATCCCAGAAATGAGACCTTCTGTACGCCAAAAAGACACTTTGATCCCTTCACATACAGTGCATTCTCTCTCAAAATCTGGAACACAGTCCGAACATGTTTCACATGAGAGTCCCAGTCATTGGAAAAAATCAAGATATCATCCAAATAAACAATCAGAAATTTATCCACAAAATCCCTGAAAATATCATTCATGAAGGATTGGAAGATGGAAGGAGCATTAGTGAGCCCAAAGGGCATCACAAGGTACTCAAAATGCCCCTCTGGGGTAATAAACGCCGTCTTCCATTCATCCCCGTGCTTAATGCGAATAAGGTTATACGCCCCTCTGAGGTCAAGCTTGGTAAACCAACTAGCACTTTTCACCCTGGAAAACAGGTCATAAATCAAGGGTAAAGGATATTGATACTTCACAGTGATCTTATTCAAGAGACGATAATCAATACACGGCCTCAATGAACCATCCTTTTTGGCCACAAAGAAAAAACTGGCACCCAAGGGTGAAAAGGATGGTCTGATATGACCCTTCTCCAATGACTCCTTGATATAAGATCGCATAGCATCGTGTACAGACAAGTTAAAAAGGCGACCTTTAGGAAATTTACCACCAGGCACTAATTCAATAGCGCAATCGTAGCTCCTGTGAGGGGGCAAAGATGCAGATTTACTTTCACTAAATACATCCGAAAAATCAGTCAAAAAGTCAGGAACATCCTGAGACTTGGGAGAGGCAGAAAAAACAGGAGTGTCGGCATTAACACATTGGCAGCCCCAACTGGTCACAGACACAGATTTCCAATCCAAAACAGGATTGTGAGACTGTAACCAAGGGAAACCTAGTACAATAATGTCATGCAGATTATACAGCACCAGAAATTTGCAACTCTCCTGATGATCTGGTTCAACCCTCATTATCACCTGAGTAGAAAACTGGGGTTTATTCTCTGCCAAAGGGGTAGAATCGATGCCTAGTAGGGGAATAGACTTCCGCAGGAGTACCATGGGAAACCCACAACGTTTGGCAAAGTCAAAATCCATCAGGTTAATAGCTGCTCCTGAATCAACAAAATCATGAGCAGAAAATGTGGACAGGGAGCAAATCAGGGTAACAGTCAACAGAAATTTAGTTTGAACACTACCCAAGACAACTGAGCGTGCAAAACGTCTTCCCCGCTTAGGGCAGACTGAAATAGTATAAGAGGCATCACCACAGTATAAACATAACCATTGCGCTTTCGAAACTCATGACGCTGAGCCCCAGAAGTCACTCTATCACACTGCATGGGCTCAGAAGCTGGCTCACAAGGCAACACTATTCCACGCATACCTCTGCGCTCACGCAAACGTCTGTCAATTTGAATAGCCAATGACATAGAATCATTGAGACCAGAGGGGACAGGGAATCCCACCATAACATCCTTTACATTCTCTGACAGCCCCTTCCGAAAAAGGGCTGCCAAAGCATCATCATTCCATTTGGTCAGGACTGCCCACTTTCGGAATTTCTGACAGTACAACTCAGCATCTTCAAGACCCTGATTTAATGCCAACAAGGTTTTTTCAGCTTGATCAGTGACATTAGGTTCATCGTACAATAACCCCAGAGCCAGAAAAAATGCATCAATATCATTCAAAACAGGATCCCCAGGTGTCAGGGAAAAAGCCCAATCCTGAGGATCGCCGCGCAAGAGAGAGATGACAATTTGAACCTGCTGTGCTGCGTTACCTGAAGATTTAGGCTTTAAGGCAAAAAACAACTTACAGTTATTTTTGAAATTCAGAAATTTAGCCCTATCCCCCAAAAACAAATCTGGCTTGGGAATCCTAGGTTCCACAACCGGCAACCCAGCAAGATAGGTAGCAATACTCCAAACCTCAGTGGCAAGCTGATCCACACGGCCAGACAACTGTGCAAACTCCATTGAGAGAAAAAAAAAATCCTCCTCAGCACCTAGAGAAAAAGAGGGAAAAAATGCAACAGACAGAAAAAAAAAAAAAAAACTCTGACAACTCTGACAACTTTTTTCTTTCCACACTTTTTTTCCCTTCTGTGAGTACCATATAATTTTCAGTTAGGGCCGGTGATACTGTTATGTTACGGTAGCTGAGGAGGACAGGAACAACAGCAGGGCAGCCGAACACCTGAGATGTTGGTAACTGATGGGTTGCAGATTCCTAAACTAACGACACAACTAGAGGTAGCCGTGGAGCGTTCCTACGTTGATCCTAGACGCCTCGTCACAGCCTGAGAGATAACTACACCTAAAAGCAGAAAGATGAAAGCTATCTGCCCCGGAGCAGATCCACAAAGAAAATAGGAAGCCCCCAAACATATAATGGCAGTTAGACAAGATGAAAACACAAACACAGGCAGAAAATAGACTGAGCAAACGCTGGGGCCACAAGCTGACTAAATAGGATAGGACAGGAGAGATTACTTTCTGCAACCCAGAAAACCCTACAAAAATCCAACATTTCTGATTACAAAAATACTGAGATCACACGATCTCGCCATCCACTAAATCAGTTCTCAGTGTGAACAAAAACCAAGCCGCAGCCACTGAAAAAACAGGAAAAAGCAAATGAGCAAATAACAGTGGCTGCAGAAAAACTGTGAGGAGCCCAGGCCCCAGGAGGGGACCTGGCTGATCTCCACAAAAGTGCAGAAAACAATGCAAAAAGCAAGCACAAAAAGAAAAGCAAAAAATATCTTATCTGAAAGCAGGAGATGCAGGCAGGACTCCAGAAAACTTCCAAATGAACCAGGAACCACAATTGAGACAAGAACAATTGATCACTGGCAACCATCATGGGAGGGAACCTCCCTTATATCAGACCAGTCCGTGATTCCAGATTGCCACTCCTCGCTAAAAGGTTCAGTACTGTCTGTAACCACCAGAGGGAGCCTCTGCTCAGAAACCATCTCTAGCACATTCATAACAGGAGATGATGGACGGCTGCGAGGCCGTAGAGTAAGGGGGAGAATGCGTACCTCCCTGACTTAATAGAGATATGGCGGGAAATTTATAAAACTTATAATTTCAGCAAACCTAGTAATAAGAAACATAAGAGCCACCTTCATAGAATGCAGCCTTAGTGCTGCTGAAGGTTGCTCTTTAACTTTAATAGGCCCTGGTGGGGTGACAGGTTCCCTTTAACAACAAAAATCACAATAATATAATACAATGCAGCAAAGTCCCTGATGTGAATACACTTTTAAAAGCAGCTAGAAAAATTTTAAAACTGGCACAAAAATGGTCATCAAAATGGGCGGCAAAGAGCATTATTGAAAAGTCGATTTTAATTATGATTTTAATAAGTAATTGGTGTATTTAAGGGGTTGAATAACTTTAGGCCACTGATCTCACACCACGACTACAAAGAAAGTTATACCCCACATTAAATTCTGGTCACCCCAGCCAGGACCAAGTGGGTTCTGAGCATCAGAACTGGCATCAAAGTGGGAAAATAGCCAACTGTTAGGGGCCTGCGGAACGCACCTAATAGATATTAAGGAGAGGTGCGTTCGCAGCCCGGGGTCCACCGTGCAGGCGGAGCCTGCTGCTAGTAAGATGGCGTAAATAGGCAGTATGAGCAAACTCTGTTATCCCGCAGAGTCGCAGATGTAAACGCCGTAGTACTATATGGCGATATAAGCGGACTCTGCTAATTGACAGAGCCGCTGTAACAAAGATTATGTCCTGTTAGACTCACAGGGAACACAGATGACTGCTAAGTGGATTGCAGTCTGTGGTCATGCAATCAGAACTCAAGCAATAATCTCCTCACCGGAGTAGCCAGTATTCTAATGGCGTTTTCAGCCGAGCCCTGAACACGTGCATACAATCTCCTCACCGGAGGTGCCGTATTCTAGGGGCTTATTTCAGCCAGACCTAACCACATGCATACATGACCACACTGGCGCAAGCACGTAACAGATTTGATACTAGCGCACGGCCGTGCGGTAAGGACAGCGTTTTATAGCGGCCACGAGAAAAAGACCTTCCAAAAAGGGCCAATGGGAAACTGCTTCAGAACATCAACAGCCACAGGACCTTCCTGAAGGACCAATAGGAGTGGCAGCTGTATCTGAGCATGTGACCCCTGATCTCCAATGGGAGATCTTGCCCTGGGCATGCTCAGATGAAGTAACAAAGGACTTAGTCCCAAATCTGCCTGCTCCAACACTGGTTGCAGCAGCAAGTCTCTGCACAGTACTGGGCCGGGCAAGATGCTGGGACCGACGTCTCTGCTGAGCAGGAACCACTGCGGCCAGAGACGGATCGGGGACCGCAGCGGGAACAGCTCGAGATTCCCACTGTGCAGGAGTGGAAACTCGAACCCTAACACCAACTTTTCACAGATTTCAATAAATAACTGTTTTGTTTTTTTAAATGTTAAATGACTTTGAGCCACTGGTCTTACAGAACCAGCGCAAAACAGGAACATTCATATTAAAAAGGCTGATGGAGTGGTTACTGATAAAAAAAAGCTGGCATCCAAGTGAGCAAATCACAACTTTGTACTGATTTGAATGTTACTGTTTTGTTAATTGTTAAAGGTGTTATCCGGTCTTAAGCTACAGTTTGCAGTCACTTTGTGTGACTACAGACTTGTGAATCCTCACATCACGCATACCACTCACTGTGAGCATTTACATAGTGACTGCAGGCTTGTAGCTTAAAACTGGACAACCCCTTTAACCACTGGCGGACACAGACAGAAAAGGGCCCCTGTGCAAGAACAGTACATAGGCCCTTTGCAGCCCAAGATCTCCTAAAAATGCAAAATTGCACCTGCTTTGGAGGTATAAATGGGCCCCCTCACCTCTGGGGCCCCTGTGCGGATGCACAGGTTGCACCAATGATATGTCCGCCCCTGCCTTTAACCCTTAAAACAAACCAGTAACTTATTCAAATCATTACAAAGTTGCTCACTTTGATGCCAGCTTTTTTGATCAGTAACCACCAACCACTCCTTCAGCCTTAAAAACTGATTTTGATGTGAGTCTTCCTGTTTTGTGTTGGTGCTGTAAGGTGATTTAACCCTTTAAAAAGGGTGAATTTGATGCGGGTATCACCATCTGTGTAATGAAGGTATGAGATCCGTTATACCATGTCATTTAACCCCTTGAAAAAAGTTACTTGTTAAAATCTGTGAAAATTGGCTATTTGTCCTCTTTGATGCCAGTTCTGATGCCCATAATCCATTTGGTGGAGAAGGATAGGGCTAGCACTACCGTAATTGGAGTATTTGTGCTCAGAAAGCAAAACCAAAGTAAGTTCTATGCAAAACAACTTTCTGTACTGAAGATGAGGCAATTAAATAAAAAAATTGATGCTTAACTGAGAAAACACACCGACTGTGTGAAGTTGCACATACATAATCTCAACGTTGCGGCCAGAGACCATTATCAAGGAAATCTGTGGTAGGTGTTGTCGGTGAGTGGAGTTCCATCTGTGGAGCAGTGTGATGTGAAACATCACATCGTGCCATAGTTGGACACTTTACTCACTGACAGCTACAACGACACATTTCCTTGATAAAGGCATCTGGCTAAAATGTTGGAATCAGTTATCTGTAATTTCACACAGTCGTTGGATTTTCTCAATAAAACAATCATTTTTATATTTAATTGCCTCATCTTCAGTGCTGAAGGTTGTCTTACACAGAACCCATTTAAGCCAGACTGGAGTGACCTGAAGTTGAAGTGGAGCATTACTATCTATGTAGTGATGGTGAGAGATCAAGGATTCAAAGTCATTTAACCCCTTAAAAACACCTACTTATTTTTAAATCTGGGAGAGTTGGCTATTTGCCCACTTTGATGCCAGTTCTGATGCACAGAACCTATTTCGACCAGGCTGGAGTAACCTGAATTTGATGCAAGGTAGTACTATTTGTGTGATTATCATGTGAGATCAGTGGCCCTAAGTCTTTTAACCTTTTAAAAAAAACAGTTGCTTATTCAAATATGGGAAAATTGCCCACTTTGATGCCATGTCTCATGCCCAGAACCTATTTGGGCTAGGCTGAAGTAACCTAAACTTGATGCGAGGTGTGATATCAGTGACCCAAAGTCATTTAACCCTTTAATAACACTAGTTATTTATTCAAATCGTTAAAATTGACTGCCCACTTTGATGCCAGTTCTGATTCCCAGAACACATTTGGGCCATGTTGGAGTAACCTAAATTAGATGTGGGGCATCACTCTCTGTGGGTCTGCATTTTGAGATCAGTAGCCCCAACGTCATTTTACCCATTCAATAATGCTATTCGGCGCATTTATAATTTTAGTTGCTGCTTTTAAGTGTATTCAGATCAGGGCACCTTGCTATATTGTATTCTATTATTGTGATTTTTGATTTTTGTTGTTAAACCTGTAAAAAGAGGAAAACAAAATGTGCCGATTAAGAAACCAACTTTAGCTCCAAATAAAAAACTAGATGAATAAGAAACCAACTTCAGCATCGTTCAAAAAGTAACAAGCCGGACACATATGAAATGACCAGCATGTGCTTTTTTATTATCCATATGGCAAACAGCAAGAAAAATAAGCATGATTCAACGACTTAGCATATTTTTAAAGATCTGCCTAAGGGATGCTATACTGGAGTATCTGAAGGAGAATAACCTCATGACCCAATATCAGCTTGGGTTTACGAGAGACCGTTCCTGTCAGACTATGAAGAGGTAAGTTCCGAACTGGACCAAGAGAACGCAGTGGACGTAGTGTATATAGACTTTTCAAAAGCTTTTGATACTGTGCCACACAAAAGGTTGATGCATATAATGACAACAATGGGGATAGGGGAAAATATGTGTAAGTAGGTTAAGAACTGGCTCAGGGAGAGGAAACAAAGGGTGGTTATTAATGGAGCACACTTGGACTGGGTGATGGTTAGCAGTGGGGTACCACAGGGGTCAGTATTGGGACTGCTTCTTTTTAACATATTTATTAATGACCTTGTAGGGGGCATACAGAGTAGAATTTCAATATTTGCAGATGACACTAAACTCTGCAGGGTAATCAATACAGAGGAGGACAATTTTATATTACAGAAGGATTTATGTAAACTAAAAGCTTGGGATGATAAATAACAAATAAGCTTTAATGGGGATAAATGTAAGGTCATGCACTTGGGCAGAATAAATAAGATGTATAATTATGTGCTTAATTGTAAAACACTGGGCAAAACTGTCACTGAAAAAGACCTGGGTGATGGGTGGACGACAAACTCACATTTAGTGGCCAGTGTCAGGCAGCTGCTGCCAAGGCAAATAAAATAATAGGATGCGTTAAAAGAGGCAGAGATGCTCATGAGGAGAACATAATTTTACCTCTATACAAGTCACTGGTGCGACCACACTTAGAATACTGTGTATAGTTCTGGTCTCCGGTGTATAAGAAAGACATAGCTGAACTAGAGCGGTGCAGAGAAGAGCCACCAAGGTTACTAGAGAACTGGGGGGTCTGCAATACCAAGACAGGTTATTACACTTGGGGTTATTTAGTTTGGAAAAACGAAGGCTTAGGGGTGATCTTATTACAATTTATAAATATATGAGGGGACAGTACAATGACCTTTCTAATGATCTTTTTACTCTTAGACCTGTTACGGGGACAAGAGGGCATCCTCTACGTCTGGAGGAAAGAAGGTTTAGTCATAATCACAGACGCAGATTCTTTACTGTAAGAGCAGTGAGACTATGAAACTCTATGCCGTATAATGTTGTAATGAGCGATTCCCTACTAAAATTTAAGAGGGGACTGGATGCCTTTCTTGAAAAGTATAATGTTACAGGGTATATACACTAGATTCTAGGGCGTTGATCCAGGGAACTAGTCTGATTGCCGTATGTGGGGTTGGGAAGGAATTTTTTTCCCCAATGTGGAACTTAGTGTTTGCCGCTTGGGTTTTTTTTGCCTTTCTCTGGATCAACATGTTAGGCTATAGGTTGAACTAGATGGACTTAAAGTCTCCCTTCAAACTTAAATACTATGTAACTAACTCCACTCCAAATCTCCCCCCACACATTAATCCCCCCAACTACACTCCAAATCTCCCCCAACCCCACTCTAAATCTCCCTTCACACATTAAATCCCCCATCCCCACTCCAAATCTCCCCCACACATTAAATCCCCCCATCCCACCTCCAAATCTCGCCCAACATAAAACGCCATCTCCACTCCAAAAAGCCCCCTCACATATTAAATCCCACATCCCCACTCCAAATCTCTCCCCACACATTAAATCCTCCATTCCCAGTCCAAACCTTCCCCCACATATTAAATCTCCCCAACTGCACTTCAAATCTCCCCCACATATTAAATCCCCTCAATCCCACTCCAAATCTCCCTCCACATATTAAATCCCCCCATCCCGACTCCAAATCTTTTTGCAGCTTTGCTCACTGCTTATTCCAACCTTATTGGTCTAATTACAGGAAGTAGTCATTCTTTTCTAACACTAACACCTCCCACTGTGGGCTAATCCCAACTGTTAACTTTCATTGACTCTCTCAGCTACCTGTTACTGGGCAGAACACAGCTTAATCAGTAACCATGCAAAACATTAACTTTATCTTGCCCTACTGTGCAACACAGGCTATCACTAACAGCACATATCAACACACATATTAACTCACTATTCCTATTGTCAAACTACACATCTTACCCTGTGCAGCACATTACATTATAGCAATATTCACATGACACAGTATTTACAAAAGACGCAATACTTTATTTACATAAACTTTACAGTATACAGCACATTTCAACAATGAACTTGTTCCTTCAAAGTGAAAACATGGGCATCATATCCATATCCTTACGAATACTTACCTCAACTAATGTAAATCTCCCCCCCACCTACACCCCCCTTGATGTCTAGAACTGCATCTCCACTCCTATATAATTAAAAGGCCTGCTTCTAGCTCACTCTCTGATTTTGAACCAGTCACAGAAGAAGTAGTGATCAGGCTCATTGCATCTTCTCGCCCTACTACTTGCACCAGTGAAAAGCAAAAAAAAAAAACTGAACTGAAGTTGACTTGAATGACATGTAAGATTTAGAAGCATGTTCACACTGGTCATAAAAGCAAACAAAACCAAAGGAAAAAGCAATTTGTGCATATACCCTAATGAAAATAAATAAGTAAAAAAGCAAGTGCATTAAATAATTAACATAGGGAACTTAGTAAACACAGTTTTGATCAAAAAAGTATAAAGCTGTCCCGCCACGGCAAGGTGTACCCATTTGGGACAGTAACTACACTCTTTAACGATAAAACCTACCTCATGTGAATAGTGGCTGAGAGTCTGGGTCACAAATGGAGCCCCATCTTCAGAGGGACTATATATATGAACTACACAGCTCAGTAGAAAGAAGGCCACACCATATTTGTACTGAATACAAAAATACTAAAGAAAAGCAAAAAAAAAAAACACAAAAAGCTGTGTAGTTCATATATAGTCCCTCTGAAGCTGGGTTTCCATTTAAGACCCAGACTCTCTGCCACTATTCACACTAGGTAGGTTTTAATGTTAGAGAGTGTAGTTACTGTCCCAAATGGGTACGCCTTGCCGTGGTGGGACAGCTTTATACTTTTTTGATCAAAACAGTGTTTACTAAGTATCCTATGTTAATTATTTAATGCACTTGCTTTTTTACTTATTTATTTTCATTAGGGTATATGCACACATTGCTTTTTCCTTTGGTTTTATTTACTTGCACCAGTGAGACTATTCCATCATATCTCCTCCAATCCATTTCCCCTGCTCTCACCACTCGTCTAACAAAAATATTCAACCTGTCTCTCTTTTCCAGCATCTTTTTCTCCTCATTTAAGCATGCCATCATACATCCATTACTTAAAAAACCATCCCTCGACCAAAACTGTGCCGCTAACTATAGACCTGTCTCTAATCTTCCCTTCATCTGTAAACTCCTGGAACGCCTGGTCTACTCCCGTCTTATCCACTATCTTATAGATAACTCTCTTCTTGACCCTCTTCAATCCGGTTTTAGCTCTTTACACTCTACTGAAACTGCCCTCACTAAAGTCTCTAATGATCTACTAACAGCTAAATCTAATAGTCACTAATCCATGCTAATTCTCCTAGATCTCTCTGCAGCATTCGACACTGTGGATCATCAGCTCCTCCGCACTATGCTCCGCTCCATCGGCCTCAAGGACACCGTTCTCTCCTGGTTCTCCTCCTATCTCTCTGACCGCTCCTTCACTGTATCTTTTGCTGGCTCCTCCTCCTCTCATCTTCCCCTTACTGTTGGGGTTCCGCAAGGATCAATCCTAGGCCCCCTCCTCTTCTCTTTGTATACTTGCCCCTATTGGACAAAAAATCAGTAGATTTGGTTTCCAGTACCATCTCTATGCTGATGACACCTAATTATACACCTCCTCTCCTGACATCACACCTGCATTATTACAAAACACCGGTGATTGTCTTAAGGCTGTCTCCAACATTATGTCCTCCCTCTATCTGAAACTGAACCTGTCAAAAACTGAACTCCTTGTGTATCCTTACTGTACTAACCTACATTTCCGTGTGTGGTTCTACCATTACTCCCCAGCAACATGCCCGCTATCTTGGAGTCATACTTGATTCAAAGCTTTCATTCACCCCCCACATCTGATCACTGGCTCGTTCCTGTTATCTGCACCTCAAAAACATTTCTAGAACTCAACCCTTTCTTACTTTCGACTCTGCAAAAACTCCTAGTGTTACTCTTATTCATTCTCGTCTGGACTATTGTAACTCTCTACTAATTGGTCTCCCTCTTACCAAACTCTCCCCTCTCCAATCTGTCTTGAATGCTGCAGCCAGAATCATATTCCTCATCAATAGTTACACCAATGCCTCTATCTTGTGCAAGTCATAACACTGGTTACCCATCCACTCCAGAATTCAGTATAAACTTATTACCCTTACCCAGAAAGCACTCCATGGCTCAGCACCACCCTATATCTCCTTCCTCATCTCAGTCTACCACCCTACCCCTGCCCTCCTTTCTACTAATGACCTGAAGTTAACATCCTCAATAATCATCCCTGCAGACTGTGAGCCCTCGCGTGCAAGGTCCTCTCTCCTTCTGTACTTGTGGGTCCCTTGTCTTACACATGTTTATTGTACTTGTCTATATTTCCCATTTTCACATGTAAAGCGCCATGGAATAAACGGCGCTATATAAATTATAATAATAATCAGAACCTCCCACTCACGTCTCCAAGACTTTTCACGTGCTGCACCAATTTTTTAGAATGCACTACCCAGGTTAATTCGATTAATCCCCAATACCCACAGTTTTAAGCGTGCCTTAAAAATGCATTTCTTCAGACTGGCCTACCGCCTCAACACATTAATTTAACTATCCCTGTGTTGCCCATTCAAAATTTTTACCATAACCAGGTTTCTCATACCATGTTCTCACATGCTTTATGCATTTAATAGTCCTCTGTGTCTGTATTGTTACAAACTTAGGCTGATAAACGGTTTATGCAGCATTACATGAACACCCGATTTCTTACACTATGGCTGGTCCGAGCAATGAAAGCAATTGTTACCATCTACCTTTTGTGTCTCTCCTTTTCCTCATAAATTGTAAACTTGCTAGCAGGGCACTTATTACTCTTGGTATCTAATAATAATAATAATAATAATCTTTATTTATATAGCGCCAACATATTCCGCAGCGCTTTACAGTATAACAGTTTCAAAACACAAGTCATATGTAACAACGTTAAAAATACAATAATTAAAGCAAGATAAGATGACCCTGCTCATGAGAGCTTACAATCTACAATGAGGTGGGGGAGATACAAAGTACAGGTGTGTATATACAATGGTGTATTTACAATGATGGTCCAGCCATCTTGAGGGAGTGAGGGATGGATGGAGATAGTGAATGGGCTACACACGCACACTTACAACTAGAATGACTTTGATTAGTGACCGTGATAGGCCGCTGAAAACAAATGTGTTTTGAGAGAGCGCCTGAAACCATGCAAATTGTGGATAGTCCTAATTTCTTGGGGCGGGCAAGAGATTGTATATGGGAGGTGAAGGAGAGATTGGTGTCAAACATAACACCCAGACAGCGAGCCTGCTGCCGGGGTGTTATTATGGTGCCGCCCACGGAGAGGGAAATGTCAGATTTAGGGAGGTTAGTAGACGGCGGGAGCAGAAGAAGTTCAGTTTTGGAGAGGTTGAGTTTCAGATAGAGAGCGGACATGATGTTGGAGACTGCGGACAGTCGGTGGCATTCTGTAGTACAGCGGGGTTAAGGTGGTGGGATGACGTGTATAGTTGTGTTCAGTATGAAATTTGCAGACAGCACACAAGGAGTTAAGGGTGCGCGCTCCGGTTCATGGATCACACTGAACCATAGTATCCAAGTTTAAGAAAAAGAGCAGCATCCATCCAGGTGAAGAAAATGCAAAAGCTTTATTCTGCCATAAAAGGTAGCTACCTTAAACGTGTATAGTTGTGTGTCATCAGCATAAAGATGGTACTGAAAGCCAAATCTGCTGATGGTCTGTCCAATTGGGGCCGTGTAGAGAGAGAAGAGAAGAGGGCCAAGAACTGAGCCCTGGGGTACACCGACAGCGAGAGGAAGAGGAGATGACTTGGAACCAGAGAACAAAATACTGAAGGAGCGGTCAGAAAGATGTCTATTGTCTGTACAAGTTCCCTCTAAAATGTAAAGTGCTGTGGAATATGTTGGCGATATAGAAACAAAATTATTATTATTATTATTATTATTATTAAAGGCCATTTCACACTGAACAGAAATGTACTGCTGCCAGAGCTGAAAATAGCTGATCCGTGTGGGTGATTGATTTTGGACCACCAAAGAATCCTAAATATACAGTACAGACCAAAAGTTTGGACACACCTTCTCATTTAAAGATTTTTCTGTATTTTCATGACTATGAAAATTGTACATTCACACTGAAGGCATCAAAACTATGAATTAACACATGTGGAATTATAGACTTAACAAAAAAGTGTGAAACAACTGAAAATATGTCTTATATTCTAGATTCTTCAAAGTAGCCACCTTTTGCTTTGATGACTGCTTTGCACACTCTTGGCATTCTCTTGATGAGCTTCAAGAGGTAGTCACCGGAAATGGTCTTCCAACAATCTTGAAAGAGTTCCCAGAGATGCTTAGCACTTGTTGGCCCTTTTGCCTTCACTTTGCGGTCCAGCTCACCCCAAACCATCTTGATTGGGTTCAGGTCTGGTGACTGTGGAGGTCAGGTCATCTGGCGTAGCACCCCATCACTCTCCCTCTTGGTCAAATAGCCCTTACAAAGCCTGTAGGTGTGTTTGGGGTCATTGTCCTGTTGAAAAATAAATGATGGTCACACTAAACGCAAACCGGATGGAATAGCATGCCGTGCAAGATGCTGTGGTAGCCATGCTTGTTCAGTATGTCTTCAATTTTGAATAAATCCCCAACAGTGTCACCAGCAAAGCACCCTCACATCATCACACCTCCTCCTCCATCCGTTCACCTTTTCTGTGGCGCACAAAGACACGGTGGTTGGAACCAAAGTTCTAAAATTTGGACTCATCAGACCAAAGTACAGATTTCCACTGGTCTAATGTCCATTCCTTGTGTTCATTAGCCCAAACAAGTCTCTTCTGCTTGTTGCCTGTCCTTAGCAGTGGTTTCCTTGTAGCTATTTTACCATGAAGGCCTGCTGCACAAAGTCTCCTCTTAAGTTGTTGTAGAGATGTGTCTGCTGCTAGAACTCTGTGTGTCATTGACCTGGTCTCTAATCTGAGCTGCTGTAAACCTGCGATTTCTGAGGCTGGTGACTCAGATAAACTTATCCTCAGAAGCAGAGGTGACAATTGTTCTTCCTTTCCTGGGGTGGTCCTCATGTGAGCCAGTTTCTTTGTAGCGCTTGATGGTTTTGGCAACTGCACTTGGGGACACTTTCAAAGTTTTCCCAATTTTTCGGACTGACTGACCTTCATTTCTTAAAGTAATGATGGCCACTTGTTTTTCTTTACTTAGCTGCTTTTTTCTTGCCATAATACAGATTCTAACAGTCTATTCAGTAGGACTATCAGCTGTGTATCCACCAGACTTCTGCACAACACAACTGATGGTCCCAACCCCATTTATAAGGCCAGAAATCCCACTTATTAAACCTGACAGGGCACACCTGTGAAGTGAAAACCATTTCCTGTGACTACCTCTTGAAGCTCATCAAGAGAATGCCAAGAGTGTGCAAAGCAGTCATCAAAGCAAAAGGTGGCTACTTTGATGAACCTAGAATATAAGACATAATTTCAGTTGTTACACACTTTTTTGTTAAGTATATAATTTCACAAGTGTTAATTCATAGCTTTGATGCCTTCAGTGTGAATTTACAATTTTCATAGTCATGAAAATACAGAAAAATCTTTAAATGAAAAGGTGTGTCCAAACTTTTGGTCTGCACTGTAGGTCATACATATCGAAATAGTGAAAAGTCCCCATAACTATAGGTAGAGGCTACATGCAGAGTGAGACATGGAGGTTGGAAACTGAAGCAGCACTAGACCCATCCCCACAAAACATCTTGATGGCCTGTTTCAGATTCCAAAGCAAAGGCCTTGTGTGCATTGCAGGATATGGCTATTGAACTGATAAACGTAAACAGCCCCTTGAGGATTTGGGCAGCATGGCCAATTAGGAATATGTCATTGTCAGGCAAATGGACAGATTGGACCTGTTCATGACCTATTCTAAAGAAACATTATCAATATCAGCAGCCAGAATAACCCCTTCATGATTAGTGCCAAGTAACTCATTTATCAAAGTTTTCCAAAACTTAGTATGTAAAGTATTCATTTCTTGTTTAAAAAATAAACAAAACAAACAATAACACAAAATATAATGTATCAGATATAAAAAAATCACTTTATAGAACTGTGATGATATGTAAATTAATATCAAATATATTTCCAGCTGGTGATATCAAGTTTTGGATATTATATTTACATATATTCTGGTTTTGGATTATCCATTATAAGAACACTACTATATCATTCTTTGAAGAGTCTGACTTCAAAAGGTTTAAGTATATAAGCATGTGTCAATATGCAATGCATGTTTGATTATGTCTTGGCAAGAAGATGCATATCAAGGCATGTAAATTACAGAATTATTAAGCTGACTTTCATCTCTGCAACATGTGTGGGTTTATTTCTTTTGATTATACATATCTAATTTTTGCAATTTTTCATATCCTTCATACAGTCATTTTAAGTTATATACATTTTATAACATTAACTATACAACACTTTCCAGACTCTCATTTTGCCTACTTAATTTCTTTCTTTATATAATAGATTATGGAATGTGAAAAAAATGTTGTGACTGTCATTGTACCGCTGCCATGTATCTCTTCCCTATAATCTACTATATAAAATTACTGTATCAAACACTTTAACTGTCAAACTGAATTCTTACTACTTATGTTTTTTATTATAAATTCTTCAAAATTATTAATATTATTTAAATATTATGGATTCATTTAATACTGTTTTTGCATTTAATATACAGCATTAACTCCTTCACGCCATGGCCATTTTCATTTTTGCATTTTCCTCCCCTCCATCCAAGAGCCATAACGTTTTTATAAATGTCCCCTTAGACATTTCAAAAAATGTGATATCCCTTGTTACACTCGGTCCCAGCGTTGGCTCTGCACTCCGTTCTGCTCACTCACCTGTTCCTCTAGCTGTCCCCTGCAGCAGTCTGCGCGCGGGCTGGGGTCTCCTGTCCCATCTGCTCCTAGGCGTCCTGTGTCCTCCTCCACTTCCTGGCACGCTGCTGGCAGGCCTCCAGTTAGTCTGCTTAGGACGCGAGGCCGCGCCCACCGTCTCTCTTAAAGGGGCAGCGTGCATTTTTTGAAATAGCTAATTTACCAATGGCTGCGCACTCAGTACTATATCTGGTCACTCCACCATTAGGGGAGTGCCGGAGCAACATGTTCTATCATTGCTACTTCCGGTTCTGTTCCTGATCTGTCTGCACTGCGTTTGCAGTCTCTGTGCTTCGCTGATACTGTTTGTCTCCTCAGATCCTTGCTAACCCGTATCTGGCTAACCTGGACAATCTCGGCTATTACTGGCGCAAGTGTCATCCCGTTCCGCCATCAGCCATCCGTACCCGTGGACCGTGACAAGGTCACTGGAGCCAGCCTACTACCATCTGTTCTGGACCAGGACCTTACCCTTCTCCGTCAAGAACCCTCCACGGACTCTGTAAATACCTGTTACCCTTTTGGTCCCTCTGGGACAGCTGCCACGTGTCCGGGGTCTAACTGGAGGTAGCACCTGTGTCCTCCGGGTATTCCATTCTGGTCCTGTTCGAGGGGCCTTACTACCGGTACCCGGGCTCACTAGTTACGCCCCCTTCGGAGCCCCCCGGACCGCGGTCTCGAGGTTCCACATTAAAAAATAAAAACGAATGTGAACTTCACCACCTCTGCCTCCGCTTCCATTCGTTACAGATTGCTCCGGCCATGGAAACCGCTGGATCCAAGAGATCTTCGACCACGGATCTGTGCCAGGAGGTGACCCGTTTGGGAGTTCAACAGGACAAGATCACGACTTATCTATGCAGCTTGTCTACCCGCATGGATTCCTTAGGGTCCTCGTCTGCACCTGACTCTTCTATCAATAATCAGGTACCAGTTCCCATGGCAAGTCAAGGTCCCCGTCTGGCGGCTCCTACCCGTTTCCAGGGTGACCCTACTCTGTGTCGGGGTTTCCTCAATCAGTGCACTCTACACTTCGAAATCTTGGGGCATATGTTTGCTTCTGACCGAGCCAAAGTGGGCTTCATCATGTCACACCTGGGAGGAGAGGCCCTCGCCTGGCTAAACCCGCTATGGGAGAGAGGGATCCGCTGGTTAACGATCTTCAATCTTTCCTAGAGGCTTTTCGCAGGACTTTCGATGAACCTGGTCGCACCACTTCGACTGCCTCAGCTCTGCTCCGCCTGCACCAAGGTACTCTCACGGTAGCTCAGTATGCTGTTAAATTCCGCACCCTCTCGTCTGAATTATCGTGGAACAATGAGGCCCTGGTTGCTAACTTCTGGAAGGCCTATCCGGAAGAATCAAGGATGAGCTGGCGGGACGGGACAGACCTACCCTCTTGGAAGAGCTAATATCCTTGGCAACCCGAATTGACCTGCGTTTTCAGGAGCGCGCCATGGAGATCAAGCGGGACAAAAGGTCCTATCACTTGGACTCTAGTTTGTACAAAACAGGTACTTCGCCCTCCGCCTCCGAGGCCATGGAGGTGGACCATGTAAGTTTGGCCACCCGCCGCCGGGAGGCTCATCGCAAGAAGGGAAGTTGTTACTACTGCGGTAGTTCTGAACATTTGATCCATTTCTGTCCTAAAAAGTCGGGAAACTCCAGTGCCTAGGTCCGGTAGGAGGGGCCAACCTAGGTAGAGAACAGTCCTCTCCCTCTTTACACATCTCAGTCTCCGTGTCCTATGGAGCAATAAAATTCTCTGAACATTGTCTACTGGATTCTGGAGCTGCAGGGAACTTCATCCAGCAGGCGGTTGTGGATCATTACCGCTTACCAGTCCAGCGTCTTCCTGATCCATTACAGGTGTCCGCCGTGGATGGCAAACCGCTGACCGAGCCCGTCCAGTTTCAAACCGAGTTGGTGGAACTCCGGGTAGGTCTAATACATACTGAACGAATGCGATTTTATGTATATCCCGGTTTATCCCATCCCATGCTTTTAGGTTTACCTTGGCTCCAGATGCATGAACCAGTCCTTAATTGGAAAACTGGAGAAGTTCTGCGTTGGGGAGATACCTGCATGAATCGTTGCTTAACCCGGATTCAACCTGTTTCGCCTCCAGTCCAGCCTGATACCCTGCCAGGGTTGCCTTCCGTCTATTGGTCCTTCTCTGACGTCTTTGGGAAAAAGGAGGCTGAGAGACTACCTCCACACAGGTCGTATGACTGTCAGATAGAGCTTCTTCCTGGAGCATCTCCTCCTCGCGGGAGAGTTTATCCCCTTTCACAGGCAGAGACTCAGGCCATGTCGGACTACATCCAAGAGAATCTGGCTAGAGGATTTATCCGAAAGTCATCGTCACAAGCAGGAGCTGGATTCTTCTTTGTGAAGAAAAAGGATGGATCCTTGCGGCCCTGCATTGACTATCGGGGTCTAAATCAAATCACGGTAAAAAACAGGTATCCATTACCTCTTATTTCAGAGCTGTTTGATCGTCTCCGAGGGGCCAAGATCTTCACCAAACTGGACCTCAGAGGGGCCTACTACCTGATCCGAGTCAGAGAGGGGGAAGAATGGAAAACAGCCTTCAACACCCGTGACGGCCACTATGAATACCTGGTAATGCCATTCGGCCTAAGCAATGCACCTGCGGTTTTTCAGGAATTTGTTAATGACATTTTCAGGGACTTGCTCTATACTTGTGTCGTGGTTTACCTGGACGATATTTTGATTTTTTTCTGCTGACTTGACGTCACACCGGAGGCAAGTACGCCTGGTCTTACAAAGACTGAGAGAGAACAGGCTATATGCCAAATATGAGAAATGCCTCTTTGAGCAGTCTTCTTTGCCTTTCCTTGGGTACATTGTATCTTCCACAGGATTGAAGATGGATCCGGAGTAGAGTTGAGCGATACTTTCCGATATCCTAAAGTATCGGAATCGTAATGGTATCGCCGATATCACTAAAATATCGGCGATACCCGATACCGATACCGGAAGTCCCATGTAAGTCTATGGGAACAAAATATCGAAATTAAAAAAAAACCATTCTTGTCTTGTTGGTTAATTGTACATGAAGGAAAACAACAAAGAGTAATGTAGAATGTATTGGGGGAGGTTGAGGAGACATTAAAGGCATAGATGTTTGACCCAATCCAATGGAATAGCATTATTTATTTTTTTTAGGAAATACGTTCGGATTGACGAACAAATTGACAATGTTGTTAACCTTTTTTCTATTTTGTCAAATATGTCTGTTTCACAACTTCCATGGTCTTCACCTTTTTAACTTTTCACACACTTTCTCCTTCATAATTTTCAGCAGCATCATCTTTCTCATCAAATTATTCTTCATCTTCACCTTCTTAATCTTCTAAAACTTCTTGCTATTCATCTTTTTGTTAACATTACTTATATTGTTCTTATTAAACAGTTATTATTCTTCATATTCTACTTCTTCATCTTCTTCCTATTCATCCTTTTCATCATATTCTTATTTGTGACAGACATTCCTGTACTTGTAATCTGTAAAACTCTGAATTTTCATCCTTCCGTTCTTGCTGTCACAAAAGATTTTAATTACAACAGTATTTGTCCGCGTTCAGTTTAGCCTGCAGCAGCATCAGGCATTTTCCAGGGGCACCACGAGGAGGAACGGACTCACCCCCATACACTGCTTAGTCTTCTTCTGCTTAGAATTTAGAGCATATATTTTGCTCTTCATTTTGGTCTTATACTTAATGTTCTTCTGCTTTTTGATCTTCTGCTTATTGTTCTTCTGTCTCTTGTTCTGTATCTTGTAGTTTGTCTTAACCTTCTTTGTCCTGTTGGTGATGGTACAAAAGCCAATGGAAGTAACGAGGACCAGCTGACTGTGCTGGAACCCGGAGGGTCAGCAGAAGGAAAAGAGCCAATGGCACAACCGAGGACCAGCTGACGTTACTGGGACACGGTTACTAAGCAGGAGGTACCTGTGCTCCAAAGCACTACCAAGGACCAGCAGACGTTGCTGGAACTCGGATACCGACATGGAGGCACCTAGGCCAAAGGCACTGCGGAGAACCAGCTGACGGTACTGGAACCCGGATGAGTAGCAGAAGGTACAAGAGCCAATGAAAGTAACGAGGACCAGCTGACTGTGCTGGAACCCGGAGGGTCAGCAGAAGGAAAAGAGCCAATGGCACAACCGAGGACCAGCTGACGTTACTGGGACACGGTTACTAAGCAGGAGGTACCTGTGCTCCAAAGCACTACCAAGGACCAGCAGACGTTGCTGGAACTCGGATACCGACATGGAGGCACCTAGGCCAAAGGCACTGCGGAGAACCAGCTGACGGTACTGGAACCCGGATGAGTAGCAGAAGGTACCCATGGAAATTAAAGTTGAGGCAGCAGGACTGTTTGCTGTTCACACAGCAGGGGAACAGCTGACATTACTGAACCCCAGTAACACAGGAGCAAGTGTTAACTGTGCTAACAGCACTTCCGAGAAACAACTGGCGGTGTTGTAACCCAGGGATGAGAACAGAACATGGTGGAGGCAGCAGGACTTTTTGCCGTTCACACAGCAGGGGAACAGCTGACATTACTGAACCCCAGTAACACGGGAGCAAGTGTTAACTGTGCTAACAGCACTTCCGAGAAACAACTGGCGGTGTTGTAACCCAGGGATGAGAAGAGAACATGGTGGAGGCAGCAGGACTATTTGCCGTTCACACAGCAGGGGAACAGCTGACATTACTGAACCCCAGTAACACAGGAGCAAGTGTTAACTGTGCTAACAGCACTTCCGAGAAACAACTGGCGGTGTTGTAACCCAGGGATGAGAACAGAACATGGTGGAGGCAGCAGGACTTTTTGCCGTTCACACAGCAGGGGAACAGCTGACATTACTGAACCCCAGTAACACGGGAGCAAGTGTTAACTGTGCTAACAGCACTTCCGAGAAACAACTGGCGGTGTTGTAACCCAGGGATGAGAAGAGAACATGGTGGAGGCAGCAGGACTATTTGCCGTTCACACAGCAGGGGAACAGCTGACATTACTGAACGCCAGTAACACAGGAGCAAGTGTTAACTGTGCTAACAGCACTTCCGAGAAACAACTGGCGGTGTTGTAACCCAGGGATGAGAACAGAACATGGTGGAGGCAGCAGGACTATTTGCCGTTCACACAGCAGGGGAACAGCTGACATTACTGAACCCCAGTAACACAGGAGCAAGTGTAGACTGTGCTAACAGCACTTCCGAGAAACAACTGGCGGTGTTGTAACCCAGGGATGAGAACAGAACATGGTGGAGGCAGCAGGACTTTTTGCCGTTCACACAGCAGGGGAACAGCTGACATTACTGAACCCCAGTAACACAGGAGCAAGTGTTAACTGTGCTAACAGCACTTCCGAGAAACAACTGGCGGTGTTGTAACCCAGGGATGAGAACAGAACATGGTGGAGGCAGCAGGACTATTTGCCGTTCACACAGCAGGGGAACAGCTGACATTACTGAACCCCAGTAACACAGGAGCAAGTGTTAACTGTGCTAACAGCACTTCCGAGAAACAACTGGCGGTGTTGTAACCCAGGGATGAGAACAGAACATGGTGGAGGCAGCAGGACTTTTTGCCGTTCACACAGCAGGGGAACAGCTGACATTACTGAACCCCAGTAACACGGGAGCAAGTGTTAACTGTGCTAACAGCACTTCCGAGAAACAACTGGCGGTGTTGTAACCCAGGGATGAGAAGAGAACATGGTGGAGGCAGCAGGACTATTTGCCGTTCACACAGCAGGGGAACAGCTGACATTACTGAACCCCAGTAACACAGGAGCAAGTGTTAACTGTGCTAACAGCACTTCCGAGAAACAACTGGCGGTGTTGTAACCCAGGGATGAGAACAGAACATGGTGGAGGCAGCAGGACTTTTTGCCGTTCACACAGCAGGGGAACAGCTGACATTACTGAACCCCAGTAACACGGGAGCAAGTGTAGACTGTGCTAACAGCACTTCCGAGAAACAACTGGCGGTGTTGTAACCCAGGGATGAGAACAGAACATGGTGGAGGCAGCAGGACTTTTTGCCGTTCACACAGCAGGGGAACAGCTGACATTACTGAACCCCAGTAACACAGGAGCAAGTGTTAACTGTGCTAACAGCACTTCCGAGAAACAACTGGCGGTGTTGTAACCCAGGGATGAGAACAGAACATGGTGGAGGCAGCAGGACTATTTGCCGTTCACACAGCAGGGGAACAGCTGACATTACTGAACCCCAGTAACACAGGAGCAAGTGTTAACTGTGCTAACAGCACTTCCGAGAAACAACTGGCGGTGTTGTAACCCAGGGATGAGAACAGAACATGGTGGAGGCAGCAGGACTTTTTGCCGTTCACACAGCAGGGGAACAGCTGACATTACTGAACCCCAGTAACACGGGAGCAAGTGTTAACTGTGCTAACAGCACTTCCGAGAAACAACTGGCGGTGTTGTAACCCAGGGATGAGAAGAGAACATGGTGGAGGCAGCAGGACTATTTGCCGTTCACACAGCAGGGGAACAGCTGACATTACTGAACCCAGTAACACAGGAGCAAGTGTTAACTGTGCTAACAGCACTTCCGAGAAACAACTGGCGGTGTTGTAACCCAGGGATGAGAACAGAACATGGTGGAGGCAGCAGGACTTTTTGCCGTTCACACAGCAGGGGAACAGCTGACATTACTGAACCCCAGTAACACGGGAGCAAGTGTTAACTGTGCTAACAGCACTTCCGAGAAACAACTGGCGGTGTTGTAACCCAGGGATGAGAAGAGAACATGGTGGAGGCAGCAGGACTATTTGCCGTTCACACAGCAGGGGAACAGCTGACATTACTGAACCCCAGTAACACAGGAGCAAGTGTAGACTGTGCTAACAGCACTTCCGAGCAACAACTGGCGGTGTTGGAGCCCAGGGTCAAGGAGGGTGTAGGCATAAAATATTGAGTTATTGCCTTGTTACGTGGCCATTGCAAATGTATGTACTTCAAACAAGAATAAATGAAGTTTTACTACAACAATAAAATGATAAATTTCAATTACAAGAATAGAAAAATATTTATACTTGACAGTCCTCTGTGGTTGATAACGTTTAATGGCTAACTGAAAATATGGTAACAAATTCAAAGCTTTCGAGACTACTCAGGTGTCTTCATCAGGCTAAGAGTAAAGCCAAAAATGAAGAATCACATATTTCTACACACAACAGGACACAGGAATAGCTAAGACAAGTGAGGGAGGGACAAGTGAGGGGAGACCGGCAACAAAAGGAGAACAAGGATGAATTATCAGCGCCACACAATCACAGATAAATTAATGAATTTAGCTGTGGCAAAAGACTTTTGTATGCCCGCCCGGTCATAGCATCATGGATATGGAATTACTGTTATTAAAATATAACTTCAAATATGAGAAACGTACAAAGGTTTCAGAATATAAGCTCATCATGACCTTTGACACTGTTAGTGATGGAATGAATAGATCACATGGATTTATGTCATTCTATATCAATTAAGGAATCTGCGTCTATGCCCTTCCAGGGTCATGAAAACCCCAAAAAATACGCCAATGAGAGGGCAATCAAACTTTCTATCCTTATCTAGGAACTGTTTGAATATTTATGTTCATCCCTGTGAGATAATGACAGTTCTGATACACGTCACTTACTTGTCTTACCTATTGCAATATTCCTGTGTCCTGTTGTGTATAGAAATATGTGATGCTTAATTTTTTTAGTTAGTCTTTCCCTGATGAAGAGACGTGAGTAGCCTTGAAAGCTTGCAATTTGTTTCCATCTTTTCAGTTATCCATAAAAAGGTATGAACCACTGCTGACTCTGAAGTCTAAATATTTTTCTATCTACTGGCTAACACGGTACAAAGATACACATGTTTTCTAATTTCAAGAAGGAAAACTAAAGAAAATACAAATCTAAACGCATATATGCACATGCCAAAAATAAATGGAACAACACAACACCCAAAAAATTGGTAACAAAATATAGTGTTGTAAATTTAAGAATAAAAGTACATTTTATTTTTTATGAATAATGCTTAAGGAACGCAATGTTAAACTATAACATAGTGAAGACAATGGATTTTGTAATAGTCACTCATCATCATCATCGCAAATTTTATGTGACAGTCACAGACAATTTAATTATTTAAGTTCATAAAATCGTAACTTTCTATAGCATGTATGACATGTCCAGCATGGACTCATCAATGTGATTGATGACACAATAATGTACAATAAAAAATAACCATTTAAAAAAACATTAGGCATTGTTTGTCACAATTTAAGTGTGTGCCTGCAAGTGTAGGTGAAACAAAGGCTACGGATAGCAAAGGTATATTCTATGTCTGTATCAGACAGTGGACAGCCTCTGATGGGTAATGCCGATGTTATACTGTACGTCAATAAAGTCTGCGGCTGAAATCATGCATTTTTTGCTTGTAGAGTGTTGAAGAGGGTAAAAGAATGTCTGTTTGCGCAAAGCTTTATCCGTCAACACTACCTTCCTACTGTCACGCGTAGGGTAGGGTAGCGTGTGGCAATTAGCTGACTATCAAATGTGAGGTTAGGCTGCGTTATTGCGCACTAGGGACGCCAAAAAATATACAGCAGTAATAATTTAATGTGTAATACTACACCTATGACAAACCAAAAAATTACGTTCCCTCTTTAACAATGTACAAGACTAACAAGCCTAATGGTTGACGCTGACTTAATTGACATACAGTATTACATCAACATTGTCCATGAGTAACTATGCACTGTGATACCTATATACCAGTATTAATTTATATCTCTTGTGGTTGTTTCAACAGCACTTGCAGGTATAAGTACCTATTGTCAGTATGCATGATGCACTTTCTAGATGTAATAATTTATTATTGGACATTATTACCATGTTTACATGCTGGCCATTTCATATATGGTGTTTGAAGTTACAGTTGGCATCAGTATGTGTATTTTATAATGTCTGTCATAAATAAAACTCGTCATGATGATGATGAGGATGTAATGATTCGTACATCCATTGAGTGCATTATCTTACAGGTACAGATAAAGTTCCTTTAAAAGCATTAATTCATAAGTCTGAAATGTACTTTTATGCATTAATTTAAAAATGTGAAGAGTAGACTATGTTTTATTTTTTGTTACCATTTCTAATAGACATGTGCAGATATGCGCTGTGATGACAAATTATTATTTGTCCATATTTTTCTTAAAAATTTATCATTCTAGGCCTGCAAAAATTCACAATTTCATGTTTTCAGCATAACAAGCAGGGTGACGGCTCTTCCCTATTTGGAGCATGTTGGTCATGTGTTTTTCTGTCCATGTGTCGGGAACAGGACACTTCTTGCCGTTGACACAGCAGGGGAACAGCTGGCGTTACTGAACCCCACTAACAGTAGAGCTTGTGTTTTGTTCTGTGGACACGACACTTCTGAGCAGCAACTGGCAGTGTTGGAGCCCAGGGAGTAGAGTTCAGGTGGTAGAAAGATGAACATAACAGGAGACATGGATAACGTTGCGAACCAGTTATTTAATCTGAAAACGGACAGACAAATTCTGGCGAGATCCATGCCTTGTTCATTTTCAGAAAAGTAAGCCGGTCTACATTATCGGAGGATAGTCGCATGCGACGGTCTGTTAGTACACCACCTGCAGCACTAAAGACGCGCTCCGATAATACACTGGCAGCAGGGCAAGCCAGCACCTCCAATGCATACTGGCTAAGCTCTGGCCATGTATCCAGCTTAGAGACCCAAAACTTGAATGGGGAAGAGCCATCTGGGAGTACACTGAGAGGCAAAGCCAAGTAGTCTGTCACCATCTGACGGATACGTTGCCTCCCGCTGACTGGAGCCCTCTCGGATGGTGTAGACATTTGTGGCGCTGCCACAAAACTTTGCCACATTTTGAACATACTGGTCTTTCCCTGTGCAGAGGCACTGCGTGTGCTCCCTCTTGTTGCAGAGCTCTCTACACTGCCTCGACGCACAGAGCTGCTTTGTAAAGCAGTAGCAGCAGCAGTGCTCTCGGCAGTAAGGTAGAACATTAGGGATTGCACCAGTGTGTCTTGGTACTCCCGCATTTTACGCTCCCGGTTCAACGGTGTGATGAGGCTTTTGACGTTGTCCCGGTAGCGAGGGTCTAGGAGGGTGTACACCCAATAATCAGACGTCGTGAGAATGTGGGCGATGCGGCGGTCGTTTCTTAGGCACTGCAGCATGAAATCAACCATGTGCTGCAGACTCCCAACTGGCAAAGAAACGCTGTCCTCTGCAAGAGGCGTTATCTCTGCCTGCTCTGCATCACCCCACCCTCGCTCTACATACTGACTAGAGCGTTGTGTACCTCCCTCTGGAGCGATGTCTTCCTCCTCCATTGACTCCTCCTCCTCATCCTCCTCACAAAGTGAGCCCTGCCCAGCCCTTTGTGAGGAACCACGTTGCGCTGACTTTCCAGAAGGTGATGGAATTTGTGACTCCTCATCCTCCACCTCTTCCAAAACCTCATCCCTTATTGCTTGCAGTGTTTTTTGAAGCAGGCAGATAAGGGGGACAGTCAGGCTGACTAGTGCATCATCTGCACTCGCCATCCGCGTTGACTCATCAAACGCACGCAAAACGTGGCACATGTCCTTCATAGTGGCCCACTCATTAATGGTGAAGTGTGGACGGCGCAAATTGCGTGTTGATTGCGCCTGATGCAGCTGATACTCCATAACTGCTGGCTGCTGCTCACACAACCGCTCCAACATATGTAACGTTGAATTCCACCTGGTGGATACGTCACATATGATGCGATGTTCAGGAAGGCGCAATCTGCGTTGCAGAGCTGCAATGCGCGATCTGGCCATGCTGGAACGTCGCAAGTGAGCGCACTCTAGGCGGACCTTGTGCAGCAGTGCATCAAGATCCGGATAGTCCCTCAAAAAACTCTGCACGACCAAGTTGAGCACATGTGCCAGACATGGTATGTGAGTGAGGTTGCCAAGGCCCAGAGCTGCCACCAGATTTCGGCCATTGTCACACACTACCAAGCCTGGCTGGAGATTCGCTGGCAAAAACCACACGTCGCTCTCCTGCTTGATGGCATTCCAGACCTCCTGCGCTGTGTGGCTTCGATTCCCCATGGGAATTAATTTCAGAACGGCCTGTTGCCGTTTGGCCACGGCTGTGCTCATATCGGTCGCATCAGGTAAGCGTCCACGGGTCCATGTGGAGGTAGACCGTGACGGCTCCTGCAGCGATGATTCTGAGGAACTGGAGTAGGAGGAGGAGTCAATGTGGACAGACTTGATTCCGGCAATCCTTGGAGTTGGCAGAACACGTACAGCGCCACTCGCAAGATCTGTACCCGGCTCCACAACATTCACCCAATGGGCAGTGAGTGAAAGGTATCGTCCCTGGCCATGGGTACTGGTCCACGCATCGGTGGTCAGGTGGACCTTGCTACTGACGGCGTTTAGTAGCGCATGTTTAATTTTTGCCTCAACATGCTTTTGCAGACCAGGGACGGCTTGCCTGCTGAAATAAAATCGGCTGGGCACATTGTATTGTGGGACTGCCAATGCCATTAATTCACGGAAACTGTCAGTCTCCACCAGCCTGAATGACAGCATTTCAAGGGACAGGAGTTTTGCAATGACAGCATTCAGAGCCTGTGCTCGTGGATGGTTTGCCGAGTATGGCCGTCTTTTATCCCATGCCTGTGCTACCGATGGCTGTTTTGTGGCCTGGGTGTGTGAGGATGACAGGGAACTTGCACCTGTGGGTGGAATAACACTGTGTCTCTGGACAACAGTGACAGAGGTTCTTCCATGGCGATCCTTTGAGGAAGCCTTACCAGCTGTGTGTGAACTGGAGGAAGAGGCTCCAACAGGAGCTGAAGATGTAGGTGCTGCTGTAGGTTGGCCTACATCTCCAGTGTGTCTTTGTAACTCAACAAAGTGCTTTGACCGCACATGTTTCCACATATTTGTTGTATTAAGGTTACTGACACTTTTACCTCTTTTAATTTTTTGATTACACAGCTTGCATTTGACATAGCAAATATCATCTGCAACTGTATCAAAAAAGGACCACGCAGAGCAAGTCCTGGGAGCGCCCGGTTTGGCTGTTGTAAGAGAACTGCTCCGAACGGGTGCCAAACTGGAGGCTACAGGCAAGCGAGTCTGCAGCCTACCTCTCCCTACTGTTTGGACCGTTGGGGCAATCTCTTCCTCAGAGCTGCTCCCACCACCTTCCTGTTCCTCACGCCATGTTGGGTCTTGGACCTCATCATCTCCACCACTACCCTCTTCCAACACCTGCTGTTGTTGGGTGGTCTGGCCAGCACCATGCTCAACAGAAACTGGCAACTGAGTCTCATCATCATCAGATGCGTTCTGCGGTGTGCTGACCATCGGCACTGGCTCACCCGCCTCTTCAGATTCAGAGAGACACAGCTGTTGCGCATCACTGCATACTGCCTCTTCTTCACATTCCAGAATGCTGCTTGGCTGGGCCCCTGTTTCCAAGCCAACAGATTCTGAGAACAGAAGCAGAGACTCAGCTGGCTCCTGTACAGAGCTCTCTGACTGCCTGGGCAATTTGGCAGGCGGTGAAGAGACTGATGGTTGTTCAACAGTGCTGTGGTCCTGAGAGGAGGTGGAAGGTATTGAAGTCGATGCATTGGCTGCCATCCAACCAACAACGGCTTCAATTTGTTCTTCACGCAGCAGGGGGGTACGCTGAGCTCCTACAAAAGTGCGCATAAAGGAACGCTCACGGGGAAAACTGGTGGATGCTGTGTCACTGGGTGCGGCAGCAGCCACAGAATCCCCACGTCCTCTCCCTGCTGCAAATCCACGGCCTCGACCACACCACGTGCCTTACTCACTGACTTCTTCATCTTGGTAGATTGATAAAGAAAGTCAGAAAAGTTAAGGCCTAAGTGTGGTTATTCCTCACAGACTACAGTGAACCCTGCAGACAACTGTTCACTATCTGTGAAAAGCTCCTTTGTGTAGTTCTATAGTGTTTGCAACCAATGTATTGTATACGGATGGAAGCGCGTCACACTAATAGATTATATTTTTTTCCACTAAAATGGAGCAGCACCAATTAGAGAAAAATGTGAAGGATGAGGCAGTGACACACGCTCAGCAGACTACAACCGGCAGTGGTTGAAGTACAAACTGGAGCGTAATCTGCACTCACAAAATGAAAAGCTCACAGACTACAGTGAACACTGAAACACAACTATTCACTATCTGTGAAAAGCTCCTTTGTGTAGTTCTATAGTGTTTGCAACCAATGTATTGTATACGGATGGAAGCGCGTCACACTAATAGATTATATTTTTTTCCACTAAAATGGAGCAGCACCAATTAGAGAAAAATGTGAAGGATGAGGCAGTGACACACGCTCAGCAGACTACAACCGGCAGTGGTTGAAGTACAAACTGGAGCGTAATCTGCACTCACAAAATGAAAAGCTCACAGACTACAGTGAACACTGAAACACAACTATTCACTATCTGTGAAAAGCTCCTTTGTGTAGTTCTATAGTGTTTGCAACCAATGTATTGTATACGGATGGAAGCGCGTCACACTAATAGATTATATTTTTTTCCACTAAAATGGAGCAGCACCAATTAGAGAAAAATGTGAAGGATGAGGCAGTGACACACGCTCAGCAGACTACAACCGGCAGTGGTTGAAGTACAAACTGGAGCGTAATCTGCACTCACAAAATGAAAAGCTCACAGACTACAGTGAACACTGAAACACAACTATTCACTATCTGTGAAAAGCTCCTTTGTGTAGTTCTATAGTGTTTGCAACCAATGTATTGTATACGGATGGAAGCGCGTCACACTAATAGATTATATTTTTTTCCACTAAAATGGAGCAGCACCAATTAGAGAAAAATGTGAAGGATGAGGCAGTGACACACGCTCAGCAGACTACAACCGGCAGTGGTTGAAGTACAAACTGGAGCGTAATCTGCACTCACAAAATGAAAAGCTCACAGACTACAGTGAACACTGAAACACAACTATTCACTATCTGTGAAAAGCTCCTTTGTGTAGTTCTATAGTGTTTGCAACCAATGTATTGTATACGGATGGAAGCGCGTCACACTAATAGATTATATTTTTTTCCACTAAAATGGAGCAGCACCAATTAGAGAAAAATTTGAAGGATGAGGCAGTGACACACGCTCAGCAGACTACAACCGGCAGTGGTTGAAGTACAAACTGGAGCGTAATCTGCACTCACAAAATGAAAAGCTCACAGACTACAGTGAACACTGAAACACAACTATTCACTATCTGTGAAAAGCTCCTTTGTGTAGTTCTATAGTGTTTGCAACCAATGTATTGTATACGGATGGAAGCGCGTCACACTAATAGATTATATTTTTTTCCACTAAAATGGAGCAGCACCAATTAGAGAAAAATGTGAAGGATGAGGCAGTGACACACGCTCAGCAGACTACAACCGGCAGTGGTTGAAGTACAAACTGGAGCGTAATCTGCACTCACAAAATGAAAAGCTCACAGACTACAGTGAACACTGAAACACAACTATTCACTATCTGTGAAAAGCTCCTTTGTGTAGTTCTATAGTGTTTGCAACCAATGTATTGTATACGGATGGAAGCACGTCACACTAATAGATTTGATTTTTTTCTAATATAATGGAGCTGCACCAATTCCACTAAATAAAATAAAAAAAAAGAGTCAGTGACACGTGCAGATGCCTACAAACAGCGGTGGATGCAGAGCAAACTGCAGCGTCACCTGCACTGTCACACACACACCTTGCACAGAGCTGTTAAAACAACACTGGCAAAATGAAGCTTTACACAGCGGTTGGTAAACTAGCCTGCCTCAAGCACAGTAGTACACAAAATCGCAATATGTAACTGTCCCTCAGAGTTAGCAGAGTAGCGTTCTGTCCCTTACTGAGTTCACAGCACAGTGACGCTAAAATGGCGGCGGCGCCTTTTATAGTGCATTCTGACATCATTTCAGCAGCCAATCACAGCCATGCCATTAGTTAAGATGACCGCAGCATTACAGGATGTGCCCACACTTCGTAGGATTCCTCATTGGCTGACTAAAATCACATTGCCTCTCAAAGAATTATGGGAACTTCCGATTCCGGTATACGATATGGGAAAAGTATCGGAATTAAGTATCGGAATTCCGATAACGCGAATATCGGCCGATACCCGATACTTGCGGTATCGGAATGCTCAACACTAATCCGGAGAAGTTGTCTGCAGTTCTCAACTGGCCTCGTCCGTCTGGGCTAAAAGCCATACAAAGGTTCCTCGGGTTCGCCAATTACTATCGGCAATTTATTCCACACTTTTCCACCCGAGTGGCTCCAATCACAGCCTTAACCCGGAAAGGTGTAAACTCTAAGGAATGGTCCTCCGAGGCAGAAGAGGCCTTTGTTTCTCTCAAAAAAGCCTTCGCTTCCGCACCCGTTCTCTATTGTCCTAATTCAAGTGAGCAATTTTTTCTTGAAGTTGACGCTTCTTCCATAGGTGCAGGAGCAGTTCTGACCCAGAAGTCGTCTACCGGGCGGATGATCTCGTGTGGTTTTTTTTCCAAGGTTTTTTCTCCTGCAGAAAGGAACTACTCTGTCGGTGATCGCGAATTGTTGGCCATCAAATTGGCTCTGCAAGAATGGAGACATCTTCTTGAAGGAGCTCATCACCAGGTAATCATATTCACCGACCATAAAAACCTTGCCTATCTCCAATCTGCTTTAAGACTGAATCCCCGTCAGGCCCGTTGGGCATTATTTTTTGCCCGTTTCAATTTTGTACTTCATTTCCGTCCAGCTGACAAGAACATCAAGGCAGACGCACTCTCTAGAGCCTTCTTGCCTCCTGAACTGGAGGAGGAACCCCAGCACATTATTGAACTTTCTAAGTTTGTCTCTGTTGCCTCCACTGATCTGGCCCGGCTTCCTCCTGGGAAGACTTTCGTGTCCGCTTCTGATCGTAGTCGTGTTCTGCGCTGGGGTCATTCTTCTAAGTTGGCTGGCCATGCTGGTCAGAGAAAGACGCAGCAACTCATCTCCCGTTATTACTGGTGGCCTACCATGGGCAAGGATATCCAGGAGTTCGTCGCAGCCTGTCCTTCATGTGCCCGTAACAAAACTGTTAAACATCTACCAGCCGGCAGGCTTCTGCCTCTTCCGATTCCGTCCGCTCCCTGGCAGCACATCGCGATGGATTTCATCACGGATCTTCCCATTTCTTCTGGCTGCTCAGTGGTATGGGTTGTGGTGGACCGCTTCTCTAAAATGGCCCACTTCGTTCCGCTATCTGGCCTCCCGTCTGCTCCTGAACTGGCCACTCACTTCATTCAGCACATCTTCCGTCTACATGGATTTCCTCTCCACATCGTGTCCGACAGGGGCGTTCAGTTCACCTCTAAGTTCTGGAGAGGACTCTGTAAAATGGTAAAAATTGAACTAGATTTTTCTTCTGCATATCATCCCCAGTCTAATGGGCAAGTGGAGAGGATCAATCAAATCCTGGCTGGATACCTGCGTCACTTCGTCAACGCTCATCATAATGATTGGGTAGAATTACTGCCCTGGGCGGAATTCTCCTACAACAACCAAGTAAGTGAATCTTCTGGAAAGTCTCCCTTTCAGATTGTGTTTGGACTGCAACCCGGAATTCCTCTTCCTGTCTCGGGATTGTCTGATGTTCCGGCAGTCGATACCTTGTCTAAGAATTTCTCGGACATTTGAGAGAGACCAGGTCGGCTTTGGAGAAAGCTTCTCAACGTATGAAAACGCATGCGGACAAAAGACGTTTGGAAGCTCCCATCTTTCGTCCAGGAGACAAGGTATGGCTCTCCTCCAAGTACATCCGTCTGAAGTTACCATCGTACAAATTGGGTCCCCGTTTCATTGGTCCCTTTGAAGTCTTGAGACAAATCAACCCGGTCTCTTAAACTGAAATTGCCTAATTCTCTACGAGTACCTAACTCCTTTCATCTTTCCCTCCTCAAACCAGTAGTGTTGAGCTCCTTCTTTAAGGACCCGGGTACCACTCCTGATCCGGTCTCTGAGGATGATGTTTTTGAGGTAAAACATATCTTGGCCTCTAAGAGAGTAAGAGGTAGGATCTATTACCTGGTGGACTGGAAAGGTTTTGGTCCTGAGGAGAGGTCTTGGGAGCCTAAAGAGAACATCCAGGCTCCTCTTCTTCTTAAAAGATTTCACGCAGGCTTGAAAAAGAGGGGGAGTAAAGAGGGGGATACTGTTACACTCAGTCCCAGCGCTGGCTCTGCACTCCGTTCTGCTCACTCACCTGTTCCTCTAGCTGTCCCCCTGCAGCAGTCTGCGCGCGGGCTGGGGTCTCCTGTCCCATCTGCTCCTAGGCGTCCTGTGTCCTCCTCCACTTCCTGGCACGCTGCTGGCAGGCCTCCAGTTAGTCTGCTTAGGACGCGAGGCCGCGCCCACCGTCTCTCTTAAAGGGGCAGCGTGCATTTTTTGAAATAGCTAATTAACCAATGGCTGCGCACTCAGTACTATATCTGGTCACTCCACCATTAGGGGAGTGCCGGAGCAACGTGTTCTATCATTGCTACTTCCGGTTCTGTTCCTGATCTGTCTGCGCTGCGTCTGCAGTCTCTGTGCTTCGCTGATACTGTTTGTCTCCTCAGATCCTTGCTAACCCGTATCTGGCTAACCTGGACAATCTCGGCTATTACTGGCGCAAGTGTTATCCCGTTCCGCCATCAGCCATCCGTACCCGTGGACCGTGACAAGGTCACTGGAGCCAGCCTACTACCATCTGTTCTGGACCAGGACCTTACCCTTCTCCGTCAAGAACCCTCCACGGACTCTGTAAATACCTGTTACCCTTTTGGTCCCTCTGGGACAGCTGCCACGTGTCCGGGGTCTAACTGGAGGTAGTACCTGTGTCCTCCGGGTATTCCATTCTGGTCCTGTTCGAAGGGCCTTACTACGGGTACCCGGGGCTCACTAGTTACGCCCCCTTCGGAGCCCCCCAGACCGCGGTCTCGAGGTTCCACATTAAAAAATAAAAACGAATGTGAACTTCACCACCTCTGCCTCCGCTTCCATTCGTTACATCCCTGTAAATGAGACATGTCACACAATACAGTTAACACCTTATTTTTTTGATCACATGGTAATAAAACGAAGAAAAAACAGCAACTATGTTTTTATTACCCAAGCAAAAGATGTATAGCTTAATATAAGAATTATGAAATAATACAACTTGTCTAGCAAAAATCAAATACCATGTACAGTGTTCATACCCTGTGAACTTTTACACATTGTTTTGGTGTGACACCAACAAACTTAAAGCAAACCTGTAAGCAAGATTTTACAAAGTAAACTACAGGCATTGTCAGGTTGTCGCTGTTATACTGATTAAAATGATACCTGTGGAGAAGTAATCAGTCTTGTGGTTCTGGTGTAATCAGTGTTAGAAGTTTTCAGTTTCAGTCAGGGCAGGACTGTAAGCAGTCTTATCTTGTGCTCTAGGCCAGAGAAACCAAGAAAATACCTGCCCACAGGCTGTCCCGAAGTACAAACATGTTCCTCTATGTTGTTTCTCTGTAGCGCTATAGCATGCAAACATGAAATATATAAATTTTAATTGCATTACTTATCTAGAAAATCTAAAAAAATTGAGAATACTTAGTGCATAAATTCGCCAATTCATGTATACCCGGCAGCCACGAAAAGGCAATTCTCGTTGCTGGGAACCTGCCTAATGTGCCTGACATTGAGGGGTGGAATGCTCAGTCAGAGAAGTGAAGGTTAGTCTTTTGATAACTGATTACTCAAGAACCACAAGACGGATTTCTTCACCTCAGTTTTTTAATCAGTGTAGCAGCGCTAACATGACACAGCCTGTAGTTTACTTTGCAAAATCCTGCTGACAGAATCAGTTTAAATGTTTATTTGGATTTTATGGTATATGCGAAAACAAATTAGCAAGTACTTGTAAATGTAAATGAAATGATTCATGGTTTTCTAAATATATTAAAAATATAAATCTGAAAATTGTGACGTGCATTTGTATTAAGCCTCCCTGAGTGAATACTTTGTAGGACCACTTTTTGCTGACATTTCTACTATGTCTATTGGGCATTGTCTCTACCAACTTTGCACATCTAGAGGCTGACATTTTTTCCCATTCTTCTTGGCAAGCTAGTTCTAGCTCAGTGAGATTGGATGGAGAGTATCTGTGAAAAGCAATTTTCAGGTCTTGCAATAGATTCTCAATGGGATTTAGGTCTGGACTTTGACTGGATCATTCAAACATACAGTGCCTTGCGAAAGTATTCGGCCCCCTGGAACTTTTCAACCTTTTCCCATATATCATGCTTCAAACATAAAGATACCAAATGTTAATTTTTGGTGAAGAATCATCAACAAGTGGGACACAATTGTGAAGTTGAATTACAATTTATTGTTTTTTAAATTTTTGTGGAAATACAAAAACTGAAAAGTGGGGAGTGCAAAATTATTCAGCCCCCTTAACTTAATACTTTGTTGTGCCACCTTTTGCTGCGATTACAGCTGCAAGTCACTTGGGGTATGTCTCTATCAGTTTTGTACATCGAGAGAATGAAATTCTTGCCCATTCATTCTTGGCAAACAGCTCTAGGTCAGTGAGGTTGGATGGAGATCGTTTGTGAACAGCAGTTTTCAGCTCTTTCCACAGATTCTCGATTGGATTCAGGTCTGGACTTTGACTTGGCCATTCTAACACTTGGATACATTTATTTGTGAACCATTCCATTGTAGATTTTGACTTATGTTTGGGATCATTAGAATCATAGAATCATAGAATGGTAGAGTTGGAAGGGACCTCCTGGGCCTTCTGGTCCAACCCCCTGCTCAAAGCAGGATTCTCTAAATCATCCCAGACAGATGTCTGTCCAGCCTCTGTTTGAAGACTTCCATTGAAGGAGAACTCACCACCTCTCGTGGCAGCCTGTTCCACTCATTGATCACCCTAACTGTCAAAAAGTTTTTCTAATATCTAATCTGTGTCTCCTCCCATTCAGTTTCATCCCATTGCTTCTAGTCTTTCCTTGTGCAAATGAGAATAAAGATGATCCTTCTACAATGTGACAGCCCTTGAGATAGGAAGGACCTGTCTCCGTCCCAGTCTCAGGTCTTTTGCAGACTCCAACGGTTTTTTTCAAGAATTGTCCTGTATTTGGCTCCATCCATCTTCCCATCAATTTTAACCAGCTTCCCTGTCCCTGCTGAAGAAAAGCAGGCCCAAACCATGATGCTGCCACCACCATGTTTGACAGTGGGGATGGTGTGTTCAGGGTGATGAGCTGTGTTGCCTTTACGCCAAACATATCGCTTGGCACTGCTGCCAAAAAGTTCAATTTTGGTTTCATCTGACCAGAGCACCTTCTTCCACATGTTTGGTGTGTCTCCCAGGTGGCTTGTTGCAAACTTTTAACAACACTTTTTATGGATATCTTTGAGAAATGGCTTTCTTTGTGCCACTCTTCCATAAAGGCCAGATTTGTGCAGTGTACGACTGATTGTTGTCCTATGGACAGACTGTCCCACCTCAGCTGTAGATCTCTGCAGTTCATCCAGAGTGATCATGGGCCTCTTGGCTGCATCGCTGATCAGTCTTCTCCTTGTTTGAGATGAAAGTTTACAGGGACGGCCAGGTCTTGGTAGATTTGCAGTGGTATGATACTCCTTCCATTTCAATATGATCGCTTGCACAGTGCTCCTTGGGATGTTTAAAGTTTTGGAAATCATTTTGTATCCAAATCCAGCTTTAAACTTCTCCACAACAGTATCACGGATCTGCCTGTTGTGATCCTTGGTCTTTATGATGCTCTCTGTGCTTCAAGCAGAGCAGGTACATTTATACGGAGACTTGATTACACACAGGTGGATTATATTTATCATCATTAGTCATTTAGGACAGCATTGGATCATTCAGAGATCCACAATGAACTTCTGGAGTGAGTTTGCTGCACTGAAAGTAAAGGGGCCGAATAATATTGCACGCCCCACTTTTCAGTTTTTGTATTTCCACAAAAATTTAAAATAACCAATAAATTTCATTCAACTTCACAATTGTGTCCCACTTGTTGTTGATTCTTCACCAAAAATTAACATTTGGTATCTTTATGTTTGAGGCATGATATGTGGGAAAAGGTTGAAAAGTTCCAGGGGGCTGAATACTTTCGCAAGGCACTGTATTAATAAGCTTTAATCTAAACCATTCCATTGTAGCTCTGGCAATATATTTAGGGTCATTGATCTGCTGGAAGGTGACACTATTCCCCAGTCTCATGTCTTTTGCATCCTCAAAAAGGTTTTCCTCTAGGATTTCCCGCATTTATCTTTATCCATATTTCCATCAACTCTGACTAGCTTCCCTATCCCTGCTGAAGAAAAGCATCCCCACAGCATGATGCTGCCACCAACATCTTTGAGGGTGGAGATGATGTGTACAGGGGTGATGTAAAGCATTAGCTTTCAGCCACACAAAGCATTTTGTATTGAGCCCAAAAAGATCAACTTTGGTCTCATCTGACCAGAGCACCTTCTTTCACATGCTAGGTGTATGCTCTTTATGTTTTTTTGCAAACTGAATATAGGATTTTTTATGGCTTGTTTTCAGAAATTATTTTCTTCTTGCCAATCTTCCAGAAAGGCCAAATTTGTGGAGTATATGACTAAAAGTTGCCTGTGGATAGATTTTCCCATCTGAGCTGTGGATAACTGTAGCTTTTCCAGAAGTACCATGGGCCTCTTGGCTGCTTCTCTAATTAAAGGGAATCTGTCACCCTAAATTGGCGGGATATTTAAATGATGGCAGTCAGGTCAGATGGGCGGTGTTTTGGGTACTTGCCTTAACATGTTGTTCGCAGCTGTCTCCATTATTTCTGGGAATTGCAGTCGTTGCCCTCCATATAACGCGCCTGCGCATTGCAATCTGCGGGCAAAGCATACTGCGCGTGCGCAATTCAAGATTGCAGGCGCGTTATATGGAGGGCAACGACTACAATTCCCAGAAATAATGGAGACAGCGGCGAACAACATGTTAAGGCAAGTACCCAAAACACCGCCCATCTGACCTGACTGCCATCATTTAAATATCCGCCAATTTAGGGTGACAGATTCCCTTTAATAATCTCTTTGAATTTGAAGTAATTTTAGGTGAACAGATATGTGTTTGTAGGTTTGCAGCAGTGCCATACTCCTTTCATTGTTGGATGATGGATTGAACATAGGTCCATGAGATGTTCAGAGCTTGGACTTATTTTTTTATATAACTTATCCCTGCTTTACTCTTCTCCACAACTTTAGTCCTGACCTGTCTGGAGTGTTCCTTGGTTTTCATGATTCTGTTTGATCCCTAATATTCCCTAATATTCTCAAAAAAATCTCTGAAGCTTTCACAGAACAGCTGTAGTTATACTGAGAATGAAATACACATAGGATTCAATTTACTAATTATATGATGTCTGGAGACGATTGGTAATTTCTACATTTCTGGGTTTTTTTCAGTCATGATGGGGTGCCGAGTGTACATTAATGAGAAAAAATGAACTATTTTGAATTTACCAAATGGCTGCAATGAAACAAAAAGTGAAAAAATTTAAAGGGGTCTGAATACTTTCTATACCCACTGTAATAATTGCTGGCATAATAAGCGGACGCCATGTCATGTTTGGAGAGCCCATTGATGTGCCTAAACAGTGGAAACTCGCAACAAGTGCCACCATTTTGGAAACTAAACCCCTTTGGGAACTTTGTTACATGAACCCCCTGAACCCCCAGGTGCTTCACAAAAGTTTTTAACGTTAAGCAGTGAAAATAAAAATAAAATCACATTTTTCCTGCAAAAATCTTCTTTAGCTTCAAATTTCGTATTTTCACAAGGGTCACAGGAGTTCACCGATACCCCAAATGTCATAAAAAAACTACTTTTGAGACACAATGCAAAGCTCAGAAGAGAAGAAACGCCATATTACAGTGCAGATTTTGCTGAACTTGTTTGAGGGTGCCATGTTACATTGGCAGAGCTCCTGAGGTGCCAACACAGCAAAACTCCCCATAAGTGACCCCTTTTAAAAACGAAATCTCTCAATGAATTCATCTGGGAGTGCCGTGATTATATTGACACCACAGGTGTGTCGCAGACTTTTATACCATTGAGCAGTGAAGATAAAATAATTTATGTTTTTACCACCAAGATTGAGTGTTAGCCCCAAGTTTTACATTTTCATACAAAAAGTGGGTAAAAATGGCACCAAAATTTGTTCCACAATTTCTACTGAATGTGGCAATATCCCATATGTGGCTGTACAGTACTACTTAGCCATATGGAGAGACTCGGGGGGACGGAGCGCTATTTGACTTCCTGGAACGCAGATTTTCCTATAATAGTTTGTGGTTCCATATAAAGATCCCCTAAGTGCTAGAAAAGCAGTCAAGTGACCGCAATTTGAAAATTATAACCCTTTGGGAATTTATGTACAGATATATTGATGATTTTGACTCCATGGGTGTTTTCCAGAAACAAGCAGCAGTGGATGTTGTGGAGTTAAAATTGCAAACTGCCATTGTAGTGACAAGTATGTTGTGCCCAGCACATGCTTCTGGAGACACGCATTTGTAAATTAGGGGGCTCTCATCATTATAGAAGTGCCAAACATGTGGGTGCTAAATGTGGTTTAGGCACACTGGGGCTCAAAAGGGAGGGGCATTTGGGTTTGGAAGCGGAGAATTTGCTGAATTTCTTTTGGGGGCGAGGAGTCATTTTGCTTTTCCAGAGCTTTTGTGCTACCAGTAACGTGTAAGCCCCCTATATTTCCATTAACAGATAAAGGACCTGCTGAGTGAGGACTTGCTTTTTTGTGAATTGAGTTGAAGTGTTTATTGGGAACATTTTACATGACATTTATGATCACATTATCGCATTGCAGTCGGACCTATGTTAATCTATGGAGCAGCTCCCAGTATCCGATTTTTTGTGGTCCGTTTTAAACGTCCGAGTGCAATCGCAGCATGCTGTGATTGTCACCGATTGTGGGTCGACTATCGTCAATGTAAGTCTATGGGAGCGATGAATAATCGGATTACTAACAGACCGCACGTGTGACTTGCGATTAAATCGCACCGGTGTCCTTTAGAAAAGCCGGCAATTCATCCCCGGCTATACTGTAAAATCACACTGACAGCTTTAATAAAGAATAGAATCAATACATATACACACATAGAAAACATATATATATATATATATATATATATATTGTCATTGTGACATACAATTATATGAAAAAGTTTGCGCACCCCTATTAATCTTAAGCTTAATTTTTATGAAAATTGGTGACCTGACCTGAAGTGAAAGTGGGAAGCAATCAATTAAGCTTCACACATTAATCACTTCCTCTCCTTTCGCCGGGAGAGGAACTGATTCATTCAGGGGGTAACAGCTCAGCAGGCAGCATTAGCTGCCTGCTAGCTGTAACCTGTTAACCCTTTCTGATGGATTACAGCGTGGGACCTGACTATGCATCGGATAGGTAAGAATCATTTTGCTTTTTTATTTTATTTTTATTACAGGAAATAGATTTAGCAGGAAAAGAAAAGATGGTCAAAAACTGTTTGCTTATTTCATTAAAATGATTTTTTATTAAAGTGTGTGTGTTTGATTTTTCTTTCATACAATAGGATTAATAATTGATAGTTGTCTAATTGACAGCTCTCAATTATTAACCTGGCTTAAAGTCACCTTTCAATTGCAACCCATTCGCCACCGCTACAGGGCAATGGGAATAGACGGACAAAGTGCCAGAAAGGGCAAATCTAATAATAGATTTGCCTTTTCTGGGGTGTCTGGGGGCAGATGATAGTAGCCAGGGGGGGCACAAAATAAATGCACCCTCCCTGGGCTATTATTATTTGCCCCCACTCGCTTACTTTGTCTGTCTGGTGGAGAAAATACAGCGGGAGCCCACACATTTTTTTCAACGAATTTACACCTTTAATTAACCCCTACATGTCTGCAATTTTGCACACATACACTCATGTAATTGTAAGTTAAAACTATATATCAAAATACATTAAATGACATGGTTAACTGTATGTAAACCATGTGTCATTTCATGTCGGGTCTGTAGTTTCACAAAAGCCGGCAATTGAATTAGCGGCTATTACAGTATGTAGAAGTGTATGAACTATAAATATATTGTAGCCTTCCGGGGGGTTTAGCTCTAGGATCGCTGTCTGGGTAGACAGAATGGCACGGAAACAGTTCATTCAGACAGCAGTTTGGTGAAAACTGGCCGCAACCAGTTTTATTAAAGTCCACAGCAAACAGATAAAAACAAAGCATAAACAAAATACCTGGGCTTGTCTAGCCACTAATTACACTTATATAATGTCCCTTTCTATCAGGAACCCAGACTCTATCAGTCTGTGCCCAAAACAACACATATGATATATGTTACCAGTATGGAGTCTCCCAGATACTCCTCCTTATGTCTGAAGGTCCACTCGACTTTCAGACTTGAGAAAGATCCACTCCTATTCAGTAGTCATTATGCTGGAGGTTCACAGAGACACTCCTGTGTCCGGGGTCCTTCCTGCACCCAGACTGAGACGGCTCCCCTCCTCTTCAGTAATCATCAGCATGGAGGTTCACAGAGACACTCCTGTGTCCGGGTCCTTCCTGCACCCAGACTGAGACGGCTCCCCTCCTCTTCAGTAATCATCAGCATGCATGCTCACAGAGACTGCTTCCTTGTGCCAGGACACCTCTCTGTGTCCAGGCTGAAGACAGCTCTAACACTCTTGGAGCATTCTCACAGAGACTGCTTCCTTGTGCCAGGACACCTCTCTGTGTCCAGGCTGAAGACAGCTCTAATACTCTTGGAGACACCTTCTGTGCCTGGACCCCTTGTCCAGACTGAATGAGCTCACTGACTGTGTCCGCAGACACCTATTTCTGGCTTCCTAATTAACAGCCGATTGGCTTCAGGTTTGAGCTGCAAGTGTGCAATGAATGCAAGGTGTAGTGACCTTTCTCTACCACCAGGTCTACAAAGCCACCCATTTCCCTTATAGTTAGCAAAGAACCTAGGTGAAATGTACACCCCATTCACCACATATCCTCACTGTCTCACATATCCCCCCCCTCTTCTCCAGACCGGAGGCTGGTCATCCAGACCGGAGGACTGGTCAACAAACCTAAAGAGACAGTGAACACAGCTCAAGTCATAGCCAACATCAGCTTCATCTTTATCTTCCATTAAGCAGGGTTTCTATACCCTTACACACACACACACACACACACTGTGTGATGTCACAGTCATGTGACCAGTCAACTGAGGAGAAGGAACATGGACAGTCAAAACATACATACTGATCCATTAAATGAATGCCAGCCAGCGCTGCATTACCCATCTGTCCCCTCTGCATACAACTTTATCCTAGGTATTTAGACACATACCCCTTGGGTGGGTTTGTAGGTGACTGGACCCGCCCAGCTCTCCAAGTCACCTGGAAGCCTCCCAATGTATAGCACAAGTCTCAGCAGTAGATCTGCTGAACCAAAATATATCCAGGCTTCCATCACAGGGCCACCCACCTCTGCGATACATACCGTCCATCCATCACATGCCTCCATGCATATCCTGAGGGCCATACCCCAGCGCCCCCTCTGTTCAAATTTGTGGGGTCGAACACCTGCCACCCGACCAGAGATCCCCCTCGGTCGCCTCTGCCAGTCACCCCGTCTCAGTTGATTTTGGGCACTATGCAATATCACCTCTTTGTTAGGCCTTTCCCGCCCCCAGCGGTCAGAACGTTGGCCTTGTCCTTGTGTCGGTGTCACCTCACCTGACCTTTCTTTCCCGAACTGACTCCTACCGTCGTTGCGGTCACGAGTCCATCGTCCAGTCAAATTTACTGGTAGTTCTGAGTCTGACTCTCTGTCTTTTCGTCCGCCACCGGGTCTCACACTCAGCCGTGAGCTAACAGAAGCGTCATCTCTACCCCTCGTTGTTTTAGCACGTCTACTGCCAATCCCCAGGGAAGCCTCTCGTCTCTCCCTTTCTTGGGCTGGAAGTAGTCGCTCTCTTTGTCCCAACTGTAAAACATCTACAGATGGCATCTTCTGTCTGGCTGTAAGGTCAGCATCAGCCCTCTTCTCAGGACTCTCAACCTCCTCTGCCACCATGCCTTCCTCACTTGCACTGGTTGCTCCATTGTCATCAGATGATTCATTATCACTCCCACTATCCCTGTCGGACCCCTTTTTCTCAGCCACATCCGGCTCACTTTCAGGGCTAGACACTTCACTCTCATTCTCATCCTGCTCACCCTCAGGAGCACACAATTTATTTTCATTCACATCTTGCTCACTGTCAGGGTTATACAACTCATTCCCATTCACATCTTGATCTGGAACCTTAGTTAACATGTTATCCTCAACATTAACTTCACCATCTGGTCCCTCAAGTATGTGACTATGTGACAACCCCAGCACTATACCTCCATATAGCTCAGGTACCAGGAGCTGACTCACGACCTCTCCCTGGACTTCAGTGTCCCTATACAATAGGTTATTGTTCATGGCAGCATGAGGAAACCTCTCCTCAGAGCCAGGCTCCTGGGAAACCTCATTTAGAACAATCATATTTTCCTGTGCTGTTTTAAGAGAGGGTTCTCGCCACTGCTCACTCTCAAAACCGTCACAGGACACAGGTAAGTAAGGGACACTCGGTTCCCGAGAACCACCATCCTCGTCTCCCAACATCACCTGCAAAGGAATTTCATCACTATCACAGTCATCATTATTATCAACATCATTATCATGACTATGATCAGTATTATCATCACTATCATTATCAGCATCAGCACCATTTTCATGGTCATCATCATTATTAGCATTATCATCATCATTATCACATAATTTTAACATCCCACTAGCATCGTGTTCCGCCCCTCGGGACTGCGTACCCTCAGTAGGGGCTTCATCACACTGTCCATCAGAATCACCCTTCCCCCAGAGATCCTTAGACCGGGGAAAGTCATTACCCAATATAACGGGTTGCACCAGGGTCTTCACTACCCCCACTTCACATGAAATCTCCCCGAGTTTGGGGACCAAGTCCACGGCAGTCTCTGGGTAGACTTTGGTGTCTCCATGGATGCACACCATACTCAAGTGCTTATCAGGGATGAAGTCCCCATCAATCAGGCTGTCACATACGGAAGTCACTGGACTCTCTGAGTCCAAGAGGGCCTGCGCTGAGCAACCATTTGTAACCACCGGGGACACCTGTGGTCCAGTCTCTTCGGTTGCGGTGGTCACACACACAGGTTCTGCGCAGAGAGAGAGGGATCTGCCAACATCACGGCACATAGGCTCCCCCTCTAGTGGACAGTTGGCTGCAATATCACGACATCTCCAACACTGTCCATCACACTCTTCCACCCACATGTCCCCTCGGGCCTGAACCCGCTTATCAGCATACCCCATGTCCCCAACAGATGGAACGCTCTTACCGGGAGAGTTCGACGTCCGGGAACTCTGAAGTGACGTCCTCTCAGACGGCTGTACCTCAGGAGAACATGCTCGGGTGTAGCGGTTCACTGTAGGACATGCTCGGGTGTAGTGGTTCACTACCACCTTTTCAACTCCATAATCAGGCCTGCTGACTGCAGACTCCCAACTGTATCTCCAGTCATGAACTCCTCTGGCATGGGCTGTCACCGTAACACCCAGCCGGGTAAGAATCTCCACTTTCATCTTAGCATAGTCTTGGCTGTCCTGCTCGCTCAGGTCAGCATATGCCCTTTGGGGCTCTCCAATCAGATATGGTGCGACCATCATGGCCCATTCAGATAGGGGCAGATTCTCCTTCTCTGCCAGTCTCTCAAACCTAGTGAGATATACCTCCACATCATCACGAGGTGTCATCTTTTCCAAGGACCGTCTTACCGCCCTCTTCACAGCGGACAAGTCAGGTGACTTTGCAACATTACTTTGTGACGATGCACCACAAGTCCCCTGCAGTGCTGCAACCTGTTCAAAAAACAACCGGTTATTCTCCTGCTGCTGCTGCAGGATTTGCTGCTGGTACTGCTGCATTTGCCGCTGGTACTGCAGGCGCTGCTGCTCCATGCTCTGCTGCATGCTTCGCTGGGCCTGTACCAGGTATTCAATGAGCTCCTTCACACGGCCGGACTTATCTGTCTCAACCACGGCAGTTTTATGTTGCACATTAACTTGCGCCATTTGTTCAAACAGCGCCTCCATGCTGTCATCCATGCTGTCAGACTTCTCTGTCTTAACAACGGCAGTCTTCACTCAAGACATACACACTACACAGCTTTTTTCCACAGAAAATTCAGCCTTGCTGTGCAACCACTTTTTTTTTTTTTTCTTTGCAAAGTCTATTAGGGCTACTGTCTCTTTAAGACTGCTCCACAAACTTTTCTTTTGCTGCTGCACATTCCACAGTCATTTTCACAACAAGTTCAGCTTTGCTGTGCATACATTTTCTCTCTGCAGACCCTATCAGGGCCACTGTCTCTCCAAGACTGCTCCAAACAGACGTTTCTGCTGACACACACCTTTTTTTTTTTTTTTCCTCTGTTGCTATTTCAATAGACTTCACCTTTAATGCTGTCTCTTGCCACTGTGCTGCATGCACACTCCAGCACTAACTGTACCAGGCCCTGCGCTGCCCCAGCATTCTCCACCAATTGTAGCCTTCCGGGGGTTTAGCTCTAGGATCGCTGTCTGGGTAGACAGAATGGCACGGAAACAGTTCATTCAGACAGCAGTTTGGTGAAAACTGGCCGCAACCAGTTTTATTAAAGTCCACAGCAAACAGATAAAAACAAAGCATAAACAAAATACCTGGGCTTGTCTAGCCACTAATTACACTTATAAATGTCCCTTTCTATCAGGAACCCAGACTCTATCAGTCTGTGCCCAAAACAACACATATGATATATGTTACCAGTATGGAGTCTCCCAGATACTCCTCCTTATGTCTGAAGGTCCACTCGACTTCCAGACTTGAGAAAGATCCACTCCTATTCAGTAGTCATTATGCTGGAGGTTCACAGAGACACTCCTGTGTCCGGGGTCCTTCCTGCACCCAGACTGAGACGGCTCCCCTCCTCTTCAGTAATCATCAGCATGCATCACAGAGACTGCTTCCTTGTGCCAGGACACCTCTCTGTGTCCAGGCTGAAGACAGCTCTAACACTCTTGGAGCATTCTCACAGAGACTGCTTACTTGTGCCAGGACACCTCTCTGTGTCCAGGCTGAAGACAGCTCTAATACTCTTGGAGACACCTTCTGTGCCTGGACCCCTTGTCCAGACTGAATGAGCTCACTGACTGTGTCCGCAGACACCTATTTCTGGCTTCCTAATTAACAGCCGATTGGCTTCAGGTTTGAGCTGCAAGTGTGCAATGAATGCAAGGTGTAGTGACCTTTCTCTACCACCAGGTCTACAAAGCCACCCATTTCCCTTATAGTTAGCAAAGAACCTAGGTGAAATGTACACCCCATTCACCACATATCCTCACTGTCTCACAATATGTATATATATATATATATATATGTAACAATGACATGTATATACAGTGCCTACAAGTAGTATTCAACCCCCTGCAGATTTAGCTGGTTTGATAAGATGCAAATAAGTTAGAGCCTTCAAACTGCAAACGAGAGTAAGATTTATTAACAGAAGCATAAATCTTACAAAACAAAAAGTTATGTTGCTCAGTTGAATTTTAATAAATTTTAAACATAAAAGTGTGGGTCAATTATTATACAACCCCTATGTTTAATATTTCGTGGAATAACCCTTGTTTGCAATTACAGCTAATAATCGTCTTTTATAAGACCTGATCAGGCCGGCACAGGTCTGTGGAGTTATCTTGGCCCACTCCTCCATGCAGATCTTCTCCAAGTTATCTAGGTTCTTTGGGTGTCTCATGTGGACTTTAATCTTGAGCTCCTTCCACAAGTTTTCAATTGGGTTAAGGTCAGGAGACTGACTAGGCCACTCCAACACCTTGACTTTTTCCCTCTTGAACCAGGCCTTGGTTTTCTTGGCTGTGTGCTTTGGGTCGTTGTCTTGTTGGAAGATGAAATTACGACCCATCTTAAGATCCTTGATGGAGGAGCGGAGGTTCTTGGCCAAAATCTCCAGGTAGGCCGTGCTATCCATCCCCCCATGGATGCGGACCAGATGGCCAGGCCCCTTGGCTGAGAAACAGCCCCACAGCATGATGCTGCCACCACCATGCTTGACTGTAGGGATGGTATTCTTGGGGTCGTATGCAGTGCCATCCAGTCTCCAAACGTCACGTGTGTGGTTGGCACCAAAGATCTCGATCTTGGTCTCATCAGACCATAGAACCTTGAACCAGTCTGTCTCAGAGTCCTCCAAGTGATCATGAGCAAACTGTAGACGAGCCTTGACATGACGCTTTGAAAGTAAAGGTACCTTACGGGCTCGTCTGGAACGGAGACCATTGCGGTGGAGTACGTTACTTATGGTATTGACTGAAACCAATGTCCCCACTGCCATGAGATCTTCCCGGAGCTCCTTCCTTGTTGTCCTTGGGTTAGCCTTGACTCTTCAGACAAGCCTGGCCTCGGCACGGGAGGAAACTTTCAAAGGCTGTCCAGGCCGTGGAAGGCTAACAGTAGTTCCATAAGCCTTCCACTTATGGATGATGCTCCCAACAGTGGAGACAGGTAGGGCCAACTCCTTGGAAAGGGTTTTGTACCCCTTACCAGCCTTGTGACCCTCCACGATCTTGTCTCTGATGGCCTTGGAATGCTCCTTTGTCTTTCCCATGTTGACCATGTATGAGTGCTGTTCACAAGTTTGGGGAGGGTCTTAAATAGTCAGAAAAGGCTGGCAAAAGAGATCATTAATCCACACATGTGAAGCTCATTATTCTTGGTGCCTGAACTACTTCTTAATACTTTAGGGGGACCAAACAGAATTCTTGTGGTTTGAGGGGTTGAATAATAAATGACACTCTGAATTAACTTTTAACGTTTTTTTTAAAAAAAAAAAATTAAAACAAAAATTTTTGCAGCAGTGCATTTCCCACTTATTTCCCACTTCCAGGCTGATCTACAGTACAAATGTCACAATGCCAAGTTAATTCCGCATGTGTCAACCAGCTAAATCTGCAGGGGGTTGAATACTACTTGTAGGCACTGTAATATATATATGTGTTCTATGTGTATATATCTATTCTTTCTTTTGTGATTTAAAAAATATTCATTTGGATCCATTATATGTCCGTTTTGCAAGCCTGCGAGAAACTCTCGCAAGTCGGATGTAAATCAGATGTTACAATTACGGTCAGATGCGACAAAATCGCATCTTTCCAGGAAAATCGGATGCCAGGCGGATGACTGTTCATGACATTTTGGTGCAATAATCGACCGACTAAAATGGTCCGATTTTTTGTCGTTGTGTGTGACTCCAGCCTTACTCCCATTGCGGTTCTGAAGTCCGCAAACTTTGCTTTTGATAATGGCTTTGTCATACCATCAGCTATCATCTTGTCAGACTCGCAATAAACATGTTCCAGTCTCTTTGGCGTGTCTTGCTTACACGTCGTCAGAGAACGTCAACTGTGGCTGTGATATCCGGATGAGTTGTAGTTGCTATGTACAGAAGTGCCCCCACTGCTTGTCTGTAACTCCCATTGCCGGGTATCAGATCCTCTTCTCCTTCCAGCTTTAAGTAGGACGGATCCATTGGTGTTGGCGCACCTTTGGCTTCTGACATTCCAAACTGGTTTAGGAAGTGTTCTGACCATATAAGAAAGGCATCTAGCTGGGATACCTTTTTTGGCCTTTCTGATCTCCTGTCTGGAGGTTGACTTGCTTCTTCTGAGTCTTCCTTGGTGGCTTCAGAGCTTATCCACACTGGCGGTGACTGCAGAAGATGAATACCGCAGGCAGTGACTGGGTCACACTCCGGAATGTGGGAGCTTCAAAGGATTAACACAGGATGTACAGCACACAGTGGCTGTGACGGATGAATGCCGTGAGGGATGATCAGTTCACGCTCTGAGGCGGTGAAGCCACAGAGAGTCAATGCACAGAGGACGACCTCCCTTCCTTGTGGCAGGAGTGAAGGAAAGGCATGGGGAGAGAGCAAGGGAATAGAGTGCACTGGGTAAAGCCAGGGAAAACTCACCCAGGTACTCTGTTGCTGCTGTCTCTAAGCGGGTATCCAGGGATGCTTCCGGCCGAAGTTTTCCCTGGCTTTACTCAGCGGCATTCATCCGTCACAGCCACTGCGTGCTGTACATCCTATGTTAACCCTTTGTGGCTCCCACATTCCGGAGTGAGACCCGGTCACTGCCTGCGGTATTCATCTTCTTCAGTCACCGCCAGCTGTATCTGCACACACTTTAGTCTGGTGAGTGTCATGCTTGTTTGTCTTCTATGCAGTGCATGTGCATTACAGGTGTAGTGACCATTGCTCTTTCATGCTGCCGAAGTCTGTGGATGAACTTAGTTTTTTTATTCCTTTCAGGTACAAGTTTGACCTCCCACTGTTCACAGACCCTTTATTACTGATGAGCTATTTCACAGTTTCTAACCACTTACTAGCTATTGGTACAGTATAAACCACTTTTTTGGAAGCAGGGTCGTATATCACCCTCCTTTCTGTATTGTCCTTGCATTGTTTTTATACCACCTAGGCTAGCCCCTGCCATTAGTCTATTGTGAAGTCCTATAGCGCAGGTCATCAATTCTCACACGACACCGACCCTAATTTGACTTCAGCAGCTGAGGACTTATTCCCATTTAGTGTTGGGTAAGCGCTTGTGCGATTTTTTTTTTTTATCATTATTTTAGGAAAGGATTTTCTGGACATTTTCCCTTTAAGACAGCTAGTGCACTTCATCATTTGACTACACTGGTTGATTTAAATACCATTTGCAGGTTGAAATAGCTTCCTTACTGCTTCTGGGTCTCTATTCCAAGACGTCAGTGCCATACATGGATAAAGTTCTTATGCAGATCTTGACTAGCACTGTACATTCTTTCTATGCATTTTAGCTGATAAAGTTCATCTTGTATTTTTCCTTCTGCAAGAGTGTGACCCTTCTTTGAGATGATGCAGCTGTTATCACTAAAAGTAACCACATTCCGCTTTTGCATGAGATTCTTTGACAGAAGATTGCTTTCAAGGCTGGGAACATAGAGAACATCCTTTATTGGGATCTTTCTGCTTTGTGCTGAGGAAACTGTACAGTGGAGGTAGCCATCTCCTACTCCTTCTGAAGTCACATAGTGACCATTAGGTAAAATGACCTTTTCTGGCTTGCTTTCATTAAGTTCAGTGAAGAAATCCTTGTTATTTGTCATATGACTGCTTTCACCAGAATCTATACACTATATTTGCTTTGCAGATGGGTTTGTACTGGCATAAAATGCAGCTTCAACACATGCAGAATCTTCCTTTACAGCTGTTTTAACCCTTTGATGGCTGTTCTGCTATTTAAGCTGACTCATTCTTGCTTTCCAAATTCTGCAGTCTGCTTTAAGGTGGCAGAGCTTTTTACAGACAAAACATTTACGAGTTTCTCTTAGATTGCTCTTATATTTAGGGAAATCCTGTGTCTTTAATGCTGTTTCTGCTATGGATTCATTACTCTGGCTTACATGCTGCATTTTTCTCTTGCCAATCATCTGGTAATGGATGAGGTACCTTCTCTTATGAGCAGTATCTTCACCTTGAATTTCCAGGACTGGTAGTTCTGGTTAGTGGGGCTTGGCACTGAGAACTTGACGGGATTGCTGCTAGTGGACATCTTCTGTGTTGTTCTGTGCTGCTTTTGTTTTGGGCTTCTGATGCTGTGTTACACTGGGGTTCTTTGTCACTAAGAGCCCATAACCTGGTGGCAGCGGATTACTCACGATACTCTCCAAGCATGTGACAACAGAACTTGTTTATTCAGGAACAATCAGAAACAATATATGATAAGTTAATAGATCAGGAATAAATCATTTGTGTGTCTCTATCTGTGCAGTAGACTGCTGCTTCTCTCATACACAGACACAGGAAACCAGGAAATACAGTCACCTGCTCTCCCTCGGTGAGCCTCTGGGAGTTTTTTTTTGTTTTGTTCTAACTTAATGAACAGTATACAAATTTAGCAACTAAACACTCATAGGAATGGAGTTGTTGCACCAAACATATTCCAACAGGGAGGCAGAATGGAAAATTCAACAGTAGGTGAACAACTAGTTATAACTATTTTTTACGCCATTCCTTGTGCAGTACAAGTGATATGGCGACTTTATTCTTCGGGTCGGTGCAATTGCAGCGATACCAGATTTATATTACGTTTTTGTGTTTGGCTGCATGTCAAACACTAAGACGCTTTTTATTGCGAAAACTAGTTTTTGCATCACCATATTTCGAGAGCTATAATTTTTCCATATTTCAGCCAGTGCTTGTTTTTTTGAGGGACGAGCTGTTGTTTTTATTGGTACCATTTGCTGGCACATGACTTTTTTTTATCACTTTCAATTCTGATGTTTGGGAGACAGAATGAAAAAAAAACAGCAATTCAGGAATTACTTTTGTTTTTTTTTATACCGTTCCACCTGTGGTAAAATTGATAACGCAGCTTTATTCTTCAGGTCAGTACGATTACAGCGATACCCAATTTTTTTATGTTTTGGCGCTTTTACACAATAAAAACTATTTTATAGAAAAAATTATTTTTGGATCGCTTTATTCTGAGTACTATAACTTTTTTATTGTTCTGCTGATGGAGCTATATGATGGCTTGTTTTTTGCAGGATAAGATGACATTTTCAGCAGCATGATTTTTACTTACATTTGTCTTTTTGATCACATTTTATTGCACTTTTTGTTTGGCGTTAGTGGGACAGTGTTATAGAGCGGGTCATTACGGACGTAGTGATACCAAATATGTGTACTTTTATTGTTTATTTTTTATTTACATAAATAAATGTATTTATTGGAAAAATATTTTTTTCTTTATTTGGGGATTTTATAAAAATATTTTTACACTTTTTAATATTTTTTTTTTACTTTTTTACATTGAATATGCACTACAGGGCACTAGACCATCTGACAGGCAGGGAAAGAGGCATCTCAGGTCCTGTTCTCTGCTGGCACTGTGAAGCCACCATCCCTGAAGGATCCCGTGGCCATCTTGCGACTAGGGGTCTCAATGGAGACCATCAGGACAACGCGATCATATGGGTTCCCTGCACCATGCTCCTCTATGATTCTGTCACTGCTGACAGCGGCATCAGAGGGGTTAAAAGCCCGTGATCGGTGCTAGCACTGATCGTATGCATTGCCGCGAGGTGTCAGCTCTTACACAGAGCTGACACCCGTACCCAATTTCCACAGTGCTCAGCGGGAAGCCGCGCAATCATGCTGCTGTACATGTACTGCTGTCTGCGGGAACGCAGCTCCTGCAGAGCAGTACATGTATGGTGCATGTCGGGAAGGGGTTAATGTTTCAACTGGTTTTCTCTAAAGGGAAAACAATCAGCAGAGATAATGTTCCATGGCATTCATTTGACTAGAGCTGGGATGCAGAATCAATGCACAACATCATGTAAGAAACCTTGTTCCACAGGATATCCATTATCAAACAATATTTGTCTTATAAGGGTTGCACGAGCTCAGGTTATTCTGCTGTGACTCGAGACACTAGTGAAATGGGTCACTCTGTATGAGTGTGTCAATGTATCTTCTAAAGAACTTTCCTTATAATTTCATTCTGCAAAATGACATAACAGTCCAGGACCCTGGACTTTATTCCTGTCTGATATGTTTCTTTGTGTATGAGCTGTGCTGGGTCTGTGTTGCTATCTCCTGTGTTCACTTTCCCTGATTAGTCTTCTACTTAAGCAGGCTACATCCTCCACCCAGTGTCAATCGTACACTTGCTTTTGCCTGTGTAACATTGATCCCTCTGTGTTCTGTGCCTGACCGAACTTGACTTCATTCTCTGCCCTGACTCAGACCCTTTGCTTGTGACCTGACTTCTCTTGTGCCTGCTCCCTGTAAACTGTTTTATCTTTCTGGCTATCCTGACCTCAGCTTGTGTACTGGATTTCGTCATTTTTCGTACTGCGCCTTTTCCTGGACCTGACCTGGATTGTTTGACATCCCGTTACTTATTCAGTAAGTAATATATATTTTCATTATCTGTCATTGTAGTTTTTCTTCTCCACTTCTGGGACCATTATTTACTATAGTGACTCGCGTCACAGTTACAGTCAGGATGGAGTCACACTGAAATGTTAAAATGTTAAAATAAACTGTAATTTGCTTATAAAATGTATGTAACAGACTGGGTGGTGGAACCACTGTGTCAAAGCCCAAGAAAGACCTAGAGCGGCGTGACTAAGAGGCTCACCCAATGTGACCACGCACATGCAGCAGCTTACAACACCGAGGTCCGTGGAGAGACAAGGGAGGTGATTCAGGTGCTACTCCAGCACTGACCTTGGGAAGATGGCAGCTGACCCCTAGGAACGGGTAGCTTTGATGGCCAACAGATGCAGGCAGAGAAGATGACAGGAACCCCAGGTGCAGACAGGACAGTCTGATGGAAATCTGAGCACTGGCGGATCCAGCAGGCTCAGCTGCCATTGAAGAAAACACTAGCTGGTGCAGCAGGCTAAGATTGATCTACTGGGACCTGAGAACTGACAAGCATGTTAGAAACAAACTCACAACAATGCACAGGCACCTCCATGCTGGAGGAGGCATTTTAAATAGCAAGAGACCTCCAGCTTTTTGTTGGGGACACTTTAGAGCAGAGGTCTCAAACTGCATTCTTCAAGGGCCGCAAACAGGTCATGTTTTCAGGATTTCCTTGTATTGCACAGGTGATTATTTAATCACCTGCACAGATAATGATTCCAGCACCTAGTGCAATGCTAAGGAAATTTTGAAAACACGCACGGTTTACAGCCCTCGAGGAATGCAGTATGAGACCAGTGCTCTAGAGGAATGCGCACGGCCCCTTTAGGAAAGAGGAAGTGTGCGCACACGCGCCCTAAGCACAGTGCCTGGAGACCTGTTAGGAGTGCACGCACCCCGGGCAGCAGCAGACCCCGAAGGAGCAGTACAAGAACCTCAACAGTGAGTACGCTGGTGTCTGTGCAGGGAGAGAAGGACTGCAGGCAGAGATGCGGGCGCTACAATGTATTTACAATAATCAGCAGAAAGGAATGAGCTAACACATGAAAGGTTGAGTTCTGGTACCTGGCAACATTAAAAAGAATGGGGACCCGAAATTTTGAGTTGGAAGATATCTCTATTTCTCGTTTACCCTCCCTCCACCTCCCGAAACTCTGAACACTGCAATGGACTTCCGAGAAAAGTAACTGTTCAGGTCAAACCCCAAACGTTTAACTCTTGTTCTTTACATTTTCTTGATTACACAGAGGCACACACATTGTGGTTACAGGTGGTTGCACATTTCTTGTGAAAAGCATATCAGTTTTGCAGCACACTTGGATGGGGCCCACCATTTCTACCTTGTTTTTCATCACTTCACTTCCTTGCAGTACCCGTATCCCAACCTGGCAAGCTTCCCGGTCTGTGCTACATGCATCCTATCTCCTTTCAACTCCTGTGCCATCTCAGGGTTCCCATTAACTCAAAGTTATACTTTTTGGTATTCTGAACCTATACCCTAGAAGCAGAGCTCTCTGATATGGGGTCTCTAACTAGAGATTTCAGGGCAGCTATATTTGCATGCTTTTTACAGATTCAAACTGCCACATATCATATCCAGTTGTTGGCTTGTTACCTGTGTCTCTGTTTCTCATTCTTTACATACACACCTAAATTGTGACCTTGTCGGTCACACTATTTCTGACTGGTTTTACTCCCTTCACTTAACTGCCCTCAACTAGCTCAATTAATCTAGAAAACTCACCTTTTCCTTCCTGAACCTCCTCCCAGCTTCAAGGTTTGACTAACTTTTAACACTTCTGAGCCCTGGACCAGCAACAATATTTTCACTTTCCTAAATAACATCACATTTGCAAAGCATAGCATCCAATAAACATGTACATCAAACATAAATACATAAAGAATGCTGTAATATAATATATTAAAGCACTAAAAACACGTTTTTGTCTACACTCTTATAGTCTATCCTATTAATATGCATTAACTGAAAACCATTTGACTAGCCTTTTATGATGGGAAGCTCTATTCAAAATGTTACTTTTTCCTAAAAGCATACTGCTGTTTCTCTCTATATAAATAATATTTCACCTAATTTCTGATTGCTATTCCATACACCACAGATGTAATTACCACATATTATTAATTTCTTTCCAGACAAGAAATCTTGCCGCAAGGCAAGAAAGTTACAGTAAAAGATTGATGATTACAACTATACAATAAAATCTGCAAACAATGTAATTATTATGGCTAAGGAACAACATAAAATAGTGTTTAAAAAGTGTATGTCAAACCATTATACTGTAGCTATTTAAGTTTCAGTTAAGTACTGTAAATTTTTTTAATTAATAGTTTGACAGAGTAGGCTGCACAGTGATAAAGGATGTATGTTTGAGGCTACTTTCACACTTGCGTTTTTTTGCGCTGCGCATCGAGCGCACATCAAACGCATGAAAAAAACGCGTGCAAACGCGTGTAATCGCTGTGATATTTTGCCAACGAATAGTGCGCATTGTTTTTGAAAAGCGCAGCGATTGTAAGCGATTCTATGCGATTTAAAGCGTTTTTGTCTGCGTTTGCGTTTTTTCTGTGCAAAACACATGATGAAAATCCTTGAAAAATTCTTTCAACAGAACCCACCAATGGGACACCAGTGGGCGTGTCTTATTGAAAATATAAATAGAGCCTGTTCACAGCCATTCTTCACATTTGCTTGCATTTGCCTTGGTGAACATGGATCAGCTTATGCAGACTTTCTTCTTCAACCTTGATGTGGACATGGATATGGCTCGGGCTTATGCCTTTGCTTGCCATGAACAAAGGAAGAGAGATAGACAGTGGAGACGGCAGCGTCGTCGTTTGTGGGTACATCCCATTGTAGAACTCCGGGAGAGCCGTGGAGCGTATCACACCCTCTACAGTGAGCTGCAGTCAAACCCGGAGAAATTTAACGACTACACCCGGATGTCACAACAATCCTTCATGGATTTACTTGCTCGGGTACAACAATTAATAAGGAGACAGGACACACAGCTCCGTCGGGCGATTCCTCCAGAGGAAAGACTCCTGGTGACTTTACGGTACGTATTATTGAGAAACCAATGCCTGCATAATTGTATTACCATATATACCTGTAATGTATGTAGTACAGTTCATATAGCGTCTTGTGCTTGGGTGCGATGAAAACACAGGAGTCACAGGTTTGATATAGAAAAGTCCTGTATTACTTCATACAAGTTGGCAGAATAGTCACACAGTTTGCAGACACAGAAACAGGAGACACAGCAGGCCAGAGTAATCCAAGCTCAGCAATCACTCTCCAATACAGATTCAGGATCTTCTTCTCTGTTACCGTAAGTCCATGCAAACGTGGGTCTTTCAAAGAGCAGGGTTCAGAGTCCACAAGTGCTTCAGAGTTCCTCAGTAGGAATAGCTGGAGTACAAGGTCCAAGGCTTACAGGAGTCAAGTCACAGGTTCACTGCAGGCTAGATTCTGAAGCACTGATTGCTCAGCTGTGGCTGCTTAAGAAGCAAAGGAGAGAATCAGGGCGGGAACATGCAAGCTGGAAACTCCATTTTGACTGAGGGCAAGATAGCTGCAGCAAGACAGAAAGTAAAATGGCTGACGAACAAACTGAGTTTCAGGAATATATACATAGAACCTTACAATACCATGTATGCCTTGTACTATTCCAAAGATGACATCATTCTTGTTCTGCCAGCTAGTAAACAAAGACCTGCAGAATTATTTTTATTTCATTTTTTGGATTATTAATGTTTTACAAAAACATATACAATAATATTTTTTTTGTTCTTTCTCTAGATTCCTTGCTACTGGAGAGAGCCTGTCTTCACTCCACTTCCAGTACAGGATTGGTATCTCCACGTTGTCAGAAATTGTTCTGGACACCTGCCGGGCATTGTGGACTGTTCTCTGTCCGGAATTTATGCCCCTGCCCACCACAGAAAAGTGGCTACAAATTGCTGACAAATTCTGGACAACCTGCAATTTCCCCAACTGTTTGGGAGCAGTTGATGGGAAACACATACGGATTATCAAACCCAAAAGAACAGGCTTGGAGTACTACAATTACAAGAAGTACTATTCTACAGTTCTTATGGCCATTGCGGATGCAGACTGTATGTTTGTTGCGGTGGACATTGGTGCATTTGGCCGTGGGAATGACTCACAGGCGTTTAAGAACTCGGACATGGGACGGAGGTTGTATGAAAACCAGTTTAATTTCCCCATGCCACGGCCTCTTCCCCACACCGAAACTCCACCATTGCCATTTGTAATGGTTGGGGATGAGGCATTCCAGATGAGCCAACACCTGCTTAAACCCTACTCCAGCCGGGACTTGGACCACAACAAAAGAATTTTCAATTACAGGCTGACCAGGGCAAGGAGAACTGTAGAGTGTGCCTTCGGTATACTGGTTTCCAGATGGCGCATTCTGGGCACAGCCATTCATCTGAAACTGGAAACAGTGGATGAAGTGGTGAAGGCCTGTGTGGTGCTTCATAACTTTGTGATGTCTAAAGAGCACCCAAACTTTGAACTTGATGATGCAGCTCCTAACCCATTGCCTGACTTCACTCAGCACCCTCTCAGGTCTTCTGTTGAAGTCAGCCAAATGAGAGACCAATTTGCAGCCTACTTCATGTCAGATGTAGGACGGGTGGATTGGCAAGAACAAATGGTGTAAAATAATGTTCTTGTCTGTATGTTAATAATTTTTTTTTTTTAATGTAAATAAAATAACTCTGTTTATACCTGTACCACGTGCAGTCTGTTTTTAATTTTAAAAAAAATTATGAAATGGCCAGGTTTACCAGTGAATTCATGATGCATATTTTTGGGTGCATCATCAAATCATTTGTAATCCTGACTATGTAGTTAAATATACATGCACACAAGTTGTATGACCTTTATTATTTATCCACTTTTGCTTCCATTTTCAGTGACGGTGGAGATAACACAACAATTATTTGTGGCACTGTGAATTGATTTGTATTGCAGAGATAAAAGATTAGACATCTTGTTCTATACCAATGCCTGGTGGCATGCTGAAGTGGTGATGCCCCAAATAACGCATGTATCAGGCCTGGGCAGGTGAGTACACGAGTTATAAACAGCAGCATCGCTACAGTATGCTTCAAATTAATGCAGACTGAAGCAACCTTGCAGGTTAAAACTCATGTCTGTTCACCTGCCCAGGTGTGATAGTAATGATCGAAGGTCAGGGTATTGTACATATATAGTGTATTTTCACCATCATTTCCTCTGTTTCTTCAACACACACTGAATAGAGGATGTGCTCAATTACAAGCTATATGTAGAATCCCTGGCCTTCTATCACCAAGTGAAATAATGTAAAAAACACACCACACTCAATTCAGTTTTTAGTATATATGGCAAGGTTAAATAGATATGCCTTGCACGGAACCCCATCCTCTATTCAGTCTGTTCAATATTAGCAGACTGACAGAGTGGTTGTGAAGAAAAAAGGAATATATTTGTGTTTTGGAGTAAACATATCTCCATGAAGTACACAAACTTGTGTCATTCCTGGAGTTATGTGTACTCAAAAACGCAAAGTGTACGGCGCAGTGTGTGTACGGCCAAGTGTGTAGGCGGCAAAATAAACACAAAGCAAACCAAAATTACTAAAAGAAGATTGGCACATTTATTTTCTACAACCGTAAAACAACATTTGAATTACCAATTTTATTTTTGGCTGACATTTCTACATATCACATTAAATAATTTTTTGGTTTACTCATAAAAATGAAAAATAGTCACACAAAGGTTTTGGATATCAGATTATTAAAATTTGGGTCAAACATGACCATGGTATCGTCACTGCCACAGAAATTGTATAGAAATGTGAGAAATTTTTATTGCTAATGACGTTTTGGTGGTGATTTTGAGACTCTGGGGGTGTGCAGAGATGAAGACCGGCTGGAAAGCGATGAAGGGGTTTGAGGGGAAGGGGAAACAAAAGTAGTAGGTGAAGGAAGCTGAGACATCAAATGAGAGTCACTTTCAGACACATTAGGAGGAGAGGGTGGATGCACCAACAAAGATTTTTTTTTTTCTTCTTGGACGAGTACCTTGCGTGGACCGACTTCTCTGTGTCCGCCTTAAGCTGGTTGACTGTGGCCTTGACCTAAAAAAGACAGAATGTAGGTCACCGCTCTCATGCTCGCTGGTGGCAGTGGCGGTGGAAGTGTTGCCAGTGCTCGGAGTAACAGAAGGGTTGGCGGTGTTCCAAGGAGAAGTATCTGCCCTTGAAATGCATGGTTGATGACTGGTGGCGGTACTCATAGCATCAGTGGCTGGTGTGTCCATAAATTGATGACGACTCGTGGCGCTATTCATAGAAGGAGAAGTGGGTGCCCTTGAAATGCATGGTTGATGACTGGTGGCGGTACTCATAGGATCAGTGGCTGGTGTGTCCATAAATTGTTGACGACTCGTAGCGGTACTCATAGAAGGAGAAGTGGGTGCCCTTGAAATGGCTTTCTGACTGGTGACGGTACTCATTTGATCAGTGGGTGCTGTTCCAGAAAATTGTTGACTGGTAGCAGTACTAGTAGAAGGACAAGTTGGTATGTTGGCCCAAGCAGGTAGTGTGCTAGCTTGAGTCCATGACTGTGGACCAGTGTCAGTGGTGGTGTTGCTCCACACAGGAGCAGCGCTTGCCATGGTGGTGGCAACGGTGGACTGTCCAACAGTACTTGGACTTGTGGTGGTGTAGTGTTGACTTGGAATGCTGATGGCCGTGCAGTGGTATGCAGCAGAAGTCGGTAGTGATGTGTGGCGAATCAGTGGTGGCACTGTTGGATATGCAACCACTGACTGCTGCGCGTACCGATTCTGCTGGATATACTGCATGTAAGCATTGTTGCAGGCCTGCATCACACCCAGCTGTTGCTCAGGAGTAAGGTGTTCCGCCATGCCCCGTTCTATTTTACTAAAAAAATGGTGCGCTGGTCTGTTGAGGTCGGCCTCCAGGCGATCAAAACGCTGGTCGACAGCATTGAAGCGGTGATCCATATGGGTAAAACCACGTTCCATCAGTGAAAAACCGCTTCCAACTCTGCCTCCAAGCGTCTTGATATTGCCTTGAAAGGACTCGCTCAAGTGAACAAACTCGGGCAAGACATTCCTCTCCATGGCCCTCTGCCGCTGGCGGGAAGTGCCCGCATAACCAGTGGCAGAGACCTGGGAGAGGGGAACACCTGATGGACCAGCTTCCTGGTCACCAGCTGTCCGTGTTGCTGACCTGCAAGTTGCTTCTTGGCTGTCGGATGGCTGGGACGTGTCCAAGGTCGTCCGAGGAAGGACCGCTTCAGGGACAGGCTGCATGGTGCTGCTCCAGGTGCTGTGGAAAGAAAAACAAAACATTACTATAATGCATGAACAAGAAGCATCAGCTGTAGAAAAGAAAAAATAAATTAAAAAATAACAAAAAAATTGAAAATCTAAAAACTTACGCTCTGCTGGCAAGGACCGGTCTCAGGAACGCCAACTCGCGATAGTAGCGATATTTCTTTTTGTGCCTTACTGCAGAACCACTGCGAACCTGTCCCTCTGCTCGAACATCAGTGTTGAAGCGGTCTTTCATCGAGCGCCATCGTGTGCGTATTTTGTTCACTGTTTATAAAAAAAAAAAAAAAAATTAATACAATGCAGTATGTGCAAATTCACTCTCAACACACATAACTCAATATAAATGTCAAACTGTTAATGAAGCATTATAAAAAGCTTTAGAATCCACATGTCATTGACTGTTGAACCACATGACACTGTTATGTTTGCTGTTAGAATATATCAGCAGCAAAAACAAACTTCACATAAAAACAAACACTAGAATGCAGAACTCATAGCAATAGCATACACAGGCAGTCACTTTTGAACCTGAGGGCACTGTTGGTTTGCTTGCAGAATATATCTGCAAGTAAACCATCAGTAGACACAGGAACAAGAGTGAGTGCAGCATAAAAACAAACACTAGAATGCAGAACTCATAGCAATAGCATACACAGGGCAGTCACTTTTGAACCTGAGGGCATGTTGGGTTTGCTTGCAGAATATATCTGCAAGTAAACCCATCAGTAGACACAGGAACAAGAGTGAGTGCAGCATAAAAACAAACACTAGAATGCAGAACTCATAGCAATAGCATACACAGGGCAGTCACTTTGAACCTGAGGCACTGTTGGGTTTGCTGCAGAATATATCTGCAAGTAAACCCATCAGTAGACACAGGAACAAGAGTGAGTGCAGCATAAAAACAAACACTAGAATGCAGAACTCATAGCAATAGCATACACAGGGCAGTCACTTTTGAACCTGAGGGCACTGTTGGGTTTGCTTGCAGAATATATCTGCAAGTAAACCCATCAGTAGACACAGGAACAAGAGTGAGTGCAGCATAAAAACAAACACTAGAATGCAGAACTCATAGCAATAGCATACACAGGGCAGTCACTTTTGAACCTGAGGGCACTGTTGGGTTTGCTTGCAGAATATATCTGCAAGTAAACCCATCAGTAGACACAGGAACAAGAGTGAGTGCAGCATAAAACAAACACTAGAATGCAAAACTCATAGCAATAGCATACACAGGGCAGTCACTTTTGAACCTGAGGGCACTGTTGGGTTTGCTTGCAGAATATATCTGCAAGTAAACCCATCAGTAGACACAGGAACAAGAGTGCAATATTACAGAGAATGAAAATACCTACTAAACGCCTTTTTCAGGTTTGGAGAGGCGCTGTCCCAGCCATCCATCAACGCTGCGGCCACCTCGTTCCATAGCCGCCGGGTCACCACATTGTCCTTGTACTGGGTATTTCGGCTGTCCCACAACGGGACACGCTCCTGGACCTGGCAGATCAGGGCATCGTTGTCCACATACATGTCCTCGTCCCCTTGTGGAACCTAGAAGAAACAAAAACAAAATTACAATCTTGTATATTTTAGACAAAGAAAAGAACAATAGGAGTAGAAAAGAAATAGACATTCAAAGGCTATATACTTACATTCCGTCTCGCCACCGGGACTTGACTCGGCTGCGACTGCTCCTGCTGAGACTCCTCAATGGCCGTGTCCGACGATGATGTCTGAAAAAGGAACCCAAATTTAAGCCATTTGTAGATTCAGCAGCAATACTTACCCAAAGGCAGGAAGATACTCACATCATGCTCTGCTTCGGCCAGTTCTTGCCGGGATGGGGAATATTCAGATCCAGAAGACATGCTGCAAAAAAAAAATAAAAAATACATGAACACATATTACATTAAAAGGACAGTCTGTCATTTGGTTAAAGAATACTCACATTCTTGCCCTTTGGATCTGTCTTGATTCAAGAAGCAGTGTCTCCAGACAATGTTCAGCCTTGGTCCAAGATGGATCTTCAAGTGTTCAGCTACAGTCTCCAGGCAGTGTATGTAGCTTGTTGGTTGCTGGCCTTTTATAGGGATCCAGGCTGTATAATCTTCAGGTGTTATCAGCATGCAGTCTCCAGATAGTCTGAGGGGTCTGTGTGTCACTTCCTTTATCTATACTACTTTAATCTAGACTCCTCACAAACAATGTATCTTGTCTAGGGGGTCATTTGACAAGTGTCTAGACATGTTTACTAAAATATCGCATGCGCACACAATCGCTGACAAGCGCACAGCCATGCGCACACCAGCGTTCACATAGACTGCAATTATATTTTTATGCGCATAGCGTGCGCACACGTGCGCACGCGCATTTTTATAATGGTGTGCTGAAAAAAAAAATGCAACATGATGAACGCGTGCAAGCGCAATACAATGCGCCCGCCATGTTAATGATAGGGGAAAATTGCGCATGCGAACAATAGCGCACGATGCGCAGCGCAAAAAAACGCAAGTGTGAAAGTAGCCTCAGTCAGATAAAAAAAATGGCAGCATGTTAATTTCAGGGCAACTGAAGTATGTCCAGCATGCAAGAAGGATAAAATTATTGAGCTTTATTCTTCACAGTAAAAAATTCCAACAGACATAGATAAAAGTTCCTATGATGTGTTTTTGAACACTGTCAGTATTCTTAGTCATAGAACATATAGGAACTATACAGGACATACAATGGGTACGGAAAATATTCAGACCCCTTTAAATTTTTCACTCTTTGTTTCATTGCAGCCATTTGGTAAAATCAAAAAAGTTCATTTTTTTCTCATTAATGTACACTCTGCACCTCATCTTGACTGAAAAAAACAGGAATGTACAAATTTTTGGAAATTTATTAAAAAAAGAAACTGAAATATCACATGGTCATAAGTATTCAGACCCTTTGCTCAGACACTCATATTTAAGTCACATGCTGTCAATTTCCTTGTGATCCTCCTTGAGATGGTTCTACACCTTCATTGGAGTCCAGCTGTGTTTAATTAAACTGATAGGACTTGATTTGTAAAGGCACACATCTGTCTATATAAGACCTCACAGCTCACAGTGCATGTCAGACCAAATTAGAATCAGGAGGTCAAAGGAACTGGCCAAGGAGCTCAGAGACAGAATTATGGCAAGGCACACATCTGGCCAAGTTTGCAAAAAATTTCTGCAGTACTCAAGGTTCGTAAGAGCACAGTGGCCTCCATAATCCTAAAATGGAAGACATTTGGGACCACCAGAAGTCTTCCTGGACCTGGCCGTCCAGTAAAAAACTGAGCAATTGTGGGAGAAGAGCCTTGGTGAAAGAGGTAAAGTAGAACCCAGAGATCACTGTGTCTGAGCTCCTTAGATGCAGTAGGGAGATGGCAGAAAGTTCTACAAAGTCAACTATCACTGCAGCCCTCCACCAGTCGGGCTTTTATGGCAGAGTGGCCCAACGGAAACCACTCCTCAGTCCATACATATGAAAGGCCATATAGAGTTTGCAAAAAACACATGAAGGACTCCCAGACTATGAGAAATAAGATTCTCTGGTCTGATGAGATGAAGATAGAACTTTTTTGTGATAATTCTAAGCGGCATGTGTGGAGAAAACCAGGCACTGCTCATCACCTGCCCAACACAATCCCAACAGTCAAACATGGTGGTGGCAGCAACATGCTATGGGTGTGTTTTTCAGTTGCAGGTACAGGACGACTGGTTGCAATTGAAGGAAACATGAATGCGGCCAAGTGCAGAGATATCCTGGATGAAAACCTCTTCCAGAGTGCTCTGGACCTCAGACTTGGCCGAAGGTTCACTTTCCAACAAAGCAATGACCTCAAGCACACAGCTAAAGTAATAATAGAGTGGCTTCAAAACAACTCTGTGTCCATTCTTGACTGGCCCAGCCAGAGCCCTAACCTAAACCCAATTTAGCATCTCTGTAGAGACCTAAAAATGGCTGTCCACCAACGTTCACCATCCAACCTGACAGAACTGATGAGGATCTGCAAGAAAGAATGGCAGAGGATCCCCAAATCCAGGTGTGAAAAACTTGTTGCATCATTTCCAAGAAGATTCATGGCTGTACTAGCTCAAAAGGGTGCTTCTACTCAATACTGTGCAAACGGTCTGAATACTTATGACATGTGATATTTCAGTTTTTCTTTTTTAATAAATTTCCAAAAATTTCTACATTTAGTTTTTTTTCAGTCAAGATGGGGTGCACTGCAGAGTGTACATTAATGAGAAAAAAAAGAACTTTTTTAAATTTACCAAATGGCTGTGTAAGGGGTTGTCTAAAACCGTGATATATGTGCCTTTTATTTATGTTATTAATGTATGATTTTTGTATGTTGCTAAATACAACTAATGTACTGATTATAGTATTTATCTAGGGAAAGTGCAGTGCCCAATCCAGCCCACCAGATGGGGGTATAGTGATGCTCCTAATGTACATAGTTAATGTAGGAGGGGCTAACTGTGCGTAAGCCGGGGGCATCCGGAATTTTTGTCAGTTGGGCAAGGGAGCCCTGACAGGGCAGTAAGCCTTGTAACGTTTGAAGACAAGAGCCCAGTCGTTCAGGGCCTGAGGGCCACAGATGACAACAGCGCAGATTACAGTAACTCAGATTACAACAGCACAGATTGTAGCAGGACAGCGGGCAGCAGTACAGCAGCACAGGTCGCTCATCATGTGGCAGCTTACTACATGGGCAGATGCCCTTTTGTCTGGGATGAAACTGAAAGGGAACTCCTAAAGGTAGTAGAACTGAACAGGGAGGACGCTGTGAAGCCGGATGGAATGGGATGATCCGGGTACATGCTGAAGGATGACAGGGATAGCACAGGGAAAGTGATTGAGGCAAACTGTGTGGAACTCAATGTAAAAGCTGTGATTGATGAGTACAGAGAACAGTAAAGTTATTTGTTTAAAGTTGGAATTGGACTGTGTCTCTGTGAACTAGTGTCCAAAGGAAGCCATGATGATGTGAAGCATGAAGCAACAGGTATGCTGACAGAGAACTGTGAAATGCATGTGACTGGAGACCATGATGCGCTTGAGCCATTTACCTCAGCCATGACTACGGCCCTGGTGCTTCCTCACAGCTGCAATGAAACAAAATTTAAAGGGGTCTGAATACTTTCCATACCCACTGTACATCCGTTTCCTAGAATCCACAATGCCGCTGTGGAGTCCACGCACCTGACTTCGGGACAAGCTAACATGTATTCAGTCTAAAGTCTATGTTAATTTTCAGTAACATTGTTTCTTTTTTAAATACCCTGTTTAATTGCTTTGAGAGAGCACATGCAATGAAAGTGGGCCAGATGTTTTAAAAGCATCCAATGTGGACTTTTATTCACAGAAATAAATAGTACTGAAGTTCCTACAAGTTGCTTTTGACAGAAACACAAAATTGCCTTTTATAAATAATAATTTTTTGTAAAAAAAAATGTATCAACTAAATATAAACCATTAATTAAGGGAGTTGACTAATTTTCAGGTTTATATTACATGTTTAAATGGGTTCCAACTGTTAAAAATGATGATAATGATAAAAGATGATTTTTCTGCAGTGAGTCAATTGCCGGTAACCGCTGTTAGGGTTTGAGTTCCCACTGCTGCACAAGGGGAGTCTCAAACCAGTCCCGCTGCGGTCCCCCATCCATCTCCGGCCACAGTGGAGCCTGCTCAGCAAAGACGTCGGTCCCAGCATCTCGCTCAGTCTAATACTGTGCAGAGACTTGCTGCTGCCTCTTCAGGTTCTGCTATTGTAGCCACTACTGGTCAGCGGCGAGCAGACGTCTTTAGGTCTAAGTCCTTTGTTGCTTCATCTGAGCATGCCCAGGGCAAGATCTCCCATTGGAGATCAGGGGTCACATGCTCAGATACAGCTGCCACTCCTATTGGTCCTTCAGGAAGGTCCTCCGGCTGTTGATGTTCTGAAGCAGCTTCCCATTGGTCCTTCCTGGAAGGTCTTTTTCTTGTGGCTGCTATAAAAGGCTTTTGAAGGGTTTTGAACTGAAGCCTCTGGGCAATAGGAAGCCAGTGAAGGGCCTGGCATAGGGGGAAGGCTGGGGAATTGCAGGGAGACAGGTGGATTAGTCGTGCAGCAGAGTGTAGGATGGACTGGAGTGGTGCCAGAGTGCTAGAGGGGAGGCCAGACAGTAGGAGGTTGCAGTAGTCGAGGAGGGAGATGATAAGGGCATGCACTAGTGTTTTTGTGGTTTCATGGTTGAGGAATGAGCGGATCCGGGAAATATTTTTGATTTTGAGGCGGCAGGAGGTGGCGAGGGCTTGGATGTGTAGTTTAAAGAGAGGGCAGAGTCGAGGATCACCCCAAGGCACCGAGCATGCGGGACTGGGGAAAGCGAGCAGCCATTGACATTGATGGATAGGTCTGGTGGAGGGGAAGAATGAGGTGGGGGAAAGATGATGAATTCTGTTTTGTCCATGTTCAGTTTGAGAAAGCGAGCAGAAAAGAAGACTGAGATAGCAGACAGACACTGTGGGATTTTGGTCAGTAGGGAGGTGAGGTCAGGTCCAGATAGGTAGATCTGCGTGTCATCAGCGTAGAGGTGATACTGCAAGCCGTGGGATTCTATGAGCTGTCCCAGGCCGAAGGTATAGATGGAGAAGAGTAGGGGTCCTAGGACTGAGTCTTGAGGAACACCGACAGACAGGGGGCGAGGTGAGGAGGTGGTGTGTGAGAGGGAGACACTGAATGTTCGGTCTGTTAGGTATGATGAGATCCAGGATAGGGCCAAGTCTGTGATGCCAAGAGATGAGAGAATCTGTAGCAAGAGGGAATGGTCCACGGTGTCGAAGGCAGAAGACAGGTCCAGGAGAAGGAGGACAGAGTAGTGTCGCTTGCTCTTGGCGGTTAGCAGGTCGTTAGTGACTTTAGTTAGGGCAGTTTCAGTTGAGTGATGCGGTCGGAAGCTGGATTGTAAACGGTCAAAGAGGGAACAGGAGGAGAGGTGGGAGGACAGTTCGAGATATACATGCTGTTCCAGTAGTTTTGAGGTGTAGGGGAGAGAAGAATATCGGGCGATAGTTAGACACAGAGGATGGGTCGAGGGAGGGCTTTTTGAGGATGGGAGTGATTGAGGCATGTTTGAAGGATGAAGGAAAGACACCATTTGTAAGTGAAAGATTGAAGAGGTGTGTGAGAGTAGGGATGAAGACTGTGGCAAAGTTAGGGATGAGGTGGGACGGGAGTGGGTCAAGCGCGCAAGTGACAGGAGAGTGGAGAGCTGATCTTCTGTCATGGTGGTGAAGCTGGTTTTGGAAGAACAGGGCTGAGTGGCTAAGAGGGGCATTGGCAGCTGCGGGCCAAAGCTTTCTCTGATCATATCAATCTTTTGCTTAAAGAAGGAGGCAAAGTATTCAGCAGAAATGAGAGGAGAGGGAGGAGGTGCTGGGGGACGGAGTAGAGAATTGAAAGTGTTGAAGAGCTGTTTAGGGTTGTGAGACAGGGAGGATATGAGAGATGCGAAGTAAGTTTGTTTTGCGGCAGACAGCGTGGACTTGAAGCTGGCGAGGGACTGCTTGTATGCGTTGAGGTGCTCGGTAGAATGGGTTCTCTTCCATCTCCGCTCGGCAGCCCTGGAAGCCCGTCTCAGTTCTTTGGTCAGGCCGGTCAGCCAGGGCTGCCTGTTGATTGTACGAGTTATGCTCTGCGTGAGGGGGGCGGCCGAATCAAGTGTGGCTTTTATTGTGGTGTTATAAAATGTGGCAGCAGCATCTGTGTCATTAAGTGAGGCTATATCTGTGAGAGGGAGGAGGGACTCAGAGAGCGACTGTAAATTGAGGTGTTTCAGATTTCTGCGAGGGTGGATGAGTTTGTGGAGTGGGGGATGCGTACTAACAGAGGAGAGGGAAGAGAATGTCAGTAGGTTGTGGTCAGACAGGGGGAGTTAGTGAGATTAGTGAGGGAACAGAGGCGGGTGAAGATAAGGTCCAGCGTGTGACCATCTTTGTGAGTGGCCGCAAAGGACCATTGAGTGAGGCCGAGGGAAGCCGTGAGCGATAGAAGTTTAGAGGCAGCCGGAATGGAAGTGTCAATGGGGATGTTGAAATCGCCCATGATGATGGTGCGGATGTCAGCAGAGAGGAAATGGAGTAGCCAGGTGGTGAAGTGGTCAAGAGAGGTGGAGATGGCTAGTTCCGGGGGGCGGTAGATGACAGCCAGTTGGAGGTTGGAGGGGGAATAGATGCGGACGGAGTGCACCTCGAACGAGGGAATAGCAGCGGAGGGTGGAAGTTGAATAGGGGTAAAGGAGCAGGTATCAGACAGGAGTAAGCCAACCCCTCCACCACGTTTGTTGCTGGGGCGAGGGGTGTGAGAGAGATGGAATCCGCCATAGGAAAGCACAGCTGGAGAGGCTGTGTCAGAGGGGGTGAGCCAGGTTTCAGTGATGCCAAGGAAGGAGAGTTTGTTGGTGATAAAGAGGTCGTGGATAAATGACAGTTTATTGCAGACGGAGCGTGCGTTCCATAGTGCTCCAGGTAGTGGGACCGGGGGAGGGGGGTGTGGATGGATAGGTATGAGGTTATCATGGTTGCAGAAACGTGTGGAGGATCGTGGCAGGGTGTTAGAAATGAGTGTGGGGATGTGTTGAGGAGGGCCAGGATTTGGGGATACATCGCCAGCGATGAGGAGTAGCAGACAGAGCGTTAGAAGGTGGGAGCAGGATTAGACATGATGTGGCAGTGTGTGTCTTGGTAAGAAGGATTGTATGTGGAGGAACAGTTCTGAGGAGGAGGTGAGATGGGTGGGGAGAATGGAGGGGGAAATGACTAATTCCTTACTAGGTGGGGGGATTACAGGGGATAGGAAGAAAGAAAGGAGGATGGGGTGAAAGTGAAAAGAAACTGAAACAGTGGTTTTAAATTATGTTACCTTGCAGCCAAATTCCAGTCGAATTCTAGTCTAATTCACAGTAGTGTAATTAGAAATCTGTAATTTGAAATATGGGATTTGAAATATGTGGAGCAGACACGAGTCTGGAGCAGACCCATTGCACTGAATATATCTGCAGCTAAGGGCAATTAGGTGTGATTGGAAAGTGGGCTGGGACTGCCCAGGCCAGATGTACAGAGTTAAGGACAAGTCATAATAGGGGGGAGGGGTTGCACAGACCATTCAGATGTGTGGTGAAGATAAGAATGGAGTACAATTATGTATACAAGAAGGGTGAGCAAATCATACCATAGAACAAAGCAATACACATGGGAGCATTCAGGAGCACTGGAAAGATGGGGAAATTTGCAGTTCATACCATAGAACAAAGCAATACACATGGGAGCATTCAGGAGCACTGGAAAGATGGGGAAATTTGCAGTTCATACCATAGAACAAAGCAATACACATGGGAGCATTCAGGAGCACTGGAAAGATGGGGAAATTTGCAGTTCATACCATAGAACAAAGCAATACACATGGGAGCATTCAGGAGCACTGGAAATATGAGGAAATTTGCAGTTTATACCATAGAACAAAGCAATACACATGGGAGCATTCAGGAGCACTGGAAAGATGGGGAAATTTGCAGTTCATACCATAGAACAAAGCAATACACATGGGAGCATTCAGGAGCACTGGAAAGATGGGGAAATTTGCAGTTCATACCATAGAACAAAGCAATACACATGGGAGCATTCAGGAGCACTGGAAAGATACCATTAGCTATCATCTTGTCAGACTCGCAATAAACATGTTCCAGTCTCTTTGGCGTGGCTTGCTTACACGTCGTCAGAGAACGTCAACTGTGGCTGTGATATCCGGATGAGTTGTAGTTGCTATGTACAGAAGTGCCCCCACTGCTTGTCTGTAACTCCCATTGCTGGGTATCAGATCCTCTTCTCCTTCCAGCTTTAAGTAGGACAGATCCATTGGTGTTGGCGCACCTTTGGCTTCTGACATTCCAAACTGGTTTAGGAAGTGTTCTGACCATATAAGAAAGGCATCTAGCTGGGATACCTTTTTTGGCCTTTCTGATCTCCTGTCTGGAGGTTGACTTGCTTCTTCTGAGTCTTCCTTGGTGGCTTCAGAGCTTATCCACACTGGCGGTGACTGCAGAAGATGAATACCGCAGGCAGTGACTGGGTCACACTCCGGAATGTGGGAGCCACAAAGGATTAACACAGGATGTACAGCACACAGTGGCTGTGACGGATGAATGCCGTGAGGGATGATCAGTTCACGCTCTGAGGCGGTGAAGCCACAGAGAGTCAATGCACGGAGGACAACCTCCCTCCCTTGTGGCAGGAGTGAAGGAACGGCAGGGGGAGAGAGCAGGGGAATAGAGCGCACTGGGTAAAGCCAGGGAAAACTCACCCAGGTACTCTGTTGCTGCTGTCTCTAAGCGGGTATCCAGGGATGCTTCCGGCCGGAGTTTTCCCTGGCTTTACCCAGCGGCATTCATCCGTCACAGCCACTGCGTGCTGTACATCCTATGTTAACCCTTTGTGGCTCCCCACATTCCGGAGTGAGACCCGGTCACTGCCTGCGGTATTCATCTTCTTCAATCACCGCAGCTGTATCTGCACACACTTTAGTCTAGTGAGTGTCATGCTTGTTTGTCTTCTATGCAGTGCATGTGCATTACAGGTGTAGTGACCATTGCTCTTTCATGCTGCCGAAGTCTGTGGATGAACTTAGTTTTTTTATTCCTTTCAGGTACAAGTTTGACCTCCCACTGTTCACAGACCCTTTATTACTGATGAGCTATTTCACAGTTCTCAACCACGTACTAGCTATTGGTACAGTATAAACTACTTTTTTGGAAGCAGGGTCGTATATCACCCTCCTTTCTGTATTGTCCTTGCATTGTTTTTATACCACCTAGGCTAGCCCCTGCCATTAGTCTATTGTGAAGTCCTATAGCGCAGGTCAATCACCGACACCGACCGTAATTTGACCTCAGCAGCTGAGGACTTATTCCCATTTAGTGTTGGGTAAGCGCTTGTGCGATTTTTTTTTTTCTTTATCATTATTTTAGGAAAGGATTTTCTGGACATTTTCCCTATAAGACAGCTAGTGCACTTCATCATTTGACTACACTGGTTGATTTAAATACCATTTGCAAGTTGAAATAGCTTCCTTACTGCTTCTGGGTCTCTATGTCCAAGACGTCAGTGCCATACATGGATACAGTTCTTATGCAGATCTTGTCTAGCACTGTACATTCTTTCTATGCATTTTAGCTGATAAAGTTCATCTTGTATTTTTCCTTCTGCAAGAGTGTGACCCTTCTTTGAGATGATGCAGCTGTTATCACTAAAAGTAACCACATTCCGCTTCTGCATGAGATTCTTTGACAAAAGATTGCTTTCAAGGCTGGGAACATAGAGAACATCCTTTATTGGGATCTTTCTGCTTTGTGCTGAGGAAACTGTACAGTGGAGGTAGCCATCTCCTACTCCTTCTGAAGTCACATAGTGACCATTAGGTAAAATGACCTTTTCTGGCTTGCTTTCATTAAGTTCAGTGAAGAAATCCTTGTTATTTGTCATATGACTGCTTTCACCAGAATCTATACACCATATTTGCTTTGCAGATGGGTTTGTACTGGCATAAAATGCAGCTTCAACACATGCAGAATCTTCTTTTACAGCTGTTTTAACCCTTTGATGGCTGTTCTGCTATTTAAGCTGACTCATTCTTGCTTTCCAAATTCTGCAGTCTGCTTTAAGGTGGCAGAGCTTTTTACAGACAAAACATTTACGAGTTTCTCTTAGATTGCTCTTATATTTAGGGAAATCCTGTGTCTTTAATGCTGTTTCTGCTATGGATTCATTACTCTGGCTTACATGCTGCATTTTTCTCTTGCCAATCATCTGGTAATGGATGAGGTACCTTCTCTTATGAGCAGTATCTTCACCTTGAATTTCCAGGACTGGTAGTTCTGGTTAGTGGGGCTTGGCACTGAGAACTTGACGGGATTGCTGCTAGTGGACATCTTCTGTGTTGTTCTGTGCTGCTTTTGTTTTGGGCTTCTGATGCTGTGTTACACTGGGGTTCTTTGTCACTAAGAGCCCATAACCTGGTGGCAGCGGATTACTCACGATACTCTCCAAGCATGTGACAACAGAACTTGTTTATTCAGGAACAATCAGAAACAATATATGATAAGCTAATAGATCAGGAATAAATCATTTGTGTGTCTCTATCTGTGCAGTAGACTGCTGCTTCTCTCATACACAGACACAGGAAACCAGGAAATACAGTCACCTGCTCTCCCTCGGTGAGCCTCTGGGAGTTTTTTTTTGTTTTGTTCTAACTTAATGAACAGTATACAAATTTAGCAACTAAACACTCATAGGAATGGAGTTGTTGCACCAAACATATTCTGACAGGGAGGCAGAATGGAAAAATCAACAGTAGGTGAACAACTAGTTATAACTATTTTTTACACCATTCCTTGTGCAGTACAAGTGATATGGCGACTTTATTCTTCGGGTCGGTGCAATTGCAGCGATACCAGATTTATATTACGTTTTTGTGTTTGGCTGCAGTCAAACACTAAGACGCTTTTTATTGCGAAAACTAGTTTTTGCATCACCATATTTTGAGAGCTATAATTTTTCCATATTTCAGCCAGTGCTTGTTTTTTGAGGGACGAGCTGTTGTTTTTATTGGTACCATTTGCTGGCACATGACTTTTTTTTATCGCTTTCAATTCTGATGTTTGGGAGACAGAATGAAAAAAACCAGCAATTCAGGAATTACTTTTGTTTTTTTTTATATCGTTCCACCTGTGGTAAAATTGATAAGGCAGCTTTATTCTTCAGGTCAGTACGATTACAGCGATACCCAATTTTTTTATGTTTTGGCACTTTTACACAATAAAAACTATTTTATTGAAAAAATTATTTTTGGATCGCTTTATTCTGAGTGCCATAGCTTTTTTATTGTTCTGCTGATGGAGCTATATGATGGCTTGTTTTTTTGCAGGATAACATGACATTTTAGCAGTATGATTTTTACTTACATTTGTCTTTTTGATCACATTTTATTGCACTTTTTGTTTGGCATTAGTGGGACAGTGTTATAGAGCGGGTCATTACGGACGTAGTGATATCAAATATGTGTACTTTTATTGTTTATTTTTTATTTACATAAATAAATGTATTTATTGGAAAAATATTTTTTTTCTTTATTTGGGGATTTTATAAAAATATTTTTACACTTTTTGATATTTTTTTTTACTTTTTACATTGCATATGCACTACAGGGCATTAGACCATCTGACAGGCAGGGAAAGCAGAGTCTCAGGTCCTGCTCTCTGCTGGCACTGTGAAGCCACCATCCCTGAAGGATCCCGTGGCCATCTTGCGACTAGGGGTCTCAATGGAGACCATCAGGACAACGCGATCATATGGGTTCCCTGCACCATGCTCCTCTATGATTCTGTGACTGCTGACAGCGGCATAGAGGGGTTAAAAGCCCGTGATCGGTGCTAGCACTGATCGTGTGCATTGCCGCGAGGTGTCAGCTCTTACACAGAGCTGACACCCGTACCCAATTTCCACAGTGCTCAGCGGGAAGCCGCGCAATCATGCTGCTGTACATGTACTGCTGTCTGCGGGAACGCAGCTCCTGCAGAGCAGTACATGTATGGTGCATGTCGGGAAGGGGTTAATGTTTCAACTGGTTTTCTCTAAAGTGAAAACAATCAGCAGAGATAATGTTCCATGGCATTCATTTGACTAGAGCTGGGATGCAGAATCAATGCACAACATCATGTAAGAAACCTTGTTCCACAGGATCTCCATTATCAAACAATAATTGTCTTATAAGGGTTGCACGAGCTCAGGTTATTCTGCTGTGACTCGAGACACTAGTGAAATGGGTCACTTTGTATGAGTGTGTCAATGTATCTTCTAAAGAACTTTCCTTATAATTTCATTCTGCAAAATGACATAACAGTCCAGGACCCTGGACTCTGTTCCTGTCTGATATGTTTCTTTGTGTATGAGCTGTGCTGGGTCTGTGTTGCTATCTCCTGTGTTCACTTTCCCTGATTAGTCTTCTACTTAAGCAGGCTACATCCTCCACCCAGTGTCAATCGTACACTTGCTTTTGCCTGTGTAACATTGATCCCTCTGTGTTCTGTGCCTGACCGAACTTGACTTCATTCTCTGCCCTGACTCAGACCCTTTGCTTGTGACCTGACTTCTCTTGTGCCTGCTCCCTGTAAACTGTTTTATCTTTCTGGCTATCCTGACCTCAGCTTGTGTACTGGATTTCGTCATTTTTAGTACTGCGCCTTTTCCTGGACCTGACCTGGATTGTTTGACATCCCATTACTTATTCAGTAAGTAATATATATTTTCATTATCTATCATTGTAGTTTTTCTTCTCCACTTCTGGGACCATTATTTACTATAGTGACTCGCGTCACAGTTACAGTCAGGATGGAGTCACACTGAAATGTTAAAATGTTAAAATAAACTGTAATTTGCTTGTAAAATGTATGTAACGGACTGGGTGGTGGAACCACTGTGTCAACGCCCAAGAAAGACCTAGAGCGGCGTGACTAGAGGCTCACCCAATGTGACCACGCACATGCAGCAGCTTACAACACCGAGGTCCGTGGAGAGACAAGGGAGGTGATCCAGGTGCTACTCCAGGACTGACCTTGGGAAGATGGCAGCTGACCCCTAGGAACGGGTAGCTTTGATGGCCAACAGATGCAGGCAGAGAAGATGACAGGAACCCCAGGTGCAGACAGGACAGTCTGACGGAGATCTGAGCATGCAGATGCAGCAGGCTAGTGCATTGAAGAAACACTAGCGGGTGCAGCAGGCTAGGATAGATGTACTGGGGCCTGAGAACTGACAAGCATGTTAGAAACAAACTCACAACAATGCACAGGCACCTCCATGTTGGAGGAGGCATTTTAAATAGCAAGAGACCTCCAGCTTTTGGCTGGGGACACTTTAGAGCAGAGGTCTCAAACTGCATTCTTCAAGGGCCGCAAACAGGTCATGTTTTCAGGATTTCTTTGTATTGCACAGGTGATTATTTAATCACCTGCACAGATAATGATTCCAGCACCTAGTGCAATGTAAGGAAATTTTGAAAACACGCACGGTTTACGGCACTCGAGGAATGCAGTATGAGACCAGTGCTCTAGAGGAATGCGCACGGCCCTTTTAGGAAAGAGGAAGTGTGCGCACTACGCGCCCTAAGCACAGTGCCTGGAGAGCTGTTAGGAGTGCACGCACCCCGGGCAGCAGCAGACCCGAAGGAGCAGTACAAGAACCTCAACAGTGAGTACGCTGGTGTCTGTGCAGGGAGAGAAGGACTGCAGGCAGAGATGCGGGCGCTACAATGTATTTACAATAATCAGCAGAAAGGAATGAGCTAACACATGAAAGTTTGAGTTCTGGTACCTGGCAACATTAAAAAAAAATGGGGACCCGAAATTTTGAGTTGGAAGATATCTCTATTTCTCGTTTAACCTCCCTCAACCTCCCAAAACTCTGAACACTGCAATGGACTTCCGAGAAAAGTAACTGTTCAGGTCAAACCCCAAACGTTTAAAGCTTGTTCTTTACATTTTCTTGATTACACAGAGGCACACACATTGTGGTTGCACATTTCTTGTGAAAAGCATATCAGTTTTGCAGCACACTTGGATGGGGCCCACCATTTCTACCTTGTTTTTCATCACTTCACTTCCTTGCAGTACCCGTATCCCAACCTGGCAAGCTTCCCGGTCTGTGCTACATGCATCCTATCTCCTTTCAACTCCTGTGCCATCTCAGGGTTCCCATTAACTCAAAGTTATACTTTTTGGTATTCTGAACCTATACCCTAGAAGCAGAGCTCTCTGATATGGGGTCTCTAACTAGAGATTTCAGGGCAGCTATATTTGCATGCTTTTTACAGATTCAAACTGCCACATATCATATCCAGTTGTTGGCTTGCTACCTTGTCTCTGTTTCTCATTCTTTACATACACACCTAAATTGTGACCTTGTCGGTCACACTATTTCTAACTGGTTTTACTCCCTTCACTTAACTGCCCTCAACTAGCTCAATTAATCTAGCAAACTCACCTTTTCCTTCCTGAACCTCCTCCCAGCTTCAAGGTTTGACTAACTTTTAACACTTCTGAGCCCTGGACCAGCAACAATATTTTCACTTTCCTAAATAACATCACATTTGCAAAGCATAGCATCCAATAAACATGTACATCAAACATAAATACATGAAGAATGCTGTAATATAATATTAAAGCACTAAAAACATGTTTTTGTCTACACTCTTATAGTCTATCCTATTAATATGCATTAACTGAAAACCATTTGACTAGCCTTTTATGATGGGAAGCTCTATTCAAAATGTTACTTTTTCCTAAAAGCATACTGCTGTCTCTCTCTATATAAATAATATTTCACCTAATTTCTGATTGCTATTCCATACACCACAGATGTAATTACCACATATTATTAATTTCTTTCCAGACAAGAAATCTTGCCGCAAGGCAAGAAAGTTACAGTAAAAGATTGATGATTACAACTATACAATAAAATCTGCAAACAATGTAATTATTATGGCTAAGGAACAACATAAAATAGTGTTTAAAAAGTGTATGTCAAACCATTATACTGTAGCTATTTAAGTTTCAGTTAAGTACTGTAAATTTTTTTAATTAATAGTTTGACAGAGTAGGCTGCACAGTGATAAAGGATGTATGTTTCAGTCAGATAAAAAAATGGCAGCATGTTAATTTCAGGGCAACTGAAGTATGTCCAGCATGCAAGAAGGATAAAATTATTGAGCTTTATTCTTCACAGTAAAAAATTCCAACAGACATAGATAAAAGTTCCTATGATGTGTTTTGAACACTGTCAGTATTCTTAGTCATAGAACATATAGGAACTATACAGGACATACAATGGGTACGGAAAGTATTCAGACCCCTTTAAATTTTTCACTCTTTGTTTCATTGCAGCCATTTGGTAAAATCAAAAAAGTTCATTTTTTTCTCATTAATGTACACTCTGCACCTCATCTTGACTGAAAAAAACAGGAATGTACAAATTTTTGGAAATTTATTAAAAAAAGAAACTGAAATATCACATGGTCATAAGTATTCAGACCCTTTGCTCAGACACTCATATTTAAGTCACATGCTGTCAATTTCCTTGTGATCCTCCTTGAGATGGTTCTACTCCTTCATTGGAGTCCAGCTGTGTTTAATTAAACTGATAGGACTTGATTTGTAAAGGCACACATCTGTCTATATAAGACCTCACAGCTCACAGTGCATGTCAGACCAAATTAGAATCATGAGGTCAAAGGAACTGGCCAAGGAGCTCAGAGACAGAATTATGGCAAGGCACACATCTGGCCAAGTTTGCAAAAAAAATTTCTGCAGTACTCAAGGTTCGTAAGAGCACAGTGGCCTCCATAATCCTTAAATGGAAGACATTTGGGACCACCAGAAGTCTTCCTGGACTTGGCCGTCCAGGAAAAAACTGAGCAATCGTGGGAGAAGAGCCTTGGTGATAGAGGTAAAGTAGAACCCCGAGATCACTGTGTCTGAGCTCCACAGATGCAGTAGGGAGATGGCAGAAAGTTCTACAAAGTCAACTATCACTGCAGCCCTCCACCAGTCGGGCTTTTATGGCAGAGTGGCCCAACGGAAACCACTCCTCAGTCCATACATATGAAAGGCCATATAGAGTTTGCAAAAAACACATGAAGTACTCCCAGACTATGAGAAATAAGATTCTCTGGTCTCATGAGATGAAGATAGAACTTTTTGGTGATAATTCTAAGCGGCATGTGTGGAGAAAACCAGGCACTGCTCATCACCTGCCCAACACAATCCCAACAGTGAAACATGGTGGTGGCAGCAACATGCTATGGGTGTGTTTTTCAGTTGCAGGTACAGGACGACTGGTTGCAATTGAAGGAAACATGAATGCGGCCAGGTGTAGAGATATCCTGGATGAAAACCTCTTCCAGAGTGCTCTGGACCTCAGGCTTGGCCGAAGGTTCACTTTCCAACAAAGCAATGATCTCAAGCACACAGCTAAAGTAATAATCTAGTGGCTTCAAAACAACTCTGTGTCCATTCTTGACTGGCCCAGCCAGAGCCCTAACCTAAACCCAATTTAGCATCTCTGTAGAGACCTGAAAATGGCTGTCCACCAACGTTCACCATCCAACCTGACAGAACTGGTGAGGATCTGCAAGAAAGAATGGCAGAGGATCCCCAAATCCAGGTGTGAAAAACTTGTTGCATCATTTCCAAGAAGATTCATGGCTGTACTAGCTCAAAAGGGTTCTTCTACTCAATACTGTGTAAACGGTCTTAATACTTATGACCATGTGATATTTCAGTTTTTCTTTTTTAATAAATTTCCAAAAATTTCTACATTTAGTTTTTTTTCAGTCAAGATGGGGTGCACTGCAGAGTGTACATTAATGAGAAAAAAAAGAACTTTTTTAAATTTACCAAATGGCTGTGTAAGGGTTGTCTAAAACCGTGATATATGTGCCTTTTATTTATGTTATTAATGTATGATTTTTGTATGTTGCTAAATACAACTAATGTACTGATTATAGTATTTATCTAGGGAAAGTGTAGTGCCCAATCCAGCCCACTAGATGGGGGTATAGTGATGCTCCTAGTGTACATAGTTAATGTAGGAGGGCTAACTGTGCGTAAGCCGGGGAGCATCCGGCATTTTTGTCAGTTGGGCCAGGGAGCCCTGACAGGGCAGTAAGCCTTGTAACGTTTGAAGACAAGAGCCCAGTCGTTTAGGGCCTGAGGGCCACAGATGACAACAGCGCAGATTACAGTAACTCAGATTACAACAGCACAGATTGTAGCAGGACAGCGGGCAGCAGTACAGCAGCACAGGTCGCTCATCATGTGGCAGCTTACTACGTGGGCAGATGCCCTTTTGTCTGGGATGAAACTGAAAGGGAACTCCTAAAGGTAGTAGAACTGAACAGGGAGGAAGCTGTGAAGCCGGATGTGATGGGATGATCCGGGTACATGCTGAAGGATTACAGGGATAGCACAGGGAAAGTGATTGAGGCAAACTGTGTGGAACCCAATGTAAAAACTGTGATTGATGAGTACAGAGAACAGTAAAGTTATTTGCTTAAAGTTGGAATTGGACTGTGTCTCTGTGAACTAGTGTCCAAAGGAAGCCATGATGATGTGAAGCATGAAGCAACAGGTATGCTGACAGAGAACTGTGAAATGCATGTGACTGGAGACCAGGATGCGCTTGAGCCATTTACCTCAGCCATGACTACGGCCCTGGTGCTTCCTCACAGCTGCAATGAAACAAAATTTAAAGGGGTCTGAATACTTTCCATACCCACTGTACATCCGTTTCCTAGAATCCACAATGCCGCTGTGGAGTCCACGCACCTGACTTCGGGACAAGCTAACATGTATTCAGTCTAAAGTCTATGTTAATTTTCAGTAACATTGTTTCTTTTTTAAATACCCTGTTTAATTGCTTTGAGAGAGCACATGCAATGAAAGTGGGCCAGATGTTTTAAAAGCATCCAATGTGGACTTTTATTCACAGAAATAAATAGTACTGAAGTTCCTACAAGTTGCTTTTGACAGAAACACAAAATTGCCTTTTATAAATAATAATTTTTTGTAAAAAAAAATGTATCAACTAAATATAAACCATTAATTGAGGGAGTTGACTAATTTTCAGGTTTATATTACATGTTTAAATGGGTTCCAACTGTTAAAAATGATGATAATGATAAAAGATGATTTTTCTGCAGTGAGTCAATTGCCGGTAACCGCTGTTAGGGTTTGAGTTCCCACTGCTGCACAAGGGGAGTCTCAAACCAGTCCCGCTGCGGTCCCCCATCCATCTCCGGCCACAGTGGAGCCTGCTCAGCAAAGACGTCGGTCCCAGCATCTCGCTCAGTCTAATACTGTGCAGATATACAAAAAAAGGCTGCACTCAAGCATACTGAAGCATGACAACATAGAATACATGAAATTTTGAATAGCAATATGGCTTTGGAGTATAAGGAAAAATTTGAGACGCTTAGTATAAACATTTGGCCAAACATTTTAAAGCCCACCAACCATCGTCAAGGTGGTCTCAATTCTGGTGAGTCCCTGACCTAATGTGAACATACCTCTATTAGGCTGATATCTGAATTTCTGGGTGAATATGCACCTCTGTCAGTAATGCCTGCATTTATGGGTAAAGTAGGGACCTGGTGTAATTAAAATCACCACCTGGTGGGGGCTGAGTGCTCGGTCAGTAAGCTAACATTCAAAAGACAAAAAACCTGACTGGCACTTCCAGACTAATGTGAACTAGGTGCAAACCAAAGGGAGCTACCCCCATGTAAAACATACAAAAAAAGGCTGCACTCAAGCATACTGAAGCATGACAACATAGAATACATGAAATTTTGAATAGCAATATGGCTTTGGAGTATAAGGAAAAATTTGAGACGCTTAGTATAAACATTTGGCCAAACATTTTAAAGCCCACCAACCATCGTCAAGGTGGTCTCAATTCTTGTGAGTCCCTGACCTAATGTGAACATACCTCTATTAGGCTGATATCTGAATTTCTGGGTGAATATGCACCTCTGTCAGTAATGCCTGCATTTATGGGTAAAGTAGGGACCTGGTGTAATTAAAATCACCACCTGGTGGGGCTGAGTGCTCGGTCAGTAAGCTAACATTCAAAAGACAAAAAAACCTGACTGGCACTTCCAGACTAATGTGAACTAGGTGCAAACCAAAGGGAGCTACCCCCATGTAAAACATACAAAAAAAGGCTGCACTCAAGCATACTGAAGCATGACAACATAGAATACATGAAATTTTGAATAGCAGTATGGCTTTGGAGAATAAGGAAAAATTTGAGACGCTTAGTATAAACATTTGGCCAAACATTTTAAAGCCCACCAACCATCGTCAAGGTGGTCTCAATTCTGGTGAGTCCCTGACCTAATGTGAACATGCCTCTATTAGGCTGATATCTGAATTTCTGGGTGAATATGCACCTCTGTCAGTAATGCCTGCATTTATGGGTAAAGTAGGGACCTGGTGTAATTAAAATCACCACCTGGTGGGGGCGGAGTGCTCGGTCAGTAAGCTAACATTCAAAAGACAAAAAAACCTGACTGGCACTTCCAGACTAATGTGAACTAGGTGCAAACCAAAGGGAGCTACCCCCATGTAAAACATACAAAAAAAGGCTGCACTCAAGCATACTGAAGCATGACAACATACAATACATGAAATTTTGAATAGCAATATGGCTTTGGAGTATACTGAAGCATGACAACATAGAATACATGAAATTTTGAATAGCAATATGGCTTTGGAGTATACTCCAAAGCCATATTGCTATTCAAAATTTCATGTATTCTATGTTGTCATGCTTCAGTATGCTTGAGTGCAGCCTTTTTTTGTATGTTTTACATGGGGGTAGCTCCCTTTGGTTTGCACCTAGTTCACATTAGTCTGGAAGTGCCAGTCAGGTTTTTTGTCTTTTGAATGTTAGCTTACTGACCGAGCACTCCGCCCCCACCAGGTGGTGATTTTAATTACACCAGGTCCCTACTTTACCCATAAATGCAGGCATTACTGACAGAGGTGCATATTCACCCAGAAATTCAGATATCAGCCTAATAGAGGTATGTTCACATTAGGTCAGGGACTCACCAGAATTGAGACCACCTTGACGATGGTTGGTGGGCTTTAAAATGTTTGGCCAAATGTTTATACTAAGCGTCTCAAATTTTTCCTTATACTCCAAAGCCATATAGCTATTCAAAATTTCATGTATTCTATGTTGTCATGCTTCAGTATGCTTGAGTGCAGCCTTTTTTTGTATGTTTTACATGGGGGTAGCTCCCTTTGGTTTGCACCTAGTTCACATTTGTCTGGAAGTGCCAGTCAGGTTTTTTTGTCTTTTAAATGTTAGCTTACTGACCGAGCACTCCGCCCCCACCAGGTGGTGATTTTAATTACCCCAGGTCCCTACTTTACCCATAAATGCAGGCATTACTGACAGAGGTGCATATTCACCCAGAAATTCAGATATCAGCCTAATAGAGGTATGTTCACATTAGGTCAGGGACTCACCAGAATTGAGACCACCTTGACGATGGTTGGTGGGCTTTAAAATGTTTGGCCAAATGTTTATACTAAGCGTCTCAAATTTTTCCTTATACTTCAAAGCCATATTGCTATTCAAAATTTCATTAATACTGTGCAGAGACTTGCTGCTGCCTCTTCAGGTTCTGCTATTGTAGCCACTACTGGTCAGCGGCGAGCAGACGTCTTTAGGTCTAAGTCCTTTGTTGCTTCATCTGAGCATGCCCAGGGCAAGATCTCCCATTGGAGATCAGGGGTCACATGCTCAGATACAGCTGCCACTCCTATTGGTCCTTCAGGAAGGTCCTCCTGCTGTTGATGTTCTGAAGCAGCTTCCCATTGGTCCTTCCTGGAAGGTCTTTTTCTTGTGGCTGCTATAAAAGGCTGTCCTTACCGCACGGCCGTGCGCTAGGATCAATTGCATTATGTGCTTTGCGCCAGTGTGATCATGTATGCATGTGGTTAGGGCTCGGCTGAAATAAGCCCCTAGAATACCGGCACCTCCGGTGAGGAGATTTGAGTGCACGTGGTTAGGGCTTGGCTGAAATAAGCCCCTAGAATATCGGCTTCTCCGGTGAGGAGATTGCTTGATTGCGTTGCTGTCTGTATGATCGCGGACTGCTATCCGCACAGCAGTTATCTGTGTATCCCTGTGGTGTTAACAGGACACAGTACCTATCTCTGCGTCTTTACCTCAACGACTCTGTGGTGTAACAGAGTTCGCTTATATCGCTATATAGCGCTGAGGCATTCCCGCTAGCGGCTCTGTGGATTAACAGAGTTTGCACTATCTGCCACAGCACGCTACGGCGTTTATTTTAGCGACTCTGCGGGATAAGAGTTCGCTACTTACGCCATCTTACTAGCAGCAGGCTCTGCCTGCACGGTGGACCCCTGGCTGCAAACGCACCTCTCTACATTATTTATTAGGTGCGTTCCACAGACCCTAACAACCGCATTGCTTTTTAGAAAGAAAGCTCTACCTCTGTTAAATTTCTATTTTGCATTGCTTAACTCCCATCTCCATGCCAATCATAATGCTAAGGCATTTTCTTGTGATGTGCCTTAACATTTTGGGAAATACTGTACCTCTTTAACTTTGGTTGCAAAGCTAATATGCACCTTTTATATTATATTAGACAGATATTACATTATTTTGTCTTATATTTTATTATTACATATGATATCTGAAAGTTTCATACAATAGTGCACATTTTTCATTTCATCTAATAACATGCAGAAATTACATAACATAAAAGAGTTTATCTGAAGAAACTTTTGCACAAGAGAAAGATTTCTATTATTCATTACATTCTGCCATTTCTTAGTCTTGTGAAGTCTATTCTTTGCAAAGCAATCTTTTGTGGGCAACAGTACAAAAAGTTACTGCGGGAAATAAATTACATTACATTTCCCCTTAAGGAAATTTTTGCAAAATGTGCGTTGGGGTATGGAGGTGTGCACACTTTAATCATGGATAAATACTTTTTTGCTGTACTGTGATAATATATATTAACTCATGTTTCACTCAGGGATTCTTCCTCGATATACATATAGATAGATTTTACTGATGTTACTAACATCAATTGTTTCTCTGGATGAAACTTTCCCATATATTCTGTGATTGCCTATCATGATTTGCAATTGAGCATTAACTGTTGCAGATGAATATTTACTCCTGCTTTTCTCCTTTCTTTTTAAGTCCTCATTCTGAATCTCAGATTTTTTTATCCTTTATGTTTAATTTTATATATTTTTTGTAGTTTTCATTTTTTTTATTTAGTAATAATGATCTGTATTCCTATTTATATCAGTGGGTTTGTGACTCCATAGTCTTATAGGATATCTGTATCACTAATGTGAAGAATAATTACCCCTAAATCCAATAATGTTAAGTTCTCACAATGAGTTTTTGATGCTGCATATTTTTTGAAAAGTGGAAGTAACCTACAGGTGCTTCTCACAAAATTAGAATATCATCAAAAAGTTAATTTATTTCAGTTCTTCTATACAAAAAGTGAAACTCATATTGTATGGAGTCATTACAAACAGAGTGATCTATTTCAAGTGTTTATTTTTGTTTCTTTTGATGATTATGGCTAACAGTCAATGAAAACCCAAAAGTCATTATCCCAGTAAATTAGAATAATTAACAAAAAACACCTGCAAAGGCTTCCTAAGCATTTAAAAAGGTCCCTTTGTCTGTTTTAGTAGGCTCCACAATCATGGGGACTACTGACTTGACAGATGTCCAGAAGGCAGTCATTGACACACTACACAATAAAAGTAAATTGTGCATTTAATTTGGAAATCAAGGTCCCAGCTTTTGGAGTAAGAGTGGAGAGGCACACAATCCAAGCTACTTGAGGTCTAGTGTGAAGTTTCCACAGTCAGTGATGGTTTGGGGAGCCATGTCATCTGCAGGTGTAGGTCCACTGTGTTTTATCACGACCAAAGTCTGCGCAGCCATCTACCAGGAAATTTTAGAGCACTTCATACTTCCCTCTGCCAACAATCTTTTTGGAGATGGAAATTTCATTCTCCAGCAGGACTTGGCACCTGTCCACATTGCCAAAAGTACCAATACCTGGTTTAAGAACAACAGTATCACTGTGCTTGATTGGCCAGCAAACTCGCCTGACCTTAACCTCTATGGGGTATTGTCAAGAGGCAGATGAGAGACACCAGACCCAAACAATGCAGATGATCTGAAGGCTGCTATTAAAGCAACCTGGGCTTCCATAACACCTTAGCAGTGCCACAGGCTGATAGCCTCCATGCCATACAGCATTGATGCAGTAATTGATACAAAATGAGCCCCGACCAAGTAATGAGTGCATTTACTGAACATTAGAGTTGAGTGAAACAGGTCGGTCAGATTCAAAAGTCGCCGACTTTCGCCAAAGTCGGGTTTCGTTGGCCGAAACCCGACCATAGCATGCAGTCGGCCATGCAGTCGTCGACCCCAGCGCACAAGTCGGTATTCCCATAATGCTTGCAAGCGCCTTTTTTCAGCCAATGAGCAAGGACGCACACTGTGGGCAACGAGATGACATGTGCAGCATCCACCACCATCTTAGAGAAGGGCATTGGAGTGATTGGCTTGCTTTGGGGGGCATCATAGTGTCTATAAAAGCCCTGAGCGCCGACCTCCATTTTACTTCTGCCGATATTAACAGTAGGTAGAGGTTGCTGACGCTGTTTATCAGTAGGGAGAGAGTTAAGGGTATGCCACACTAAACGAGATCGCTAACGAGATCACTATAACGTCACTATTTTGCGATCTCGTTAGCGACCTCGTTGTGTGTAGCATGTAGCAACGATGTGGCCCCTGCTGTGATGTCGCTGATCGTTCACTAGTGTTCTGGACCGTTTTTTGATCGTTGGCGTCCCGCTGGTGAGCCTATATCGCTGTGTTTGGCACCTTTTGCGAACGACGAGCGGCCTCGTTTGTGACGCATAAGAGTTTTTAGCGTCACGAAGTGGATCGCAATATCTGTAAGTTCTCTTTTGCGTCACAGAGAGGATCGCAGAAGTTGCAAAGCAGGCTAGCAGGACGCAGAGAGCAGGAGCGATGCTGGAAATTCCTATGAATCAGAAGCGCTCAGTACATGCTAATAGATCCTAACGACCGCCAAAGTCGTTAAAGAGATCGCTGACCGCTGATGTGTCGTTTATGAGATCTCCTGTTTGGCAGCTACTAGCGACCTAAAAGAGATCACACCAACGATCTCGTTAGCTTGCGTCGTTATCGGGATCGCTAACGAGATCGCTAAGTGTGGCAGTACCTTTAGGCAGGAAAGAGAAGTTCTTCTGTGCTTGTGCTGATAGCAATTGTGCTGTACAGTTAATGTGCATTGACAGGGGAGGATTTTCTTGTGTGCAGCAGAGCTGGTTATTAGGCTGCCTGATAGATGTATTGCTGTGTGTACACTGCTGTGCAGACTGCTTTTTACACAGCACTAATACTTTTATTCTTTTTTTCTGCACACTTACTGACCGCTCATTTTTTCCCACACCGTATAGAGCTGTACGCTCATCTCACAATACCGTGTACCGGCTGGTATCACGGACAAATACATGCTTACTATCTGTGTGTGACTCCGGAAATATATACGGAGATTGCAATTTTCCCCTACACCGTATACAGCTGTACGCTTCTGAGACAGTACCGTATATCTGCTCTTTGTATTACGGTCAAATCCATACTGAGTGATCGTCTGTGTGTGACACCGGAAATATATACGGAGATTGCACTTTTCCCCTACACTATATACAGCTGTACGCTTCTGAGACAGTACCATATATCTGCTCTTTGTATTACGGTCAAATCCATACTGAGTGATCGTCTGTGTGACTCCAGAAATATATACTGAGATTGCAATTTTCCCCTACACCGTATACAGCTGTACGCTTCTGAGACAGTACTGTATATCTGCTCTTTGTATTACCATCAAATCCATACTGAGTGAGCGTCTGTGTGTGACTCCGGAAATATATACGGAGATTTACATTTTTCCCTACGCCATATACAGCGGTATGCTCCTCATAAATTACCATATATCTGCTGGTATTTTTGGTACATTTTCCCAAACATGAGGAAGTATGGTGGAAGAGGCCGCGGACGTAGGCGGGGGGCCAGCTGGGAATGATGGTGGTGGTGCATCTGCTGGTAATGCCAAAAGCCCAATAGCACCTAAGTCAGGAGGTGTTCAGCCTGCGTCATCATCTGGCTCCAGAAGGCCTGGAAGACTCTCTTTTCTGGGAGTAGGTAAACTGCTTTTAAAGCCGGAGCATCAGGAACAGGTTTTGGCTTACATTGCAGAAACAGCCTCCAGCTCTATCGCCTCCTCTTCTGAAGTTTCAAAAAATGCAAGCACTGAGTCGTCACTGCAGGCTACTGGTCAGGAAGGACACCTTTCCTTGTGTCCTTCACCCCCACCAAAGTGAAGGATGCGGCAGGCCACACTTCCGATTACTCCATGGAGCTCTTTTCACATACCATGCCTGGGTTATCAAGTCAAATCCTGAATTCCTCAGTCCAAGATGAATATGACATGGAGTGCACTGATGCACAGCCACTGCTATCTGATTCTGCTGGTACATTCACCCAGAGCACTACATTGCCCTCGCAGTCTACTGAGCCAGAATCTGACCGTGATGAAACTCAGGTTTCCTTTACCGCATACTCTAACACCTTACACGGTGACAGAGAGGAAGGTGCAGATGAAACTGAAGAGGAGGTGATGGATGAATGACCCAGTTGTTGACCCGGACTGGCATCCATTGGGGGAAGAGGATGCTGCTGGCAATATCTCAGAAGAGGAGGAGGATCCGCGGCAGGCATCGACATCACAGCTGCGGTTATCTGGCGGACCCGTAGCAGTCCAAAAACGTGTTAAAAAAACAAAAAGAGGTGCAGGACAGCTTGGCCAGACAGTCAAATTAGCACTGCTTGCAAGCCCTGAAAATTTATCCCATAGTAAGAAGAGTGCAGTGTGGCACTTTTTTGACCAAAATCCTATTGATGAGGCAAAGGTTATCTGTAAGAAGTGTGGAAGGACCTTTAGCCGAGGGAAAAATCTCTGAAAATTGAATACCAGTTGCATGCTTAGACATTTAAACACCATGCACTTGCAAGCGTGGACGGACTACAAAACCTCACTGGCTTTGAACGCCTACATTGCCAAACTGATCTCATTAGAGATGATGACCTTCCGTTTGGTTGAAAGCACAGCGTTCTGAGAGCTCATGGCCTACGCTGTCCCATGCTATGACCTACCCAGTCGGCACTTCTTTTCTAGAAAAGCCATCCCTGCCCTCCACATGCATGTGAAAGACCGCACCGCACCTCAAAATAGATGCATGGGCCAGTAGGCATGGCCAGGGCCGTTACGTGTCCATCACTGCGCACTGGGTTAATGTGGTGGATGTAGGGTACACAGGGGACAGCGGCGGTGGGACAGTGCTGCCTAGCCCACGGTAGAGGGAACAGTTGGCTGTAGGTATTCGACCCTCCTCCTCCTCCAGAAGCAAAAGCTCGTCGACAGAGCTCAGTCGCACGAGCACTCCATCATCAGCTGCCAGTGTTGCACATGAGGTGTCCCACTATCGAACAGCTAGTGGTAATTGTCAGCAGGCTGTTTTAAAGATGATGTCTTTGGGCGACAACAGACACACGTGGAGGTACTGGCCGACTACTTGCAGCAAGAAACTGAGTCATGGCTGGGCAGTCTACTTCTTGAGCCAGGCAAGGTAGTCAGTGATAACGGCCGTAATTTTGTGGTGACCATAGTCCTGGCAAAACTCAGACACATACCTTGCCTGGCTCACACCTTGAACCTGGTGGTGCAGTGCTCCATAAATATTTATCCGGAGTTACCAGCCCTACTCCATAGGGTGCGAAGACTGTGCTCTCACACCCGTCGCTCGACCGTAGACTCCAGTCGTATGCAGAGGCTGCAGCAATCGCTCCACCTCCCCATGCAACACCTAATCATAGACGTTGCAACAAGGTGGAACTCCACCATGCACATGGTTGAGAGGCTGTGCGAACAGAGGCAGACTGTAATGCATTTGTGGGAGGATCCACAGGCAGGCAGTTTGAAGGAGGGCATGGAGTTGTCAGTGTGCAGTGGTCAAGCTGGAAGACCTCTGTAAAGTCTTCAGTATTTGAGGAATGCACATGGCTGGTAAGCGCAGCGATGCCATCATAAGCATGAGCATCCCACTATGCGTCGCTCATGCAAACTTTGACGCACATTAAGGATCAGGCGTCTGCAGCGGAGGAGGAGGAAAGCCTTCATGACAGTTAGGCATTGTCTGCTCAGAGAACTGTCCTGGACGAGCTGGAGGAAGAGGAGGAGGATGAGGATGAGGGGATGATTATTTTGGGGAGGAGGATGCTTCTCAGGGGGCAAGAGAAAATGTTGGCTTGCCAAGGTCAGGTACAGGGTTTGTGCATGAATGGAGGGATGTGGATTTGGCAGAAAGTTCTCCTCCACCCACCACTGGCAGTGCATCATTGACACCTGGAACATTGTCCCACATGTGTGATTATGTCTTGCAGATCCTAAAAAGGGACCCCCGCATTGCCAAAATTATGAAGGATGACGACTACTGGTTGGCCAGCATCCTCGATCCACACTATAAAGGCAAATTACAGAACATCATGCCACAGGAGAACCTAGAGCTAATATTGGCGAACAAACAAGCAACTCTGGTAAACCGTTGGTTAGAGGCATTCCCAGGACACAGCAGCGGTGCAGGTTCTACCACGAGCCGTACTGGGCCAAATGGAAGAGGTGTTTGTGGTGCACACAGCTGAAGTGGCGTTTGAGACAGGGGTTTCATGACCATATTGTGGTCTGATTTCTCGAGTACCGCTCACACGACTGGTAATACTGAATCGATTGCAACAGACAGGAGACAACAGTAGTCAACTATGGTTCAAAATTACCTCTCCTCCCCTATCGATGTTCTCCCTCACAGTTCATTCCCCTTTGACTAATAAACTGGACACCTAGCCTGAATTGGCACAATATGCGTTACAGGAGCTCGCTTGCCCTGCTGGTAGTGTGCTATCAGAAAGAGTCTTCAGTGCTGCTGGACCAATCCTGACAGAAAGAAGGACCCGGCTGTCGTCCCAAAATATTGATGATCTCACCTTCATTAAAATGAACGATGCCTGGGTTTCAAAGGATTTTGTAGCACCTTCCCCTGATGACACAGGTCCCCTGTCATCCTCTTCCTCCGACTTCTCCAATTCTTCCGTTTGCAGCTGCTGAACGTCCAGCCTACACCTCAACATATGCCAGTTTTTCCACCTCCCTACCTGGGCTGTAGCCCCCCCCAGGGCCAGCGTCAGCACCTGGCGCACACGGGCAAGTGCCAGTGCCCTGACCAGGTGGGGGGGCCCACTCGCCATTAGAGACAACGGCTTACTATGAGGGGCCCTGTGCCAGTTCCGGGCACCCACAAGTGTGCCCCCCATGCTAGCTCAGGGCCCCAGCACTTGCAATACTTACCTCTCCCTGCTCCACCGCTGTGACGTCTTCCGCGTTTCCTGACAGTGACATTCAAGTCAGAGAGCGCGATGATGTCACATCTGTGCACCCTCTGCCTGAACAGTCACAGTGCAGAGAGCTGGAAGATGGCGACGCTGAGGAGTCCAGAGTAGAGCAGTGCCCAGCGAGGAGAGGTATTTCATTTTTTTTAATGGTTGGAGCAATATATGGGGAGCATTATACACTGGAGAATTATCTATGGGGCCCATCATACACTTGAACATCATAGATAGGGCCCATTACACACTGGAGCATTGTCCATGGGGCACATCATATACTGGAGCATCATATGGGGCCTATTATATATGGCGTATCATATGGGGCACATTATATATGGAGCATCACATGGAGACCATTATATATGGAGCATTATATATGAGAACCATTATATTTGGATCATTATATGGTGTTTATCATACACTGGAGCATCATGTATGGGGCCCATCATATACTAGAGCATCATATGGGGTTCATTATTTATGGGCATCATATAGGGCCCTTTATATATGGAGCATCATATGGAGCACATATGAGTCACCTAAGCCAGGGCCATGGGGTACTCAGCACCAAGCCCGTTCACTTCAATGGGGGATGTCACGGGTAGCACAGCTCGGTCCGTGGCCCTGGGCGCTCACTAAAAAGGGGGGTATTTACAGGGGATTAAAGTATTTGTAGGAATTCGTGACGCCACCTGTGGTACCTTGTCAGTGTGACCAGAGCTGCTATGCAGATCCGCTGAAGGTTTGGTGTTGGGCAGCAAGGTGTTAAGCCATCCACAGGCAAGGCTGGGGTCCTTCAGGGTATCCGGGGTATAGGGGTGCAGGACGGAGAAGGGGAGTTCAGCCGCAGGAGTAATAAGGCAGACACACACAAAAGTCTCTTTCTGTACCTTTACTGGTGGGATAGCAGGCACGTCCCGGGATGCTGGCAGGGTGGAGGATGCACGTCCAGTTATTACCACTGAGTAGGTGTAGGGCCTCCTTACTCCTGTAGTGTGAGTTTCTGACCTGTATATAACGAAGTCTAACTCTGTCTTCACTTATACGCCCGGCTGACTTTGTGGTGGGGCCTTCTCTAGGATAGAACAGTGTCTCTAATGGCGGATCCTGCCCAGACTCCTGTCTTCCTGACCCTGGTTACGTATCAACACTTGTGGGCCCCTGCGACTTGAAGTCCCGCAGGGTCTCCGGTATCTCCTACTAGTCGTGTAGATTCTAGCAAGCTCGGACTCGGTGTCCGGTTATTCAGAGTAGAGGTAAGCTATCAATGCTGTTTCAACCTCCGTTACTCTCTTCTTCTCTTCCACTCGCCTTTCGTCCTACTCCGACCTTTAACATATGCACACTAGCAGAAGATGGCTGATTCTTCTCTCTCTTCACCGCTCTCAAAGCGTCGGCATGCTTGCTCCCTGAACTGCACTCAGTTGACTCAGTTCTGAACAGGCTGAAGTGGCTATCTTTCTCCACTTGTACTAGCCTCCACACATTGAACTAAGCTCAAAGCTGCAGTCTTCAGGTTCTCTCAGCAACTCTCAACTCCTCTCAGAGGTGATTAGCAAGACTCGTTCTGAACTCTCTCAGCTCTCAGCTAGACTAGACTGCGCTCTCTGCTGTGACTTCACCACCCTTATATACTACAAAAGGGCTCCCTCTGGTGGCTCTAGGGAATGGTGAAGGTGTGTTGTGTGCATATCAGGTCTCTGTGGGTGTTACCTTTGGTGCATTCCCCTGGGGAATAAGATTCCAGGCACAGCTGGGCTACACATCCCTCCCTAGTTAACATCAGTACTCCCGGGCTGAAAGAAATAATTTTTAAATTAACAACAACATTAACATCAAATATCAAATGAACTCTTCCCTTACGTGAGGCAAGAATTTTTAACAATTGCTAAAGGTAACATATATACATGTATTTACATGATATTTATATACATTTATACACTTTGACTCTTGTTAACTGTTTACATTTGCTAGGCCTACTCTTGGTACCTAACAGGTAACTTTCCTTTTGTCATGCGTACTGACCTACGTGGTGTTGCGTCAGGTGAGGTAGCATTTGACCTATCTGTCCTACGTGCCGGTAAACTGTAATACTGCCTTAACCTCTCTAGGGATCTGGCAAGCATACTTGCTGCTGGGCGATGCGGTTCTGTTTCGCCAGGGGATTCTTCTTCCTGAGACCCAACATCTGGAGGTTCTACCTTTTGAGACTCCACTTCTCGAGACTCTATTTCTTGAGATGCTTCAGGAGCAGGTTCCTCTTGAACTATTGCTGCTGCGACAACTGGCTGGAGTGCTTCTTGCGGTTGATAAAATTGAAGTACTGGAATGATCACAGCTTCCCGATACAAGGCCAATCGGCAGGAAAATCTCCTAAGTCCGTGTGTATGACTTCACCTGGTTTCCCTTTGTCAATAACAGGTTCTTCTTCGTGAAGCTTTAAAATATCTGAACATAGTTTTAGGTGATCTCTTGATACAGTTGTGGTCGTCTTTCCTGCATCTTTACTAATGGTACATGTTTTCCTGTTGACAAACTTTGAATTTTGCACGACATATGGCTCTTTTTCCCATTGATCATCGAATTTGTGCATTCTTCTTTTTCTTTTCAGCACAATTTCTCCAGGTACAAAATGTTCAGCTGGCGCACTTTTGTTGTAGTTTTCCTCTTGTTTTTCCCTTACTTTACTGAGACTATCTTCCACGCAGGCTTGTACTCTCCTATACTGTTCCTGTCGGTTCGTGTCCCAATCTTCAGTAGTAACATCAGCTTCTGGTTCTACAACACCAAGTTCCAAATCCATGGGCAGCTTTCCTGGTCTTGCCCGCATGAGGTAGGCTGGAGTGCAATTGGTGGAACTCACAGGTATGTGATTGTACAGATCTACCAGGTCAGGTAGTAGGTCTGGCCACCGATTCCTCTCCTCGAATGGTACCGTCTTCAGCAGATCAATGACTATGTGATTCATCTTTTCACAGAGACCATTTGTTTGGGGGTGGTACGGTGTGGTTCTTATCTTCTTGCATCCGTACAAATGACAGAACTCTTTAAACAACTCGGCTTCAAAGGCAGGGCCCTGGTCAGTTAACACTTGCTCCGGATATCCATGGGGTCTGCAGAAATACGCTTGGAACGTCTTTGCTGCTGTCTCTGCTGTCAGATCTTTGACAGGGGCGACCACCAGGAACCTAGAGTAGTGATCCACCATTGTCAGGGCATATGAATATCCTGCCCGGCTGGGTGACAACTTGACATGGTCCAGGGCCACGATCTCCAAGGGACGAATTGTCTTGATCGGTTGCAGGGGTGCCTTCTGACTGCTGTAGTCTTTTCTTCGGAGGCTACAGGACGCACAGTTTTTCACCATTTTTCGATGGAACTGCGCATTCCTACCCAGTAGAAACGACACTTCAACAGGGTCTCCAGCTTCTTCCAGCCAAAGTGCCCCGCTTGATCGTGGTAGGCTTCCAACACCATCTGGATGTCCGTTCTGGGGACTACTATCTGCCATACCATCTCATGGGTTCTTGGGTTGACGTACCTTCGGCACAGCTTCTCACGGTAGATAAACAGCCGGCTTCTCTCATTCCACAGCTGCTTTGCTTGTTGAGACGCATCCTTCTCCAATGAGGAACCTTCCTGAGTTATCAGCTCCTTGATACGGCGGACAACCGGGTCACTGTTCTGGGTCTCCTTCCAGCTGTGGTGAGGTAAAGGGTTTAACGTCTTACCATGCTGCCTCCTGCAGGCTCGTTGCTCGTGGATCATCCCGTTTCTGTGGAATGCAGGTAGCTCAATCTCTTCTAGGTCATCCAATTCCTCTTCCGTGTCGGACTCAAGAGGCATTCTGGACAAGGCATCAGCGTTGGCATTCTTACGGCCCGCCCTGTACTTGATTGTGAATTGATAGTTCGACAGCCGAGCCAGCCAACGTTGCTCCATGGCTCCCAGCTTAGCTGTTTCAAGATGTGTCAAGGGGTTATTGTCAGTGTAAGCAGTGAACTTGCTGGAGGCTAGGTAATGCTTGAATCTTTCTGTAATGGCCCAGACCAGTGCCAGGAACTCCAACTTAAAGCTACTGTAGTTCTCTGGGTTTCTCTCGGTCGGGCGGAGCTTCCTGCTTGCATATGCGATTACTTTCTCCAGGCCATTTTGCTTCTGACTGAGGACAGCTCCCAATCCTTCGTTGCTGGCATCAGTGTACAGCAGGAACGGCTGGCTGTAGTCAGGGTAGGCTAAGATCTCATCGCCTGTCAGGATCTCCTTCATCTCCTTGAATGCCTCAACTTGTTCTTTACCCCAGTGGAATGGAGAATTTCTGCTCTTGAGGGATTGTCCTACCAGGAGGTCCTGCAGAGGCGCTGCTTTCTTGGTGTAGTCCTTTACAAACTTCCGGTAGTAACCTGTCAGTCCCAGGAACTGGCGCACCTCCTTGAGATTCCTCGGTTCTGGCCATTTCTGGATGGCGGTGACCTTCTCGGGGTCTGGCGCTACTCCTTCTGAGCTGACAATATGCCCCAAGTACTGTACCTTTTGTTTGAGCAGATGGCACTTTGAAGGCTTCAGTTTCATCCCATACTTGGACAGTGACTCGAATACCTCCGCCAGGTGCTTCAGATGATCCTCATACGTCTTGGAGTACACAATTACGTCGTCCAGGTACAGCAACACGGTTTCAAAGTTGAGATGTCACAGGCAACTCTCCATCACTCTCTGGAACATTCCCGGGGCACTGCTGAGTCCAAACGGCATCCTGTCAAACTCACAGAGTCCCATCGGGGTGGTGAAAGCCGTCTTCTCCCGATCCTCCTCAGCCACAGCTACTTGCTAGTACTCACTAGTGAGGTCAAGGGTGGAAAAGTAGTTAGCAGTCTTTAAGGCAGCTAGGGATTCTTCAATGCGTGGTAAAGGGTATGCATCTTTATGTGTAATGCGATTCACTTGTCTGTAATCTACACACATTCTCATGCTTCCATCCTTTTTCCTGACTAAGACTAGAGGTGCTGCCCAGGGACTACAACTATCCCTTATCACCCCTGCTTCCTTCATGTCACGCAACATCTCCTTGGCTTTCTGGTAGTGTGCTGGAGGTATAGGCCTGTACCGCTCTTTAATGGGGGGGTGGTTGCCTGTAGGGATATGGTGTTGCACTCCCTTAATTGTCCCAAAGTCAAGTGGGTGTTTGCTAAATACCTGTGTGTACTCCTGTACTACTCGAAGTACTCCCTGTTTCTGGTGGGCTGGAGTGGTGTCTGTCCCGACATGGAGCTCTTGACACCAATACTCCACCTGGGTTGCTGGGTCGTTAATCTCCGCTGGTGGGGGGGAGGCTAAGGACTCCATCGTGAGAATGGAGTTATTATCTACTGTATGTAATTTAGCAACAGTGACATATCGTGGTAAGTTCAGTTCATCTTTCCCCAGTTGAGAAGACGTACTGGCACCCTCCCATTTCGTACCTCCACTACCCCTCTAGCAGTCAAGAGTGTAGGTCTATGTTCTGAACAATGGGGCTCTACTACTGCTTGGTAGTTCTGTCCTCTCAGACCTATTGCTGCTCTACACCATATAAGCATTTCACTCATTGGGGGTATCACAATGGGGTTCGGGTCTGTTACCCGTACATTACCAATCTCACCATCTGCCAGTTTTGCTTGCTGCTGGCACATCAGGGCCCGGATCTCCCTCTGGATCACTCCATTTTGCTTTGGCCTGGCAACATCGGCAAGCTGTTGGAGCAAAAACACAACTTCCCCCAGACAGTTACTGATAATGTTTGTACCTAAAACCACATTTAAGCCATTTTCCTCATTTACAGTTTTTACTACTAAGAGTCCCTGGTCCTTCAGCTCCACTCTGCCCACTTTTACGTCCACGTTTTTGGCTCCGAGTATATCAACAGGGAGACCATTAGAGGCGTACACTGCAAAGTCAGGGCTCGGGGGCTGGAGGCTGTCCATGGACCAAAACCTATCATACAGGACATCAGGTATGATGTTCACCTGAGATCCAGTGTCCAACAGGGCAGGGATTGCGATCCCATCTAGGATGATGGACTGGTACGTAGTGTTGAGCGATACGATACTGCAAATATCGGGTATCGGCCGATATTAGCTGTATCGGGCTTTCGATTCCGAGTACCGATATTTTCGTCATATCGGATACCGGAATCGGATTTGTCACTGTCACTGTGAGTGTCCGTCGGTCAGGTCTGTCAGGAGTCTGCGGCACTTACCTGGCAGAAGATCTCGGCGGTCACGTCCTGGACTGCTTGATGGCCGCCAATTATCTTCTCCCTGGCGGTCACATGCAGTTTTTCGCGATAACTGCAGTGACTGCAGGGTAATCCCGGCAGTAAACCAGTCCGATGACGTCACCGCCGGGGAAGCAGGTAATCAGCTGTGCTACGCCAGGATGACAGGCTCTGCCTGTCATTCTGATGTAGCAGAGCTGGATCGTCGTGGGACACTCGTTACTATGGACTGCGTCGGACAGGTGGTATACTTTTTTTTTTCATTTTTTTACAGGAGATCGATGGCGTCGCAGGATGAGACTGTAATAAAAGTAATGAAAACTGTGTTGTGTTTTTTATTAAATTAAAAAACTTTTTATGAACATTCACCCGTCCGGGTACATCAACAATTTAACTATTTACATACAGGGACCCTGTCCGGGTTATTTATAATTCTTTGGCAGGGGTGTTCCAGGTACCACCTGGTACTCTTCTGATGCTTGCCAAACATCCGAGACACCAAGGACCACCAGGACCTGATGACGTCGTGTGGCCTGTACAGTCAAGTCGTGACCCGCTATCTGTGTCTGTGTGGCCACCTCTTTCATCTCCCTCCGGGTCTGGAGCCCTATGTCCCGGACTGAACGAACCCCAGGGGGCCTAACAGGCGCCGGGTACGGGCCAGCTATACTTATCATGTCCATAGCTGGGGCTGCTGAGGAGACCACTGAGGGAGGCTGGGGAGATTTACGGCGTGGGGTGGGCACTTGTGCAGAGGCCTGGATGTGGGAGGCTGAAGGCTCCGAGGGTCTCACAGGTTCCTGACACTCTGGGGAGTAGGGGTCGCACCTGGTAACATTTAGGGCGTACCATCCATTGTAACCCCATTGTCGGGTGTAAGTCACCAAGTCTCCTGGCAACAGGTCCCTCCCCGGGTGTCCTTCTGGGAGGTGAGTCTCCACGTCCCGCCGGGTCACAAAAACTTCTAAATAAAGTCCAGGCTCCTGGATGAAGCCCCAACCACCTTTCAATTTAAAGTTCCGTACTGCACCCTTACGCCGCGGCTCCCACAGGGTTCCTTTATCTTTTCTCATCCGGTCCTTATCTGCCCGGTCCTTCTCCAGGTTACGTTGCCGAAGCTTTTGGGATTCTCGCTGCTCCCTTTGTCGCTCTGCTTCCCGCTCCCAACGTCTCCACTCTTCCTCCTGACGCCGGTTGAAATTCTCCTCCACCAGCAGCTCCATGTCTCCACCATCAAACTGCAGCTTACAGTGTCCGGTTTGCGGCAGCTCTCCTGGCGCCCCCCAGTCCTGGCGGCACTCACCTGCGGAGGAAGCAGCCGGCTCTGGAACAGATGACAGTCGGGGCTCCGGTACAGACAGGTAGACCTCTGGTGCCTGCGCGGCCTCCTCCATGAGGACGGGTGTCGCTTCTTCTGTCTCAGCGACGGGGGCAGACAGCGGGATCTGGGGTGCTGCCGGTGCAGAGTTTTTTGCAGGAACGGGTGCCTCCACTGCGACAACGTCAACCGGATCACATTGCAAGGGCTGGGATGCCCGCACGGACTCCTCTACTAGAACGGGTGCCTCACCTTCCGGTACAGACACTTCAGGTAAGAGGGATTGGCGCCGCTCCAAGTTTAGTTTTAGGGCACGCCAGCTGGCTTCCATCCTGGCGACCTCCTCCCGGTGCCGGGCCAGGCCTCTTAGGGTATCCTCCGCTTCTTGCAGCGTAGGAGGGTTTCCAGGCCGGGTGCCCAACGGTGGTTCCGTGGCGATCGGGTCGCTTCCGTGGGGGGAGAGCTCTGACTGCTCCATCCCTTCACACTTCTGCTCGTGTCCATTAGCCATCTCTGCCAAGTCACATGTGTCATTAGCATCTGGAGAGGGCCCCTCTTTTGTAGGGAGGCGGGACCTTTGTGTTAGTTTCCGCACACTGAGGAGGATGAGGAGGCGGAACTGAAGAGCTGTGGGGCACGATCTTACATTGCAGTACCATTTACAGTGGTCGGCCATCGTTTTCGCGCCACTGAGTGAGTGTACACCCACGAAGAGCACGCCCTTCTTCTTCACCAGTGCCTCGTCGTGACGCAGATATGGCTGAAAAATGGCAAATACATTCTCTGATGATTTTAGCAATTCTCAAGCACAAAACCAGTTCAATTCAGGCACACAGGACTCGCTTATAGCGAGCTACAGAATCCTGTTCGTGACGCCCAAGTTGAGTCGCACAGAGCCAGAGGTTTTGGGGGTACTCGGCACCGAGCCCGTCGACTTCTATGGGGTATGTCACGGCTTTACCCGGCAACTGAATCAGAGTCTATTTTACTATGTAGAAGTGTATAAACTATAAATATATGTATATATATATATGTCACAATGACATGTATATATATATATATATATATATGTATTCTATGTGTGTATATTTTGTGTTTACAACGAAAGAAAGGGTTTTTTTTGTTGCGATATTTTGTTCCCATAGACTTACATGGGACTTCCGGTATCAGAATCGGATATCGACGATATTTAGTGATATCGGCGATACCATTCCGATACGATATTTTTAGATATCGAGCAGTATCGCTCAACACTACTGGTACGTCTTCCTCCCACAAACCTGCGGTTCCAGTCTGAGGGGCCTGAAGAGTCTAGTCCTGGGTGTTGGCCCTCGGACCCAGGATCTGCTCTTTTAAAGGACACTGTCAGGCTAGATGACCTTCTCTGTTGCAACGGTAGCAGATGATCTCTCGGCGAGGATGGTGCAGATCTGGGGTCGCTCCTGGGGGTGGCGTTGTCCTCCTCCTGTGGGGCGACGTCCTCCTTCTCCTCTGACTCATCCAAAGGACATCCTCTGGGCAGTCAGCTAGCAGGATCTTTCCTCCTTCCTCCTTTCGCAGTTGCAGGGCACTCATTACAGTGGCCAGGTTTTTGGTCAGCTGGCGCACTTATGAGCGCAGACAGTCAAACTCAGTAGGAGGCGCCACCTGCGTTTTGGCTTCCGCCACCAGCGGGGAAAAGGTGGATGCTGCTGGCTTTAGAGTGGCTTCACCCGGGTGACACTGGGTTGCCATCTCGGGCTTTTCCAGGGGTCGCAGTCCTTTTATAGCCATATCCTTTAGGGCATCAAAGGTAGCATCAGGATGATCCAAGGACCACCAATGCACAGTTCTGCTTTCAGCTTGGGACCTCAGTCCCCGTACAAATTGTTCCTTTAACATTTTATTTTCATTGATGACACTTATGGGGTTAACCTGTTTGAGAGCTCGCAGGGCCCCCTGTAGTCGGCAGGCGTAGTCCCTAATACTGTCATCTGATTTCTGGGAGCATTGGTAAAACCTCATCCGGAGATCTGTTTCAGTGCGGTCCTCAAAGATAGTCTGTAACTTTAAGAAAATTGCAAGCACTGATTCCTGGTCTGCAGCTGACCATGTCTCTACTTCCCTTTCTGCAGCACCAGTCAGTTGTCCCACTACCACTGCAGCTCTTTGTTTCTCTGTCATAGGGTACATGTCCATTATGCTGCATATTTTGCGCTTAAACCCTGACAGGGTGTCTGGCTTACTGCTATACTAAGGGAGCCACTTTGCTCCAGGCAGGTATGGCAGCATCAGCGGTACTATTGGGGCCACAGGACCTGGTGAGGGGCCAGCGTTTCCATCCTGCACGGCAGCGCCGGTGGGTAAGTCATTGGGACGGTCGGCCTGGACCGCGCTGTCAGCTTGCTGCTGCGACATGTCTGCGCCCCCCTAGTTAAGCATGGCCTACCTCTTCCTGTAGGCCGCAGCTTCCTCCGGTTTCAGTAGTCAGAAGGACCTGTGTCGCCGGCGCTCTGACGTCAGAGCGTTCACCGAAGCTCTCCACAGGACCTGCCGCCGCGTCAGTGTTGGGGCGTGTCCGGGACTCAGCGCCCTTTCTACAGGTACACCCTCTTCTCTTCGCGCCGTAGCGCTGCAATTGGCGGCAAAATCACAAAAATAGTAACCACAGTCTTTTTGCACAAAAACAGTCCAATTCAGGCACACAGTACCCGGTGGCAATGGGCACCAATCACTCCGTTGCTGCAGGGCACGACAATCCTGTTCGTGACGCCAGGAAGATGAGTCGCCTAAGCCAGGGCCGTGGGTACTCGGCACCGAGCCTGTTCACTTCAATGGGGGATGTCACGGGTAGCACAGCTCGGTCCGTGGCCCTGGGCGCTCACTAAAAAGGGGGGCATTTACAGGGGATTAAAGTATTTGTAGGAATTCGTGATGCCACCTGTGGTACCTGGTCAGTGTGACCAGCGCTGCTATGCAGATCCGCTGAAGGGTTGGTGTTGGGCAGCAAGGTGTTAAGCCTTCCACAGGCAAGGCTGGGGTCCTTCAGGGTATCCGGGGTATAGGGGTGCAGGACGGAGAAGGGGAGTTTAGCCGCAGGAGTAATAAGGCAGACACACACAAAAGTCTCTTCTGTACCTTTACTGGTGGGATAGCAGGCACGTCCCGGGATGCTGGCAGGCTGGAGGATGCACGTCCAGTTATTACCACTGAGTAGGTGTAGGGCCTCCTTACTCCTGTAGTGTGAGTTTCTGACCTGTATATAACGAAGTCTAACTCTGTCTTCACTTATACGACCGGCTGACTTTGTGGTGGGGCCTTCTCTAGGATAGAACAGTGTCTCTAATGGCGGATCCTGCCCAGACTCCTGTCTTCCTGACCCTGGTTACGTATCAACACTTGTGGGCCCCTGCGACTTGAAGTCCCGCAGGGTCTCCGGTATCTCCTACTAGTCGTGTAGATTCTAGCAAGCTCGGACCCGGTGTCCGGTTATTCAGAGTAGAGGTAAGCTATCAATGCTGTTTCAACCTCCGTTACTCTCTTCTTCTCTTCAACTCGCCTTTCGTCCTACTCCGACCTTTAACATAAGCACACTAGCAGAAGATGGCTGATTCTTCTCTCTCTTCACCGCTCTCAAAGCGTTGGCACGCTTGCTCCCTAAACTGCACTCAGTTGACTCAGTTCTGACCAGGCTGAAGTGGCTATCTTTCTCCACTTGTACTAGCCTCCACACACTTAACTAAGCTCAAAGCTGCAGTCTTCAGGTTCTCTCAGCAACTCTCAACTCCTCTCAGAGGTGACTAGCAAGACTCGTTCTGAACTCTCTCAGCTCTCAGCTAGACTAGACTGCGCTCTCTGCTGTGACTTCACCAACCTTATATACTACAAAAGGGCTCCCTCTGGTGGCTCTAGGGAATGGTGAAGGTGTGTTGTGTGCATATCAGGTCTCTGTGGGTGTTACCTTTGGTGCATCCCCCTGGGGAATAAGATTCCAGGCACAGCTGGGCTACACACATATGGGGCCTATTCTGTATGGAGCATTATATGGAGATCATTCTGTATTGAGCAATATATGGGGCTCATTATTCTGTATAGAGCAATATATGGGGCTCATTATTCTGTATGGCGCACTATGTGGTGCCCATAATACTTTATGGAGGACTATACTGTCCGTTTTTTGAGCTATTGTAGAATTTAAAATAGATATCACTCATGTAATGTAAGAAGTGAAGTATTTGCCATTGTTTATACCTATATTTCTCTGCCGTATCGGAGCATCATGAATTGTGGTATGTGTTTAAGGGGTCCACTGAGACTCTTCAGCCCGGGGCCCACGAAAACCTGGAGCCAGCACTGCCCCTCACAACTTTAGCCAAATAACCCCCAGTTTTCAATGCGTTACTATTATTATAAAGTAAATTAAGATTGACAAGCTTAAGTAATAAGAATTGATGTTGTTGGCATTGAAATGGGCACTGTAGGTGTGTTTACTGTCCTCCACTCCCTGCCGACTTTTATTCCCCGTTGACTTGCATTGGGGTTGGATTTTCGACTTCGACCCGACCATTTCAGTTAGTCGGCCGACTTCGTTCAACTCGACTTTTGAGAAAGTCGGGTTTCACGAAACCCGAATCGACCATAAAAAAGGCAAAGTCGCTCATCTCTACTGAACATACATTTCAGTAGGCCAACATTTCAGATTTTAAAATAATTTTTCAAGCTGGTTATATATTATTCTAATTTACTGAGATAATGACTTTTGGGTTTTCATTGGCTATAAGCCATAATCATCAACATTAACAGAAATAAACACTTGAAATAGATCACTCTGTTTGTAATGACTCTATATATGAGTTTCACTTTTTATATTGAAGAACTAAAATAAATTCACTTTTTGATGATATTCAGAAAATCTGCATCAACCAAAAAATCACCAAAAAGCTCATTGTGGGAGCATAGCCTAACTGTGGCACCATTGGGAGTAACATATTAAATTAATTCTATGTGATAACTTGCAATAAATTTTTCTTTACAGATTTTTTTTATACTTCAGCCATATTTGAAAGTTTTTCACCATGAATTGAAGCTCAGTCACTCCAAAACTTTAATTGTATTTCTTTTGAAGAAAACAATGGGAAAAGGCAGCTAAGGCCATCAGGAAAAAAGTATATACCAGTAGTGAATGACCTGAGGCAAAAAAAAATTTTATGAATGCAAATAGATTTATTCCATAGTCGCACAAGAAAAACACCGATGTTTCAGCCCACACGGCCTTTATCAAGGTGGTTTTATCTAGGTCAAACAATAGCATAAATCAAAATGAGAAATCCAAAACAACAAAGAAACAAGAGTGCGACTACATTTATAAAGGCTATATACATGAAATTCATAATATCCTTATAACATACAGCATACGGATACATCTTATGCATAGAAAATGTCAATGTTATCATCTTGAGGACTTCGTCATCCATCATAATATAAGGGTATTACTGGAAATACAAAAATCCAAAATAGGATATAATTGTCAAAAAGATTGCAGAGCATAGACTTAAACTTCACTAAGGCAGATCTCAGGTATGAGAAAATATTATATACCGTATATACTCATGTATAAGCCGACCCGTGTATAAGCCGACCCCCTAATTTTGCCACAAAAAACTGGGAAAACTTATTGACTCGCGTATAAGCCTTAGGTGGAAAATGCAGCAGCTACTGGTAAATTACAAAAATAAAAATAGATGCCAATAAAAGTAAAATTAATTGAGACATCAGTAGGTTAAATGTTTTTGAATATCCATATTGAATCAGGAGCCCCATATAATGCTCCATACAGTACATGATGGCCCCATAAGATGTTCCATACAAAATACTCCCCATATAAAGTTCCATAAAGGTTAATAATGGCCCCATAAGATGCTCCAGAGAATAATATGCCCCATATGCTGCTCCATAAAAGTTATGCCCCCATAAAATGCTCCATATATTTTATGCCCCATATGATGCTCCATAGATTATGCCCCCCTAAAATGCTCCATAGATTATGCCCCCCTAGGATGCTCCATAGACTTTGCCCCCCTAAGATGATCCATAGATTATGCCCCATAGATTATGCCCCCATATGATGCTCCATAGATTATGCCCCATATGATGCTCCCTAGATTATGCCCCATATGCTTCCTGTATTATGCCCCATATGCTCCCTGGATTATGCCCCATATGCTCCCTGGATTATGCCCCATATGCTCCCTGGATTATGCCCCATATGCTCCTTAGATTATGCCACATATGCTCCTTGGATTATGCCCCATATGCTCCCTGGATTATGCCCCATATGCTCCCTGGATTATGCCCCATATGCTCCATGGATTATGCCCCATATGCTCCCTGGATTATGCCCCATATGCTCCCTAGATTATGCCCCATATGCTCCCTGGATTATGCCCCATATGCTCCATGGATTATGCCCCATATGCTCCCTGGATTATGCCCCATATGCTCCATTGATTATGCCCCATATGCTCCATAGATTATGCCCCATATGCTCCATAGATTATGCCCCATATGATCCCTAGTTTATACCCCTAGATTATGCCCCATATGCTCCCTAGATTATGCCCCATATGCTCCCTAGATTATGCCCCATATGCTCCCTGGATTATGCCCCATATGCTCCCTGGATTATGCCCCATATGCTTCCTGGATTATGCCCCATATGCTCCCTAGATTATGCCCCATATGCTCCCTGGATTATGCCCCATATACTCCCTAGATTTTGCCCCATATGCTCCCTGGATTATGCCCCATATGCTCCATGGATTATGCCCCATATGCTCCATAGATTATGCCCCATAGTATAGGTCCCTTATGCTGCCGCTGCTGCTGCAACTAAAAAAAAAAAAAAATAACGTACTCACCTCTCGTCGCTGGGGGCCAGGTGCCGGTGTCCCGAGCAGGCGGGGACACCGGTGTGCTATGGGGGACAGGTGCCGGTGTCACCGCTCGCTCAGGGCCCCGGCACCTGAGATATTTACCTGTCCCGGGTCCACCGCTGCGCGCTGCTTCGTCTTCCGGGTCCTCTTGTCAGTAAGCGCTCAGGCAGAGGGTGCGGCACGCACTAACTACGTCATCGCGCCCTCTGCCTGAACATCACAGCCAGAGGACGCGAGAACACAGTGGCGAGCAGCAGTGGACCGGGGACAAGAGACTATCTCCTATACTTACCCCCTCCTGGAGCATCTCTGCAGCCCCTGCTTCTCCCGCGGTCTCTGGCAGCTCTTCCTTCCTATAGTGGTCACGTGGTACCGCTCATTAAAGTCATGATTATGTGCATATTCAGGAGTTTAATGAGCGGTACCACGTGACCGCTGCAGGATGGAGCCTGAGATCGTGGGAGAAGCAGGTGGGCTGCAGAGACACGCCGGCGGAGGGGTAAGTATGATCTGACACCCCGCTCCCCCTCCCCCGCGGACCCCCCAGTATATGACTCGTGTATAAGCCGAGAGGGGACTTTCAGCCTTAAAAATTGGGCTGAAAATCTCGGCTTATACGTGAGTATATACGGTATACGCTATGTTCCAAATTATTATGCAAATTGGTTTTAAGTGTCATAGCGTTTTTTGTTTTTTTTTTTGTAAATGAAACCCATTGATGATATTGTGTCTCAGGGTTCTTTGGATAACTGAAATCAATCTCAGATACCTGTGATAATTAGTTTGCCATGTGAGCCCAATAAAAGGAAAACTAGATGTTCCACACTATTAAGCAGGTCAGAGTTTTCAAGTAATATGGGAAAGAAAAAGGATCTCTCTGCTGCTGAAAAGCATCAAATAGTGCAATGCCTTGGTCAAGGGATGAAAACATTAGATATTTCCCGAAAACGTAAGCTTGATCATCGTACTGTTAAGAGATTTGTGGCTGATTCTGAGCACAGACATGTTTGTGCTGATAAAGACAGAATGAGGAAGGTTTCTGCCAGGCAAGTTCATCGGATTAAGAGAGCAGCTGCTACAAAGCCATTACAAACCAGCAAACAGCTATTTGAAGCTGCTGGTGCCTCTGTAGTCCATTGAACCTCAAGGTGTGGGATCCTTCAAAGGCTTGCTCTGTGGTGCATAAACCTACGATTCGGCCACACCTAAACAGTGCTCACAAGCAGAAATGGTTGCAGTGGGCCCAGACATACATGAAGACTAATTTTCAAACAGTCTTGTTTAATGATGAGTGTTGAGCAACCCTGGATGGTCCAGATGGATGGAGTAGTGGATGGTTGGTGGAAGGCCACCATGTCCCAACAAGGCTGCTACGTTAGCAAGGAGGTGGAGGAGTCATGATTTGGGCAGGAATCATGGGGAAACAGCTGGTAGGGCCCTTTAAGGTTCCTGAAGGTGTGAAAATGACCTCTGCAAAGTATATACAGTTTCGGACTGACAACTTTCTTCCATGGTATAAAAAGCAAAAAAGTGTCTTCAGGAGCAAAATCATCTTCATTCATGACAATGCACCATCTCATGCTGCAAAGAATACCTTGGAGTCATTGGCTGCTATGGGCATAGAAGGAGATAAACTCCCTGACCTCAACCCTATAGAGAACCTTTGGAGTATCATCAAGCAAAAGATCTGAGAGGGTGGGAGGCAGTTCACATCAAAACCGCAGCTCTGAGAGGCTATTCTGACTTCATGCAAAGAAATACAATCAGAAACTCTCCAAAAACTCACAAGTTCAATGGATGCAAGAATTGTGAAGGTGATATCAAAGAAGGGTTCCTATGTTAACATGTAACTTGGCCTGTTAGGATGTTTTGGAGTTAATTAGCTTTTTTGTTCAGTGAATGTGACCTCCCTAATGCTGCAAATTCCACAAATGAGCATTTTCAGTTCTTTAAAACAGATCAAATGTTCAGAAATTCTACTGTGCCTAATAATTTGGAACAGTGCATTTTGAGTTTTTTTCCATTTTGGAGATTATACTGTTATCATTGGGAGGTCTCTTCAATAAAATTCTATGTATACTCTAACGGGTGATGACTTTTATTAGACTGACTGTCATTTGCATCGACCACTTAGGAAAATCAGAGAAAAATATAATTTGCATAATAATTTGGAACATAGTGTATATATATATATTGTAAGCTTTTCAGGGGATATAGCTCTGGGATCGCCGTCCGGGTAGACGGAGTGGCACGGAAACAGTTCATTCACAGACAGCAGTTCTGGTAAAAACTGGCCGCAACCAGTTTTATTAAAGTCCACAGCAAACAGAACATAATCAAAACCAAATCATAAACATAAGACCTGGGCTTGTCCAGCCACTTACTACACTTAGATAGATTTCCCTATCTATCCGGGACCAGACTCTAACAGCCTGGGCCAAAACAACACATATGTTCAGCATTTACCAGCATGGAGTTTCACAGAGTCTCCTCCTTGTGTCTGAAGGCACCTTCAACGTCCAGACTTGAGAAAGCTCCCCTCCTATTCAGCAGCTATCCGCATGGATTCTCACAGAGACTACTCCTGTGTCCGGGGTACATCGAGCACCCAGACTGAGACAGCTCATACTCCTGGAGACTCCTTCTTGTGCCTGGACTCCTTGTCCAGACTAAGCGAGCTCTCTGTCTGTGTTCGCAGACACCTACTTCTGGTCTCCTAATTAACAGCTGAGTGGTTTCAGGCCTGAGCTGCAAGTGTGTACTGAATGTAAGGTGTAGTGACCTTTCTCTACCACTAGGTTTACAAAGCCATACATTTCCCTTATACCAGTCAGCAAAGTATCTAGGTGAAATGTACACCCTATTCAACACACATACTCTCACTGTCTCACAATATATATATATATATAGATATATATATATACAGAGAGAGAGAGAAAAAACAGAGCTGATACCTGTGTGACTTTCTGGCGAGGGTCAGTTGCTATAAAATAGAAAAGAGCAGACCATAAGATACGGTATGGAAGATGTCCACAGCGCCAATCAAGAAATAAAGTGACATACAAACCAGAATGGAAAAGAGAAGAAATTCAGGGAACCAGCCGCTGATGGAGGTAAAAGTGTGTGTGCATAGCGGTGAATGTCCTATTTATACAGGACGGCGTGGGATGCCGACACCGGAAGTGTGGCACTGTGTAAAGACGCTCGCAGCTGCACAGAGCGTCGTGCAGGACGGAAGTGGGGCGTCCCCATCAAAAGGAGGTGTGACATATATGTAAAGCGCATGCGTCCACCAATGACACCGGAAGTGTGGCATTGTATAAGGATACTCGCAGTTGCGCAGAGCATTGTGCATGACAGAAGTGGGGCGTCACAACCAAAAGTGAGTGTGACGTTTATGTGTAGCGCATGCATCAAGAGGGGAAAAGGGGTATGTGTCAGCGCTTGCGTATTAGATAAAGTATGACAAAGATGGGACAGAGACTGCTACTTAATAAATGATGATAGGTCCGCGGTCTGCACTGTTAAGGACATACAGGCAATCAGCGCATGCACGGACTAGATCTACAGCACTTTATCTATATGGAAATATTTGGAAATCGGGCATCTATAAAGAAAAAAAATTTAAAAAAAAAAGAAAAAGGGAAGGGAAAAGGGTAGAAGAGGAAGAAAAGGAGAAAGAGAGATCACCGAAAAGTGAATACCTGGTGTCTGCCTTTAAGTCTGTAAAGAAATAAAAAGGAGATAAGTTATACAATCATATGAGTATATCTTTATATTATACTATATATATATACACAGACATCCATCAATATATTCATAAACACACATTTATATGTGATAAAGAACAGAAAAAGAAAAGAGCATCACAAAATGGCATATATTATTGAATATCAATAAAACACTTCATATTCCCTATTAAGGCCCAATGATTCCAGTGTTTGCAGAGCATGAATCCAGTAAGCTTCCCTCTCTTTTAGTTTGCCCACTCTATCGCCTCCTTTAGGGTCTGGGGTATATGATCAATGATCTGATAACGAAGTTGTGAAACATAATGGTTGTGTGTTACAAAATGAGCCGGTATGAGTAATAGTGTCTTTTTGCACCGGATAGTGGATTTATGTTGGGATATGCGGATTCGGATATGTTGGGTGGTCTCCCCAACATATCCGAGGCCGCATGGGCATTTAATTAAGTATATAGCAAAGGAAGAGTCGCAGCTAAAATATCCCTTAATTGGGAAATTCTTACCAGAACCGGGATGTGTAAAAAAATCCCCCTTGGCAACATTGGAGCATTGCAGACAGTGCAAGCACGGAAAAGTCCCTTTTCTTTGGGATCTGAGAAAGGTTTGAGAATTACCCATCCGCCGGCTGCCTATGTCGGCCCTAACAAGAAGATTTCGGAGGTTTGGTGTTTTTTTTTATAACAGATTATAGGGAATGATTGAGATTCTATGATATCAGGATAGGAAATGGATAAGAGTGACCAGTGTTTCCGGATAATTTTATGAAATAAGTACATGAAAGGATGGTAAGTATTTACAAAAGCTATTTTCTTAGTTGAATTGGTCATTCTTGGAGCTGATATTGGTGAAAAAGATAAAAAAGACTCTGGATAGCCCCTGTTTTGAAATTTGGATTTCATTTCAAGAAGTCGGGAGGTCCGTTTAAGGTTATCCCTAACTATGCGATTTACACGACAGAATTGAGATCTAGGAAGAGACTTCTTAATGAGTCTCGGATGGCAACTGTAATAAAATAACAGGCTGTTTCTGTCAGTTGTCTTTACAAAAAGATCAGTATAAAGAATACCATTTGGGTCTTTTAGGACCATGGTATCCAGGAAGGCAATGGAGTTACGGTCATAGTGCATAGTGAAAGTAAGGCCTACCATTCTAGTGTTGATATCTTGAAAAAATGTTTCAAGAGAGGTAAGGTTGCCCGACCAAATAAGAAAAATATCATCTATATACCTCTTCCAAAGCACAGAGTGCTGTTGGAAGAGTAGATGAGAATATACATAGTCTGACTTGAATTTTGCCATAAAAATATTAGCAAAAGGAGGCGCAACGTTTGAGCCCATTGCTGTCCCAGTTCGTTGAATGAAGAACTGATCTTCAAACATAAAAAAGTTTCCCTTCAATACCAGTGTCAACACAGAGACACAAAAGGATTTCATATCCAAGGAATAACTGGTGTTCGCATCCAAAAATGTCTGGACTACCAGGATGCCATCAGCATGGTTAATACTAGTATATAGGCTAGTTACGTCCAGAGTAACTAAGTAGCATTCAGATGATATTTCTGCAATTATAGCTGTTTATTAGTTTAGTTATCCAACCCCTGTTGCCTATTAGTTTAGTTATCCATCGTATGTTGTGTAGTGGTTTAGTTCTATAACCCTGGCTGTTTAGTAGTTTAGTTCTCCAACCCCTGTTGTCTAGTAGTTTAGTTCTCCATGTTCTGGTGTCTATTTGTTTTCTTCTGCACTCATAGCTGTTTAGTAGTTTAGTTGTCCAGCCTCTGTTGTCTATTAGTTTAGTTAACCATCGTATGGTGTGTAGTGGTTTAGTTCTACAACCCTAACTGTTTAGTAGTTTAATTATCCAACCCCTGTTGTCTAGTAGTTTAGTTATCCATCTTATAGTGTGTAGGGATTTATTTTTCTATCACCAAGCGCCCTGCAAGTCTTGGGGATTGCAAAACTTGCGGAGCAGACCCTTCAAAGAATGCCCGTACAGCCACCGGAGTCACCCAGTGCCCAGTTATCTAGCTGTAATTCCCCAGTCCATGCTTGCTTGTCCAGGTGTTATTGTTTAAATGTACCCTGGCAGACATAGAATTTTTCAGGGAACAGGTGACATTGTCTGCGACTTGTTGCTGTAGCGCCGGCACATCTTTCTTAGAGAAGTAATGGTGCCAGGGCAACTCCTATTGGGGGGACTGCAACGGCCATCAGCTTTTGGAAATCATCTCTATCCCTAAGGTGGAAAGGCTGCATTTCTGTGGCCAACAGTTGGGAGTGGCCTTGTAATAATCACAGAGATCACAGTCCATGAGTCATACAGAAATAAGCGCTGTGATCTTAGCAGCAAACAGCTCTCAGCTGGCCCTTGTCATCCAAACAATGACATGATTGGGCCACAAATCATCCGAGGAGGCCACAGGCTTTCACAATAATTAGTTCTCAGAAAACATATGGAATATGTGTACAGTACAGACCAAAAGTTTGGACACACCTTCTCATTCAATGATTTTTCTGTATTTTCATGACTATGAAAATTGTAGAATCACACTGAAGGCATCAAAACTATGAATTAACACATGTGGAATTATGCATTACACTTTACAAAAAAGTGTGAAACAACTGAAAATATGTCTTACATTCTAGGTTCTTCAAAGTAGCCACCTTTTGCTTTGATTACTGCTTTGCACGCAGAAAAGGTGAACGGGTGGACTCTACATGCCTAGTACCCACTGTGAAGCATGTAGGAGGTTGAAGAACCTAGAATATAAGACATATTTTCAGTTGTTTCACACTTTTTTGTAAAGTGTAATGTATAATTCCACATGTGTTAATTCATAGTTTTGATGCCTTCAGTGTGATTCTACAATTTTCATAGTCATGAAAATACAGAAAAATCATTGAATGAGAAGGTGTGTCCAAACTTTTGGTCTGTACTGTATATCGCGCTGTACGTTCGCTGCTAATTCCACGGTAACCCTACACTCCTCGTTGCCAACAACAATTCTGTTTTTAACCTAATAAATAAATGCAGGCCGATTGGACGCCATTCTTCATTCACACCATCAGGGTGTTCCATCCTCTCCCCCTTAGAGTAGCAGTCATATACCGACCCCAGGCTCACCCACCCACTTCCTTGACCACTTTTATGTGCTGCGTCCACACTTCATGTCCTCACTGAAGCTCCCACAGGCGAGCGGACCAAGGAGAGACGACCCCTATACAGGGATCATTAGGGGCAGGCCCGAAGGAGTCAAGTACCGCGACAGCTGGTACCAAGAGGGGCGGCTAAAGAGGAGATGAGAAGCACCACAAGCTGAACTAAGGAGAGGGGATAGACTGGACCCGACCGGAGCTAGAGAGACAGGACCACCTAGACCTGTGTTTCTCAACTCCAGTCCTCAGGACCCACCAACAGGTCATGTTTTCAGGATTTCCTTAGTATTGCAAAGGTGATGGAATTAATGCTTGAGCAAGTGATAAAATTATCACCTGTGCAATACTAAGGAAATCCTGAAAACATGACCTGTTGGTGGGTCCTGAGGACTGGAGTTGAGAAACACTGACCTAGACGGATTACTCGGACAGAAGAAAAGGCTAGAGTAACAGCGCGGAACAGAGAGATCAGGGTTGAGCAGGTAGCACGGACGGAGCAGGTAGTCAGAACGGACAGGTAGTCAGGACGGAGCAGGTAGATAGGACACGACAAGTAGATAGGACGGGACAGGTAGTTAGGATGGGCCAGAACAGCGTACAGTAAGCACATAGTAATCAGGTGCCTCCTGTCACGTTGCCGTTGGATTCAGTGTCTGGTGTTCCTGCCTCGGCTGGTGGTGCCGGTGATAGGAGAGCGGTATCCTCATATGGTTCCGCTCCTTTGACGCCGGTCTCTGTCGCTGCGCATCACCATGTTTCGCCTGTGGGTAATGTTGGTGACAGAGAGGGGGTCCCTGCGCAGGCGTCTGGTGGGCGTAGGCTTCGCTCTTCTGTCAGAGGTGAAGTGGTTGGTGTCAGTCATGCATCACCATCTGGCCTGGTTCTGGGGACGTTCTAGATGAGGTCATCAGACTGTGAGCCTGTGAGAGGTAGCCATGCCCTTCAAATGCCTTGGAGCCTGGCTTGCAGGCTGCCAGATATAGTCTTGGTTTCCCCAGTGTGCTAGTTTGTTTTGCTATTGTATCTCTGACCTTTGCCTGGATTTCTGACTCTTCTACTGCCTGCCGATTTTGTACCTTTGCTGCCCGCCTGGTTTTGACTTTAACTTTAGCCTGAATTTCTGACCCTTCTACTGCCTGCCGATTTTGTACCTTTGCTGCCCTCCTGGTTTTGACCCTTGGACTTCTGACTACGCATTTGGTCTCGCTTTTTATTCCCTTCCTAGCGTCCTTCCTACTCTGGTCCACTGCTCTCATAGGCAGCTACCCCTGGGCTTCGCTGTAATTCCAGATCCCTGTATAGGGGTAAAGGGTCTCAGGGTTTCTCGGGGTGCTGTCTTGCCTGCAGTTCAGACCTGCAGTGGGCGGACGTCACATTATATCTGGCCCTAAAAAAAAACGTTTTTATATATATTCTGATATATATAAAAGCATTTCCTAACCCTTTCTCTGAATTTTTTTTTCTTCCTCTCCTTTTCTGAGCTGATTTTGTTGCTAAAGCACCTGTGTCCGGTTTCATTGCTCAGTCCTGTGGAGGATCACTCCCATCATCTCCTACTAACATGCTGCACAAGCCACAGTCTGGAGATCTCTGGGAGAACACTAGACGTCAGAAGCCTTCATTCCCTGGACGTCAGCACCTGGGTAGCTCTGGCCATGCCTGCCCAGGTGTCCAGGTATTGCCCGCTGATGCGGCCAAATTCCTTTTACCTACTTCTTTGTCTTACCTGAAGAAATCTGTGCATGTGGAGGCTTATGTGGATAGTGGCTCAGAAGGGAATTTCATAGATTTCCTGGTAGCGAGAAATCTTGATGTACCACTGCTAAAGCTTAATGCGCCCATTAAAACCACTGCTATTAATGGCACTCCTATCGTCCAGAATGGAGTGGAGTTTGTCACTGAGGAAATATCAGTGTCAGTGGAATCGTTACATGCTGAACATGTGTCATTTTTTGTTATCCATAATTATTCATCTGCTGTTGTTCTGGGTATGCCATGGTTACGCAAACATAATCCAGTCATTGACTGGCACTTGGGTGATATTGTGCGCTGGAGCCCAGAGTGTCAGGATAATTGTATATCGCTATCAGTGAACCAAGTTAAAATCACACCTCCTCCCTTTGTACCCTATGCATTCATAGATTATGAGAATGTATTTTCTGTCTTGGAATCAGAGAAATTACCCCCTCATAGAAAGTATGATTGCCCCATAGACTTAGTACCGGATTCTCGCCTCCCTAAGGGGAGAATATTTAACCTCTCTGGTCCAGAACGTCAGGCCATGAAAGACTACATAACAGACAGTTTGCGAAAAGGGTTTGTTAGACCATCCACCTCACCAGTGGAAAAGAAAGATGGTGGTCTCAGACCTTGCATTGATTACCGTGAGTTAAACGCAATCACTGTGAAAAACCAGTATCCGCTTCCACTCATTCCTGATCTTTATAATCAGCTGTTGGGAGCCTGTTGGTTTACTAAACTTGACTTCCGAGGAGCATATAATCTTGTCTGGATAAGAAATGGAGATGAGTGGAAGACCGTGTTTAACACACCCCTCGGCCACTTTGAGTATCTCGTAATGCCGTTCGGGCTCAGTACTGCACCTGCAGTGTTTCAGAATTTTGTTAACAAAATTTTCAAAGACATTAGTGGTGTTTATGTGGTCGTTTATTTGGACGACATCCTGATTTACTTTTCTGACATTGTGACGCACGTCCAACACTTCCGCTCTGTCCTCCAGAGACTCAGAGAGCATTCTTTATTCGCCAAACTAGAGAAATGTGTCTTCATGACGCAGGAGATACAGTTTCTGGGGTATATTTTGTCGGCTAAAGAGTTTCGCATGGATCCTTCTAAAACTCAACCCATTAAGGAATGGGTACAACCCCAGTCTCTAAAGGCACTGCAGCGATTTTTGGGTTTCGCTAACTACTATCGGAAATTTATTAAAGGTTTTTCCGAGATAGCCAAACCACTCACTGATTTGACTCGGAAAGGGGCGAATGTGGTTAACTGGAAGCCTGAAGCAATTCATGCATTTTCTGCCTTAAACAAATGTTTTTCCTCTCTCTAACCCGAAATTGGTTCAGCCTGATCTGGACCGCTCCTTTATTGTAGAGGTAGATGCCTCTGAAGTTGGAGTCGGGGCAGTGCTATCGCAAGGCACTGCATCCCTCACTCAACTTCGCCCGTGTGCCTTCTTTTCCCGAAAATTCTCTTCCACCGAGAGTAATTATGATATAGGTAATCGGGAATTGTTGGCAATCAAATGGGCCTTTGAGGAATGACGCCACTTCCTCGAAGGTGCCAAACATAAGAACACTGTAATTACTGACCACAAGAACCTGACCTACTTGGAGTCAGTAAAAAGACTGAATCCTGGACAATCAAGGTGGGCCTTGTTCTTTTCTAGGTTTGATTTTGTGATTACTTTTCAACCAGGTACTAAAAATGTAAGGGCTGATGCCCTTTCTCAAAGTTTTTGCCCCTCACAGGTCGAGGACTCTGAACCGACTCCAATACTAGCCAAGGGAATTGTTATGTCAGCTGTATCCTTGGATCTTCTGGAAGAAATCCGTAGATGCCCAGAACAGGCACCTGACACTACTCCTCCCCAAAAACTATTTGTCCCGGCCACATTCCGCCTTCAAGTTCTGAAGGAATCACATGATTCCGTCCTTGCAGGGCATCCAGGCATCAAAAACATCATCAGACTTGTAACTAGGAATTTTTGGTGGCCAACTGTAGTAAAGGACTGTAAGGACTATGTACTGGCCTGTGAAACCTGTGTTTGCGCTAAGTCTCCCCATAATCTCCCTGCCAGGTGGCTCCAGTCCTTGCCTGCCCCTGAGAGTCCTTGGACCCATATCTCCATGGACTTTATTACTGATCTGCCACTCTCAGAAGGGAAGACATGTATCTGGGTGGTGGTGGATAGATTCAGCAAGCAGTGTCATTTTGTTTCTCTGTCCAGATTACCTAATTCAGAGACCCTGAGCAAACTATTCATTACTCATGTTGCGCGATTGCATGGTATTCCTGTGAATATCGTGTCCGATAGGGGCACCCAGTTTGTTTCGAAATTTTGGAGGGCATTCTGTAAACGAATTGGAATGGAATTGTCCTTTTCCTCTGCCTATCACCCTGAAACCAATGGTCAAACCGAACGCACCAACCAAGCGCTTGAGCAGAATCTACGTTGCTATGTCTCTGAGCATCAGTCCGATTGGGTGGAAACCTACCGCTAGCAGAGTTTTCCACGAATAATCAGTACCAGGAGTCCATCAAGACTACCACTTTCTACTGTAATCATGGGCTGCACCCACGTTTTGGTTCGTTCTCTTCTAGGATGTCAGATCTCCCTGGGGTAGAAAGGACCATAGACCAGTTAAAAACTATTTGGTCAGAAGTCAACGTAAACTTGAAAGGGGCTCAGACTAGACAGGCTTCGTCTACTAATAGACGGCACTCCAAGGGCCCGGACCTGGGAGTTGGGGAAAAAGTTTGGCTTTCTACCAGGAATATTAAGCTCAAAGTGTCGTCTGCCAATCTAGGTCCCAGGTTTATCGGTCTGTATGAAATTATTGAGGTGATTAATCTAGTAGCCTTTCGTCTGAAGCTCCCTCAATCATTTAAACTGCCTAATGTATTCCATAAGTCCCTTCTCAAATTGTACCGCTCTCCGATTCGTCCTGTCCAGTCCCCTCCTCCTCCGGTGCTTTGGAATACGAAGTTCAAAGGATCCTTGATTCCTGTTTAGTGAGAGGATCCGTGCAGTATCTAGTGCATTGGAAGGGCTATGGTCCAGAGGAAAGATCCTGGGTGCCTGCCAGTAACGTCCATGCCAAGGGTTTGATCAGGAAGTTTTATCTCCTTCATCTCAACAAACCAGGTTTTGAGGGTCCAGAGGCCCCTCTTAGAGGGAGGGGTACTGTCACGTCGCCGTTGGATTCAGTGGCTGGTGTTCCTGCCTCGGCCGCTGGGAGGCGTCTGACTCCTTCGGCTGGTGGTGCTAGTGATAGGAGAGCAGTATCCTCATATGGTTCCGCTCCTTTGACGCCGGTCGCTGTCGCTGCGCATCGCCATGTTTCGCCTGTGGGTGATGTTGGTGACAGAGAGGGGGTCCCTGCGCAAGCGTTTGGTGGGCGTAGGCTTCGCTCTTCTGTCAGAGGTGAAGTGGTTGGTGTCAGTCATGCATCACCATCTGGCCTGGTCCTGGGGGCGTTCCAGATGAGGTCATCAGACTGTGAGCCTGTGAGAGGTAGCCTTGCCCTTCAAATGCCTTGGAGCCTGGCTTGCAGGCCGCCAGATATAGTCTTGGTTTCCCCAGTGTGCTAGTTTGTTTTGCTATTGTATCTCTGACCTTTGCCTGAATTTCTGACTCTTCTACTGCCTGCCAATTTTGTACCTTTTCTGCCCGCCTGGTTTTGACCCTTGGACTTCTGACTACGCATTTGGTCTCGCTTTTTATTCCCTTCCTAGTGTCCTTCCCACTCCGGTCCACTGCTCTCATAGGCAGCTACCCCCTGGGCTTCGCTGTAATTCCAGATCCCTGTATAGGGGTAAAGGGTCTCGGGATTTCTCGGGGCGCTGTCTTGCCTGCAGTTCAGACCTGCAGTGGGCGGACGTCACGCCTCCAATATGGAGGAGCCGCCTGATATACCCTGTGCTAGCACCTGATTGGAGCACTAACGCCCCTGGGAAGGTGCAGAGAGGGTTAAGAGGGCAGAAGAGTCCGCACCCGCGACCTAAGGCGCATGCACGTAGCTGAAACAGGCCGGAAGGAGGTGAGAGAGAAGACACCATGCTGGATCCCCCGGGCGGCAGGATGACAGGTCAGGGAATCAGCGTGGCGCCTGGAGCAGTGAGCGGGGAGCAGGGAAGAGGACCCGGTGTCACGCTGTCTCAGGATAGAGGTGGACCGGGGTCTATGCTGACCCTAAACTGGGGTCCTGACTAGTCCCTCTACCTGGAGGTACTGTTAATGGTACAGAGGTCCAGGCCGCCAGACTAACCCTGTCTCCTGTAGATCCCTGACCACTGTAATCCAGTCCTGAGAAGGACCCTGATTACCACCAAAGGGAATGGGCAGATCACAGCTTACTAACAGTATTAGACACACGAGACAGACAAGGGGTAAAGTAAATACTGCCTTGCATACAAAAACTACAACACAGAGGGAAAACAAAAGGTTAAGGAGATAAACAATAAGCGAGGAGAGGATTAACCACAACAGGCACTCTTAGCTTAAGTCTTCTCAGAAACGATCCGCTCTGCTGGTCAGAATGAATGCTTTCACCGACATCTCCCAAGCAAACTGGCAGATATATGAAGGGAGCTAATTAGTGCATAATCAACTGCAGCCGGGCGGGGCTGGACCTAGTATTAGCACAGAGCTAGGTAGAATTAACTCCCTCACTGCCAAACACAAAGCACCAGCAACTCAGCTGCGAGAAGTCAGAAAGTGTAATCGCGACGATCTTCGTGGCGATACACCCATGACAGTACCCCCCCTTCTACGAGGTGCCTCCGGACCCTCAGGGCCAGGTCTGTCCGGGTGAGTTGTGTGGAAGGTCCGAACCAAACGATCTGCGTTAATATCAGACGCAGGAACCCACGTCCTCTCCTCAGGACCATACCCCTTCCAATGAACCAAGTACTGAAGGGACCGGCGATTCCGACGTGAGTCAATGATCTTCGACACCTGAAATTCCAAGTTACCATTGACCACCACTGGAGGAGGAGGTAGAGGTGACGGTATAACTGGCGCCACGTACCTTTTAAGCAACGATTTGTGGAACACATTGTGGATTTTAAACGTAGGAGGGAGGTCAAGACCAAATGCCACAGGATTAATTATAGAACTGATCCTGTATGGCCCGATGAACCTGGGACCCAGTTTCCAGGAGGGAACCTTAAGTTTTATATTCTTGGTAGACAACCATACCAGATCATTCACACTAAGGTCCGGACCAGACACTCTCCTCCTATCAGCCATACGTTTGTATCGGTTCCCCATAGCACTCAGATTATTCAGCACTCCTCTCCACACTGAAGCAAGTGACGACGAGAATCGTTCCTCCTCAGGAACCCCAGAAGGGCCCCCCCCCATTGAAAGTACAAAACTGGGGGTGAAAACCATATGCCCCAAAAAATGGGGACTTACCAGTGGACTCGCTCCGCCTATTGTTAAGAGCGAACTCTGCCAGAGGCAAGAAAGAAGACCGGTCCTCCTGGTTCTCTGAGACAAAACACCGACGATATGTCTCTAGGCTCTGATTCAGACGCTCTGTCTGACCATTGGTCTGCGGATGAAAAGCCGAGGAAAATGACAATTGCATCCCCCGACGTGAACAAAATGCCTTCCAAAACTTGGACACAAACTGAGACCCCCGATCTGACACCACATCAGAAGGCAACCCGTGAAGTCTCACAATCTCCCCAATGAACACCTGCGCCAGAGTTTTAGCATTAGGAAGAGCAGGAAGAGCAATAAAATGTGCCATCTTACTGAACCTGTCAACTACAACTAGTATGACAGTTTTCCCTGACGACGGAGGGAGGTCCGTAATGAAGTCCATTGACAGATGAGTCCATGGACGCTCCGGGATTTTCAAAGGTAAGAGGGCCCCAGAAGGACGGGTATGTGGGGTCTTAGAGCGCGCACAAACCTCGCAGGACGCGACAAAAGTTACCACCTCTTTATTTAAGTTAGGCCACCAAAACCGGCGTGAAAGGAGATCCACAGTTGCTTTACTCCCTGGGTGTCCTGCCAAAGCAGAATTATGATGTGCCTCGATAACCTTTTGTCTTAACTGATCTGGAACAAACAATTTCCCTGGAGGTCCTACAGGGCGTCCCCCTGAGCCTCCAATACCTCCTCCTCAAGCTCAGAGCATACAGCCGACACAAAACTCCCTCCTGAAGAATAGGAACCGGGTCATCCGTCTTCCCGGCCCCTGGGAAACTACGAGATAAGGCATCAGCCTTTACATTTTTTGACCCAGGACGATATGTGACGACAAAATTAAACCTGGTAAAAAACAACGACCATCTAGCTTGTCTGGAATTCAGACGTTTTGCCGATTCTAGATACAGCAGGTTCTTGTGATCAGTAATGACGGTGACCGGGTGGACTGCCCCTCCAAAAAGTGACGCCATTCCTCAAAAGCCAACTTAATGGCCAAGAGTTCCCTATTGCCGACATCATAATTCCTCTCGGCGGACGACAATTTTTTAGAGAAGAAGGCGCACGGATGCCATTTACCAGGAGACGGACCTTGAGATAATACCGCACCCACCCCTACGTCAGATGCGTCTACCTCCACAATGAACGGTTGTGATGCATCTGGTTGAATGATTATGGGTGCCGAAGCAAAATATTTTTTCAAGGAGGAAAATGCTTGACAAGCTTTGTCAGACCACCTAGAAAAATCCGTCCCTTTTTTAGTCATGTCAGTGAGAGGTTTGACAACAGATGAGAAATTACGAATAAACTTCCGGTAGTAGTTAGCAAACCCCAGGAAACGCTGCAGTGCTTTAAGATCCTCTGGCCGATCCCATTCAAGCACAGCTCTTACTTTCCCAGGGTCCATACGGAAACCGGAAGCTGACACCAGGAAACCCAAAAACTGAAGTTCCTGTACGGCGAATACACATTTTTCCCATTTGGCGTACAGTTTATTGTCTCGCAAGATCTGCAACACCTGTCTCACATGCTCCTGATGAGACACAAGATCCGGCGAGTAAATTAAGATGTCATCTAAATAAACGACCACAAACTGTCCCACAAGGTGGCGAAAGATGTCATTAACAAAATGTTGAAACACCGCCGGGGCAGTAGTCAGACCAAAAGGCATGACAAGGTTCTCATAATGTCCCTCCGGAGTGTTAAACGCCGTCTTCCACTCATCCCCCTCCTTTATCCTAATCAGATTATACGCCCCCCTGAGATCCAACTTAGAGAACCATTTGGCGCCCACAATCTGATTGAAGAGATCAGGAATAAGTGGGAGCGGATACGGATCTCGGACCGTAATCCGATTAAGCTCACGGAAATCCAGGCAAGGGCGTAGGCCTCCATCTTTTTTCTTCACAAAGAAGAACCCCGCGGCCACTGGGGAAGATGAAGGTCTAATATGCCCCTTGGCCAGACTTTCCGAAATATAGTCCTTCATAGCCTGCCTCTCAGGACCAGAAAGGTTTTATAACCTAGATTTAGGTAACTTAGCATCAGGAAGCAATTTTATAGAACAGTCATACTCGCGATGAGGAGGTAATTCTTGACACGCTATATTAGGGACTTTAGAAGGAGGTGGAGTCATCACAGGGGGCGGAGTTACCCCACACCTCTCCCGAAGCCGTCTATCAATGCGAATTGCAAGAGCCATAGCGGCCTCCAGTGACGGGGAGAATCATACTGAGCCAA
>JARQOD010000001.1:220997004-221054378 GCA_033576555.1 Oophaga sylvatica
CGGGGCGGCTAGTTTAGCACAGAGCTAGGTAAAATTTTAACTCCCTCACTGCCAAACACAAAGCACCAGAAAACTCAGCTGCGAGAAGTCAGAAAGTGTAATCGCGACGATCTTCGTGGCGTTACACCCATGACACCCGGGGACAGAGGTAGCGGTGCCCTGTAGAGTAAGCCTCAAAAACCTTTCAGGCCTCCCTTGCTTGAACTCAAATCCCCGTGTTATACCCTTTAAATTTTTTCTGCAATGGTAGTCTAGAAAACTGATATTTGTGCCACCTGGTGCGGCTCAGCATGAAAGCAGGTAGAGGTGTTGCATGTGGTGTCAGGGTTCCCAGCAAAGAGGCCCTACACCGATCCCTCACCCGCCTCACCCTACTGTGACGTTCATTGGAAAGCTGTAAATGCTGTCCCAGCCCCCGATACTTCATGCTGGCTGATTGCTGCAGTTCTATGCTGCAATTTGTACTGTAGGTGAATTGAGGCCACTTTCCTGGTGTCTGTCCCCATTTTATGTGCTTTGGCTGCATTTGGGCCATTCTAAGATGTTGTGCATGCGTTTGTTTTTACCTCCCATTGACTATAATGGCATTCGGTAATGTTCCGCGAATATTCGTCAAATTCATCGGCGAATATTGCAAATTCGGCAAACGTAATCCAAATTGAGCATTGAAATATTCGCTCATCTCTAGTTGTCATAACTAGGCTATATTAAACCCTTTGACACAAAGCCTATTTTCACCTTAACCCCTTAACGACCAAGCCATTTTGTAGGTTAATGACCAGGCCAATTTTTACATTTCTGACCACTGTCTCTTTATGAGGTTATAACTCTGGAACTCTTCAACGGATCTTGGCAATTCTGAGATTGTTTTCTCGTGACATATTGTATTTCATGTTAGTGGTAAAATTTCTTCGATATAACTTGCGTTTATTTATGAAAAAAATGGAAATATGGCAAAAATTTTGAAAATTTTGCAATTTTCAAACTTTTAATTTTTATCCCCTTAAATTAGAGAGATATGTCACACAAAATAGATACTAAATAGCATTTCCCACATGTCTACTTTACAGCAGCACAATTTTGGAACCAAAAATTTTTTTTGTTAGGAAGTTATAAGTGTTAAAAGTTGACCAGCGATTTCTCATTTTTCCAACAAAATTTACAAAACCATTTTTTTTAGGGACCACCTAACATTTGAAGTGAATTTGAGGTGTCAATATGACAGAAAATACCCAAAAGTGACACCATTCTAAAAACTGCACCCCTCAAGGTGTTCAAAGCCACATTCAAGAAGTTTATTAACCCTTTAGGTACTTCACAAGAATTGACGCAATGTGGAAGGAAAAAATGAACATTTAACATTTTTTCCCAAAATTTTTCTTTCGACACAATTTTTTTTATTTTGTCAAGGGTATCAGGAGAAAATGAACCACTATATTTGTTGTACAATTTCTCCTGAGTACAACGATACCCATGTGTGGGGGAAAACCAATCTTTAGGCGCACGGCAGTGCTCAGAAGGGAAGGAGCATCATTTGAGATTTTGAATGTCAAATTGGCTGGAATCGAGAGCAGACACCATGTTGCGTTTGGAGATCCCTTGATGTACCTAAACAGTGGAAACCCCCCATAAGTGACCCCATTTTGGAAACTAGATCCCCCAAGGAACTTATCTAGATCTGTGGTGAGAGCTTTGAACCCCCAAGGGCTTCACAGAAGGTTATAATGTAGAGCCGTAAAATTAAAAAATCATATTTTTTCCACAAAAATGATCTTTTCATCCCAATTTTTATTTTCCAAAGGATAAAAGGACCCCAAAAGTTATTGTGCAATTTGTCCTGAGTACGCTGATACCCCATATGTGGGGGTAAACCACTATTTGGGCGCATGGCAGAGCTCGGAAGGGAAGCAGCGCCATTTGATTTTATTGGCTGGAATTGAGATTGGACGCCATGTCGCATTTGGAGAGTCCCTGATGTGCCTAAACAGTGAAAACCCCCCACAAGTTACCCCATTTTGGAAACTAGACCCCCCAAGGAACTTATCTATATGTGTGGTGAGAGCTTTGAACCCCCAAAGGCTTCACAGAAGGTAATAACGTAGAGCCGTAAAATTAAAAAATCATATCTTTTCCACAAAAATTATCTTTTCACCCCCAATTTTTATTTTTCAAAGGGTAACAGGACCCCAAAAGTTATTGTCCAATTTGTCCAGAGTACGCTGATACCCCATATGTTAGGGTAAACCACTATTTTGACGCATGGCAGAGCTCGGAAGGGAAGGAGCGCCGTTTTCGAATGCAGACTTTGTTGGAATGGTCTGCGGGTGTCATGTCACATTTGTAGAGCCCCTGATGTGCCTAAACAGCAGAAACCCCCACAAGTGACCCCATTTTGGAAACTAGACCCCCAAGGAACTTATCTAGATGTGTGGTGAGCAATTTGAACCCCCAAGGGCTTCACAGAAGTTTATAATGTAGAGCCATGAAAATAAAAAATCATATTTTTTTCCACAAAAATGATCTTTTTGCCCCCAAATTTTTATTTTTATAAGCGTAACAGGAGAAATAGGACCCCAAAAGTTGATGTGCAATTTGTCCTGAGTATGCTGATACCCCATATGTGAGGGGGAACCACTGTGATCGCCTTACTGCGATCTTTGGGAGGCAGAATGAACAAATCCACAAAAGGTGAAGAATTGGTTTTATTTTTACGCCATTCCTCGGCGGTATTAGTGAAGGGTTAACTAGGGTTACGCTTTTATAGATGGGATTTTTATGGACGTGGCGATACCAAACATGTGCATTTTTTTAAATATTTTTAATATTTTTTTTTACAAATTTTTTTAAAAAAATGCTTTTTTTACCTTGTCCCTTTATGGGACTTTCACTTTTTCACTTTTGATTTCAGTTACAATGCAGTTACAATGCATTGCAATGCTCCAGCATTGCAATGCATTGTACCTATAGTGAAAGCTGCTGTGACCATGGTCACAGCAGCTTTCCGTAGCTAGATGACCCGGAGGTTGTCATGACAACCCCCGGGTCATCAAGGCAGAGATCGGGCCCTGCAAATACATTGCGGGGCGCCGATCTGAGGCAGAGGGAGCTCTCGACCCTCTGCCTCTCCCCTGAGCGCTGCGATCGCGCTCGATGGCAGCAGTCAGGGGGTTAACAGCCAGGGGCGGCGGGGGCGCCGCTCACGGCTGTTAGTGCAGGAAGCTCCGCCACTGCAGTGCCGAGCTCCTGCACTGATCAGGCAGAAGAGGCTGAAATTTCAGCCTCTTCTGCCTGATCGCTGCTGTGTTTGGTCAGTCACATTGACTGACCAATCACAGCGCTGTAGGTGCGGGGACCGACTGCAAAGGTCCCCGCACCACTTGCTGTGCCTGTCAGCTGTCTGTGACAGCTGTCGGCACTGAACTACCACTGCGTGTTTACACGCAGTGGTAGTTCAAAGGCAGGACGTGCACAGTCCGTCAAGGTGCCAAAACTGACACCTTGCCATGACGGACTGTGCACGTCCATGGACATTAAGGGGTTAATGACGGAGCCAATTATTAGAATTCTGACCACTGTCTCTTTATGAGGTAATAACTCTGGAACATTTCAACGGATCCCGGTAATTCTGAGATTGTTTTCTCGTGACGTACTGTACTTTATGATAACGGTAAAATTTTTGCATTTATTTGTGAAAAAATTTTTTTTACAATTTCCAAACTTTTAATTTTTATGCCCTTTTATGCCCTCAAAGAGTCATATCGCACAAAATAGTTAATATAAAACATTTTCCACATGTCTACTTTACATCTGCACAATTTTGTAACTAAAATATTTTTTGTAAGGAAGTTATAAGGGTTAAAATTTGACCAGCGATTTTTCATTTTTTCAACAAATTTTACAAAACCACTTTTTTTAGTGACCACATCACATTTGAAGTCACTTTGAGGGGTCTATATAGAAGAAAATACTCAAAAGTGACACCATTATAAAAACTTCACCCCTCAAGGTACTCAAAACCACATTCAAAAAGTTTATTAACCCTTGAGGTGCTTCATAGGAGCTGAAGCAACATGGAAGGAAAAAATTAACATTTAAACTTTTTAGTCACAAAAATGATCTTTCAGCAATGATTTTTTTATTTTCACAAGGGTAAAAGGAGAAAATGGACTGATAAAGTTGTGCATTTTCTCCTGAGTATGCCGATACCATATACCGTATATACTCATGTATAAGCCGACCCCTCTAATTTTGCCACAAAAAGCTGGGAAAACTTATTGACTCACGTATAAGCCTAGGGTGAAAAATGATTATGCCCCCATATGCTCCATAGATTAGGCCCCCATAAACTGCACAGATTATGCCCCGTATGCTGCACAGATTATGCCCCCATATGCTCCCCTGATTATGCCCCCGTATGATCCACAGATTATGCCCCCATATGCTCTACAGATTATGCCCCCATATGCTGCACAGATTATGCCCCCATATGCTCCCCCGATTATGCCCCCATATGCTCCACAGATTATGCCCCCATATGCTCCACAGATTATGCCCCCATATGCTCCAGATTATTCCCCCATATGCTACAGATTATGCCCCCATATGCTGCACAGATTATGCCCCATATGCTGCACAGATTATGCCCCCATATGCTCCAGATTATGCCCCCATATGATCCACCGATTATGCCCCCATATGCTCCAGATTATGCCCCCATATGCTGCACAGATTATGCCCCCATATGCTCCAGATTATGCCCCCATATGCTGCACAGATTATGCCCCATATGCTCCAGATTATGCCCCGTATGATCCACAGATTATGCCCCCATATGCTCCAGATTAGGCCCCCATATGCTGCACAGATTATGCCCCCGTATGATCTACAGATTATGCCCCCATATCCTCCAGATTATGCCCCCATATGCTCCACAGATTATGCCCCATAGTATACGTCCCTTATGCTGCCGCGCTGCTGCAAAAAAAATTACATACGCACCTCTCGTTGCTGGGGGCCAGGTGCCGGTGTCCTGAGCAGGCGGTGACACCGGCGCGCTATGGGGGACAGGTGCCGGTGTCACCGCTCGCTCAACACCCCGGCACCTGAGATATTTACCTGTCACCGGACCGCTCCACCGCAGCGCTGCTCCCTCTTCCGGGTCCTCGGCAGTGAATGATCAGGCAAAGGGCGCGGCGCTCACCAACGACGTCATCGCGCCCTCTACCTGAACATTCACAGCCAGAGGAGTCGGACGAGGAGGTCGGAGCAGCGCACAGCGGTGGACCGAGGACGGGTAAATATCGCTATACTCACCCCTCCGCCGGCGCGTCACTCTCTGCAGCGTCTCCTCTTCTCCCAGCGGTCTCCACAGCGCTTCCGTCCTACAGCGGTCACGTGGTACCGCTTATTAAAGTCATGAATATGTGCATATTCATAACTTTAATGAGCGGTACCATGTGACCGCATCAGGAAGGAGCCGGAGATCGTGGGAGAAGCAGGGGGGTTACAGAGACGCGCCGGCGGAGGGGTGAGTATGATCCGACACCCCCGCTCCCCCTCCCCCGCCGACCCCCGTATATGACCCGCGTATAAGCCGAGAGGGGTACTTTCAGCCCTAAAAAATGGGCTTAAAATCTCGGCTTATACACGAGTATATATGGTATGTGGGGAAAAACCACTGTTTGGGCGCACGGCAGGTTTGAAAGGGAAGGCGCACCTTTTGGCTTTTTGAACGCAAAATTGGCTTGAATTGAGAGTGGACGCTATGTCGCGTTTGAAGAGCCCCTGATGTGCCTAATCTTTGGAAAACCCCCACAAGTGACCCCGTTTTGGAAACTAAACCGTTCAAAGAACTTATCTAGCTGTGTGCTGTGGTGAGCACTTTGAACCCCAAGGTGCCTCACAGACGTTTAGAATGTAGAGAATGAATAAAAAAAAGCAAATTTTTTCATCAAAAATGAACTTTTAGCAACATTTTTTTTTTTATTTTCACAAGGGTAACAGGAGAAAATGGTCCTCCAAAGTTGTTGAGCAATTTCTCCTGAGTACACTGATACCCCATATGTGGAGAAAAACCACTGTTTGGGCGTACGATTTGCTCAGAATGGAAGGAGTGATGTTTTGGATTGCAGACTTTGATGGAATGGTCTGCAGGCGTCATGTTGCGTTTGCAGAGCCCCTGATGTGCCTAAACAGTGGAAATCCCCCACAAGTGACCCCATTTTGGAAACTACACCCCTGAAGGAATTTATAGAGAGGCATAGTTTTATAGCAATGATTATAATGCTTTTGGTTTTACTGGTGTATGAATTTAAAATGTGGTGTTATGTGTAAGATGTGCGGGGTACATCAGATTATACCCTGTTGACACAACACACTTTTATATACTAATTTTATTAATTTGTGAATGTGTGGTTTGCTTTGAAGCAATCCTAATTGCAAAGGCCAGGTTTCTCAGGGCAGGTTTCACAATGGTAAGTTGTGTCCTTTCGGATCCCCTCTTGGAACATACTCTGCACCATTTTTGTGATCATCCTGTCCTCGCTGTTTGGGGAACCTGTCCTGGGAAATGTTGACCTGGGACAATACGGGCCCTATCAGATAAAGAAGTACTGGGACCCTCACCTTCCTGAGTGCCAAACATTATGGCCTTGATGACTACCTCCTGAAACTGAAGGAAGGTCCTCGTATTGCCTGCAGATCAGAACAGCACAAAAGCATTGTACATTGCCATATGTACAATGTGCATGGCCAATATTTTGTACCATACTTTGGCTTTTTGCATGGCACTGTATAGTTGGAGGTTGGACCTGATCTCAGAGATCTGCACCCCTTATGTACCAATTGTAATCCAAGACACAGTCTGGCTTTGGTGAAGGAGAAAAACGTAAACACTACTGTAATTGGTGCCGAGGTAGGTTCCCAAACCGTAAAGTGATAAATATAAAAACCTGGCACTCAACTTAAATGCAAACAGAAGAATATTTTATTCAGTCCCCAATGGGTAGTACAGCAAACGTTTCGGTCAAGATTAACCTTCTTCAGTTACTACAAGAGATAAATTAATATTTACAATTCATCAAACAGAGACAAATCCAAAAAACAGTGAAAATAGAGAAGAAAATAAAATTCAAAATAAAATCAATAATGTCATGGACTCAAAGAAAAAAGACCAACAAATGCATATATATACAAATTAAAAAACTGTTCATATATAGGAGAAGCCTACAAAGAACACCTCCAAAATGTATATATCCCAAACAAAGCAAAGAGGTTTTTCTCATCATAAAAAAGTAATTTTATTAGAACAATCATAAAAATATTTTAAAAAAATGTACACATATATGCAAGAAAATGGGGATCACAAATGCAATAAGGATGTATAAAGCAAGCCTAACAAGGATATTAAATGCAAATATTCAACAAAGGGGCCCAATGTGTAAAAACGGGCAACAGGAAAAGGGGTGCTGTAGCCTTTGTTAGAGGTATGAGCAATCTTTACCAGCCTTCGATTTTGTATTTAGTGTGCGCTACTTAGCGCTTAATCTATATATTTTGTATAGACAGACTAGCAGCATGGATATTTCATATTTAGTAAGCGCTACTTAGCGATTGATGTATATATTTCATATAGATAGACATGCAGCATATATACTCTCTTTGCTAAGCATTATGCACTTTTTTGGCTACAGAAGCCAGTTTTAAATATGAGCTGGATTTATATCAATGAATAATTGAGGGTGTCATTTAGGGCAGTTATTCATATGCTGCGTTATATAGCAGATAAACGTATCGCAGTTTAGCAGCTTTTCCTGTTGCCCGTTTTTACACATTGGGCCCCTTTGTTGAATATTTGCATTTGATATCCTTGTTAGGCTTGCTTTATACATCCTTATTGCATTTGTGATCCCCATTTTCTTGCATATATGTGTACATTTTTTTAAAATATTTTTATGATTGTTCTAATAAAAATTACTTTTTTATGATGAGAAAAACCTCTTTGCTTTGTTTGGGATATATAAATTAAAAAACTGGTCACTATGTAAGAAGATGTAACCGTGACCCCAAAATCAGGTACAATGCCAAGTAATGTGCAGTGAGTATTTAAAGAGTCAAGAGTGACATTAGAGGTGGGTAAGTATGAGTGACATAGCATACTTAACTGCTGGGAAGATGCCTAGAAAGAATCATGATGTGGCGACATGAAGATGTCAGCATTTAGGATAGGGTAGATTAATAGTGTTTAAACATGATCCTCTATAGTGTGCTGTACCTGTTATAGAGGGAAGAGAGGGAGACATACCTATAAAGATAATATGCATTGCATGGTATAGGGGCTAAGCCTATAGTGGAGAGTCTGCAGACAAAAATTAGAACTAGTAAAAAAGGTATGTGGTGTGATCCACAGTAAATGTGGTCCCCGTACCCATAGCAAATTACCTTAAGTCGGAAAGAGGTGAGGAGCTGTACTCATAGGACGCGGCATCCACCGCTAGTCTGCATTGTGTGTGTACCTGTAGCTCCTTATGTTTGTGGGAGGAGGGCTCTCAGTGCTATTGTAGGCCAATGGGAGAAACCCAGAAGTGACACCGGCGGAACCAGAATGGCCTTGCGTTCCACCGGGTACAGGGATGGGGACGGAGCCGGAAGTGACGCCGGCGGAAGGGAGATGGCAGTGCGTTCCAGCTAGGTTACTGTGTGCATTCCACCTGGTAAATAATGTACCAGTCAGCACTAAAAAAGGGGGGTATGTGGTGGGAGAGGACAATGTATGTCTATGCATGAGGTATGCATAGTAAACGTTATGTTGGGTCAAGTCTGGCAGGAGAGAACAAGTGAATAGATGTGAAGATATAAACGGAGGTGAAGTGAAATAACAATACTCATAAGAGTATAGAGCTATGGTGTCCTGTGTTCCATCCTGGAAGTCCGGAATCAGTAACAGAAATATCCAGTGCACTTAGTGGTGTAAAGCAAGAGGCACCCTGATAGGCTCGTGATTATAGGGTCCAAGGTGGATGATACAAGGTTCGAGTAGGGTCAATATAAATGGCTCTAAAAAGAGAGAAGACAACATGTTAGTCACCGCTATCACACTGGCACAATTTAAACTCAGAGAAAGAGAAAACATGTAGAATGACCAGATAGATAAGAGGGATCAGTATATAAACAATGCCAATAAGTTATATGTACACAGATCACAAAGTTTGAATAACATCATCATATGATGGATAAAAAGTATTAATCCCTGTTCAATCCCTAGGGGACAAAGTCTCAAGGGTATGTATCCAATAAGCCTCAAGTTTCTTCAGAATCGAGATCCTATACCCCCTCGTCTGGGTGGTGGTATATGTTCCAGTACTTGGAACTTCATTTGTGAGACCCTATGTCCATGTGAGTGAAAATGATTGGGAATCGGTAAAAGAAGATTTTTACAACGGATCATGGATTTATGTTTCGAAACCCGATCACGGACAGGTTGGGTCATCTCCCTTAAATACAGGAGTCCACAAGGGCATTTAATTAAATATACCACAAAAGAGGTCTCGCAGGCGTATCTTGAAATATTTGCCTGAGCGAGGGTTGTAGAACCTATTCCCTTTGAGGACATTGCTGCATTGAGCACATTGCAAGCACGGGAAAGTTTTGGGGTTTTGTAAGAAATGTTGTCTTGGTACTCATATATTTGTCCCGATGTCTGCTCTGACGAGGGAATCCTTTAAGTTAGGAGGTCGTTTGAAGCAAGGCATGAAAGGTTGGTGAAACTCGGAATGTCCGGATGTGCTGTGGACAGGAGATGCCCGTGTCTGCGGATGGTTTTATGTAAAATGTATGAGAAAGGATGGAAGGAATGGACAGAGGGGATATGATTGGAGGATTTTTTTTGAGTGGACACAGATGGTGCTCTGGATTCGTTAAATAGGGAGATGGGATAACCCCTTTCCGAGAATTTTTATGACATTTCATTGAGGTGTTATGTGTGCAGTTCGTTGTTGGTGACGATATGTGCTGTCACTCTCTGGAATTGTGATCTGGGAATGGAATGTTTTATGGATGGAGGGTGAAAACTATTGAAGTGTAGGAGACTGTTACGGTCTGTACTCTTAATAAACAGGTCAGTTGTCAAAACATCTTCAGGGTCCTTCATGACCATGGTGTCTAGAAAATTCGCTCTGTGTAAATCATGGGACATGGTGAACTTAATACCGGGTCATGATGAGTTTAGCAAGTCAAAGAACTTATGTAGGGACTCCAACGTGCCACTCCATATGCAGAAGACATCATCTATATAGCGTCTCCAAAGGAGGGCGCAAGAGATGAATAACTGGCTCTTATAGATGATTGTTTCCTCAAAATCAGCCATGCAGCTGTTAGCATTTGGGGGCGCTACATTGGAGCCCATAGCGGTGCCATGGCCCTGGAGATAAAACTTACCCTAAAACAAAAAATAGTTGTGAGGATCAATGTTAAAAGTTCGATGCATAGGTTTATCTGGTCTGTATCCATGCCCGAGGATGTTAAAAATTTTTGTGTAGAGGTAATCCCTGCAGTGGGGGGATGGATGTGTACAGGTCCTTTACGTCAAAGGATACCAGTAAGGCATCATGGGGTACCCTGTCAAGATCATTAATAATCTTCAGGAAATCTGTATCGAGGAGGAATGATCTGGTAGTCCGTATGAGTGGGGTTAGTAATTTCTCCAAGTAAATGGAAATTGGTGAAAAAATCGATTCTGTTGAGGCAACAATCGGACTCCCTGGAGGGTTCTGAAGATTTCTATGAATTTTTCGTAGTATGTAAAATACTAGGGTGACCGGATTCGATTTAGTAAGGAATTCACAGGTTTTAGAGTCTAGAACGCCATTTATATTGACCCTACTCGAACCTTGTATCACCCACCTTGGACCCTATAATCACGAGCCTATTAGGGCTCCTCTTGCTCTACACCACTAAGTGTACTGGATATTTCTGTTATGGATTCCAGACTTCCGGGATGGAACACAGAACACCATAGCTCTATACTCTTATGAGTATTGTTATTTCAATTCACCTCCGTTTATATCTTCACTAGTGTTGAGCATTCCGATACCGCAAGTATCGGGTATCGGCCGATATTCGCGTTATCGGAATTCCGATACTTAATTCCGATACTTTTTCCATATCGTATACCGGAATCGGAAGTTCCCATAATTCTTTGAGAGGCAATGTGATTTTAGTCAGCCAATGAGGAATCCTACGAAGTGTGGGCACATCCTGTAATGCTGCGGTCATCTTAACTAATGGCATGGCTGTGATTGGCTGCTGAAATGATGTCAGAATGCACTATAAAAGGCTCCGCCGCCATTTTAGCGTCACTGTGCTGTGAACTCAGTAAGGGACAGAACGCTACTCTGCTCACTCTGAGGGACAGTTAGATATTGCGATTTTGTGTACTACTGTGCTTGAGGCAGGCTAGTTTACCAACCGCTGTGTAAAGCTTCATTTTGCCAGTGTTGTTTTAACAGCTCTGTGCAAGGTGTGTGTGTGACAGTGCAGGTGACGCTGCAGTTTGCTCTGCATCCACCGCTGTTTGTAGGCATCTGAACGTGTCACTGACTCTTTTTTTTTTTTATTTTATTTAGTGGAATTGGTGCAGCTCCATTATATTAGAAAAAAATCAAATCTATTAGTGTGACGTGCTTCCATCCGTATACAATACATTGGTTGCAAACACTATAGAAGTACACAAAGGAGCTTTTCACAGATAGTGAATAGTTGTGTTTCAGTGTTCACTGCAGTCTGTGAGGTTTTGATTTTTTGAGTGCAGATCACGCTCCAGTTAGTTCTTCAACCACTGCTGGTTGTAGTCTGCTGAGCGTGTGTCACTGCCTCATCCTTCACATTTTTCTCTAATTGGTGCTGCTCCATTTTAGTGGAAAAAAATCTAATCTATTAGTGTGACGCGCTTCCATCCGTATACAATACATTGGTTGCAAACACTATAGAAGTACACAAAGGAGCTTTTCACAGATAGTGAATAGTTGTGTTTCAGTGTTCACTGTAGTCTGTGAGCTTTTCATTTTGTGAGTGCAGATTACGCTCCAGTTTGTACTTCAACCACTGCCGGTTGTAGTCTGCTGAGCGTGTGTCACTGCCTCATCCTTCACATTTTTCTCTAATTGGTGCTGCTCCATTTTAGTGGAAAAAAATCTAATCTATTAGTGTGACGCGCTTCCATCCGTATACAATACATTGGTTGCAAACACTATAGAAGTACACAAAGGAGCTTTTCACAGATAGTGAATAGTTGTGTTTCAGTGTTCACTGTAGTCTGTGAGCTTTTCATTTTGTGAGTGCAGATTACGCTCCAGTTTGTACTTCAACCACTGCCGGTTGTAGTCTGCTGAGCGTGTGTCACTGCCTCATCCTTCACATTTTTCTCTAATTGGTGCTGCTCCATTTTAGTGGAAAAAAATCTAATCTATTAGTGTGACGCGCTTCCATCCGTATACAATACATTGGTTGCAAACACTATAGAAGTACACAAAGGAGCTTTTCACAGATAGTGAATAGTTGTGTTTCAGTGTTCACTGTAGTCTGTGAGCTTTTCATTTTGTGAGTGCAGATTACGCTCCAGTTTGTACTTCAACCACTGCCGGTTGTAGTCTGCTGAGCGTGTGTCACTGCCTCATCCTTCACATTTTTCTCTAATTGGTGCTGCTCCATTTTAGTGGAAAAAAATCTAATCTATTAGTGTGACGCGCTTCCATCCGTATACAATACATTGGTTGCAAACACTATAGAAGTACACAAAGGAGCTTTTCACAGATAGTGAATAGTTGTGTTTCAGTGTTCACTGTAGTCTGTGAGCTTTTCATTTTGTGAGTGCAGATTACGCTCCAGTTTGTACTTCAACCACTGCCGGTTGTAGTCTGCTGAGCGTGTGTCACTGCCTCATCCTTCACATTTTTCTCTAATTGGTGCTGCTCCATTTTAGTGGAAAAAAATCTAATCTATTAGTGTGACGCGCTTCCATCCGTATACAATACATTGGTTGCAAACACTATAGAAGTACACAAAGGAGCTTTTCACAGATAGTGAATAGTTGTGTTTCAGTGTTCACTGTAGTCTGTGAGCTTTTCATTTTGTGAGTGCAGATTACGCTCCAGTTTGTACTTCAACCACTGCCGGTTGTAGTCTGCTGAGCGTGTGTCACTGCCTCATCCTTCACATTTTTCTCTAATTGGTGCTGCTCCATTTTAGTGGAAAAAAATCTAATCTATTAGTGTGACGCGCTTCCATCCGTATACAATACATTGGTTGCAAACACTATAGAAGTACACAAAGGGGCCTTTCACAGATACTGAACAGTTGTCTGCAGGGTTCACTGTAGTCTGTGAGGAATAACCACACTTAGGCCTTAACTTTTCTGACTTTCTTTATCAATCTACCAAGATGAAGAAGTCAGTGAGTAAGGCACGTGGTCGTGGTCGAGGCCGTGGATTTGCAGCAGGGAGAGGACGTGGGGATTCTGTGGCTGCTGCCGCACCCAGTGACACAGCATCCACCAGTTTTCCCCGTGAGCGTTCCTTTATGCGCACTTTTGTAGGAGCTCAGCGTACCCCCCTGCTGCGTGAAGAACAAATTGAAGCCGTTGTTGGTTGGATGGCAGCCAATGCATCGACTTCAATAGCTTCCACCTCCTCTCAGGACCACAGCACTGTTGAACAACCATCAGTCTCTTCACCGCCTGCCAAATTGCCCAGGCAGTCAGAGAGCTCTGTACAGGAGCCAGCTGAGTCTCTGCTTCTGTTCTCAGAATCTGTTGGCTTGGAAACAGGGGCCCAGCCAAGCAGCATTCTGGAATGTGAAGAAGAGGCAGTATGCAGTGATGCGCAACAGCTGTGTCTCTCTGAATCTGAAGAGGCGGGTGAGCCAGTGCCGATGGTCAGCACACCGCAGAAAGCATCTGATGATGATGAGACTCAGTTGCCAGTTTCTGTTGAGCATGGTGCTGGCCAGACCACCCAACAACAGCAGGTGTTGGAAGAGGGTAGTGGTGGAGATGATGAGGTCCAAGACCCAACATGGCGTGAGGAACAGGAAGGTGGTGGGAGCAGCTCTGAGGAAGAGATTGCACCAACGGTCCAAACAGTAGGGAGAGGTAGGCTGCAGACTCGCTTGCCTGTAGCCTCCAGTTTGGCACCCGTTCGGAGCAGTTCTCTTACAACAGCCAAACCGGGCGCTCCCAGGACTTGCTCTGCGTGGTCCTTTTTTGATACAGTTGCAGATGATATTTGCTATGTAAAATGCAAGCTGTGTAATCAAAAAATTAAAAGAGGTAAAAGTGTCAGTAACCTTAATACAACAAATATGTGGAAACATGTGCGGTCAAAGCACTTTGTTGAGTTACAAAGACACACTGGAGATGTAGGCCAACCTACAGCAGCACCTACATCTTCAGCTCCTGTTGGAGCCTCTTCCTCCAGTTCACACACAGCTGGTTCGGCTTCCTCAAAGGATCGCCATGGAAGAACCTCTGTCACTGTTGTCCAGAGACACAGTGTTATTCCACCCACAGCTGCAAGTTCCCTGTCATCCTCACACACCCAGGCCACAAAACAGCCATCGGTAGCACAGGCATGGGATAAAAGACGGCCATACTCGGCAAACCATCCACGAGCACAGGCTCTGAATGCTGGCATTGCAAAACTCCTGTCCCTTGAAATGCTGTCATTCAGGCTGGTGGAGACTGACAGTTTCCGTGAATTAATGGCATTGGCAGTCCCACAATACAATGTGCCCAGCCGATTTTATTTCAGCAGGCAAGCCGTCCCTGGTCTGCAAAAGCATGTTGAGGCAAAAATTAAACATGCGCTACTAAACGCCGTCAGTAGCAAGGTCCACCTGACCACCGATGCGTGGACCAGTACCCATGGCCAGGGACGATACCTTTCACTCACTGCCCATTGGGTGAATGTTGTGGAGCCGGGTACAGATCTTGCGAGTGGCGCTGTACGTGTTCTGCCAACTCCAAGGATTGCCGGAATCAAGTCTGTCCACATTGACTCCTCCTCCTACTCCAGTTCCTCAGAATCATCGCTGCAGGAGCCGTCACGGTCTACCTCCACATGGACCCGTGGACGCTTACCTGATGCGATCGATATGAGCACAGCCGTGGCCAAACGGCAACAGGCCGTTCTGAAATTAATTCCCATGGGGAATCGAAGCCACACAGCGCAGGAGGTCTGGAATGCCATCAAGCAGGAGAGCGACGTGTGGTTTTTGCCAGCGAATCTCCAGCCAGGCTTGGTAGTGTGTGACAATGGCCGAAATCTGGTGGCAGCTCTGGGCCTTGGCAACCTCACTCACATACCATGTCTGGCACATGTGCTCAACTTGGTCGTGCAGAGTTTTTTGAGGGACTATCCGGATCTTGATGCACTGCTGCACAAGGTCCGCCTAGAGTGCGCTCACTTGCGACGTTCCAGCATGGCCAGATCGCGCATTGCAGCTCTGCAACGCAGATTGCGCCTTCCTGAACATCGCATCATATGTGACGTATCCACCAGGTGGAATTCAACGTTACATATGTTGGAGCGGTTGTGTGAGCAGCAGCCAGCAGTTATGGAGTATCAGCTGCATCAGGCGCAATCAACACGCAATTTGCGCCGTCCACACTTCACCATTAATGAGTGGGCCACTATGAAGGACATGTGCCACGTTTTGCGTGCGTTTGATGAGTCAACGCGGATGGCGAGTGCAGATGATGCACTAGTCAGCCTGACTGTCCCCCTTATCTGCCTGCTTCAAAAAACACTGCAAGCAATAAGGGATGAGGTTTTGGAAGAGGTGGAGGATGAGGAGTCACAAATTCCATCACCTTCTGGAAAGTCAGCGCAACGTGGTTCCTCACAAAGGGCTGGGCAGGGCTCACTTTGTGAGGAGGATGAGGAGGAGGAGTCAATGGAGGAGGAAGACATCGCTCCAGAGGGAGGTACACAACGCTCTAGTCAGTATGTAGAGCGAGGGTGGGGTGATGCAGAGCAGGCAGAGATAACGCCTCTTGCAGAGGACAGCGTTTCTTTGCCAGTTGGGAGTCTGCAGCACATGGTTGATTTCATGCTGCAGTGCCTAAGAAACGACCGCCGCATCGCCCACATTCTCACGACGTCTGATTATTGGGTGTACACCCTCCTAGACCCTCGCTACCGGGACAACGTCAAAAGCCTCATCACACCGTTGAACCGGGAGCGTAAAATGCGGGAGTACCAAGACACACTGGTGCAATCCCTAATGTTCTACCTTACTGCCGAGAGCACTGCTGCTGCTACTGCTTTACAAAGCAGCTCTGTGCGTCGAGGCAGTGTAGAGAGCTCTGCAACAAGAGGGAGCACACGCAGTGCCTCTGCACAGGGAAAGACCAGTATGTTAAAAATGTGGCAAAGTTTTGTGGCAGCGCCACAAATGTCTACACCATCCGAGAGGGCTCCAGTCAGCGGGAGGCAACGTATCCGTCAGATGGTGACAGACTACTTGGCTTTGCCTCTCAGTGTACTCCCAGATGGCTCTTCCCCATTCAAGTTTTGGGTCTCTAAGCTGGATACATGGCCAGAGCTTAGCCAGTATGCATTGGAGGTGCTGGCTTGCCCTGCTGCCAGTGTATTATCGGAGCGCGTCTTTAGTGCTGCAGGTGGTGTACTAACAGACCGTCGCATGCGACTATCCTCCGATAATGTAGACCGGCTTACTTTTCTGAAAATGAACAAGGCATGGATCTCGCCAGAATTTGTCTGTCCGTTTTCAGATTAAATAACTGGTTCGCAACGTTATCCATGTCTCCTGTTATGTTCATCTTTCTACCACCTGAACTCTACTCCCTGGGCTCCAACACTGCCAGTTGCTGCTCAGAAGTGTCGTGTCCACAGAACAAAACACAAGCTCTACTGTTAGTGGGGTTCAGTAACGCCAGCTGTTCCCCTGCTGTGTCAACGGCAAGAAGTGTCCTGTTCCCGACACATGGACAGAAAAACACATGACCAACATGCTCCAAATAGGGAAGAGCCGTCACCCTGCTTGTTATGCTGAAAACATGAAATTGTGAAGTTTTGCAGGCCTAGAATGATAAATTTTTATGACAAATATGGACAAATAATAATTTGTCATCACAGCGCATATCTGCACATGTCTATTAGAAATGGTAACAAAAAATAAAACATAGTCTACTCTTCACATTTTTAAATTAATGCATAAAAGTACATTTCAGACTTATGAATTAATGCTTTTTAAGGAACTTTATCTGTACCTGTAAGATAATGCACTCAATGGATGTACGAATCATTAAATCCTCATCATCATCATCACGAGTTTTATTTATGACAGACATTATAAAATACACATACTGATGCCAACTGTAACTTCAAACACCATATATGAAATGGCCAGCATGTAAACATGGTAATAATGTCCAATAATAAATTATTACATCTAGAAAGTGCATCATGCATACTGACAATAGGTAGTTATACCTGCAAGTGCTGTTGAAACAACCACAACAGATATAAATTAATAATGGTATATAGGTATCACAGTGCATAGTTACTCATGGACAATGTTGATGTAATACTGTATCTCAATTAAGTCAGCGTCAACCATTAGGCTTGTTAGTCTTGTACATTGTTAAAGAGGGAACGTAATTTTTTGGTTTGTCATAGGTGGAGTATTACACATTAAATTATTACTGCTGTATTTTTTTTTGCGTCCCTAGTGCGCAATAACGCAGCCTAACCTCACATTTGATAGTCAGCTAATTGCCACACGCTACCCTACCCTACGCGTGACAGTAGGAAGGTAGTGTTGACGGATAAAGCTTTGCGCAACCAGACATTCTTTTACCCTCTTCAACACTCTACAAGCAAAAAATGCATGATTTCAGCCGCAGACTTTATTGACGTACAGTATAACATCGGCATTACCCATCAGAGGCTGTCCACTGTCTGATACAGACATAGAATATACCTTTGCTATCCGTAGCCTTTGTTTCACCTACACTTGCAGGCACACACTTAAATTGTGACAAACAATGCCTAATGTTTTTTTAAATGGTTATTTTTTATTGTACATTATTGTGTCATCAATCACATTGATGAGTCCATGCTGGACATGTCATACATGCTATAGAAAGTTACGATTTTATGAACTTAAATAATTGAAATGTCTGTGACTGTCACATAAAATTTGCGATGATGATGATGAGTGACTATTACAAAATCCATTGTCTTCACTATGTTATGGTTTAACATAGCGTTCCTTAAGCATTATTCATAAAAAAAAAATTTACTTTTATTCTTAAATTTACAACACTATATTTTGTTACCAATTTTTTGGGTGTTGTGTTGTTCCATTTATTTTTGGCATGTGCATATATGCGTTTATATTTGTATTTTCTTTATTTTTCCTTCTTGAAATTAGAAAACATGTGTATCTTTGTACCGTGTTAGCCAGTAGATAGAAAAATATTTAGACTTCAGAGTCAGCAGTGGTTGATACCTTTTAATGGATAACTGAAAAGATGGAAACAAATTGCAAGCTTTCAAGGCTACTCACGTCTCTTCATCAGGGAAAGACTAACTAAAAAAATTAAGCATCACATATTTCTATACACAACAGGACACAGGAATAGTGCAATAGGTAAGACAAGTAAGTGACGTGTATCAGAACTGTCATTATCTCACAGGGATGAACATAAATATTGGAACAGTTCCTAGATAAGGATAGAAAGTTTGATTGCCCTCTCATTGGCGTATTTTTTTGGGTTTTCATGACCCTGGAAGGGCATAGACGCAGATTCCTTAATTGATATAGAATGACATAAATCCATGTGATCTATTCATTCCATCACTAACAGTGTCAAAGGTCATGATGAGCTTATATTCTGAAACCTTTGTACGTTTCTCATATTTTGAAGTTATATTTTAATAACAGTAATTCCATATCCATGATGCTATGACCGGGCATACAAAAGTCTTTTGCCACAGGTAAATTCATTAATTTATCTGTGATTGTGTGGCGCTGATAATTCATCCTTGTTCTCCTTTTTGTTGCCGGTCTCCCCTCACTTGTCCCTCCCTCACTTGTCTTAGCTATTCCTGTGTCCTGTTGTGTGTAGAAATATGTGATTCTTCATTTTTGGCTTTACTCTTAGCCTGATGAAGACACCTGAGTAGTCTCGAAAGCTTTGAATTTGTTACCATATTTTCAGTTAGCCATTAAACGTTATCAACCACAGAGGACTGTCAAGTATAAATATTTTTCTATTCTTGTAATTGAAATTTATCATTTTATTGTTGTAGTAAAACTTCATTTATTCTTGTTTGAAGTACATACATTTGCAATGGCCACGTAACAAGGCAATAACTCAATATTTTATGCCTACACCCTCCTTGACCCTGGGCTTCAACAGCGCCAGTTGCTGCTCAGAAGTGTTAGATGCACAGATGAAAACAATCGCTGATGTGTTTGTGGGGTTCAGTAACGCCTGCTGTTCCCTGCTGTGTGTCTGGCAAAAATTACTGCTGCTAACTACAACTTCAACTTCAAACGTCTCATACTAGGCCTCTGCCTACACCCTCCTTGACCCTGGGCTTCAACAGCGCCAGTTGCTGCTCAGAAGTGTTAGATGCACAGATGAAAACAATCGCTGATGTGTTTGTGGGGTTCAGTAACGCCTGCTGTTCCCCTGCTGTGTGTCCGGCAAAAATTACTGCTAGCTACCTAATCATGGTGAAAAAAAAAAATTACATCTCAAAGTGTCTAGTGCTACACATAGATATGAGGCTACACCATGATTTCTAAGCTGTAAACATTTGAAACGTCAACTTTCAAACCATAAAATGATTTGTCTTTGTCACAAATCTGTAACAAAATAATTGTGACATATTATTACAGATATGCACATGTCGAAAACAAATGCAAACACAAAAGCCTACTTATGCTATAGGATACTGATGGTCAACCTTGTCACTCCATAGCTTAGACAAATCCAACTCACATCATGATGACTCAAATACTGCAATGTTGGAAGTGCATAATGTGGGTTGAACTTTGACAACTGCTGCAGTGCGAAGGTTATACTTCAGTGTTCTTGCCTTTGAAATAAAAGCATACAAGTAAATATAATATCCAATGTTGATTAAGGGACGTGATGTACACCTGTAATATTGTGCAAACAATGCATGTAGGAATAGTCCTCTTCAACATTACTTATATTTGTGTCATTTTAAAAAATACATATTTGATTAGAAAGTTAACAGCCCATATCATAAAGGTCCTTCATGTAAACATGATAATCGCTAACAAAAATCATGCATTACCTTGGTAAAGTCAATAGTGCATAGTCACAATAGCAAAATATATACCTGTAAGTGGTGCTGAAAGAACGACAACTGATAGAATAGGTGAATGATATCTATTTATCAGACTGAATAGCGACACCTGTACAATGTCGATATAATACTGTACCTTAACAAAACAGCTGTGTCACACCTCACACGCATTTTTCTTGTAGCTTGTTATGTAATAGGGCACATGCGTGTATGTTTCATCATAGGTGCATGTTTACTGAGTAAAGCAGTCATGACAACGCCTTTGTGTTGTCGGTACGCTTGCGATGATGAACGATGCGCACCGTGAATGTTAGTCTGCGTCATAAGACGCACAGACGCTCCAATACCCAACGCGTCACAGCAGGAAGCCAGTCTGTGCGTCCAAACAAAGGCGCAAGCATACATGCACGTACCCTTTTAGAAAGCTATATAAAAATAAGGATGTAGTAGTAACGCACACTTTATTGAGGTACAGTATTACATCGCCATTCACCATCTGTGGCTATGCAGTGTCATCTATATATACCTTATCTATCCGTTGTCATGCTTGCAAGTCCACAGTCAGGCATAAATAGCTGTTTTCACTATGCACTTTTTAAAGTTTTTTTTTGTTAATATAAATGATTGCCACATATTATCAGTATTACATTATGGAAATTTTAGATATTTTTAAAAACTTTTTAGTGATATTATTCAGCAAATGAAAATGGTGTACATACTGTTACTTATCCATCATTAATGGATTCTGATATGTACTTGTATGCTTTTATTTAAAACCGTATAGCAGATTATTTAACCGATTTTTATTGTGGTTTGCATTGCTTTTCAACATGTTAATGTATGCGTTTATGTTTGTCAATTATTAATTTACATATATTTTTTAAAGTAAAATCATCATCTTATGGTACTAAAGGTTATATTTCTCTTGTTTGGAGTATAGACATGTTTTAATTGACACGTAACAAGGAAATTACTTTGATCTAGTATTTAAAATCATCTCTCCTGACCCTGGGCTCCAACACACGCCAGTTGTTTGCTTGGAAGTGCTGTTAGCACAGTCTACACTTGCTCCTGTGTTACTGGGGTTCAGTAATGTCAGCTGTTCCCCTGCTGTGTGAACGGCAAATAGTCCTGCTGCCTCCACCCTGTTCTCTTCTCATCCCTGGGTTACAACACCGCCAGTTGTTTCTCGGAAGTGCTGTTAGCACAGTCTACACTTGCTCCTGTGTTACTGGGGTTCAGTAATGTCAGCTGTTCCCCTGCTGTGTGAACGGCAAATAGTCCTGCTGCCTCCACCCTGTTCTCTTCTCATCCCTGGGTTACAACACCGCCAGTTGTTTCTCGGAAGTGCTGTTAGCACAGTCTACACTTGCTCCCGTGTTACTGGGGTTCAGTAATGTCAGCTGTTCCCCTGCTGTGTGAACGGCAAATAGTCCTGCTGCCTCCACCCTGTTCTCTTCTCATCCCTGGGTTACAACACCGCCAGTTGTTTCTCGGAAGTGCTGTTAGCACAGTCTACACTTGCTCCTGTGTTACTGGGGTTCAGTAATGTCAGCTGTTCCCCTGCTGTGTGAACGGCAAATAGTCCTGCTGCCTCCACCCTGTTCTCTTCTCATCCCTGGGTTACAACACCGCCAGTTGTTTCTCGGAAGTGCTGTTAGCACAGTCTACACTTGCTCCCGTGTTACTGGGGTTCAGTAATGTCAGCTGTTCCCCTGCTGTGTGAACGGCAAAAGTCCTGCTGCCTCCACCCTGTTCTCTTCTCATCCCTGGGTTACAACACCGCCAGTTGTTTCTCGGAAGTGCTGTTAGCACAGTCTACACTTGCTCCCGTGTTACTGGGGTTCAGTAATGTCAGCTGTTCCCCTGCTGTGTGAACGGCAAAAAGTCCTGCTGCCTCCACCCTGTTCTCTTCTCATCCCTGGGTTACAACACCGCCAGTTGTTTCTCGGAAGTGCTGTTAGCACAGTCTACACTTGCTCCCGTGTTACTGGGGTTCAGTAATGTCAGCTGTTCCCCTGCTGTGTGAACGGCAAAAAGTCCTGCTGCCTCCACCCTGTTCTCTTCTCATCCCTGGGTTACAACACCGCCAGTTGTTTCTCGGAAGTGCTGTTAGCACAGTCTACACTTGCTCCTGTGTTACTGGGGTTCAGTAATGTCAGCTGTTCCCCTGCTGTGTGAACGGCAAATAGTCCTGCTGCCTCCACCCTGTTCTCTTCTCATCCCTGGGTTACAACACCGCCAGTTGTTTCTCGGAAGTGCTGTTAGCACAGTCTACACTGCTCCGTGTTACTGGGTTCAGTAATGTCAGCTGTTCCCCTGCTGTGTGAACGGCAAATAGTCCTGCTGCCTCCACCCTGTTCTCTTCATCCCTGGGTTACAACACCGCCAGTTGTTTCTCGGAAGTGCTGTTAGCACAGTCTACACTTGCTCCGTGTTACGGGGTTCAGTAATGTCAGCTGTTTCCCTGCTGTGTGAACGGCAAACAGTCCTGCTGCCTCAACTTTAATTTCCATGGTACTTCTGCTACCATCCGGTTCCAGTACCGTCAGCTGGTTCTCGCAGTACCTTTGGCCTAGTGCCTCCAGTCGGTATCCGAGTTCCAGCAACGTCTGCTGGTCCTTGGTAGTGCTTTGGAGCACAGGTACCTCCTGCTTAGTAACCCTGTCCCAGTAACGTCAGCTGGTCCTCGGTTGTGCCATTGGCTCTTTTCCTTCTGCTGACCCTCCGGGTTCCAGCACAGTCAGCTGGTCCTCGTTACTTTCATTGGCTCTTGTACCTTCTGCTACCATCCGGTTCCATACCGTCAGCTGTTCTCCGCAGTGCCTTTGGCCTAGGTCCTCCATGTCGGTATCGAGTTCCAGCAACGCTGCTGGTCCTTGGTAGTGCTTGGAGCACAGGTACCTCTGCTTAGTAACCCTGTCCAGTAAACGTCAGCTGGTCCTCGGTTGTGCCATTGGCTCTTTCTTCTGCTGACCCTCCGGTTCCAGCACAGTCAGCTGTCCTCGTTACTTCCATTGGCTTTTGTACCATCACCAACAGGACAAGAAGGTTAAGACAAACTACAAGATACAGAACAAGAGACAGAAGAACAATAAGCAGAAGATCAAAAAGCAGAAGAACATTAAGTATAAGACCAAAATGAAGAGCAAAATATATGCTCTAAATTCTAAGCAGAAGAAGACTAAGCAGTGTATGGGGTGAGTCCGTTCCTCCTCGTGGTGCCCCTGGAAAATGCCTGATGCTGCTGCAGGCTAAAACTGAACGCGGACAAATACTGTTGTAATTAAAATCTTTCGTGACAGCAAGAACGGAAGGATGAAAATTCAGAGTTTTACAGATTACAAGTACAGGAATGTCTGTCACAAATAAGAATATGATGAAAAGGATGAATAGGAAGAAGATGAAGAATAGAATATGAAGAATAATAACTGTTTAATAAGAACAATATAAGTAATGTTAACAAAAGATGAATAGCAAGAAGTTTTAGAAGATTAGAAGGTGAAGATGAAGAATAATTTGATGAGAAAGATGATGCTGCTGAAATTATGAAGGAGAAGTGTGTGAAAAGTTAAAAGGTGAAGACCATGGAAGTTGTGAAACAGACATATTTGACAAAATAGAAAAAAGGTTAACAACATTGTCAATTTGTTCGTCAATCCGAACGTATTTCCTAAAAAAAAAAAATTAATGCTATTCCATTGGATTGGGTCAAACATCTATGCCTTTAATGTCTCCTCAACCTCCCCCAATACATTCTACATTACTCTTTCTTGTTTTCCTTCATGTACAATTAACCAACAAGGCAAGAATGGGTTTTTTTTAATTTCGATATTTTGTTCCCATAGACTTACATGGGACTTCCGGTATCGGTATCGGGTATCGCCGATATTTTAGTGATATCGGCGATACCATTCCGATTCCGATACTTTAGGATATCGGAAAGTATCGCTCAACTCTAATCTTCACATCTATTCACTTTTTCTCTCCTGCCAGACTTGACCCAACATACCGTTAACTATGCATACCTCATGCATAGGCATACATTGTCCTCTTCCACCACATACCCCCCTTTTTTAGTGCTGACTGGTACATTTTTTACCATGTGGAACGACACAGTAACCTAGCTGGAAGGCATGGTTATCTCCCTTCCGCCGGCGTCACTTCTGGCTCCACACCATCCCTGTATCACCTGTGAGTAGTCAGATACCCGGTGGAACGCACGGCCACTCTGGTTTCGCCGGTGTCACTTCTGGGTTTCTCCCATTGGCCTACACTAGTGCTGAGAGCCCTCCTCCCATAAACATAAGGAGCTACAGGTACACCCACAATACAGACTAGTGGTGGATGCCGCGTCCTAGGAGTACAGCTACTCACTTCTCTCTGTCTTAAGGTAATTTTCTTTGGGTACGAGGACCACATTTACTGTGGATCACACCACATACCTTTTTTACTAGTTATAATTTTTGTCTGCAGACTCTCCACTATAGGCTTAGCCCCTACACCTATATGCAGCAAAATTTCACAAAATGTCATAATCTCTGCTGCAGTTTCAGGGGTTCATCTGGCGTATGATAACGTGGAATTTTGGGTGAAAAATTGATGGGCATACTGGTTTGTCTGGGCCACCATAAGATTTGTTAGTTCCTCACTGAAAAAGAATTTGAAGAAGTCAATTTCAGTGAGGCCAGTGAAGTAAAACAGGATTCCTGATTTCGTCAAATCCGGAATGACGAGCTGATAATTTTCGGGGGGTGCAATCCATATGGGATCGATTGCTGCAGGAGTTGCCTGTGTCCTATGGTGCCTTGCTGGGGGTCCTTCCTCACTAGATGAGGAAGAGGAGGAATAGAGGAATGTGGGATCTTCTTCACTGGCTGAATCTGTGTCGGAGGAAAGAAAGGCGTATGCCTCCACTGGTGAATAGCGCCTTCTTGACGAATGGGCAGAGAGAAAAAAGTAGAGAAAAAATTTAGAAGAAACAAGAAAAAAATGAAAAGAAAAATCAGTTATGAAAAAATAAGTTTGTATAAAAAAAATACAGATTCACTACACTAATGCCCTCCCTATAAATTTACCCGACTCAACTAATTATTTTTTTTACAAAAGAAAAATGAACGTCACCAACAATGTGACGCACCCTCTCCTAATGCACTAGAAATTACCGGCGATAGCAGTTTTTTTAATGCAAAAAAAAAAAAAAAAGACGCTACCTCCCTACCTATAAAACTACTCTATACATTTTTTTAAATCTAAAACAAGATCAGACGTCACCAAACACTGACACCTGCTATACTAACATGCTACCTATAAAACTACTCTGTACAATTTTTTTTTTCTCTAAAAGACGATCGGTCATTAATAACGCTGTGACGTCGGCTACGCTACCTCTAAAACTACGCTGTACCAACTACTATTATTTTTTTCTCTAAAAAAAAAATTGGACGTCACTTAGACTGCGACGTCCGTTATGCTATCTAGCTAAAAAAAAGAAAAGTCCCATGGCGCAGTCTCTGATCAGCAGCGATACTGATCAGATCTCTGCTGACACAGGAAGAGCTCTAATGCTCTGCGCAGGATGCCGCGCACAAGAAAAAAAGGGCAAAAAAGTGCGCTAAAAATTCAATTGGGAGGGGAGGAGGGATACTGGAACAGGAATGGGGTACTGGGACAGGGATGGGGGAGTTGCTGTTGCTCACACAGTCACACAGCAGGAAGATCGCAGCACACTGCAGTCAGATCGCAGCACACAGCACAGCAGGACGCTGGAGCAGGAGGCAATGAATTATCACTTCTCTCCTGGATCATCAGCGGATAAGGTTCCTGTTCTAAGCCTTTAACAGTGAGTAATTGCTATATGATACTCTCTAAGATGCCTTGGAGAGGATATTACAGCAATAAGTTGTTCTGCTACTGTTTTGGATACATAAGTGAAGCCATTCTGATTACTCTGTGCAAATGGATGGCTAAATAAACATGAATCTTGGTTAGCCCCTTTACGACCAATGTCAAATATAGCAAACCATGAGCGGATGTCCGTTCCCTCATCATTACAGACAGAACACTGTATGCACTACTAGAATAGGTACCCAAGTAGGTTCCCACACAATATATAGAGAAAATAAACTTGGCACTTAACTTATGATGATGTATTTTGTAATTTAATGCAGTCAAAGTAGTTAACAAAAAATGTTTCGGTCACACTTGGCCTTCCTCAGTTACTACAGATGAAGTAGAGAAAAGAAACTAAAAATTAAACATAACATAATTATGACACATCACAATAAAAACTTAATATAATAAATCAAGTATGTACAATGACAGAACGTTATTGGTCAGAAATAATGTATTATAGAAATATGCAGGAAAACCCAATATTCATTGTTCATAATTGGACGGATAGAATCACAGAACTGGAGAAAAACCCAGTTGTAGAAAAAGGTTAATCAAATTAGATTAAAGGAGAGAAGTTCAGGTAACCTACCAGACTGCAGAAATGAGGAGGTATGTGGTAGGAGGTGATATTTTACATTATGGCACTTCTCTGTTATAATAGGTACAACAGAAGGAGAATTAGTCCCAAAAGGTGAAGTGTCAAAAAATTAAGGTATATAAACCAATGAGAGCCTACCGCTTATGTAGATTAATAGAATGTGTAGTCCAGTCGGATTTACCAATGTAGCTGGATATCCTGAGGAGAATTAGCAATGGTGGGGGTTAAAAAAATAACTAGGATAAAAAGCCCAAGTGGAGCGGCATTAAAAGTCCCGTATGCATACCTTAAGAGGTTGCATGCCAGCGTCAGGTGCAGCGATGCTGTATCCACTGCAAGTCAGATGTGTGAATGTGAGACACACTGTGGTTTAAGCAGGGAAGTGGCGAAACTTACTATCGCGTGTGCAGCCTATCAGTGCTGTATTCTGGAAGCAGATGTGATGTCACAAAAAAAGTATGGCCGTGCGTTCCAAGTCTAGCGTGGTGTACGTTCCAGTGGCCATAATGTGAGTTCCAAACAGTAAACTATGCGTTTCAAGTAGCGGAAGTGGCATAATATCAAGTTGTGACATATAGAACGATTCAGAGGCAGATAGTGACAGAAAGTAGAATGACTGGCAGGCGTGTGATCGTGGACAAGGATCCAGATAGATGAGGACATTCATGAAGGATCATTACATGCGATTCTGGAAGAGGAGGATAAGGTTGTTAGTGGCATATATGAATAGAGCAGTACATTGTAGTGCTATATATCATTAGATAGAAAAAAAAATTTTCAAAAACAAAAAATACATATATACACATATCACAATAGTTTACAGCGTTAATGTTCATGCGCACATAGTAAATATGAACAAGTGTATGTTAAATTGATCTTTTGCCATTACAGTACCAATTTAAAGCACAATGACAAAACAATATGATAAATAGTTACAAAACTATATAAAGGATAACAGATCATACTCTCTGTTAAGACCCCTGGCATGGAGGGTACCTAGTACATGGATCCAAAAAGCTTCCCGCTGCTTCAATAATTTCACACAATCCCTGCCCCATCTTGGAAATGGTATTTGCTCGATGATTTGAAACTTAAGCTGAGAAATCTTGTGGTCAAGTGTAACGAAGTGATGGGGAATTGGTAGGAGGAGATTCTTGCATCTGATAGTGGATTTGTGTTTAGATATTCGATCTCTGATTAATTGTGTTGTTTCCCTGACTTATAATAAGCCACAGGGCACATTTTATGAGGTATACAATTAAAGATGTGTCACATGTAAAGAAGTCTTTTATTTTAAATTTCTTTCCAGAATGGGGATGGTGGAAAGTGTCACCTTTCAAAACGTCACCACACTGATTACAGTTTAGGCATGGAAATGTGCCTAACTTAGGGTTATGTAAAAAAGTTGTCGTTATGACGAGGTTGATTTACCTATATCGGCCCTAACTAATTTATCCCTAAGGTTTGACACACGTTTAAAGCAAGGGACAAAGGGCTGGTGAAATTCCGGGATGTCAGGATGTGCCTCATGTAGTAAATGCCAATGTCGGCAAATAGTTTTATGTAGTATGTAGGCAAAAGGATTAAAGGAGTGTACAAAAGAGATCTGGTTACTAGCATCTAGTCGTATATTGTGACAAATTTTGTGTGATTCAGTTAGTACTACTTCAGGGTACCCTCTATCACGGAATCTTGCATGCATTTCTTTCAATTGCTGTGCACAAAGTGTATTGTCTGATACTATTTGATTGATTCTCTGAAATGTGATCTTGGGATAGAGCTTTTCATTGATATGGGATGTAAGCTCTGAAAATGTAACAGACTATTACGGTCAGTACTCTTGGTATAGAGGTCCGCAGACAAGAGACCCCTATCACCTTTCATGACTAGTGTGTCCAGAAAGTTGATTTTGTGTGGATCATTTGACAGAGTAATACTGAGGGCAGGCCAGGATGAGTTGAGAAATTCAAAAAAATGAGTTGAAAGACACAGCAGTGCCCCCCAAATGCAAAAAATGTTATCTATATATCGTTTCCACAGCAGGATGTTATTCTAATATAAATGACTGATATAGATGATTGTTCTTTCATAATCTGCCATATAGTAGTTTGCATAGGGAGGCGCTACGTTTGAGCCCATTGCAGTACCACGGATTTGTAAATAGTATTTGTCTTGGAACATGAAAAAATTAGTTGTGAGGACTAAGGCGTGGACAAGAGTTCTACACAAAGGTTAACTTGGTCAGTGTCCATGCCTGATGACAGAAGTAGCGGATTCACTGATTTTAAGCCCTGTGTGTGGTATAGAAGTATATAGGTCTTTGACATCCAATGTTACCAAGAGTGCTTCTCTAGGTATTGTGCCCAATTTTCTGATCGAATTTAGAAAGGCCCCAGTATCTAGAAGAAAATACGGTGTCTTTTGGATAAGTGGAGTCAAGATTTTCTCCAGATAGATTGATAATGGAGACAGAATTGACTCAGTGGATGCCACTATCGGTCTCTTGGGAGGGTGTTCCAGACTTTTATGTATCTTCAGGAGAACATAAAAGACCAGAATAACAGGGTGATTATTAGTCAAAAAAATCACATGTTTTGGTATGCAGAACCAGAAGATTAGAATACCTGTGTAGAATGTCTATAATTTGTTCACAAATATTACCTGTGGGATATTTAGGTAGTTCAGTGTACACCGTGGTATGTTGTGAATGGGTTTGAGATGAGTTCTGAGCAGAGGCTCCCTCTGGTGGTTACAAGCGGTACTAGTGAGGATTGGGAATCAGGTGTTACTGATTGGTCTTATTTAAGGGAATCATTTTCCCATCAGGGTTGCCGGTGATCAATTGTTCTGGTCTGAATCCTTCTTTCCAGTTTCCCTTGTAGCCTGCTGTGTCGTGTCTGCATCTCCTGCTATCAGATAAGACAATTTCTTATTTTGTGTTTTTGCTATATTTTTGCATTTGGTCCTGCACTTCTGTGGGGGCCTTCTGGGTCCCCTCCGGGGGCTTCTGCCCTCTCAGTTTAGTCCAGCCACTGTGTTTTGTACTTTTGCTTTTTCCAGTTTTTTCAGTGGCTGCTGTTTTTGTTACACCAGAGAACTAATTTAGGTGGTAGAGGTCGTGTGATCTCAGGTGATTTTGAAATTAGTCGAGTTGGTGTTTTTTCAGGGTTTTCTGGGATTGCAGTAAGTACCCTTCCTGTCCTTTTCTATTTAGATAGTTTGGGCCCCAGCGTTTGCTCATACTATTTTCTTTCTGTGTCAGTATTTCCTCTTGTCTAACCGCCATTACATGTTTGGGGGCTTTCTATTATCTTTGGGGTTCTGCTCCGGGGCAGATAGCTTTCCTATTTCTATCTTTAGGTGTAGTTAGTTTCTCAGGCTGTGACGAGGCGTCTAGGACCATCGTAGGAACGCTCCACGGCTGCCTCTAGTTGTGGTGGTTAGTCAGGGTACTGCAATCCCATAGATTCCAACTGCTCTGGTGTATTTCTTTTTTTTACCTGCACTCCTCAGCTACCGAAACATAACAGTATCACCGGCCATAAAAATTGTATGGTACTCACAGAAGGGAAAAAATATTTTGAAGGAAGAAAAGTTGTCAGAGATATTTTTCTGTTTGTTGCATTTTTTTTTTTCCTCTGTATCTCTGGGTGCTGGGGAGGATCTTTTCTCCCAATGGAGTTTGCACAGTTGTCTGGCCGTGTGGATCAGCTTGCCACTGAGGTTCGGAGTATTGCTATCTATCTTGCAGGGTTGCCTGTTGTGGAACCTAGGATTCCCATGCCAGATTTGTTTTTAGGGGATCGAGCTAAGTTTCAGAATTTCAAAAATAACTGTAAATTGTTTTTTGCCTTAAAATCTAAGTCCTCAGGAAACGCAGCGCAGCAGGTTCAAATTGTCATCTCTCTCCTGCGCGGCGATCCTCAGGATTGGGCTTTTTCCCTGACACCTGGGGATCCTGTTTTGAGTGATGTTGATGCATTTTTTCAGGCTTTGGGGTTATTGTACGATGAGCCTAATGTCACTGATCAAGCTGAAAAAGCCTTGTTGGCATTAAATCAGGGGCTTGATGACGCTGAGTTATACTGTCAGAGATTCCGTAGGTGGGCAGTCCTGACCAAATGGAATGACGACGCTTTGGCAGCTCTTTTTCGGAAGGGTCTGTCGGATAATGTAAAGGATGTTATGGTGGGATTCCCTGTCCCCTCTGGTCTCAATGATTCTATGTCATTAGCGATTCAAATTGACAGACGTTTGCGTGAGCGGAGAAGTATGCGTGGAGTGGTGTTGCCTTGTGAGCCAGCTGCTGAGCCCATGCAGTGTGATGGAGTGGTGTCTGGGGCACAGCGTCATGAGTTTCGAAAGCGCAATGGGTTATGTTTCTACTGTGGTGATGCCTCTCATGCTATTTCAGTCTGCCCTAAGCGGGGAAGACGTTTTGCACGCTCAGTTGTCTTGGGTAGTGTTCAGACTAAGTTTTTATTAACTGTCACTCTGATATGCTCTCTGTCCTCATTTTCTGCTCAGGCTTTCGTTGATTCTGGAGCAGCTATTAACCTGATGGATTATGATTTTGCTAAACGTTGTGGATTTCCCTTGATACCCCTACAGAAGTCTATTCCCCTACTGGGGATCGATTCTACCCCTTTGGCTGAGAATAAACCCCAGTTTTCTACTCAGGTGATAATGAGGGTTGAACCTGATCACCAGGAGTGCTGCAAATTTTTGGTTCTATATAATCTGCATGACATTATCGTGCTGGGTTTCCCTTGGTTACAGTCTCATAATCCTGTTTTGGATTGGAAATCTGTGTCTGTAACCAGTTGGGGCTGCCAATGTGTTAATACCAACACTCCTGTTTTTTCTGCCTCCCCCCAGGCTGAGGATGTTCCTGACTTTTTGATTGATTTTTCTGATGTGTTTAGCGAAAGTAAATCTGCATCCTTGCCTCCCCATAGGAGCTATGACTGCGCTATTGAATTAGTGCCTGGTAGTAAATTCCCTAAAGGTCGCCTTTTTAACTTGTCTGTACCTGAACATGACGCTATGCGGTCTTATATCAAGGAATCATTGGAGAAGGGTCATATCAGACCATCCTCTTCACCCTTAGGTGCCGGTTTTTTCTTTGTGGCCAAAAAAGATGGTTCATTAAGGCCGTGTATTGATTATCGTCTCTTGAACAATATTACTGTGAAATATCAATACCCGTTACCCTTGATTTCTGACCTGTTTTCCAGGGTGAAAAACGCTACTTGGTTTACCAAGCTTGACCTCAGGGGGGCGTATAACCTTATTCGCATTAAGCACGGGGATGAATGGAAGACGGCATTTAAACACCCTGAAGGGCATTTTGAGTACCTAGTGATGCCCTTTGGGCTCACTAATGCTCCTTCCGTCTTCCAGTCCTTCATGAATGACATTTTCAGGGATTTTGTGGACAAGTTTCTGATTGTTTATTTGGATGATATCTTGATTTTTTCTAATGACTGGGACTCTCATGTGAAACATGTTCGAACTGTATTCCAGATTTTGAGAGAGAATTCTCTGTATGTGAAGGGATCAAAGTGTCTTTTTGGCGTACAGAAGATCTCATTTCTGGGATTCATTTTGTCCCCATCTGTTATTGAAATGGACCCGGTCAAGGTTCAGGCCATCTGTGATTGGGTCCAACCTACTTCATTAAAGGCTCTTCAGAGATTTTTGGGTTTTGCCAATTTTTATCGTAAATTTATTGGTAATTTCTCGGTTATTGTTAAACCATTAACTGATTTGACCAGAAAGGGTTCTGATGTGGTGAATTGGCCTCCTGGGGCAGTCTCTGCATTTCAGGAACTTAAGCAGAGATTCACTTCTGCTCCTGTTCTACGGCAGCCTGATGTTTCTCTGCCATTTCAGGTGGAGGTTGATGCCTCTGAAATTGGGGCAGGTGCCGTTTTGTCCCAAAAAGATCCAGAGACCTCTAAAAGTAACCCTTGTGCCTTTTTCTCTCGAAAATTTTCTCCTACTGAACGTAATTATGACGTGGGTAATCGGGAGTTATTGGCCATGAAGTGGGCTTTTGAAGAGTGGAGACATTGGCTGGAGGGAGCCAAACATCAGGTGGTGGTCCTTACGGACCATAAGAATCTGGTCTATCTGGAATCTGCCAAGCGACTCAATCCTAGACAGGCCAGGTGGGCCTTGTTTTTCACACGTTTTAATTTTGTGGTTTCCTTTCTTCCTGGCACTAAGAATGTTAAGGCGGATGCCCTCTCGAGGAGTTTCCTTGCGGACTCTCCTGAGCTATCTGATCCCTCTGTTATTTTGAAGGAGGGTGTAGTTCTTTCCGCCATCTCGCCCAATTTGAGACTTGCTCTGGAGGGGTGTCAGGAGGATAGGCCCGAGCGCTGCCCTGTTGGAAAATTGTTTGTCCCGGACCAATGGAAAAAGAGTGTGATGTCTGAGATTCATTGTTCCGCATTGGCTGGGCATCCCGGAATTTTTGGTACCAGAGACTTGGTTAGTCGGTCCTTTTGGTGGCCTACCTTGTCTCGCGATGTCAGGGAATTTGTGCAGTCCTGCGGGACTTGCTCTCGCTCCAAGCCTTGCTCTCGCTCTAGTGGTTTGTTGATGCCATTGCCTGTGCCCAAGAGACCATGGACCCATATCTCTATGGATTTCATTTCCGATCTTCCTGTTTCTCAGAGAATGACCACCATCTGGGTAATTTGTGATAGGTTTTCCAAAATGATACATCTTGTGCCATTACCTAAGTTGCCTTCCTCCTCTGAATTGGTGCCGTTGTTCCTTCAGCACGTGGTTCGTTTACACGGCATTCCTGAGAACATTGTGTCTGACAGAGGAGTCCAGTTTGTTTCCAGATTTTGGAGGACTTTTTGTTCTAAACTGGGTGTTCAATTGTCTTTCTCCTCGGCATTTCATCCTCAGACCAATGGTCAAACTGAGAGAACAAACCAGACATTGGAGACTTATCTAAGATGCTTTGTGTCTGCTGATCAGGATGACTGGGTCTCTTTTTTGCCTTTGGCTGAGTTTGCTCTTAATAATAGGGCTAGCTCTGCCACTTTGATGTCTCCGTTTTTCTGTAATTCTGGGTTTCACCCTCGATTTTCTTCAGGACAGACGGAGGCTTCTGTCTGTCCAGGTGTTGACTCTGTTGTTGAGCGTATGCAGCAGATTTGGGACCAGGTAGTGGAGAGGTTGTCCCTCTCTCAGGAGAGGGCCCAGCGGTTTGCTAACCGGCATAGGACTGGTGGTCCTCGGTTTAAAGTGGGGGACTTGGTCTGGTTGTCCTCAAAGAATATTCCTATGAGAGTAGCATCTCCTAAATTTAAGCCTAGGTTCATTGGACCTTATAAGATTATGGAGATTATTAATCCTGTTTCTTTTCGTTTGCTTCTTCCAGGGACATTTAAGATCCATAACGTGTTCCACAAGTCCTTGTTGAAGAGGTTTGTTGAGCCAGTGGTTCCTGCTGCTGTGCCTCCTGACCCTGTTTTGGTTGAGGGCAATCTGGAGTATGTGGTTGAGAAAATATTGGATTCTCGTTTTTCTAGACGAAGACTCCAGTATTTGGTTAAATGGAGAGGTTATGGTCAGGAAGATAATTCTTGGGTGTTTGCTTCGGACATCCATGCTAGGAGACTTATCCGTGCGTATCATAGAACTCATCCTGACCGACCTGGTTGCTCAAATGAGGGTTCGGTGACCCCTCCTCAAGGGGGGGGTACTGTTGTGAATGGGTTTGAGATGAGTTCTGAGCAGAGGCTCCCTCTGGTGGTTACAAGCGGTACTAGTGAGGATTGGGAATCAGGTGTTACTGATTGGTCTTATTTAAGGGAATCATTTTCCCATCAGGGTTGCCGGTGATCAATTGTTCTGGTCTGAATCCTTCTTTCCAGTTTCCTTGTAGCCTGCTGTGTCGTGTCTGCATCTCCTGCTATCAGATAAGACAATTTCTTATTTTGTGTTTTTGCTATATTTTTGCATTTGGTCCTGCACTTCTGTGGGGGCCTTCTGGGTCCCCTCCGGGGGCTTCTGCCCTCTCAGTTTAGTCCAGCCACTGTGTTTTGTACTTTTGCTTTTTCCAGTTTTTTCAGTGGCTGCTGTTTTTGTTACACCAGAGAACTAATTTAGGTGGTAGAGGTCGTGTGATCTCAGGTGATTTTGAAATTAGTCGAGTTGGTGTTTTTTCAGGGTTTTCTGGGATTGCAGTAAGTACCCTTCCTGTCCTTTTCTATTTAGATAGTTTGGGCCCCAGCGTTTGCTCATACTATTTTCTTTCTGTGTCAGTATTTCCTCTTGTCTAACCGCCATTACATGTTTGGGGGCTTTCTATTATCTTTGGGGTTCTGCTCCGGGGCAGATAGCTTTCCTATTTCTATCTTTAGGTGTAGTTAGTTTCTCAGGCTGTGACGAGGCGTCTAGGACCATCGTAGGAACGCTCCACGGCTGCCTCTAGTTGTGGTGGTTAGTCAGGGTACTGCAATCCCATAGATTCCAACTGCTCTGGTGTATTTCTTTTTTTTACCTGCACTCCTCAGCTACCGAAACATAACAGTGGTATCATTAAGCTATCTAATAATTTCATTGGTATAGTATGTCCTATCCATCACAACTATCGCTCCTCCTTTATCTGCAGGTTTAATGATCAAACTATGATCATCCTGTAGTGTTCGGAGGGCCTGGCGATCCAGGGCAGATAGGTTGGGAGGATAATGTAACCGGCCCCGGTCAATGTCATTGCAGAGATTGGAAAAAGATTTGTTTACAAAATCGATAAAAATTTCCAGAGCATGAGAGCCCTGCAGTGGCCTAAAAAGGCTTTTAGTTCTCAGGCCGAGGCTGGTTGCTGAGAGTAATTTAGGATTACTGACTGTGTCAGTACCAGATGCAACAGGTGTAGGGGACTTAGAGAAATTAAATTTTAAGTCTTAAGAGGCGATAAAAGCTTTGGAGATCTATTTCTAAATCGAAGGTTCTACATCTATATGTGGAACAGTGAGATAGTCCCTTTTGTAATACATTATATTCCGCTACCCCCAAAGTTCTGGAAGAGATATTGACTACCAACGGCCAAGTACCTGATAGCGAGTCATGCGCATCTGGTTTGTATTCCTTCCTGTGTCCATGCCCTCCTCTGGTCCTTTTCTTCTGGGTTGTCTCCTCCGTTGTCCTAAAAAATGGTCGGTAGATGGTGGATCCCTTCTTTCCTGTTTGGAGCCTAATGTTGAAAGTTCGGTGGAGGATCTGAAGCCAGACCTGATGGGAGCCAGTCTGGTAGAGAGCTAGTCGGGCCACTTATATACTCAATCCAATTCGTAATCCTCGGCGTCTCATGCAAATTTACTTCTTTTCTTACTCTCATTGTCCCTTTTGTGTTGGTTTCTTTTGATTTTTATCTGGGCTTTAAGAGAGCTCAATTCCTCGGCTGTGCTTGCCGACACTAACTGGGATTCAATGTTCTTGATACGCTCAGAACTGGATTCAATTGCTTTATGAAGGTGATCTATGGTTAAGGTAATGAGATCAAAAGAACATTTATTTAATATTTTTTCAAATTTAGAACAATATTCAGGAAGATCACTAAAGAGTGTCGGGGATAGAACTTCTCTTGGGAGTGCCCTCATCATGACGTTCTATGTCCATCATGATTTAATTAAAACTGTCACTGCGTGTAAACACACAGTGAAAGTTCCATGCTAACAGCTGTCAATGACAACTGAGTTGCAAGGGAAGAGATGTGGGGAACCATGCCAGCAGTCCCAGCACTCAGAACACTGTCATCGGTCAGTTAATTTGACTGATCAATCACAGCACAATAACCGCAGCAGCTGACAGCCAAGCTACTGCCGTGAGAGCCAAGGACAGTACCAGCACTTTCCCTTGCTAATTAACCCTCCAGATGCTGCAATTGAAAGCAATCATAACATTTGTAAGGTTGTGATAGGAAGGGGGCTCCCTCTTTCACCCCAATCGCCCCCCTGTGACAAAATTATGAGGAGCCAATGGTTGTCATGGCACCCAGAGATCAATGTGCCATGTACAGTGGCCTGTTACATCCAGCCACTGACTCAGCGGCTCTGGAGCATGCGCACATGTGAAAAAAAGCTGTATACAAATTCAGTGTTTAACACACAAAAAAAGGACATGACAGGTTCCCTTTAACTGTTTTGTGTGCTATACACTATCTACTGTATGTGATTTAAGGGCAAAAAAATGTAAATTTTTAAAATTGCAAAACTTTCACATTTTCTATTTTTTGTCAAATTTTCGATATTTTCATGAAAAAAAGAAAATAATGTCGACTAAAATTTACCACTTATATGAATTACAAAAAAAAACCTATCTCAGAATTACTGGCATATGTCAAAGTGTTCCAGAGTTATTACATCATAACGTATAAAGTGGCACGGTCCTTAAAAAGAACCTGTCTGAAGGATTTTGCTAAGTAAACTACAGACACTTCAGGTTGGCTATGTTAAACTGATTAAAATAATACCTGGGGTAAAGAAATCCTTCTTGTGGTTCTTGTGTAATCTGTGTTAGAAGTTTTCAGCTAATGATATGCCCGTGCTCCCTGGAGGGACTGTAGGCAGAGTCTTATCTTCCTGCTCTAGGCCCACAGGTCACTCTGAAGCATAAAAATCTTCCTCCTCATATAGACAGTGCTTTGGGATAGGCCTGTGGGCAGGTCTTTCCTTGGTTTCTCTGGCCTAGAGCAGTAAAATGAGACTCTGCCTACAGTCCCTCTCCGAAGCACGGGCATATCATTAGCTGAAAACTTCTAACATTGATTACACAAGAACCACAAGATGGATTTCTTCATCCTAGGTATCATTTTAATCATTGTAACACTGCTAACCTGACAATGTCTGTAGTTTACTTTGAAAAATTGAGCTGACAGGTTCGCTTTAAGGGGTTAAGCATCTAAACTTGATATATTGATGCTTGGTTTATCAGCTTTATGATGTATTGATGACCTATCAATTTCAGATCAGTGAGGCTTAGACACTCGCCACCCCTACCAAGAAGCCAACAGGTTCCAAGGATTACATAAAGTACACAGTATATAGAGGTAGAACACTACATTTCTGTATGCTGAGTTGTGACCATTCTTAGTTATTGCAGTTCAACTTTCATTGAATTAGATGGGAGCTGTGCTGAGTGCCACCAATTTGATAATGAGTATACTATATTAAGTAAAGAATTAAGAAGTTCTTGAAACCCATTTAAAAGGAACCTCTTGGAGCTTGTTATGTCCCATGAATGAGACATTTTCCAGACTGTCCTGTGTATTTTACATGCTGTATTGCAGTCTCTCATATTGTTTACTGTTGCTATGTGTCCCTGTGTTTGCATAGCTGAAATCCTTCCTTTACATCAAGTTTGTCCCTTCTGTCTCTCTGTCTCCCTCTTCTGGTATGATGTCATTTCCTTCTTCTTTCTCCTGTGTTTCATTCACCATCTTGATTTTATCAGAATCACATGTGTTTTCAGTCTGTCTGAAGAAAGTCTTTTTTACCTGCTGCTGTTTGTATGCATTCAACAAGAATTCTTAAAGAAATCAAAGTCTCTTCTGGATTCTTCATAACGTGTGCCGGCAGCTGAGTTAAGCTATCTGCGACCGTCACCAATTGTAAGTAAGGTAAAGAGATCCAGCCATAGTTACAGCCACAGGCCCCGGGGACAGAATAGTAAAAAAGACTTTTCAGATTCATCTGTAAAACCCACAGCATCTATAAAGCTACAGAACTTCCTGCAGAGCATCCGCTCTCAACATATAAGAGTCTATACAGCTCCCCTTCTCCCTGTGAATCAGGATGGCTGAAGGAACGACTACACGGTCTCTACCAGACCCATTGTCAGAGGAAGAGTGCATAGACCCTGATCCACCATTTAGTGAGAAGGCTAGACGTCTCACAAAGCCAACATGGAAAATAAGGGAGAATCTGGAATCCAGTAAACATGATCTTCTCCGTGCAACAGCAGAGCTATGGCAAAAACTCTTAACCACATAAATAGCCTGTCTCAGCCTGCTTCTCTCCAACGACCACTGGAGGGAGCTCTCGCACAACTGTGTTCAGATTATCAATGTTATGCAAAAATAACAGACCAGTATATAGCAGTGCTAAAAAGACGTTAACCCATCAGTTACCTGCAAAGAGCTGCAAGCTTTCCAAAAACTTAACTCTGAGAGAGAAAGCATGGTGCGCGATATAAAAGCCAAAACAGAAGCAAGAATCGCACTAATAGCCGAGATGTCATCTTGCATTTCTGGCTCTGCCAGACAGTCAAAGCGAACATCTAAGTTACGCTCTTCAAAATCCTCAACCCTCAGCGAACAGCTCATAAAAGCACGTGCGGAAGCTGAGGCCACTAAAATACAGCTGCCTTTGCTCAAAAGGAAACTGAGATGAAAACTGAGGCCACTAAAATACAAGCTGCCCTAGAGGCCCTAGAGAAGGAACGCCAACACGCCATAGCCATGGCAAAGTTAAAGGTCCTGGAACAAGCCATCAGTGGGAGCCAAAGAGACAGCATCAGTTTAAGTGGTTTTGATACTGAAGACCCTCTTAAGCATACTAGAGACTATGTACAAAGCCAACACAGCGCTATCCCTGCTCCTGCAATCCTTCCTGACCACACAGATGCTCCCCTGAAACAACAGGGTTTTGATACTGAAGACCCTCTTAAGCGTACTAGAGACTATGTACAAAGCCAACACAGCGCTATCCCTGCTCCTGCAATCCTTCCTGACCACACTGATGCTCCCCTGAGACAACAGGACACAGAGCGTTTATCCGCATCCTGCACCCAAAGTCAGTACAATTACAATACGCTGCCAATCTTGTATCCTGATCCACCTATGTGCACCGAAATGTACCAGAAACCTGCAAATCACCAAATCTTATACTCAGAATCCTACGTACAGACCAATATGCAGGCCAGTCACCACACTCCGGTCAATCACACAATTCCAGTCCCATGTGTGGCAGAAACTAAGCTCATTAAGCCAGTTAATGGTCTGAACGCCTACGCTGCCCCATATATACCTGCATTCCCAGGTCAAATCACAGACTGTATGAACAAAGCTATCCAGCCAGCATCGGTCCTTCCAAAATTGGAGAATGCTGATATGACTGGCCTCGTAAGGTACATGATTCGGCGTGATCTAACTAAGACCGGTCTTACAGAGTTTGACAATAAACCTGAGAACTACAGGGGTTGGAAGTGTACCTTTGAAACCACGATCATTGATCTCGGCATCACCGCCGCTGAAGAGCTAGACCTGCTAATCAGGTGGCTTGGGCCACAATCCACGGATCGGGTCAAGAGACTTAAATCTGTCCACATCAGTAATCCAATTGCTGGTCTCACTGCTGCATGGAAGAGGCTAGAAAGAAGCTATGGCAGTCCTGAGGTCATAGAAAGGGCCTTGTTCAAACGACTAGAGGATTTTCCAAAGGTATCTAATAAGGACAGTACAAGGTTCCAAGAGCTCAGCGACCTCCTGTTAGAGCTTCAGCTGGCCAAAGCAGACCCGTACCTTCCTGGCCTCAGCTACCTGGACACTGCTCATGGGGTAACCCCAATAGTTTCCAAGTTGCCACCCAATATCCAAAATAAGTGGGCCATGCTTGGATCAAAATACAAAAGGGAAAACCAAGTCTCCTTCCCTCCATTTTCCTACTTCTGCGTGTTCATTGAAAATATCGCAGAGTGTAAGACCGATCCAAGTTTTTCCTATGGAGAACACAGCGACCCTGTTTCATCTACTAAACACGACAGTCCACGTCTTAACTACAGGAACCACCAAGCTCCAATGTCCATCAAGAAGACTGATGTTCTTCCGGCACCTTCAGTATCACAAGATAAGAGCGACAAAGGTGAGAAGGTTGAGAATCCTAATCGCCAGTGTCCAATTCACAAACTGCCACATCCCCTGAAGAAGTGCATCTGCTTCAGGAAGAAGCCCCTTCAAGAACGAAAGGAGCTCTTGAAGAAGTTTGGAGTATGCTTCAGGTGCTGCGCCTCTACCGAACATCTTGCTAAGGACTGTGTCATCCCCATCAAGTGTCTAGAGTGCGACAGTGAAGACCACGTACAGGCGCTCCATCCATCACAGCCTGACCCTGCGTCTTCACCTTCTCCCACACACAAGCCATGGCGGGGAGAGTACAGACCAAGTGACAAGCCATGTTGCGGTATCTTCCTCATGCACCGATGTCTGTGGAGAAGGTCTTCGAGACAAGTCCTGTGCGAAGATTTGCCTGTCATGGGTGTATCCCAAGGGCCATCCAGAGAAGGCAGTCAAGGTGTACGTTAGCCTGGATGACCAGAGCAACAAATCATTAGCCAGGTCAGAATTGTTTGACTTGTTTGACTTAAAAGGAGACGTCTATCCCTACACCTTGGGCACCTGCAGCGGCGTTTTACAAACCTCTAGAAGAAGGGCCAGTTGCCTCATAATAACTTCTCTTGAGAAAGGCGCCAGGAGATACCACTACCCACACTTGTAGAGTGTAACCAAATACCATTCAATAGGGAAGAAATCCCAACACCAGAAGTCGCTCTTCAGCATCCTCATCTCAGAATGATAGCCAAAGAGATGCCACCCCTGGACGATAAGGCAGACATCCTAATTCTCCTCGGCAGAGACATTATACGTCTGCACAAGATGCGTCAACAAATCCACGGACTACTCAATGAACCATATGCCCAGCGCCTCGAGCTGGGCTGGGTCATCATTGGCAATGTCTGTAGTGACCAGACAAAGAATCAGAACGACATCTCCTCTTACAAAACCGTTATCACGTCAGATCACAACGACTTGTCCTCCCTGTCATACTCACGTCACCAATGGATGAAGGAGAAGTCAAACGACGCTATGTGTCAACGGCAACCATCCGATATTTCAAGTCCGCTTTATCCTCGAGACTACAACCTCGAGATAACAGCATTCGATCCTTCAACCAAGGACAACAACTCACTACCTACAGAGGGAGACAAAGTGATCATCAGGGTCATGAGATCAAACCCACCGACGAAAACTATAACAGCTGGGTAGCTCCCTCACCTTCTCTTCCAGCAAAGACTAAGTTGCCAAGGGATCCACAGCAAGTAACTGCTAAGTTCCCAACCTTTGATACCCATTTCCATCACAATCCTGGTCAAACCGAAGCCGTGCTAGACTTGCTCAGAGTGAGAGCCCCTCTCTCAACAGCCTACCTCTAACCGATGGTGCCCAGCAATTCAGCCTCAGCTCACTGGCGGATGTTGAACAAGACACGTTCACTTCCCAAGCATCACCCTGTAAGGAACTTGCTATCAAACGAGGAGCCTCGCCTGTTGAAAACAGCATTGACGGTCCTCTCGGGTTTAAGACACCCATCGCAGTTCTAGGCAGGGTACCACTGAGACACTTGCAACTCAGGATATCAACGGGAACACTATGTTACCATCTCAGAGACAGCAAAGATTGGAGACGGCGAAGAAGTCTCTAAAAGCCTTACAACAAGTCCTGCCCCGTAGTTCTGTAAAGACTCTTTCAACTGTCATCAAGAGACAAGTCTGCCTTTCCTACGACGTGTCTACGAGGACTACAGCTGCGGGAGCCTCTCCCAGCGTTTCAGAAACCGGCAAAAAGGTACAGAAGCTGAGCTCTCTTTACCCTGGACATCCTTTCAACTGGTCAGCCATCGTATCTGCTGACATCCATTTCAGGTTAATCATCTGCTGGCTCCTTCGAGCAGGAGTCACATGATCCTAGCTTTGTCTCTGAACTCTGCCACGGCGGGAGGATTTCTCTGCATACTACTGCCGTGCTAGTATGCAGAACTATCAGCATCTGAATGAACTTTGAACTTTCCCTTGTTAACTTGAACTTTCATCTTTGGATTGTTTGGGTTGGTGGAGGCGTTTGCATGTTGCAGCTTCCCCAATCTGAAGATGGGTTCTCCCATAACTTGGTCTATCTAACCGTTGAGGACTTCACGTCATCAACCAAGAATTGGACTTACAACTGTTACAGTTTATTTCCGCATGTTGTGTTTCTACTTTATGTCTTTCAGGTCTACAGTGACATCTCCAGTGGACATCATAAAATTATGAAATCTATAGATTTCAGATGGGGAGTGTTATGTCCCATGAATGAGACATTTTCCAGACTGTCCTGTGTATTTTACATGCTGTATTGCAGTCTCTCTATTGTTTACTGTTGCTATGTGTCCCTGTGTTTGCATAGCTGAAATCCTTCCTTTACATCAAGTTTGTCCCTTCTGTCTCTCTGTCTCCCTCTTCTGGTATGATGTCATTTCCTTCTTCTTTCTCCTGTGTTTCATTCTCCATCTTGATTTTATCAGAATCACATGTGTTTTCAGTCTGTCTGAAGAAAGCCTTTTTTACCTGCTGCTGTTTGTATGCATTCAACAAGAATTCTTAAAGAAATCAAAGTCTCTTCTGGATTCTTCATAACATGTGTGCCGGCATCTGAGTTAAGCTATCTGCGACCGTCGCCAATTGTAAGTAAGGTAAAGAGATCCAGCATCTCACAGAGCCATAGTTACAGCAACAGGCCCCGGGGACAGAATAGAGCTTGTCCTCAGTGAGGTCAGCATCAGGTTGCTACTGAGACGGAAGTGAGCAATTACTTTTGTGTTTTTGTGCAGTAGTTTGGGAGAATGTATAGTACATATATTTGTGCAAGGAGACGAATGAGCAAGGAGACTAATATTTTCAAGATATAAGACTTCACTTCCTCTGTCACTAATTTATTTTTTTCATTTTGTTGTGAAGCCTACATGTCATGAATGCTTCAGACTCTCCATCGGCAGCAGGGACAAAATGTAAGTTCTTCCAAACTAATGCATATTAACACAAAAATGACAGATTGCTGATATCAGCACATCTGTTACTAATTTATGCTGCCCTCTCAGAGAGAGCAGTAAAAAGGGCTGACAAGTTCCCGTTAGACGTTCCCCTGTCTCTCGTAAAAGGTTATTAAACTTAACGCTCCTGTCAGTTTAAAGCACTTTTAATATGTAATGAAGTCTCTGTTCTGAAAGTGAATTCTCCCTTCTCATTACCTTTTTTATATTCAAAAAACCCGGTCTTTTGTATTCTGAAAGGAGAATACAGAGACGAGAACATTTATTATTATTGTGGTGACTCAAAGCTGGAGCACTTGCCATTCCCTATTTATTAGCTTAGGGTTTATCCACTGACTCAGGCTAGTTTCACATTTGCGGTTGAATCCGCAGCGTATCGTCCGCAACCGCAAACATATGCATGTGTATGCAAGTGCTATTTTCCCGGCGAATTTTTGAATTTACATAAGCCACGTCAAATGGGCGTGGCTTATGTAAATTCTTGATTACGCAAACGCAAAGCATACGCATGTTGTTGCGTACGCTTGTGTTTACATAGCCAGTAATGCGTTTTTTTATGCACATCATCCGCATATCCGAATATTTGACGCCGCAAAAATTGCAACAAGATGCGTTCGGCGCGACCCGCCACATACCGTGAAAAGACGCAACCGTACGCAAACGCACCCGAACGCATACAAACGCATGTACTTGCGTACCCCATGTTAAAGATAGGTACGCAGGACGTATGCTGATGTATGCACGTCAAACGCAGCGGACTAAACCGCCAATGTGAAACCGGCCTCAGCTGTTCATTATCTTGGTAGGTAAGAACAAAATACACTTTTTAATCAATTTACACATCATTAGTGAAGATTATCTGAGTACAAGTAAACATAGAGAATGTGTTTTTGATAAAAACTGAATTGCTATTGATTTTACTCTATGAAATTGTCTATTCATCTGGTATACTAAGCTAGATTTGGATAGTTTTTACTCTGACTTCAGCTTTGCCATTGTTTTTTGGACATCTTACCAAATATGAGACATTTTATGGACTGAGCAGTAGTTGAGAACTGGACTTAATAAAATCTTAGGCAGTAGTATATTTATCAGTTAGTTCAAATAAAACAATATGATTCATTTTCTAATATTTCCATAGTCAACAGGAATATTAAATAAAATGGTATTTGATAATCATAGAAGTGTTTAAAGAGAATGGCCCATCCAGACAAGGCTTGTACAGGCGCCCTGTTAACAGACATGGAATTATAGTGGGGGGGCACTGTTTCTTTCTGATGGCCATCAGTAAAATAAGTGAAATTCCACAAAGTGATGGCATGTCTAAGCAACATGCCAACATTTTATGAAATGGGACTAACCCTTTGAAAATGTGGCTATATGTGGATAAATTTGGAAGACTTCGAGCTATACTGTCTGGCAAATATATGCAAATAAAAGCCAAGATAAAAATAAAATGAGCAAATACCATACAGTAAGTAAATCAATAGCAATAGTACATGAAAATAACATAGGGTACTTAGTTATAGGGGTATTCCTATCTCCAAGATCCTATACCAATATGTAAAAGGTATTAATAATAATAATAATATTAGCAATTACCTCCTATTAGAAATGTAGTATAGTTTTTCTGATTCGCTATGTCTCTTGACTGGCATTTAGTACATTTTGTATGCCAGTTTCAAGGCGGCTGTCCACTACTTGGACCACTACTTGGACAACCACTTCTCATGTGCTATATCTCTCCTTATAAAACACAAACAACCTGTTCTCACCTCAAGTGGGGGCATCATTCCAGCTATGACTGTACCTGCTCTCCTAAGGCTCGCATGATGTTCTTTATGCCATGTGAGCCTGGCAGCCAATCAACAGTTGTTTCACTCTGTTACTTCAGATGAAAATGTGACTCAGAGGAAATCAGAGAGTCAGCAGCTCTCACTTCTAGGTGTCAGTTTTGTCGAAAGGAAGTGAGAGTTAAGCAGCTGCTGATTGGCTGCAGGGCTCTTTTGGCTGAAAAGAATCATGCCAGCTCCAGTAGAGCAGGTGCCATCATAGTTTTAATGACGCCGACACCTGAATACAGGCTGTTTGTATTTTATAAGAGGGAATATAAAAATTGAGAAGGAGCTGTCCAAATAATGGGCAACCCTTTTAATGAAGGGTATAATGCGCCTAATTCATAAAAAAATTTCTCCACTATTTTGACATTGATGATCTATCCTAATGATATCAGATCAGTGGGCTTTAGACACCTGGCACCCCCTCTGTTCAGCGACGGCTGGATATTGGCAGTTGTGGAGCAGTGCATCACAGCTCCTTCATCTGTGTAGTGACCATAGCCAAGCACTGCAGATTCCTTCCTTTTCATTCTAAGGCAATGTGCACACAGTGCGTTTTTGATTTTCGTGGCGTTTTTTCCGCACGGAAACGGGCCAAAAACGCTTTGGAATCCATATGGAAGCTTATTCAATGAAAAACCTGAAGTGTTGTGCACATGATTAGTAAATTTTCGTACGTATTTGCAGTGCGTTTTTTTCTGCAGCATGTCAATTCTTTTTGCGTTTCTGCACCCAGTGACTTCAATTGAGTCAGTCAAATCCACAGCAAAAATGCAGATATAAAAATGTTTGTGGATTTGCTGAGTTTTTGTTTTGCATTTTACCAGCTTCCTATGGTGTTTCCCATGCTGTCATCTGTGTGACAGCGTTGGAAACACCGGAGTGTTGGTTCTTATCGGCAGTAACGCTACCTCCGTTAAGAGTGTCGGTCAAAGCACTGCGGGATCATGCTGGCAGATGTCAGCGTGACCCCGCAGCTGTGACTGTCACCCACGGTAACGCTACCACTGGTACTGTCAGTCAGGGATCATACTGGCAATAAAATAATAAACCAACATATACTCACCTGTCCGCCATAGTCCAGGTAATTCCGAGTGTCCCACGGCGATTTCACATGTAGAACAGTCACATCGGGAGATGTGACTGCTTTACCTGGCGGCCGATGGTTTATTATTTTATTTTTGTTGCAGGAGACGTTGGCACTGGTGAATTAAGCGATCGGTGAGTATGGTTTAATTAAGATTACTAAAGGAGTCTGTGTCATTATTTCAAATAAAGGACTTTATTTTGTGTTTTTATACAATATCACTATGGGGTTACTAATGGATAGGTGTCTTATATTACTAGCCTTCATGCCACCTGACAATACAAAGATGACATCAACCCACAAATATGAACCCCAATTACCACCGCTACAGTGCAAGTGGAAGGAGCGAGGCTAAGCACCAGATTTGGCACATCTTATAGATGCACCTTTTCTGAGGTGGCTGAGAGCTGATGTTTTTAGTCTGGGAGGGGCCAATATCTATAGCTCTTTCCTAGGCTATTAATATCAGCCCACAGCTGTCTGCCTAGCATTTGCTGGTTAGATTTTATAGGGGGACCCTATGTCAATTTTTTTCTGGGGTCCCCCTATAAACTAGTAAGAAAAGTCTAAGCAAACAGCTGTGAGCTGATATTAATAGCTTGGGAACCTTTATGGCTATTGGCTCCTTGACAGAATATTAACATCAGCCCTCAGCCATCAGCTTTCCTTCTGCTGGTTTTTAAAATTATGCGGGAGCCCATGCAATTTTTTTTTCATTTTCTTTCTTTAAAATTAACAGTTGCTGTCTGGTTACAGCCTATGTAAGTTCATTCTGTTAACGCTCCTACATACAATGTGTGTGTTTGTGTTTACTTATCAGCTTAGTAATGAGGTGGTTGGGCTGACTCCTTTTCATTACTAAAGGTACTGTCACACTAAGTGAGATCGCTAACGAGATCGCTATTGCATCACCGATTTTATGACGCAGTAGCTGTCTCGTTAGCGACTTAGCTGTGTGTGACATGTAGCGGCGATGTGGCTCCTGCTGCGATGTCGCTGATCGCTTATGAACGTTCTGAGCCGTTTTTTGGTCGTTAGTGTCCTGCTGGTGAGCCTGAATCGCTGAGTGTGACACCCTTTATGAACGACTTTACCAGCATCGCAGGCGGGACTAGGTTTTCCCAATGACCGCAGAGGTCGTTATAGAGATCGCTGATGAGATGTGTTTGGAAGCTAACTAGCGACCACATAGCGATCGCACTAGCGATCTCGCCAGGCCGTGTCATTTGTCGTGATCGCTAGTGCGATCGCTAAGTGTGACAGTGAATTAAGCCTAGAGCTAGGTGTCAATCACAGCTGCTGACACCAAGCACTACTACTGCATCAGCATGAAAAAAGTGGTGTTGAACCAAGAAATTACATCACAAATATTTTTTTTTTAAATTATGTCTATCTCAAAAAAGCATTCATTGCTGTGAAAAAATGCATGCAAAGACGCATACAAAAATTGCATACAAAAATGCACCAAAAACGTGTTTTTTCTGCAGCATTTTTCCTGCCACGAGATGCAGAAACCTTGCAGAAATTTCTGCTAGCAAATACTCAACGTGCGCACATAGCCTAAATGAAGTACCTGGCAGTCATTACAGAGTGGGTGGAGCTGTGCTGCTCTGCTCCACAAATGCCAATAGCCATTCAATGGGGGTACAACCCACCTATCTGATAATAGTAAAAATAGTGGAGCAACCTCATAAGAAGTGCATGCATCTTAGTGATTAAGGTGCATCTTGAAATTGCTGTACTGCGCCAACAGAAATGTTACTTTATCCAGGGGCTGGTGTAGTTTTCTGGTGTAATTTACTTCTCCTTAGTAGAGTAAAATTTGATGACCCTGCCAGGTGGGCTATGCAACTCCCCACTCTGCAAACATACACTCACACACAAGCACATTGGCAGTAAACTGCACACAGCACTGGCACACTGTCTATATACAGCACACACAACACTCACACACTGGCCATATACCACACACAACACTCACACACTGGCTGTATACAATATTCATGCACTGCATGTATACAGCACTCACACTGGCTGTATACAGTATTCACACACTGGCAGTATACAGCACTCACACACTGGCTGTATACCATATACAGCATTAAAACACTGGCCATACACTGCACACAGTCTTGACACACTAGTTGTATACTGCACACAACACACACACACTAGCTTTATACAGCACTGACTGCAGGGGCGTATCTAGGGGGGGGGCAGCCGGGGCATGTGCCTTAGGCGCAGTCAGCAGGGGGCACAGTCGGGCCGCCTAATGCGGTGGTCCGCAGTGTTTCCTCCGCTGCTGCGTTCTGCCGCCCCCGGCCGGAGAGTCGGCGGCTCCCTGTGCCGGCTGTCAAGCTGACAGCAGGCGCAGAGAAGCTGCTGCGTGCCGGCTCCCAGGGATCAATTGCACTGTGTCTCTATAGACGCCAGTACAATTGAAGCTCTGACGGCCGGGTCAGAGCGACGTCTGCAACGTGATCAGGTCATGTGATCACGCTGCTGACGTCACTCATCGTCGGCGCCCAGAAGGGTGAAGACTGGTGGTGAGTGTGCTCCACTATTGAGCTGAAGATACCACCGAAGATAAATGGGGGACATACTGTGGGTGTATGGGGGCGTGAATTTAGAGTGGGGATGGGGAGTTACTTTATGTGTGGGGGATTTGGAGATGTTGTGGGGGTTATTTTATGTGGGGGGATTTGGAGTGGGGATGGGGGTTCTTTTATGAGTGGGGGGATTTGGAGTGGGGATGGGGGGCTATTTCATGTGGGGGGATTTGGAGTGGGGATGGGGGGTTATTTTATGTGGGGGATTTGGAGTGGGGATGGGGGGTTCTTTTATGTGTGGAGGGATTTGGAGTGTGGATGGGGGGGTTATTTTATGTGTGGGGGGATTTGGAGTGGGGATGGAGGTACTTAATATGTGTGGAGGTACTTAATGTGTGTGGGGGATTTGGAGTGGGGATGGGGGTACTTAATGTGTGTGGGGGATTTGGAGTGGGGATGGGGGGATTTAATGTGTGTGGGGGGATTTGGAGTGGGGATGGAGGCATTTAATATGTGTGGGGGGATTTGAGGGTACTGAAGAGTATGTATGTATGAGGGCATGTATGAGGAAACAGTATGGGGGATGGGTGCAGACAGTATGGGGAGCGAATGGGTGAATGTATGTGGACACAGTATGGGGAGTTAAGGTGATGGGATGTGTGCAGACAGAGTATGGGGAGTGAGGTGTATGTATCAGCAGACAGTACAGAGAGTGAAGGGGTAAATATATGAGGAGACAGTATGCTGAACAGGGGGGATGTGAGAGGAGACAGTGTGAGGAGGGAGGGGAATAGTGTGAGGCGACAGTATATTGCAGATATTTTTATTTAGTGGCATTATAATGACTCTTCTGTCTTTAAGGGCATTGTGCGGAGAGTTGGTGCAGAAGAGCGGAGAAGATGGAGGTCTGCAGAGACGGCTGTGGATGAGTAAACTCATCATAGGATCTGGACAAGATGAAGAAAAGGAGAACGACTCCAGAGACGACGTCCTCTATAAGGTACCTGGATGTAAATATTATTTGTGAAATTGACTAATTCTCATGTCTTTATTTGTTAGGAGCATTAAAGGGGTTGTCCAGGTCTGTGCTGAGTCTGCAGTCACATAGAATGACTGCAGACTCAGCACAAACCTGGACAACCCCTTTAATGCTCCTAACAAATAAAAACATGAGAATTAGTCAATTTCAGAATTCTCACAGTGCTCACTGCACACTCTTAAGGATTCTCTCGTGCCGGTAATTTACATACATGCGGTTACATGCTGACTAGACGTGTGGCCTCACTCAATGAAAATGAACGGAGCGAGGCCAGGCACATCTAGTCGGAATGTGGCCAGAAGTATAAAAATCACATGCTTGTGCTGACATGACCGTGTACTCTCGCCACCGGTGAGGGAGAATCCTAAAAGTGTGCAGTGCATTCATTGTGAGAATTCAGAAGCTGCAATGCCAGGATTCAGCTCTGCAGGTTCCAGCAGTCATCACATGGACACTTCACTCATATGCGATTTTCATACTTAGGGTCAGGGCCGGATTAAGAACATGATGGGCCTGGAGCTGAAGGGGCGGGGCAAGGGGCGGGGCAAGGGGTGGGGCCAAACACGGCAATTCACAAAGGCCAAAAATGTAACGTAAAAGATATAAACAAAGTAAATATATGATACATGCCTAATATAAATACAGTGGATATAGAAAGTCTGTTATGGTTATCGCGCTGATAGTAACTTATGAGGCAAATAAGCAGGGTTATTCACTGAACGTTAAACTGTGTTTTATTGTAAATAAAGCTATAGAACAAAGTAAATATAAATATATGATACATGCCTAATATAAATACAGTGGATATAAAGTATGTTATGGTTATTACGCACGCTGATAGTAACTTATGAGGCAAATAAATACAGATTAAAATCCACAATCCAGGCACAATCTACACGTGCAGACATTGACTATGTGGGTAAATACAGATAATAATCCACAATCCAGGGACTAACAAGCAGCTGGTGGATCACAATCCCCAATCAACCTCCATATTAATGGCAATGGTCCAAGTAGTGAGATTATGCGCCGGACAGGTGTGACAATCATCCGCTGCAGCAGTCACTGTCAGAACTCCTAGCATGATGGCGGCCACCATGCCAGAACTTCAGACAGTAGCCACTGATTGGCCACCTGTCTGTATATATGTCAGCAGCACATCTACGTATAACATTAATACCTGCGTATATACCAGTACCACGGCTATATATACCAGTTCTGTGTCTGTATGTATGTCAGCAGCCCATCTATAACATTAGTACCTGCCTATATACCAGTATCACAGCCATATATACCAGTACTGTGTGTGTATATATGTCAGCAGCACATCTATGTATAACATTAGTACCTGCTTATATACCAGTACCACAGCTATACATAGCAATAACATGTCTGTATATATGTCAGCAGCACAAGATGTATTATAACATTAGTACCTGCTCCACAGGAACACACAACTCACACCTCAGTTTGACGTCCTCCTATAGCAGTTTTTCTCAACCTTCTCAGCCTCAGGGCACCCTGGGAAATAATTAAAGTCCGGCCGATCAGACAAGAATTTGGACAGTCTAAACGGCCCTTAATACTGCCACACATAGCCCCCTTATAGTGCCACACACAGCCCCCTTAATACTGCCACACATAGCCATCTCAATAATACTGCCATACATAGCCACATTAGTAATATTGCGTCAGAGAGGCCCCATACACATATATGGCAACATTGAGAGGCCCATTCTAGTATATGGTGGATATAGAAAGTCTGTTATGGTTATCACGCTGATAGTAACTTATGAGGCAAATAAACAGGGTTATTCACTGAACGCTAAACTGTGTTTTATCGTAAATAAATCAAACTGGTAGAAGAAAATTAAACTACACATTCACTTTTCGTGCTTTTTTGCTTGCAAATTCCTCAATTGCAGAATCAAGATTAAGCTCATTCAGCAATCTATTTTCAATACATAACAGAGAGAGGGCATTTAAACGCTCCCATTCTAGTATATGGTGCAGCATTGAATGTCCCATAGTAATATAGGGCAACATTGAGAGGCCCATTCTAGTATATAACGCAGCATTGAATGTCCCATAGTAATATAGGGCGACATTGAGAGGCCCATTCTAGTATATAGCGCAGCATTGAATGGCCCATAGTATATATAATGCAGCATTGAATGGCCCATATAGTATATATAATGCAGCATTGCATGGCCCATAGTATATATAGCGCAGCATTGAATGGCCCATAGTATATATAATGCAGCATTGAGAGGCCCATATAGCGCAGCATTGCATGGCCCATAGTATATATAATGCAGCATTGAGAGGCCCATATAGCGCAGCATTGAGAGGCCCATATAGCACAGCATTGCATGGCCCATAGTATATATAATGCAGCATTGAATGGCCCATAGTATATATAGCGCAGCATTGCATGGCCCATAGTATATATAGTGCAGCATTGCATGGCCCATAGTATATATAATGCAGCATTGAATGGCCCATAGTATATATAGCGCAGCATTGCATGGCCCATAGTATATATAATGCAGCATTGAATGGCCCATAGTATATATAGCGCAGCATTGCATGGCCCATAGTATATATAGCGCAGCATTGCATGGCCCATAGTATATATAATGCAGCATTGAGAGGCCCATATAGCGTAGCATTGCATGGCCCATAGTATATATAGCGCAGCATTGAGAGGCCCATATAGCGCAGCATTGAGAGGCCCATTCTAGTATATAGCGCAGCATTGAGAGGCCCATAGTATATATAGGGCAGCATTGAGAGGCCCATTCTAGTATATAGCGCAGCATTGAGAGGCCCATAGTATATATAATGCAGCATTGAATGGCCCATAGTATATATAGCGCAGCATTGCATGGCCCATAGTATATATAATGCAGCATTGAATGGCCCATAGTATATATAGTGCAGCATTGCATGGCCCATAGTATATATAGCGCAGCATTGCATGGCCCATAGTATATATAGCGCAGCATTGCATGGCCCATAGTATATATAATGCAGCATTGAATGGCCCATAGTATATATAGCGCAGCATTGAATGGCCCATAGTATATATAGCGCAGCATTGCATGGCCCATAGTATATATAATGCAGCATTGAATGGCCCATAGTATATATAATGCAGCATTGAATGGCCCATAGTTGCGCAGCATTGAGAGGCCCATAGTATATATAATGCAGCATTGAGAGGCCCATATAGCGCAGCATTGAATGGCCCATAGTATATATAGCACAGCATTGAATGGCCCATAGTATATATAATGCAGCATTGAGAGGGCCTCTAAATGCTGCCCTATATATACTATGGGCCATTCAATGCTGCGCTATATACTAGAATGGGCCTCTCAATGCTGCATTATATATACTATGGGCCATGCAATGCTACTGATGGAATTTGTCAGAAACCACACACTTTACAACACAAACCTGTGCAGAGACTTCAGGATTCTCCATCTGCTTTCACTGTAATATGGCTGGGATTCTTGTAACAGCACACACACCTCTGCCTGCCTGTCTCTAAAGGGTATGCCACACTAAACAATATCGCTAACGGGATCGCTAAAAAACGTCACTATTTAGCGATCCCGTTAGCGATGTTGTTCAGTGCGGCAGCTTCCAGCGACGAGCTTCCTGCTGTGATCTCGCTCATCGCTGGAATCGTTCCGGACCCTATTTCATCGCTGGCGCTCCCGCTGGGTAAGTATCTAATCGCTGTGTGGCACCTTTTCTTAGCGATTTAGCGGTACTTTTGTACCGCTAAAGTCGTTAAGAAGATCGCTAACGGCGATAGCGTCGTTAACTATATCGCTAAATGCGGCCGCACTTAGCGATATAGAAACAATCCCGCTAGCGATCGCATTAGTATGCGTCGTTATCGTGATCGCTAGCGGGATTGTTTAGTGTGGCAGTACCTTAACTCTCTCCTCCAGACAGGGACCATCACTACAATGTGACACTGAACACAGGGCAGGATGCCAATAGGCAAAGCTGTAAGAAGACAGTGCATGGATGAGGACAAGTGAAAGGTGAGCTGTGACTGGCTGCTCTGTGGTCACATGTTCTGCCTTCATTTACATCCTGCTTCTGGATTGGGTGAATGAGATAACACTGTGCTGCTGCCGACTCCTCTCCTATAGTACTTTCAGCACCAGGTTTCCTCTCTCCCCCTCCAGCACACAGTCTCTCCTGGCTCCTCCCCTCCCCCTCCATCACCAGGCTGACGTCAGCAGCACAGGGAAGGGAGGAGAGCAGAGAGCCATTAGATAACAAGCGGCTGGCTGGGCCGGGGGATGGGCCTATCTCTAACAAGGGGCCTGGAGCTGCAGCTCCATCAGCCCCTACGTTAATCCGGCCCTGCTTAGGGTATGTTTCCACTATCAGGAAACAGTCCGGATTAGCTGCGTGTTTGACGCTGTGCGTTGGCGCAGCGTCAAACACGCAGCGTCCAGATGTTACAGCATAGTGGAGGGGATTTCCACTATGCTGCAAAACACGCAGGCGGAAGACCTGCGTTTCCGGACATGCGGCGCGTCTTTTCAGACCGCAGCATATCCTAGTCCCTTGCGGCGGCGCTGCGTCGCCGCAAGGGAAATAACACAGGGCTATGAAGCCCTGCGGTCATTCCAGATGTGTTCCGGAGGTGTCCTGAACACATCCGGAATGAGCGCGCGTTCAGAAGGGGGCGGGGCTTTGGGCGGAATTTCCGCTCCTTCCAAAGCGCTGTGTTTCCTGACCATGGTCCTGTGACAACGAGCATCTCTTCCTGCTTCTCTCAGATTTTCACTGAACATTGAGAGCATTAGGGAGAGCAGCTCGTCGGTACATGACTAAGTGTGCAAATCGCATGTGTACGGGGGGGGGGCGCCGAACCAAATTCTTGCCCCGGGTGCCAGAAAGCCTAGATACACCTCTGACTGACTGTATACCACACACAGAACTCAAACACTGGATGCATACTGCCCCCAGGACACACACACTGACTATATGAAAATGATTAAGGGGGCTGCAAATGATGGAGGGGGTTGCAATGAAGGAGGCTGCAAATGATGAAGTGAGGAAGGGGACGGGGACTGCACATGATGAAGTGGAGGGAGGGGGACTGCACATGATGAACAGAGGGGGACTGCACATTATGCATGGAGGGGACTGCACATGAAGAACGGAGAGGGACTGCACATGATGGAGGGGGGCTGCAAATGATGAAGGGGCTGCAAATGATGGGGGGGCTGCAAATGATGAAGGGGAGTGCAAATGATGGAGGAGGCTGCAAATCATGAAGTGAGGGAGGGGACGGGGACTGCATATGATGAAGAGTGGAGAGGGGGACTGCACGTGTTGAATGGAGGGGGACTGCACATGATGGAGGGGGCTGCAAATGATGAAATAAGGGGAGAACGAGGGACTGCAAATGATGAAGTGAGGGGGATGCATACCACCCCAGGACACACACACTGACCATATGCAAATGATGAAGGGGAGCTGCAAATGATGGAGGGGCTGCATATAATGGAGGGGAGGCTGCAAATGATGGAGGGGGTTGCAAATGATGAAGGGGCTGCAAATTATGAAGTGAGGAAAGGGACGGGGAACTGCACATGATGAAGTGGTGGATGGGGGACTGCACATGATGAACGGAGGGGGACTGCACATTATGAATGGAGGGGGACTGCAAATGATGGAGGGCTGCAAATGATGGAGGGGGCTGAAAATCATGAAGTGAGGAAGGGGAAGGGGGACTGCATATGATGAAGAGTGGAGAGGGAGACTGCATGTGTTGAATGGAGGGGGACTGCACATGATTGAAGGGGCTGCAAGTGAATAAATAAGGGGAGAACGAAGGACTGCAAATGATGAAGTGAGGGGGAGGCGGACTTAGAATGATGATGGGAGGGGGAGAAGGGCAGCAAATGATGAAATGGGGAGGGGGACTGCAAATGATGAATTGAGGGTGAGGGACAGGGACAGCAATTGAATTGAAGGTGAGGAATGGGGAGAGCAAATGAGGACCTGGGGAGAGCAAATAATGATGAATTTTGAGGGTGTGGAAGTAAATGATGTATTGAATATGGGGAGAGCAGTTGATATTGAATAGAGGGTGAAAGTGGGAGAGAGAAGATATGACAATGAATTGGGGCAGAAGGGGCATGTACAGTAGGAGAAATAAGCATTTGATATCTTATTGATTTTGTAAGTGTGATGAAACGGGCACACGGTCCGCCACACGGTAGCCCGGGGTATCACGGCTTGTGATCCCTCTGTGCCGCAAATGTGACGAAAACGCGCACACACACGACGGCTGCTGCTGTCCGACCCAGTAAACTGCAGGGATTTATAATTATCCCACGTCCCCTTAGAGAACTTGCAGCTCTCTGGCGCCCCCCTTACCCTCAGGTCAGTCAGGGAACTGCACCTAGGATAATTAGTCGCCAGACGGGTCACTTGGATGTGTGCTGGCTATTGGGCACGCTGCAGTGAGGGAATTATAATTACTCCGGGCCGCAGCCAGGCAATACTCTTATAAGACCCGCTCTGTCACTGCCAACGCCACCCCATAGGTCAACACTTTACACCCCTTCTTTTAAGCTGCCACCAGATACGATTTACTTAAGGAACAATTTATCAAGAGGGTCCGTAGCAACCCCAAAACAGTAGCGTAGTACTTCAGGTACGTGCAAATTCGTTTATAGAGCAGGAGAAACAAACTAATAATTTTATAGGTTTATTCCTTAAAAAACAGGCAGTGTTTATACTATATAAAAAAAGATGTAACAAGCTGAGGCAATATAGTTATGTACAATGCAGTTACAAAATAAACGGGATTGAAAATGAAAACTCACATGGTAGTTACAGGCAAGACTGGCAGGGGAGGAGTCACACGTCATAGTTCATTTGCAGATCTGTTAGTCACGTCATCACAGCTTGGAATAACTCAGGGGGGCTCACCACAAGACTTATACCTGTGGGCTGCTGACCTCACAAAAGGGGATGCTTTTTCTGGCCACCTCCCCAGGCTGAAAGGTATGGTTTGAGCTCTGAAATATCATAAGGTCCATCCCTCGTCCTGTGAACCTAGCAGAATAA
>JARQOD010000001.1:221054478-221080634 GCA_033576555.1 Oophaga sylvatica
CACCTAAATTAGTTCTTGGTGTAACAAAATAAAAAACAGCAGCCACTGAAAAAAGGGAAAAAGAAAAAAGTACAAAATCAGTGGTGACTAACTGAGAGGGAAAAAGCCCCGGAGGGGCCCAAAGGGCCCCCACAGAAGTGCAGGACAAAATAAAAAAAATATGCACAAAAACAAAAAAAGAAAATGTTTTCTGTTAGCAGGGATGCAGACACGAACAGCGGAAAAAAAGGGAAACAGGAATAAAGGATTCAGACCAAAACAATTGATCCCCGGAAAACCCTGAGGGGAAGGTATCCCTTATATAAGCCCAGTCAGTAACCCTGATTCCCAGTCCTCACAATTTTCACGGGCAGACCACCCCCGCTTGTAACCCCCAGAGGAACCCTTTGCTCAGAACTCATCTAAAAACCATTCACAACACTATGGGATATTGTCAAGAAAAGATGAGAAACACAACCCCCAACCCGGGGTTTCCCTAACCCCTCAGCAGTGCCACAGGCTGACCCCTCCATCCCCACGCCGCTTTGATGAAAAACCATGCAAAAGGGCCCCAACTTATTGAGGCATTTTTTAAACATACTTTTCAGTGGGCCAAAACATTTTGGATTTTAAATCTTTTTTCAGCGGGTTTGTTATAAAGTATTCAATTTACTGAGATAATGATTTTTTGTGTTTTCTTTGGCTGTAAGCCTAATCATCAACATTAACAGAAATAAATATTAAAAAGATCACTCTGTTTGTAATGACTCTATATAATAGAGTTTCACTTTTTGTTTTGAAAAAACTAAAAAATAAATTAACTTTTTTGTGTTTCCCTTTTTAGTGGGAAGCATTTACATGATATACAGCTCTGGAAAAAAATTAAGAGACCACTGAAAAATTTTTTTAGTTTGTTGATTTTTTTTTTAGGTTATTTTTAGTAAAATGAAAATTGCTTTTTTATTCTATAAATACTGACAAAAACATTTTCCCCGAATTTCCAAGCAATCTTTTTGTTTTTTTTCAAAAATGTGATAAGAAAAAAAGTTCTAATCATTTGCAACAAAAAAATAGGAAAGAGTGTTTTTCGTACCGTGTTAGCCATAATGAAAAAATATTTAGACTTGAGAGTAGATTTGAGCGATACTTTCCGATACCCAAAAGTATGGGAATGGAATGGTTCGCGATACCCAAAAAAAATTTGGCGATACCCGATACCCATACCCGGAAAACAATGTAAGTCGGGAACAAAATATCGGAATAAAAAAAACCCCTTTTGCCTTTTTGGTTTAAATTTTACTGAAGGAAAACAAAAAAGAGTAAAGTAAAAATTTTTTGGGGGGGGTTGAGGAACATTAAAGGCTAGATGTTTAACACAATGCAATGGAAAGCTTAATATTTCTTTTTTTGAAATAGTTTTTGGATTGACGAAGAAATTGACAATGTTTTTAACCCTTTTTTCTATTTTTCAAATTGTCTGTTTCACAATTTCCTCTCTTCACCTTTTTTTAAATTTTCACACACTTTTCCTTCATATCTTCAGCGCATCATCTTTCTCATCCCAAATTATTCTTCATCTTCCCTTCTAATCTTTTAAAAATTCTTGTTTTTATCTTTTTGTTTACATTACTTATTTTGTTTTTTATTAAACATTTTTATTCTTCAATTTTTTAAATTCTTCTTTCTTCCCATTCATCCTTTTCATCTTTTTCTTTTTTTGTGACAGAATTCCGTATTTAATTGTAAAACTCTGAAAATTTTTATCCCTTTCCCTTTTGCGCACGAAAAGATTTTAATTTCAACAGTATTTGTTGGTTCAGTTTTGCCGCAGCGTAGGCTTTTCCAGGGGGCCCCCGAGGGAACGGACTCACCCCCCTACACTGTTAGTCTTCTTTCTGTTGAATTAGAGCATATATTTTGCTCTTTATTTTTGGGCTTATACTTTAATTTTTTTGCTTTTTGATCTTCTGCTTATTGTTTTCTGTCTCTTGTTTTGTATCTTGTAGTTTGTCTTACCTTCTTTGTTGTTTGGGGATGGACAAAAGCCCAATGGAAAATAACGAGGACCCGCTGACTGTGCTGGAACCGGGGGTCGAAAGGAAAAAGCCAATGGCAAACCCAGGACCCGCTGACTTCTGGGACACGGTTTAAGCGGAGGTACCCGTGCTCCCAAAGCCTACCCCGGACCAGAAGACGTTTTGGAACTCGGAACCGAATGGGGGCACCTAGGCCCAAAAGGGACTGGGAGAACCAGCTGACGGTCTGGAACCCGGATGGGTAGCAAAGGTACAAGACCAATGAAAGTAAAAGAGGACCCGTGATGTGCTGGAACCCCGGGGGGTCAGCAGAAGGAAAAGAGCCAAAAGGAACCGGGGCCAGTGACGTTTGGGACACGGTTACTAAGCAGGAGGTACCTGTGCCCAAAGCACTCCAAGGGCCACAGACGTTCTGGAACTCGGATTCCGACATGGAGGACCCAGGAAAGGGACTGCGGAGAACCCTGACAGGAGGAACCCCGGAGGGTAGCAGAAGGTACAAGAGCCAATGAAAGTAAAGAGGACCCGCTGACTGTGCTGGAACCCCGGGGGGTCAGCAGAAAGGAAAAAAGCCCAAAGGCCAAACCCAGGACCCGTGCGTTTTGGGACACGGGGGACTAAGCAGGAGGTACCTGTGCTCCAAACACTACCAAGGCCACAGAGTTGCTGGAACCGGATACCCACATGGGGGCACCTAGGCCAAAGGCATGCGGGGAAACCCGCTGACGGGACTGGAACCGGATGGGTAGCGAAGGTCAAGAGCCCAAAGAAAGTAACGAGGACCCGCGACTGTGCTGGAACCCGGGGGGGTCAGCAAAGGGAAAAGAGCCCAAAGCACAACAGGAACCCGCTGACGTTATTGGGAACGGTTACTAAGCAGGGGGTACCTGTGCTCCCCAAAACACTACCAAGGGCCCGCAGACGTTGCTGGAATGGGGTACCGACAGGGGGGACCTAGGCCAAAGGCACTGCGGGGAAAACCCGTGACGGTACTGGAAACCCGGGTGGGTAGCAGAAAAGGGACCCCTGGAAAATTTAAATTGAGGCAAACGGACTTTTTGCCGTTCACACGCAGGGGAAAAGCTGAATTACTGAACCCCCGTAACACAGGAGCAAATGTAGACTGTGCTAACAACTTCCGAGAAACAACTGGCGGGGTTGTAACCCAGGGATGAGAAGAACAGGGGGGAGGCAGCAAAGTTTGGTTCACCAGCAGGGGAAAGCTGACATTTCTGAACCCCAGTAACACAGGGGCAAGTGTGCTGTGCTAAAGCACTTCCGAGAAACAATGGCGGTGTTTTAACCCAGGGGTAGAAGAGAACAGGGGGAGGCAGCGGAGTTTGCCCTTCCAAGAGGGGAACAGTGACATTACTGAACCCCAGTAAAACAGGGGCAAGTGTAGATGTGGGTAAAGCACTTCCAAAGGGAAACAATGGCGGTTTTGTAAACCCCGGGAAAGAGAAGAGAACAGGTGGAGGTTTTTTGCCGTTCACACAGCAGGGGAACAGCTGACATTACTGAACCCAGTAACCAGGAGCAAGTGTAGACTGTGCTAACAGCATTTCGAGAAAAAACCCTGGCGTGTTGTAACCCAGGGATGAGAAGAGAACATGGTGGAGGCAGCAGGACTTTTTGCCGTTCACACAGCGGGGGAACAGCTGACATTACTGAACCCAGTAACACAGGAGCAAGTGTAGACTGTGCTAACAGCACTTCCGAGAAACAACTGGCGGTGTTGTAACCCAGGGATGAGAAGAGAACATGGTGGAGGCAGCAGGACTTTTTGCCGTTCACACAGCAGGGGAACAGCTGACATTACTGAACCACAGTAACAAGGGAGCAAGTGTTTAACTGTGCTAACCAGCACTTCCGAGAAACAACTGGCGGTGTTGTAACCCAGGGATGAGAAGAGAACAGGGTGGAGGCAGCAGGACTGTTTGCCGTTCACACAGCAGGGAACAGCTGACATTACTGAACCCCAGTAACACAGGAGCAAGTGTAGACTGTGCTAACAGCACTTCCGAGAAACAACTGGCGGTGTTGTAACCCAGGAGGGAAAGAGAACAGGGTGGAGGCAGCAGGACTGTTTGCCGTTACACAGCAGGGGAACAGCTGACATTACTGAACCCCAGTAACACAGGAGCAAGTGTAGACTGTGCTAACAGCACTTCCGAGAAACAACTGGCGGTGTTGTAGCCCAGGGATGAGAAGAGAACATGGTGGAGGCAGCAGGACTTTTTGCCGTTCACACAGCAAGGGGAACAGCTGACATTACTGAACCCCAGTAAACGGGAGCAAGTGTTAACGTGCTAACAGCACTTCCGAGAAACAACTGGCGGTGTTGTAACCAGGGATGAGAAGAGAACAGGGTGGAGCAGCAGGACTGTTTGCCGTTCACACAGCAGGGGAACAGCTGACATTACTGAACCCCAGTAACACAGGAGCAAGTGTAGACTGTGCTAAAGCACTTCCGAGAAACAACTGGCGGTTTTGTAACCCAGGGATGAGAAGAGAACATGGTGGAGGCAGCAGGACTTTTTGCCGTTCACCACAGCAGGGGAACAGCTGACATTACTGAACCCCAGTAACACAGGAGCAAGTGTAGACTGTGCTAACAGCACTTCGAGAAACAACTGGCGGTGTTGTAACCAGGGATGAGAAGAGAACATGGTGGAGGCAGCAGGACTTTTGCCGTTCACACAGCAGGGGAACAGCTGACATTACTGAACCCCAGTAACACAGGAGCAAGTGTAGACTGTGCTAACAGCATTCCGAGAAACAACTGGCGGTGTTGTAACCCAGGGATGAGAAGGAGAACATTGGTGGAGGCAGCAGGACTTTTTGCCGTTCACACAGCAGGGAACAGCTGACATTACTGAACCCCAGTAACAGGGAGCAAGTGTTAACTGTGTAACAGCACTTCCGAGAAACAACTGGCGGTGTTGTAACCAGGGGATGAGAAGAGAACAGGGTGGAGGCAGCAGGACTGTTTGCCGTTCACACAGCAGGGGAACAGCTGACATTACTGAACCCCAGTAACACAGGAGCAAGTGTAGACTGTGCTAACAGCACTTCGAGAAACAACTGGCGGTGTTGTAACCCAGGGTGAGAAGAGAACATGGTGGAGGCAGCAGGACTTTTTGCCGTTCACACAGCAGGGGAACAGCTGACATTACTGAACCCAGTAACACAGGAGCAAGTGTAGACTGTGCTAACAGCATTTCCCGAGCAACAACTGGCAGTGTTGGAGCCCAGGTCAAGGAGGATGTTTAAATACTAGATCAAGTATTTTCCTTGTTACGTGTCAATTAAAAATGTCTATACTCCAAACAAGAGAAATATAACCTTTAGTACATAAGATGATGATTTTACTTTAAAAAATATATGTAAATTAATAATTTACAAACATAAACACATACATTAACATGTTGAAAAGCAATGCAAACCCCAATAAAAATCGGTTAAATAATCTGCTATACGGTTTTAAAAAAAGCATACAAGTAATATCAGAATCCATTAATGATGGATAAGTAACAGTATGTACACCATTTTCATTTGCTGAATAATATCACTAAAAAGTTTTTAAAAATATCTAAAATTTCCATCATGTAATACTGATAATATGTGCCAATCATTTATATTAACAAAAAAAACCTTTAAAAAGTGCATAGTGAAAACAGCTATTTATGCCTGACTGTGGACTTGCAAGCATGACAACGGATAGATAAGGTATATATAGATGAGACTGCATAGCCACAGATGGTGAATGGCGATGTAATACTGTACCTCAATAAAGTGTGCGTTACTACTACATCCTTTTTTTTATATAGCTTTATAAAAGGGTACGTGCATGTATGCTTGCGCCTTTGTTTGGACGCACAGACTGGCTTCTGCTGTGACGCGTTGGGTATTGGAGCGTCTGTGCGTCTTATGACGCAGACTAACATTCACGGTGCGCATCGTTCATCATCGCAAGCGTACCGACAACACAAAGGCGTTGTCATGACTGCTTTACTCAGTAAACATGCACCTATGATGAAACATAACACGCATGTGCCCTATTACATAACAAGCTACAAGAAAAATGCGTGTGAGGTGTGAACAGCTGTTTTGTTAAGGTACAGTATTATATCGACATTGTACAGGTGTCGCTATTCAGTCTGATAAATTAGATTCATTCACCTATTCTATCAGTTGTCGTTTCTTTCAGCCACTTACAGGTATATATTTTGCTATTGTGACTATGCACTATTGACTTTACCAAGGTAATGCCATGATTTTTGTTAGCGATTATCATGTTTACATGAAGGACCTTTATGATATGGGCTTGTTAACTTTCTAATCAAATATGTATTTTTTTAAAATGACACAAATATAAGTAATGTTGAAGAGGACTATTCCTACATGCATTGTTTGCACAATATTACAGGTGTACATCACGTCCCTTAATCAACATTGGATATTATATTTACTTGTTATGCTTTTATTTCAAAGGCAAGAAACACGAAGTATAACCTTCGCCACTGCAGCAGTTGTCAAAGTTCAACCCACATTATGCACTTCCAACATTGCAGTATTTGAGTCATCATGATGTGAGTTGGATTTGTCAAGCTATGGAGTGACAAGGTTGACATCAGTATCCTATAGCATAAGTAGGCTTTTGTGTTTGCATTTGTTTTCGACATGTGCATATCTGTAATAATATGTCACAATTATTTTGTTACAGATTTGTGACAAAGACAAATCATTTTTATGGTTTGAAAGTTGACGTTTCAAATGTTTACAGCTTAGAAATAATGGTGTAGCCTCATATCTATGTGTAGCACTAGACACTTTGAGATGTCATGTTTTTTTCACCATGATTAGGTAGCTAGCAGTAATTTTTGCCGGACACACAGCAGGGGAACAGCAGGCGTTACTGAACCCCACACAACACATCAGCGATTGTTTTCATCTGTGCATCTAACACTTCTGAGCAGCAACTGGCGCTGTTGAAGCCCAGGGTCAAGGGGGTGTAGGCAGAGGCCTAGTATGAGACGTTTGAAGTTGAAGTTGTAGTTAGCAGCAGTAATTTTTGCCAGACACACCAGCGGGAAACAGCAGGCGTTACTGAACCCCACAAACACATCAGCGATGTTTTCATCTGTGCATCTAACACTTCTGAGCAGCAACTGGCGCTGTTGAAGCCCAGGGTCAAGGAGGGTTGTAGGCACAAAATATTGAGTTATTGCCTTGTACGTGGCCATTGCAAATGTATGTACTTCAAACAAGAATAAATGAAGTTTTTACTACGACAATAAAATGAGAATTTCAATTACAAGAATAGAAAAATATTTATACTTGACAGTCCTCTGTGGTTGATAACGTTTAATGGCTAACTGAAAATATGGTAACAAATTCAAAGCTTTCGAGACTACTCAGGTGTCTTCATCAGGCAAGAGTAAAGCCAAAAATGAAGAATCACATATTTCTACACACAACAGGACACAGGAATAGCTAAGACAAGTGAGGGAGGGACAAGTGAGGGAGACCGGCAACAAAAGGAGAACAAGGATGAATTATCAGCGCCACACAATCACAGATAAATTAATGAATTTACCTGTGGCAAAAGACTTTTGTATGCCGGTCATAGCATGATGGATATGGAATTACTGGTATTAAAATATAACTTCAAATATGAGAAACGTACAAAGGTTTCAGAATATAAGCCATCATGACCTTTGACATGTTAGTGATGGAATGAATAGATCACATGGATTTATGTCATTCTATATCAATTAAGGAATCTGCGTCTATGCCCTTCCAGGGTCATGAAAACCCAAAAAAAGACGCCAATGAGAGGGCAATCAAACTTTCTACCTTAATCTAGGAACTGTTCCCAATATTTATGTTCATCCCTGCGAGTAATGACAGTTTCTGATACACGTCACTTACTTGTCTTACCTATTGCACTATTCCTGTGTCTGTTGTGTATAGAAATATGTGATGCTTAATTTTTTTTTTGTCTTTGCCTGATGAAGAGACGTGAGTAGCCTTGAAAGCTTGCAATTTGTTTCCATCTTTTCAGTTATCCATTAAAGGTATCAACCACTGCTGACTCTGAAGTCTAATATTTTTCTATCTACTGGCTAACACGGTACAAAGATACACATGTTTTCTAATTTCAAGAAGGAAAAATAAAGAAAATACAAATATAAACGCATATATGCACATGCCAAAAATAAATGGAACAACACAACACCCAAAAAAATTGGTAACAAAATATAGTGTTGTAAATTTAAGAATAAAAGTTTCATTTTTTTTTATGAATAATGCTTAAGGAACGCTATGTTAAACCATAACATAATGAAGACAATGGATTTTGTAATAGTCACTCATCATCATCATCGCAAATTTTATGTGACAGTCACAGACATTTCAATTATTTAAGTTTCATAAAATCGTAACTTTCTATAGCATGTATGACATGTCCAGCATGGACTCATCAATGTGTTGATGACACAATAATGTACGATAAAAAATAACCATTTAAAAAAACATTAGGCATTGTTTGTCACAATTTAAGTGTGTGCCTGCAAGTGTAGGTGAAACAAAGGCTACGGATAGCAAAGGTATATTCTATGTCTGTATCAGACAGTGGACAGCCTCTGATGGGTAATGCCGATGTTATACTGTACGTCAATAAAGTCTGCGGCTGAAATCATGCATTTTTGCTTGTAGAGTGTTGAAGAGGGTAAAAGAATGTCTGGTTGCGCAAAGCTTTATCCGTCAACACTACCTTCCTACTGTCACGCGTAGGGTAGGGTAGCGTGTGGCAATTAGCTGACTATAAAATGTGAGGTTAGGCTGCGTTATTGCGCACTAGGGACGCAAAAAAAAATACAGCAGTAATAATTTAATGTGTAATACTCCACCTATGACAAACAAAAAAAATTACGTTCCCTCTTTTAAACATGTACAAGACTAACAAGCCTATGGTTGACGCTGACTTAATTGAGATACAGTATTACATCAACATTGTCCATGAGTAACTATGCACTGTGATACCTATATACCAGTATTAATTTATATCTCTTGTGGTTGTTTCAACAGCACTTGCAGGTATAAACTACCTATTGTCAGTATGCATGATGCACTTTCTAGATGTAATAATTTAATTATTGGACATTATTACCATGTTTACATGCTGGCCATTTCATATATGGTGTTTGAAGTTACAGTTGGCATCAGTATGTGTAATTTTTAATGTCTGTCATAAATAAAACTCGTGATGATGATGATGAGGATTTAATGATTCGTACATCCATTGAATGCATTATCTTACAGGTACAGATAAAGTTCCTTAAAAACATTAATTCATAAGTATGAAATGTACTTTTATGCATTAATTTCAAAATGTGAAGAGTAGACTATGTTTTTATTTTTTGTTACCATTTCTAATAGACATGTGCAGATATGCGCTTGATGACAAATTATTATTTGTCCATATTTGTCATAAAAATTTATCATTCTAGGCCTGCAAAACTTCACAATTTCATGTTTTCAGCATAACAAGCAGGGTGACGGCTCTTCCTATTTGGAGCATGTTGGTCATGTGTTTTTCTGTCCATGTGTCGGGAACAGGAGACTTCTTGCCGTTCACACAGCAGGGGAACAGCTGGCGTTACAGAACCCCACTAACAGTAGAGCTTGTGTTTTGTTCTGTGGACACGACACTTCTGAGCAGCAACTGGGCAGTGTTGGAGCCCAGGGAGTAGAGTTCAGGTGGTAGAAAGATGAACATAACAGGAGACATGGATAACGTTGCGAACCAGTTATTTAATCTGAAAACGGACAGACAAATTCTGGCGAGATCCATGCCTTGTTCATTTTCAGAAAAGTAAAGCCGGTCTACATTATCGGAGGATAGTCGCATGCGACGGTCTGTTAGTACACCACTGCAGCACTAAAGACGCGCTCGATAATACACTGGCAGCAGAGCAAGCCAGCACCTCCAATGCATACTGGCTAAGCTCTGGCCATGTATCCAGCTTAGAGACCCAAAACTTGAATAGGGAAGAGCCATCTGGGAGTACACTGAGAGGCAAAGCCTAGTAGTCTGTCACCATCTGACGGATTACGTTGCCTCCCGCTGACTGGAGCCCTCTCGGATGGTGTAGACATTTGTGGCGCTGCCACAAAACTTTGCCACATTTTTAACATACTGGTCTTTCCCTGTGCAGAGGCACTGCGTGTGCTCCCTCTTGTTGCAGAGCTCTTCTACACTGCCTCGACACACAGAGCTGCTTTGTAAAGCAGTAGCAGCAGCAGTGCTCTCGGCAGTAAGGTAGAACATTAGGGATTGCACCAGTGTGTCTTGGTACTCCCGCATTTTACGCTCCCGGTTCAACGGTGTGATGAGGCTTTTGCGTTGTCCCGGTAGCGAAGTCTAGGAGGGTGTACACCCAATAATCAGACGTCGTGAGAATTGTGGGCGATGGGGCGGTCGTTTCTTAGGCAATGCAGCATAAATCAACCATGTGCTGCAGACTCCCAACTGGCAAAAAACGCGTCCTCTGCAAGAGGCGTCATTCTCTGCCTGCTCTGCATCACCCCACCCCGCGTCTACATACGACTAGAGCGTTGTGTACCTCCCTCTGGAGCGATGTCTTCCTCCTCCATTGACTCCTCCTCTCATCCTCCTCACAAGTGAGCCTGCCCAGCCCTTTGTGAGGAACCACGTTGCGCTGACTTTCCAGAAGGTGATGGAATTTGTGACTCCTCATCCTCCACCTCTTCCAAAACCTCATCCCTTATTGCTTGCAATGTTTTTTGAAGCAGGCAGATAAGGGGGGGGCAGTCAGGCTGACTAGTGCATCATCTGCACTCGCCATCCGCGTTGACTCATCAAACGCACGCAAAACGTGGCACATGTCCTTCATAGTGGCCACTCATTAATGGTGAAGTGTGGACGGCGCAAATTGCGTGTTGATTGCGCCTGATGCAGCTGATACTCCATTACTGCTGGCTGCAGTCTCACAAACCGCTCCAACTATGTAACGTTGAATTCCACCTGGTGGATACGTCACATATGATGCATGTTCAGGAAGGCGCAATCTGCGTTGCAGAGCTGCAATGCGCGATCTGGCCATGCTGGAACGTCGCAAGTGAGCGCACTCTAGGCGGACCTTGTGCAGCAGTGCATCAAGATCCGGATAGTCCCTCAAAAACTCTGCACGACCAAGTTGAGCACATGTGCCAGACATGGTATGTGAGTGAGTTTGCCAAGGCCCAGAGCTGCCACCAGATTTCGGCCATTGTCACACACTACCAAGCCTGGCTGGAGATTCGCTGGCAAAAACCACACGTCGCTTCTCTGCTTGAGGCATTCCAGACCTCCCGCGCTGTGTGGCTTCGATTCCCATGGAATTATATTTCAGAACGGCCTGTTTGCCGTTGGCCACGGCTGTGCTCATATCGGTCGCATCAGGTAAGCGCCACGGGTCATGTGGAGGTAGACCGTGAGGCTCCTGCAGCGATGATTCTGAGGAATGGAAGTAGGAGGAGGAGTCATGTGGACAGACTTGATTCCGGCAATCCCTTGGAGTTGGCAGAACACGTACAGCGCCACTCGCAAGATCGTACCCGGCTCCACAACATTCACCAATGGGCAGTGAGTGAAAGGTATCGTCCCTGGCATGGGTACTGGTCCACGCATCGGTGGTCAGGTGGACCTTGCTACTGCGGCGTTAGTAGCGCATGTTTAATTTTTTTGCCTCAACATGCTTTGCAGACAGGGACGGCTTGCCTGCTGAAATAAAATCGGCTGGGAATTGTATTGTGGGACTGCCAATGCCATTAATTCACGGAAACTGTCATCTCCACCAGCCTGATGACAGCATTTCAAGGGACAGGAGTTTTGCAATGCCAGTTCAGAGCCTGTGCTCGTGGATGGTTTTGCCGGTATGGCCTCTTTTATCCCATGCCTGTGCTACCGATGGCTGTTTTGTGGCCTGGGTGTGTGAGGATGACAGGGAACTTGCAGTGTGGGTGGAATAACACGTGTCTCTGGACAACAGTGACAGAGGTTCTTCCATGGCGATCCTGTGAGGAAGCCGAACAGCTGTGTGTGAACTGGAGGAAGAGGCTCCAACCGAGCTGAAGATGTATGTGCTGCTGTAGGTTGCTACATCTCCAGTGTGTCTTTGTAACTCAAACAAAGTGCTTTGACCGCACATGTTTCCACATATTTGTTGTATTAAGGTTTACTGACACTTTTACCTCTTTTAATTTTTTGATTACACAGCTTGCATTTGACATAAGCAAATATCATCGCAACTGTATCAAAAAAGGACCACGCAGAGCAAGTCCTGGGAGGCGCCCGGTTTGGCTGTTGGAAGAGAACTGCTCCGACGGGTGCCAAACTGGAGGCTACAGGCAAGCGAGTCTGCCAGCCTACCTCTCCCTACTGTTTGGACCGTTGGGGCAATCTCTTCCTCAGAGCTGCTCCCCCACCTTCCTGTTCCTCACACATGTTGGGTCTTGGACCTCATCATCTCCACACTACCCCTCTCCAACACCTGCTGTTGTTGGGTGGTTGGCCAGCACCATGCTCAACAGAAACTGGCAACTGAGTCTCATCATCATCAGATGCATTCTGCGGTTGTGCTGACCATCGGCACTGGCTCACCCGCCTCTTCAGATTCAGAGAGACAACAGCTGTTGCGCATCACTGCATACTGCCTCTTCTTCACATTTCAGAATGCTGCTTGGCTGGGCCCCTGTTTGCAAGCCAACAGATTCTGAGAACAGAAGCAGAGACTCGCTGGCTCCTGTACAGAGCTCTCTGACTGCAGGGCAATTTTGGCAGCGGTGAAGAGACTGATGGTTTGTTCAACAGTGCTGTGGTCCTGAGAGGAGGTGGAAGCTATTGAAGTCGATGCATTGGCTGCCACCAAACCAACAACGGCTTCAATTTGTTCTTCACGCAGCAGGGGGGTACGCTGAGCTCCTACAAAAGTGCGCATAAAGGAACGCTCACGGGGAAAAACTGGTGGATGCTGTGTCACTGGTGCGGGCAGCAGCCACAGAATCCCCACGTCCTCTCCCTGCTGCAAATCCACGGCACGACCACGACCACGTGCCTTACTCACTGATCTTCATCTTGGTAGATTGATAAAGAAGTCAGAAAAGTTATAAGGCTTAAGTGTGGTTATTCCTCACAGACTACAGTGAACACTGAAACACAACTGTTCAGTAGCTGTTAAAGGCCCCTTTGTCTACTTCTATAGTGTTTGAAAATGTATTGTATACGGATGGAAGCCGGTCACACTAATAGATTAGATTTTTTTCCACTAAATGGAGCAGCACCAATTAGAGAAAATGTGAAGATGAGGCAGTGACCACGCTCAGCAGACTACAACCGGCAGTGGTTGAAGAACAAACTGGAGCGTAATCTGCACTCACAAATGAAAAGCTCACAGACTACAGTGAACACTGAAACACAACTGTTTCAGTAGCTGTTAAAGGCCCCTTTGTCTACTTCTATAGTGTTGCAACCAATGTATTGTATACGGATGGAAGGCGTCACACTAATAGATTAGATTTTTTTCCACTAAAATGGAGCAGCACCAATTAGAGAAAAATGTGAAGGATGAGGCAGTGACACAACGCTCAGCAGATACAACGGCAGTGGTTTGAAGAACAAACTGGAGCGTAATCGCACTCACAAAATGAAAAGCTCACAGACTACAGTGAACACTGAAACACAATGTTCAGTAGCTGTTTAAAGGCCCCTTTGTCTACTTCTATAGTTTTGCAACCAATGTATTGTATACGGATGGAAAGCGCGTCACACTAATAGATTAGATTTTTTTCCACTAAAATGGAGCAGCACCAATTAAGAAAAATGTGAAGGATGAGGCAGTGGACACACGCTAGCAGACTACAACCGGCAGTGGTTGAAGAACAAACTGGAGCGTAATCTGCACTCACAAAATGAAAAGCCCCCAGACTACAGTGAACACTGAAACACAAACTGTTCAGTAGCTGTAAAGGCCCCTTTGTCTACTTCTATAGTTGTTTGCAACCAATGTATTGTATACGGATGGAAGCGCGTCACACTAATAGATTAGATTTTTTTCCACTAAAATGGAGGCAGCACCAATTAGAGAAAAGTGAAGGATGAGGCAGTGACACACGCTCAGCAGACTACAACCGGCAGTGGTTGAAGAACAAACTGGAGCGTAATCTGCACTACACAAAATGAAAAGCTCACAGACTACAGTGAACACTGAAACACAACTGTTCAGTAGCTGTTAAAAGGCCCCTTTGTCTACTTCTATAGTGTTTGCAACCAATGTATTGTATACGGATGGAAGCGTCACACTAAAGATTAGATTTTTTTCCACTAAAATGGAGCAGCACCAATTAGGGGAAAAAAAAAAATGTGAAGGATGAGGCAGTGACACACGCTCAGCAGACTACAAACCGGCAGTGGTTGAAGAACAAACTGGAGCGTAATCTGCACTCACAAAATGAAAAGCTCACAGACTACAGTGAACACTGAACACAACTGTTCAGTAGCTGTTAAAGGCCCCTTTGTCTACTTTCTATAGTGTTTGCAAACCAATGTATTGTATTACGGATGGAAGGCGTCACACTAATAGATTAGATTTTTTTTCCACTAAAATGGAGCTGCACAATTAGGAGAAAAATGTGAAGGATGAGCAGTGACACACGCTCAGCAGACTACAACCGGCATGGTTGAAGAACTAACTGGAGCGTAATCTGCACTCACAAATTAAAAGCTCACAGACTACAGTAAACCCTGCAGACAACTGTTCAGTAGCTGTGAAAGGCTCCTTTCTGTACTTCTATAGTGTTTGCAACCAATTGTTTGTATACGGATGGAAGCACGTCACACTAATAGATTTGATTTTTTTCTAATATAATGGAGCTGCACCAATCCACAAAATAAAATAAAAAAAAAAAAGAGTCAGTGACACGTGCAGATGCTACAAACAGCGGTGGATGCAGAGCAAACTGCGCGTCACCTGCACTGTCACACACACACCTTGCACAGAGCTGTTAAAACAACACGGCAAAATGAAGCTTTACACAGCGGGTTGGTAAACTAGCCTGCCTCAAGCACAGTAGTAACACAAAATCGCATATCTAACTGTCCCTCAGAGGAGCAGAGTAGCGTTCTGTCCCTAACTGAGTTCACAGCACAGTGACGCTAAAATGGCTGCGGCGCCTTTTAGTGCATTCTGACATCATTTCAGCAGCCAAATCACAGCCAATGCCATTATTAAGATGACCGCAGCATTACAGGATGTGCCCACACTTCATAAGATTCATCATTGGTGACTAACATCACATTGCCTCTCAAAGAATTATGGGAACTTCCGATTCCGGTATACGATATTGAAAAAGTATCGGAATTAAGTATCGGAATTCCGATAACGCGAATATCGGCCGATACCCGATACTTGCGGTATCGGAATGCTCAACACTACTTGAGAGTCCTCAGTGGTTGATACCTTTTAATGGCTAACTGAAAAGATGGAAAAAATTGCAAGCTTTCGAGACTACTCAGGTCTCTTCATCAGCAAAGACTAATACAACATCTTGACTAATACAACAAACGTGATTCTTCAGATGTTGTATTAGTCTTTGCCTGATGAAGAGACCTGAGTAGTCTCGAAAGCTTGCAATTTGTTACCATCTTTTCAGTTAGCCATTAAAAGGTATCAACCCTGAGGACTCTCAAGTAGAAACAAAAATACTAAAAATACTAATTTTTAACTAGGAAGAGTTCAGAAATCAATATTTTGTGGAATAACCATGATTTTTAATCACAGCTTTCATGCGTCTTGGCATTCTTTCCACCAGTCTCTCATACTGCTTAGGGTGACCTTATGCCACTCCTGGTACAAAAATTTAAGGCAGTTCTTCTTTTGTTTTGATGGCTTGTGACTATCATCTTCCTTTTGATCACATTCCGGAGGTTTTTCAATGGGGTTCAGGTCTGGAGATTGAGCTGGCCCATGACAGGGATTTGTGTGGTGGTCCTTCATTCACTCATTGACCTAGCTGTGTGGCATGGCACATTGTCTGCTGGAAAAAACAGTCCTCAGACTTGGGGAACATTGCCTGAGCAGAAGGAATCAACTATTTTACCAGGATAACCTTGTATGTGGCTTGATTCATACTTCCTTCGCAAAGATTAACCTGCCCAATTCCACCCTTGCTGAAGCATCCCCGATCATCACCGTTCCTCCACAAATTTCACAGTGGGTGCAAGACACTGGGCTTGTACGCCTCTCCAGGTCTCCGTCTAACAATTGGATGACCTGGTGTTGGGCAAAGCTGAAAATTAGACTTATCAGAGATGATACCTTACTCCAGTCCTGTATAGTCCAATCCTTATGGTCTTTGGCAAACTTCAGCCTGGCTCTCCTTTGCTTCTCATTGATGAAGGCTTTTTTTCTAGCTTTACATGGCTTGAGCCATGCCTCTAGGAGCCTGTTACGAATGTTCTGCCGTTGCACTACACCCCAGCTGCCATTTTTCATTCCTTTTGTAGGTCACTTAATGTCATTCTGCGGTTGCTGAGTGACATTCCAATAAGATGACGGTAATCCCGGTCAGTGGAGAGTCGTTTTGCCCTCTGCCGTTCTGTAGCTTTGTTGTCCTCAATGTCTGCTGCTTGACCTTGTTGTAATGGACTACCGTTTAGAAATTTTAAGGATGGAGGCAAAATGACACTCACTTTATCCCTTGCTAGGAAGCCAGAATTGACCCTTCTTCTCCTCACTCAAGACTTTTTTTTCAACTCCCTTGGCATGGTTAAAAGTTGTTTTTTTCATTCCATTACTTTTGAATATTAATAGCACTTGTTTTTTCCATCCAGCTTGTGCTATTGCAAGAAGATTGTGAACACCACACAGTGTTTTTATACTTTGCCTCGTTAAACAGATTTGGTTCAGGTGATCACCTAATCAGAGCACATTAAGTAGAATGAGGTGTTCTCTGGTTGGAATTCAACTGACACTGGAATGGAATGGCTATCTGACATGTAGAGAAAGCTTATTTTTGTAAAAACTGTGCAGTGGTCTCTTAATTTTTTGCCAGAGCTCTATATTACATAGATAGATAGATAGATAGATAGATAGATAGATAGATAGATAGATAGATCGATAGAAGAAAAGCCCACAATTCAGCAGCCGCATAGTGTAAAGTCACAGCAGGAGCCAACAGCATAGAATAGATGGATTACATACAGTAAATACACATTAATAGGTATATATACTGATGTTAATGACACATACAATTAGTACAGTGTGTGCAGCTTACTGTACATGTATTTAATTAATAAAAGATTATTTTTCTGAAAAAATGGCATAGGCTCCCGTGTAAATTTCTTAACCAGCAGAGGGAAAGCCGATGGCTGGGGGCTGATATTTGTAGCTGGAAAGGGGCAATACCCGAGGAGCTTCCAGGCTATTAATATCAGCTCCCAACTGTATACTTAGCCTTTACTGGCTATTAAAATGGGGGACCCTAAAAAAATGACATAGGGTCCCCCTATAATTAACCCCTTTCTGCCATCGGACGTACTATCCCGTCATGGTACCTGGGTCCGTAGACCATGGAAGGGATAGTATGTCACTTGCGATCGGACGCGCTCCCAGGGGGAGTGCGGCCGATCGCGGCTGGGTGTCAGCTGATTATCACAGCTGACACCCTTCACTATGTGCCAGGAGCGGTCACGGACCGCTCCCGGCACATTAACCTCTAGCACACTGCGATCAAACATGATCGCAGTGTACCGGGGCACAGGGAAGCATCGTGCAGGGAGGGGGCTCCCTATGTGCTTCCCTGAGACCCTCGAACAGCGCGATGTGATCGCGCTGTTTGAGGGCTTCCTCAACTGCAGGACCCCGGATCCAAGATGGTCGCGGGGTCCTTCGGGGTCTTGCAGGGAGGTGGCTTACTCAGTGCCTGCTGAGAGCAGGTGCTCAGAAAGCCTGCAGCACTGCCTGTCAGATCGCTGGTCTGACAGAGTGCTGTGTACAGTGTCAGACCAGCAATCTGATATTATACAGTGATGTCCGACCCTGAGACAAAGTAAACAAGTAAAAAATAAAAATCACATGTGTAAAAAAAAAAATTCCTAAATAAAGAAAAAAAAATATATTCCCCAATAAATTCATTTCTTCATGTAGATAAAAAAAAACCATAAAAGTACACATATTTAGTATCACCATGTCCGTAACGAATCGCCCTATAAAACTGTCCCACTAGTTAACCCCTTTAGTGAACCCCTTAAAAAAAAAACAAAGCAATAAACAATGCTTTATCATGATACCGCCGAACAAAAAGTGGAATAACATGCGATCAAAAAGACGGATAAATAAACATGGTACCGCTGAAAACGTCATCTTGTCCCGCAAAAAACAGGCCACCATACCGCATCATTAGTGAAAAAATAAAAAAAATTATAGCTCGCAAAATAAAGCGATGCAAAAATTATTATTTTTTATAATTGTTTTTATTGTATAAAAGCGCCAAAACATAAAAAAATGATATATATGAGATATCGCTGTAATCGTACTAACCCGAAGAATAAAACTGCTTTATCAATTTTACCACACGCGGAACGGTATAAACGCCCCCCAAAAGAAATTCATGAAATGCAGATTTTTGTTCATTCTAACCTCCCAAAAATCGTAATAAAAAGCGATCAAAAAATGTCACGTGCCCAAAAATGGTACCAATTAAAACGTCAACACATCCCACAAAAACAAGACCTCACATGACTCTGTGGGCCAAAATAAGAAAAAATTATAGCTCTCAAAATGTGATGATGCAAAAACTATTCTTTGCAATAAAAAGCGTCTTTTAGCATGTAACAGCTGCCAAACATAAAAACCCGCTATAAATAGTTAATCAAACCCCCCTTTATCACCCCCTTAGTTAGGGAAAAATAATAAAATTGAAAAAATTTATTTATTTCCATTTTCCCATTAGGGTTAGGGTTAGGGTTGGGGCTAAAGTTAGGGTTAGGGTTGTGGCTAAAGCTAGAATTAGGGTTAGGGTTGGGATTAGGGTTAGGGGTGTGTTAGGATTAGGTTTGTAGTTAGGGTTATGGTTAGGGTTGGGACTAGGGTTAGGGGTGTGTTGGGGTTAGTGTTGGAGTTAGAATTGGGGGGTTTCTTCTGTTTAGGCACATCAGGGGCTCTCCAAATGTGACATGGCATCTGATTTCAATTCCAGCCAATTCTGCATTGAAAAAGTCAAACGGTGCTCCTTCCCTTCTGAGCTATGCCATGCGCCCAAACAGTAGTTTATCCCCACATATGGGGTATCAGCATACTCAGGACAAATTGCACAATAACTCTTGGGGTCTAATTTCTTCTGTTACCCTTTGGAAACTAAAAAATTGGAGACGAAAATATCATTTTTGTGGGAAAAAAAATTATGATTTTTGATTTTTATGGCTCTATGTTATAAACTTCTCTGAAGCACTTGGGGGTTCAAAGTTCTCCCCACACATCTAGATAAGTTCCTTGGGTGGTCTAGTTTCCAAAATGGGGTCACTTGTGGGGGTTTGACCATTCCATCAAAGTCTGCAATCCAAAACGTCACTACTTCCCTTCCGAGCCCCGACGTGTGTCCATACAGTAGTTTTCGCCCACATATAGGTTATCACCTTACTCAGGACAAATTGAACAACAACTTTTTGGGTTCAGTTTCTCCTGTTACCCTTGTGAAAATAAAATATTGGGGGCGAAAAAATCATTTTTGTAAAAAAAAAAAGGATTTTTTTTGTTTTTACAGCTATACGTTATAAACTTCTGTGAAGCACTTAGGGGTTCGTAGCGCTCACCACACATCTAGATAAGTTCCTGGGGGGTCTATTTTTCAAAATGGGGTCATTTGTGGTAGGTTTACACTGTTTAGGCACATCAGGGGCTCTCCAAATGCGATATGACGCCCGCAGACCATTCCATCAAAGTCTGCAATCTAAAACGTCAATACTTCCCTTCCGAACCCCGGAAAACAACTTTTGTGTTCCAATTTATTCTGTTACTCTTCGGAAAATTAAAAATTGGTGACTAAAAGATAATTTTTGCGGGAAAAAAATAGGATTTTTTATTTTCATGCCCGGGCATTATAAACTTGTGTAAAGCACTTGGGGTTCAAAGTGCTCACCACAGATCTAGATAAGTTCCTTAGGGGGTCTAGTTTCCAAAATGGGGTCACTTGTGGGGGGTTTCCCCTGTTTAGGCACATCTGGGGCTCTGCAAACGCAACATGACACCCAGCAACGTCTACATTCCAAAAGTTATTACTTCCTTTCCAAGCCCTGCCGTGCACCCAAACAGTTTCCCCCCCACATATGGGGTATCAGCGTACTCAGGACAAATTGGCCAACAACTTTTGGGGTCCCAATTCCTTGGGAAAAATCAAAAATTGTGGACTAAAAAATCATTTTTGTGGAAAATTGTTTTTTTTCTTTTCACACCCAGGCATTATAAACTTTTGTGAAACACTTGGGGGTTCAAAGTGCTCACAACAGAACTAGATAAGTTCCATAGGGGGTCCATAGTTTCCAAAATGGTGTCACTCGTGGGGGGTTTCCACTGTTTAGGTGCATCAGGGGCTCTCCAAACGCGACATGGCGTCTAATCTCAATTCCTGCCAATTTTCATTTCAAAAAGTCAAACAGCGCTTCTTCCCTTATGAGCTCTGCCATGTACCCAAATAGTGGTTTTCCCCCATATATGGGGTATTGACGTACTCAAGAGAATTGCACAACAACTTTATCTGTCCATTTTCTCCTTTTACCCTTGTGAAAATAAAAAAAATGTTTGCAAAAGATCATTTTTGTGACTAAAAATTTAAATGTTCATTTTTCCTTCCACGTTGCTTCAGCTCCTGTGAAGCACCTGAAGGGTTAATAAAACTTTTTGAATGTGGTTTTGAGTACATTGAGGGGTGCAGTTTTAAGAATGGTGTCACTTTTGGGTATTTTCTGCCATATAGACCCCTCAAAGTGACTTCAAATGTGAGGTGGTCCCTAAAAAAAATGGCTTTGTAAATTTTGTTGTAAAAATGAGAAATCCTGGTCAACTTTTAACTCTTATAATTTCCTAACAAAACAAAATTTGGTTCCAAAATTGTGCTGATGTAAAGCAGACATGTGGGAAATGTTATTTATTAACTATTTTGTGTGACATATTTCTCTGTTTTAAGGGAATAAAAATTGAAAGTTTGAAAATTGCGAAATTTTTAAAATTTTCTCCATATTTGCGTTTTTTTCAAAAATAAATGCAAGTTATATCGAAGAAATTTTACCACTAACATGAATTACAATATGTCGCCAGAAAACATTCTCAGAATCACGAAGATTTGTTGAAGCGTTACAACCTCGTAAAGAGACAGTGGTCAGAATTGTAAAAATTGGCCCGGTCATTAACATGCTAACCACCCTTGGGGGTTAAAAGGGGTTAATAAACAGCAAAGGCTATGCAGAGAGCTGCAGGCTGATATTAATAGCCTATGAAGAGGCCATGGATACTGCACCCCGAGGCTAAAAAACATCAGCTCTCAGCCACCCCACAAAAGGCGCATTTCTTTGATGTGCCAATCCTGGCACTTAGCCTTGCTTCTCCCACTTGCCCTGTAGTGGTGGCAAGTGGGGTGATGGTTGGGGGGGTTGATGTCACCTTTGTATTGTCAGGTTACATAAAGCCCGGAGGTTAGTAATGTAGAGGCGTTAAGACGACACCCCCATTACTAACCCCATAGTCATATCATATAAAAACATACACACCCAGAAAAACGCCCTTTAATTGAAAGAATGACAAAGACCCCTTTAATAAATCTTAATTAAACCATAGTTAAAACCTCGCCCATTCTACCGACGCATTGTCGTCTGCAAAAGAGTTAAAAAAACAGCAATATTCCTCACCTTTCCGCAGAGATGATGATAATCCATTTATCCAGGATGGTCCAGCACTGCTACATCTACAGTCATGGCCAAAAGTTTTGAGAATGACACAAATATTATATTTTCACATGATCTGCTGCCTCTGGTTTTTATGTGTGTTTGACAGATGTTTTTTATCACAGACAGAAATATAATAATTGCGAACATATGAGTAAAAAAGCTTATATTGACAGTTAGAATGAGTTAATGCAGCAAGTCAATATTTGCAGTGTTGACCCTTCTTCTTCAGGACCTCTGCATTTCTCCCTGGCATGCTCTCAATCAACTTCTGGACCAAATCCTGACTGATAGCAGTCCATTCTTGCACAATCAATGCTTTCATTTTGTCAGAATTTTTAGGTTTTTGTTTGTCCATCCGTCTCTTGATGATTGACCACAAGCTCTCAATGGGTTTAAGATCTGGGGAGTTTCCAGGCCATGGAACCAAAATCTCTATGTTTTGTTCCCTGAGCCATTTAGTTATCACCTTTGCTTTATGACAAGGTGCTCCATCATGCTGGAAAAGGCATTGTTGATCGCCAAACTGCTCTTGGAGGGTTGGGAGAAGTTGCTCTTGGAGGACATTCTGGTACCATTCTTTATTCATGGCTGTGTTTTTAGGCAAGACTGTGAGAGAGCTGATTCCCTTGGCTGAGAAGCAACCCACACATGAATGGTTTCAGGATGTTTAAAAGTTGGCATGAGACAAGACTGGTGGTAGCGCTCACCTTGTCTTCTCCGAATGAGGCGTTTTCCTGATGTCCCAAACAATCGAAAAGGGGATTCATCAGAGAAAATAACTTTACCCCAGTACTCAGCAGTCCACTGCCTGTACCTTTTGCAGAATATCAGTCTGTCCATGATGTTTTTTCTGGAGAGAAGTGGCTTCTTTGCTGCCCTCCTTGAGACCAGGCCTTGCTCCAAGAGTCTCCGCCTCACAGTGCATGCAGATGCACTCACACCTGCCTGCTGCCATTCCTGAGCAAGCTCTGCACTGCTGGTAGCCCGATCCCACAGCTGAAACACTTTTAAGAGACGGTCCTGGCGCTTGCTGGTCTTTCTTGGGCGCCCTGGAGCCTTTTGGCAACAATGGAACCTCTCTCCTTGAAGTTCTTGATGATGCGATAGATTGTTGACTGAGGTGCAATCTTTCTAGCTGCGATACTCTTCCCTGTTAGGCCATTTTTGTGCATTGCAATGATGACTGCACGTGTTTCTTTAGAGATAACCATGGTTAACAGAAGAGAAACAATGATGCCAAGCAACAGCCTCCTTTTAAAGTGTCCAGTGGTGTTATTCTTACTTAATCATGACAGATTGATCTCCAGCCATGTCCTCATCAACACCCACACCTGTGTTAATGGAGCAATCACTGAAAAGAGGTTAGCTGGTCCTTTTAGGCAGGGCTGCTATGATGTTGAATGTGTTTTGGGGATAAAGTTCATTTTCTAGCCAAATATTGACTTTGCAAGTAATTGCTGTTAAGCTGATCACTCTTTATAACATTCTGGAGTATATGCAAATTGCCATTAGAAAAAGTGAAGCAGTAGACTTGTAAAAATTAATATTTGTGTCATTCTCAAAACTTTTGGCCATGACTGTAGATGGCAGGCTGCATGGTTGCATGATGAGACCATACAGCCTGCCATCCAGCCCCTCTGCCTTTGAATCAGAGCTGCGGAGTCCCGATCTTTTCCATGGTGACCGGATGTGGTCTTGATGACATCCAGGTAAAGAGAGCTAGGAAACATGCTGATCATGCGCAGTAAATGATCATCAAGTCTCTCTGTCAGTGCAGAGCTGACAGTTTCTACAGCATGGGGATGTTGCTTCCTCTCCATGCTGTAGAAGCGATCAGCCTGCAAAAAATAATTGTCCATAGTGGAACAAAGTAAAAAAGTTTAAAAAAAGGAAAAAATATTTGTTCAATAAATGTAAAAATATTAAAAAAAAATAGTAATAATAATTAAAAAAATCAAAAGATATTATATCTACAAATAAATATTTGAATGAAAAAAAATATAAACAATTAAAGTACACATTTAGTATCGCCGCATCCGCAATGACCCGACCTATAAAACTGTCCCACTAGTTAACCCATTTAGTGAACAGCTTAAAAAAAAAAAAGAAACAAGGGAAAAAACAATGCTTTATCATCATACCGCCGAACAAAAAGTGGAATAAAATGCTATGAAAAAAAGACAGATATAAAAAAACATGGTACAGCTGAAAACATCATCTTGTCCCACAATAAACAAGCTGTCAGTGATAAAATAAAAAAGTTATAGCTCTCAAAATAAAGGGATGCAAAAATAATTATTTTTCTGTAAAATAGTTTTTATTGTCTAAAAGTGCCACAACATAAGAAAACGAATTAAATGAGTTATCGCTGTAATCATACTGACCCCAAAAACAGAACGGCATAAACCCTCTCCCCCATAAAAGGAAATTCCTGAACTGCTGTTTTTTTATTCATTCTGCCTCCCAAAAACTGGAATAGAAAGCGATCAAAAAATGTCATGTGCCCAAAAATGGTATCAATAAAAATGTCAACTCGCTCCGCAAACAAGCAATCACATGACTCTGTGGGCCGAAATATTAAAAAATTATAGCTCTCAAAATGTGGTGATGGAAAAAAATTTTTTTGCAACAAAAATGTGTCTTTTGGTCTGGACAGCAGCCAAACATAAAAACCCGATATAAATCTGGTATTGCTATAATCGACCCAAAGAATAAAGTCACCTAATTACTTATACCGCAGGAGGAACGGCCTAAAAAATAAATAAAACCAATTCTTCAACTACTTTCATTTTTTCATTCTGCCTCAAAGAGATCGCAGGAAGGATCGGCGCACATTTATCCTGCGCTATGCATTGAGCGCTTACACCAGGGTTTCCATGTAAATCTCTAAAATTCGCAATTCAGACGGATCCTGCAATGGAAGATTCCTATAATGAGGCAGATGGAGGCACTGTGGATGCTGTCTGATCTGTGATCCGGCATTGTATGTCTTTTTAGGATTGCATAAAGGTGCTGTCGGCCACAGTTTTGTGCACTTCTGAAAAGGACACTGTAAACAAGAGGCTAGACGGAGTCCAGAGTAACTCTTCTGCCTCATTATAGTGAATGAATCATGATTCATGATTCATCTGAATCATGTCCCTCAGAAATTAAGATTGAAACCCAAAAAAAAAGACACAAAAAAGCAAGCCCTCACTCAGGTTTATCATCTGTTCACAGGAATATAGGGGCTTCCACATTACTGGTAGTACAAAGGTTCTGAAAAAGCGAAATGGCTCCTCACCTGCCAAAAGAAATTCAGCAAATTCTATTCATTCAAATGCCCCCTCCCTTCTGAGCCCCACAGTGTACTTAAACCACATATAGCATCCACATTTGGCATTTCTGAAGCGATGAGAGCCCACTTAACTTAACGGGTGCATGCCTACAGAAGCACAGACTTGACATAACGTACTGGTGACTGCAACATACTGGTCACTACAGCGTACTGGTCAATACAGCGGCAGTTTGCAATTTTCACTTGGCAACATTCATTGCTGCTTATTCTGGAAAATACCCATCATGGAGTGAAAATCGTCTCTTTACCTGTAGACAAATTCCGAAAGGGGTATAATTTCTAAAATGGGGTTACTTGAGGGGGGATTTTGCTCTTCTAGCCATTATGGGTTCTGTATATGGAGTCTGCAAACTCTTCTAGGAAAATCTGCGCTCCAGGAGGCAAATAGCACTCCTTTCCGTATGGCTAAGTAGTACTGTACAGCCACATATGGGGTACTGCCATGTTCAGTGGGAAAATGTGGAACAAATATTGGTGCCATTTTTACCCCCTTCATGTGTGAAAATGTTAAATCTAGGGCTAAAACTAAATTTTGGTGGTAGAAATGTAATTATTTTTTCTTCACTGCTCAGTGGTATAAAATTCTGTGACACACCCGTGGTGTCAATATGAGCACTGCACCCTTAGATGAATTCATTGTGAGGTGTAGTGTGTAAAATGGGGTCACTTATAGGGGTGTTCTGCTGATCTGGCACCTCATGGGCTCTCCCAGTGTGTCATGGCACAAGTAAACCATAACAGTAAAATCTGGCGCTCCTTGCCTTCTGACATTTGCACTGTGCCTGAAAAATATTTCCTGATT
>JARQOD010000001.1:221080734-221147685 GCA_033576555.1 Oophaga sylvatica
CCAAAATCCAGTGTTCCTTGAGCTCGCGGAGACTCTTCACTTATCCCAGAAAGCACTGGGAATATGCAAATTATCTCCTCGGGACTCCTCCCCTGGTTTACTGATGTCCTCCTTTCAGCTGCAACAGCCAAAATCCAGTGTTCCTTGAGCTCGCGGAGACTCTTCACTTATCCCAGAAGGCACTGTGGGAATATGCAAATTATCTCCTCGGGACTCCTCCCCTGGTTTACTGATGTCCTCCTTTCAGCTGCAACAGCCAAAATCCAGTGTTCCTTGAGCTCGCGGAGACTCTTCACTTATCCCAGAAAGCACTGGGAATATGCAAATTATCTCCTCGGGACTCCTCCCCTGGTTTACTGATGTCCTCCTTTCAGCTGCAACAGCCAAAATCCAGTGTTCCTTGAGCTCGCGGAGACTCTTCACTTATCCCAGAAGTCACTGAGAATATGCAAATTATCTCCTCGGGACTCCTCCCTGGTTTACTGATGTCCTCCTTTCAGCTGCAACAGCCAAAATCCAGTGTTCCTTGAGCTCGCGGAGACTCTTCACTTATCCCAGAAGGCACTGGGAATATGTAAATTATCTCCTCGGGACTCCTCCCCTGGTTTACTGATGTCCTCCTTTCAGCTGCAACAGCCAAAATCCAGTGTTCCTTGAGCTCGCGGAGACTCTTCACTTATCCCAGAAAGCACTGGGAATATGCAAATTATCTCCTCGGGACTCCTCCCCTGGTTTACTGATGTCCTCCTTTCAGCTGCAACAGCCAAAATCCAGTGTTCCTTGAGCTCGCGGAGACTCTTCACTTATCCCAGAAGGCACTGAGAATATGCAAATTATCTCCTCGGGACTCCTCCCTGGTTTACTGATGTCCTCCTTTCAGCTGCAACAGCCAAAATCCAGTGTTCCTTGAGCTCGCGGAGACTCTTCACTTATCCCAGAAGGCACTGGGAATATGCAAATTATCTCCTCGGGACTCCTCCCCTGGTTTACTGATGTCCTCCTTTCAGCTGCAACAGCCAAAATCCAGTGTTCCTTGAGCTCGCGGAGACTCTTCACTTATCCCAGAAGGCACTGGGAATATGCAAATTATCTCCTCGGGACTCCTCCCCTGGTTTACTGATGTCCTCCTTTCAGCTGCAACAGCCAAAATCCAGTGTTCCTTGAGCTCGCGGAGACTCTTCACTTATCCCAGAAAGCACTGGGAATATGCAAATTATCTCCTTGGGACTCCTCCCCTGGTTTACTGATGTCCTCCTTTCAGCTGCAACAGCCAAAATCCAGTGTTCCTTGAGCTCGCAGAGACTCTTCACTTATCCCAGAAGGCACTGGGAATATGCAAATTATCTCCTCGGGACTCCTCCCCTGGTTTACTGATGTCCTCCTTTCAGCTGCAACAGCCAAAATCCAGTGTTCCTTGAGCTCGCGGAGACTCTTCACTTATCCAGAAAGCACTGGGAATATGCAAATTATCTCCTCGGGACTCCTCCCCTGGTTTACTGATGTCCTCCTTTCAGCTGCAACAGCCAAAATCCAGTGTTCCTTGAGCTCGCGGAGACTCTTCACTTATCCCAGAAGGCACTGGGAATATGCAAATTATCTCCTCGGGACTCCTCCCCTGGAGGCATTTGGAGAGCCCCTGATGCGCCCCTGATGCGCCTAAACAGTGGAAATCCCCAACAAGTGACCCCATTTTGGAAATAGACCCCACAAGGAACTTATCTAGATGTGTCGTGAGCGCTATGAAGCCCCAAGTGCTTCACAGAAGTTTATAATGTACAGCCGTAAAAACAAAAAAATTTTTTTTTTTTTTACAAAAATGATATTTTCGCCCCAGTTTTTTATTTTCCCAAGGGTAACAGAAGAAATAGGACAAATTGCACAATAACTCTTGGGGTCCAGAGTAATCTGATACCCCATATGTGGGGATAAACTACTGTTTGGACGCATGGCAGAGCTCAGAAGTGAAGGAGCACCGTTTGACTTTTTCAACGCAGAATTGGCTGGAATTGAGATCAGACGCCATGTCACATTTGGAGAGCCCCTGATGTGCCTAAACAGCGGAAACCCCCAATTCTAACTCCAACCCTAACACCAACACACCCCTAACCCTAGTCCCAACCCTAACCACAAACCTAACCCTAACACACCCTAATCCCAACCCTAACCCTAATCCTAACTTTAGCGCCAACCCTAACCCTAACTTTAGCCGCAACCCTAACCCTAATGGGAAAATGGAAATAAATACAATTTTTTTATTTTATTTTTTTTTCCCTAACTAAGGGGGTGATAAAGGGGGGTCTGATTTACTATTTATAGCGGGTTTTTATGATTGGCAGCTGTCACGCTAAAAGACGCTTTTTATTGCAAAAAATAGTTTTTTGCATCGCCACATTTTGAGAGCTATAATTTTTGCATATTTTGGCCCACAGAGTCATGTGAGGTCTTATTTTTTGCGGTACGAGTTGACATTTTTATTGGTACCATTTTTGAGCACGTGACATTTTTTGATCGCTTTTTATTTTGATTTTTGGGAGGTTAAAATGAACAAAAATCAGCAATTCATGAATTTCTTTTGGGGGAGGCGTTTTTATCGTTCCGCGTGTGGTAAAATTGATAAAGCAGTTTTATTCTTCGGGTCAGTACGATTATGGCGATACCTCATTTATATCATTTTTTTATGTTTTGGCGCTTTTATAGAATAAAAACAATTTTATATAAAAAATAATTATTTTTGCATCGCTTTATTCTGCGAGCTATAACTTTTTTATTTTTTTCGCTGATGATGCTGTATGGCGGCTCGTTTTTTGCGGGACAAGATGACATTTTCAGCGGTACCATGTTTATTTATATCGGTCTTTTTGATCGCGTGTTATTCCACTTTTTGTTCGGCGGTATGATGATAAAGCATTGATTTTTTGCTTTGTTTTTTTTTTAAGGGGTTCACTAAAGGGGTTAACTAGTGGGACAGTTTTATAGGGGGGGTTGCGGCGATACCAAATATGTGTACTTTTATTGTTTTGTTTTTTTTATTTACAGGAAGAAATGAATTTATTGGGGAATATTTTTTTTTTTTTTATTTATTTTGGATTTTTTTTAAAACATGTTTATTTTTATTTTTTTAACTTTTTTACTTTGTCCCAGGGTGGGACATCACTGTATTTTATCAGATCGCTGGTGTGACAGTGTGCACAGCACTCTGTCACACCAGCGATCGCACAGGCATAGCTGCAGGCTTCTCAGTGCCTGCTCTCAGCAGGCACTGAGGAAGCCGCCTCCCTCCAGGACCCCGGCGCCATCTTGGATCCGGATCCTGGGAGGGAGGAAGCCCTCAGAACAGCGCGATCACATCGCGCTGGTCTGAGGGTCTCAGGGGAGCGCGCAGGGAGCCCCCTCCCTGCGCGATGCTTCCCTGTGCCCCCAGTACACCGCGATCATGTTTGATCGCGGTGTGCCAGGGGTTAATGTGCCGGGAGCGGTCCGTGACCGCTCCTGACACACAGTCACGGGTGTCAGCTGTGATAATCAGCTGACACCCGGCGGCGATTAGCTGCGCTCCCGGAGGGAGCGCAGCTGATCGCCTGTGACGTACTATCCCGTCCATGGTCAGATTGTCACGGGTTTTATGGACAGGATAGTACGTCTAATGTCAGAGAGGGGTTAAGGAATCTATGGTTTAAGACATATACTGGTTTGTTTCACACGTTTCTTTACTCATCTAATGTAAATATTTCCATATGTGTTTCTTTGTAGTTTTAATGCATTTAATCTAAATCTACAATCTGCATCTGCCAATAGAAACAAGGAAAATTATTCCAGGAACAGGTGTGTCCATACTTTTGCCTTGTGTGTGTATGTATGCATATACCTGAATATGCACAAATTTTAGACATGTATAGAGAAAATGCTGCAAAGTAAGAATACTTGAAAAAAAAGTGTTAATAGATCATGTTTATCAATTAACAAAATGCTAAATGAATTCACACTAAATAAAATGAAATTAAATCGAAATTAAATCAATATTTGATTTGAACATTCTTCACTGTCGAAGAATCAATTCTTCTAGGTACACTTCATCACAGTTATTTCTCAGCATTGACACTATTAATCCTCACGAAATCCTTAACACTTTGCTGAAATGCAGTCCCAAACTTGAACCTCTACCATGCTTCAATTTTTGCTTGCACACTCATTATTGTGCCGCACTACAGTCCTTTGGTGAACTAACTGTATTCAGTTACAACAAAATATTTAAAAGTTTGACTCATCAATCCATTCCTGAGTACTGGCTGTCATTTTTCTGTACCCAGGTTTCTATGTTTTCAAGCAAAATTTCGTCGCTTGGCCTTGTTTCTATGTCAAATGTATGTTTTTTGGCTACAATTCTTCTAAATAAAATCACTTCTGCCCAAACTTCTCCGAACAGTAGATGGATGTAACTGTGTTCGCAGTTACATCCATCTGGTTTCTGCTAGTTCTGAGCTGATGCCACTGATGGACAGCTTCCCATTTCAAAAGAAAGTACAGTGCCTTGAGAAAATATTCGGCCGAAAGTGGGGCCGAATAATATTGCACGCCCCACTTTTCAGTTTTTGTATTTCCACAAAAATTTAAAATAACCAATAAATTTCGTTCAACTTCACAATTGTGTCCCACTTGTTGTTGATTCTTCACCAAAAAACTACATTTGGTATCTTTATGTTTGAAGCATGATATGTGGGAAAAGGTTGAAAAGTTCCAGGGGGCCGAATACTTTCGAAAGGCACTGTAAGCATAATGTTTCTTTCATTTGTGGCACTAAAGGTACTGCCACACTAAGCTATCCCGCTAGCGATCTCGTTAGCGTTGCATACTAATGAGATCGCTAGCGGGATTGTTTCTATATCGCTAAATGCGGCCACATTTAGCGATATAGTTAACGACGCTATCGCCGTTAGCGATCTTCTTAACGACTTTAGCGGTACAAAAGTACCGCTAAATCGCTAAGAAAAGGTGCCACACAGCGATTAGATACTTACCCAGCGGGAGCGCCGACGAGAAAATAGGGTCCGGAACGATTCCAGCGACGAGCGAGATCACAGCAGGAAGCTCGTCGCTGGCAGCTGCCGCACTGAACAACATCGCTAACGGGATCGCTAAATAGTGACGTTTTTAGCGATCCGTTAGCGATATTGTTTAGTGTGGCATACCTTAAGTCTCCTTGGCCTACCTCTGTGCCTTCGATTTTCAACATGGCTAGTTTCTTGCTGACAAATACAGACAGATTCTTATCTATCATGTAATACCATCAAGGTGTCATCTGATTGGCTCCAAATGTATTCTGCAACAGATCAACAACTTCAAACCTACAAATCATTAAAAAGTATTTTCAGGAAGAAGAGAATAACAAGATGTCATGCAAGTGATTGTATTGCCTCCACAGAGCCTTGATCTCAACATCATAAAGTCTGCCTGGGATTACACAAAGAAGCAGAAGAATTCCCGAAAACCTAAATCCATAGAAGATCTGTGGTTAATTCTGCAAGATGTTTGGAAGAACCTCCCTACAGAATTCATTCAAAAACTGTATGGAAGTATTGATGGTATATTGAAGGCAAAAGGTCGTTTCACCAAATATTATACAGTTGTGCTCAAAAGTTTACATACCCCGGCAGAATTTACCCATGTGGAAACCAGTTTCATAACATTCTAACATATCTATCAGTTGTAAATGTCAATGATATGTACAGTTGTGCTCAAAAGTTTATATACCCCAGCAGATTTTTTGCTTTCTTGGGCTTTTTTAAGAGAATATGAATCATAATACCAAAACTTTTTCTCCACTCATGGTTAGTGGTTGGATGAAGCCATTTATTGTCAGACTACTGTGTTTTCTCTTTTTAACTCATAATGACATCCCAAAACATCCAAATGACCCTGATGAAAAGGGAACATACCCCTTTTCTTAATACTGTGTATTCCGCCTCTAACATTAATGACAGCTTGAAGTCTTTTTTGGTAGTTGTGGATGAGGTTCTTTAGTTTCTTAGATGGTAAAGCTGCCCACTCTTCTTGGCAAAAAGCCTCTAGTTCTTCTAAATTCCCAGGCTGTCTTGCATGAACTGCGCGCTTGAGATCTCACCAGAGTGGCTCAATGAAATTGAGGTCAGGAGACTGAGATGGCCACTCCAGAACCTTCACTTTGTTCTGCTGTAGCCAATGACAGGTCGACTTGGCCTTGTGTTCTGGATCGTTATCTTGTTGGAACGTGCAAGTACGTCCCATGCGCAGCTTCCGGGCTGATGATTGCAATTTGCATCCTATATTTGCTGATAATGTGCTGCATTCATCTTTCCTTCAACTTTGACCAAGTTTCCTGTACCTTTGTGCCTTACACATCCCCAAAACATCAGCGACCCACCTCCGTGCTTTACAGTAGAAATGGTGTTCCTATCATCGCAGGCCTTGTTGACCTCTCTCCAAATGTAACGTTTATGGTTGTGGCCAAAAAGTTAAATTTTGGTCTCATCACTCCAAATTACCTTGTTCTAGAAGTTTTGAGGCTTGTCTCTGTGCTGTTTTGCGTATTGTAGGTTACATACTTTATAGCATTTGCACAGTAATGGCTTTCTTAAGACGACTCGACCATGCAGCGCATTTTTCTTCAAGTGCCTCCTTATTGTGCATCTTGAAACAGCCACACCGCTAGTTTTCAGAGAGTCTAGTATTTCAGCTGATGTTATTTGTGGATTTTTCTTTGCATCTTGAACAATTTTCCTGGCAGTTGTGGACAAAATTTTTGTTGGTCTACCTGATCGTGGTTTTGTTTTACAGAGCCCCTGATTTTCCATTTGTTAATCACAGTTTGAATGCTGCTGACTGACATTATCAATTCCATGGATATCTTTTTTGTATCCCTTTCCTGTTTTATAGAGTTTAAGGCCGGAGTCACACTAGAGAGAAATACGGACTAGTGCTATGTGAGAAAAAAAAAAATCGCATATCACTCGGACCAATGTTAAGCTATGGGGCAGCTCCCATCACCATTTTTTCTCAGCCTTATTATACGTGCGAGTGAAATTGCAGCATGCTGCGATTTGCACTGTATATCGGCCGAGACTCGCCAATGCAAGTCTATGGGTGCGAGAAAAACTCACACACCACACGGACAATCAGTGTGACTTGCGAGAAATACGCACCGGTGTCCTTTAAAAAGCCATCAATTTATATGCAGAGTACAGTAAAATCACACTGACAGCATACAATAGAATATATAGAATAGATACATACACATAGAATAGTTTAGGGTTCCCCAACTCCAGTCCTCAAGGCCCACCAATAGGTCATGTTTTCAGGATTTCCTTAGTATTGCCCACGTTATAATTGCATCACCTGTGCAATACAAAGGAAATCCTGAAAACATAACCTGTTGGTGGGCCTTGAGGACTGGAGTTGGGGAACACTGGTATAGGTGTGTATATATATATATATGTCAGTGAATTAAACACATATATATCTGTATATTTCATAGAGAGGTAGATAGCAGAATAGCCGTTAATTTGATGTCAGTGACTACTACTGTTAGTAGTATGTGTGTGTAAAATTTGGGACCTGTATGTATTTAATAAAAGAATGTTTTCACGAAAAAAAAATGGCGTGGGCTCCAGCGCAATTTTCTGCGCCAGAGAGGGAAAGCCAGTGACTGAGGGCAGATATTAATAGCCTAGAAAGGGATCGTGGTTATTGGCCCCCCACGGCTAAAAATATCTGCTCCCAGCCACCCAAATTGTGTAAAGAGTGAAAATCCCCAACAAGTGACACCCTTTGGGAAACTAAGACCCTCAGGTAACTGATCTAGTTGTGTGGTGAGCACATTGAACCCTCAGGTGCTTCACAGAAGTTTATAATGTTGAGTGGTAAAATAAAAAAAAATCAACTTTTCCCCACAAATATGTTTTTAGCCCAAAATATTGCATTTTCATAAGGGTAACAGGAGAAATTATATCATACAATTTGTAGTGAAATTTCTCCTGAGTACGCTGATACCCCACATGAGGGAGAAAACTACTGTTTGGTCACAGAGAAAGAGCGTGATTTGACTTTTTGATATAAAATTTCCTGGAATCATTAGCTGACGTCATGTCCCATTTGCTTAGCCCCTGATGTGCTTAGACAGTAGAAACACCCCACAAGTGACCCCATTTTGGAAACTAGAACCCTCAAGAAATGTATTTAGATGCGTGGTGAGCACCTTGAACCCCCAGGTGCTTCACAGAAGTTTATAACCTTGGCCGTGAAAAAAATAAAATCATATTTTCCTCACAAAAATGTTATTTTAGCCCAAGATTTTGGATTTTTATAAGGAGAAATTGCACCATACAATTTATTGTTCAATTTCTTCTGAGTACGCCGGCACTCCATATATGGGGGACTACTACTTTTGAGGCACAATGACAAGCTCAGAAGGGAAGAGGCACCATATTGGAGTTCAGATATTGCTGGATGTTTTTTGAGGGTGCCATGTCACATTGGCAGAGCCCCTGAGGTGCCAGAACAACAGAAAAAACCCTATAAAAACTAAATTTAAAAAATACACTCCCCAATGACTTTATCTAGGGGTGCAGTGGTCATATTGACATCACATGTGCCTCACATAATTTCATACCATTGCGCGGTGAAAAAAGAATAAATTACATTTTTACCACTAAAATGTTGCTTCAGCCCCAAGATTTTAATTTTTCTAAGGGCTAATAGAACTTTATTTTACAACAAACTGAGGTTCATTTTTTCCTGAGTGTGCCAATACCTTACATGTAATTATATCCAGAAAAAATTCCAAGGCGAAAGTGCACATAAAGATAACAATATAGATAGTAGAATTAAATATGGCCAATTCAATTGGTGCACAAATGGACAATGCAAGGAAAAGTACGAATCGGAAATTTAGAATATACTACAACGGAAAAAAATGAAAAGAACGTCCAGTGTTCAATTACAGACAAAATGTTTATTTTAAAATACAGAGAACTACAGGGAGGGGTGAGAACAAAATACCAAACGAGGGGGGCAACACTGGGGATCAATAGTACCAATATATACTGCACATAAAAAAGTGGCAAATATAGTTTTATCTAAGAAAGTTAAAGGATAAGCCACAATAATAAGTAAATGAATAAATAAAAGATTGATGTACAGGTATATGCATAGGATACAAGAGTATAAAGTGCAAATGCTATAAATAATGCATGAGAGGGCTTAAGGTATGCAGCAGTACAAATAACGAAGGTGATAAAACATATACCACAACTAGAAGTGAAGATTGTTTCAAATATAGATGCTCAATGGCAGGTAACCCCACATAAGTACCGGTATATATTGCTGCAAAGAAGATACATTTCAAAGTTTGCTCACAAATAGCCCAGTCATTACCTTATGCCCGCTTGTGCAGTGTCCTCAGGTGCGCCCAGCCCCGATACACGTTTCGGCGTCTGCCTTCGTTAGGGGTCCAGGGGTATGGCACGGTATCAGATGCTTTGGAAAAATCAAGATAAACCACGTCCAATGACTCACCTTGGTCCAGTCTATAGCTTATTTCTTCATAAAAACTGATTAGATTGGTTTGACAGGAGCGATTCCTCATAAACCCATGCTGATACGGAGTTAAACAGTTATTCTCATTGAGATAATCCAGAATAACATCCCTCAGAAATCCTTCAAATATTTTACCAACAATACTGGCCTATAATTTCCAGGTTCACTTTTAGAGCCCTTTTTGAATATTGGTACCACATTTGCTATGCACCAGTCCTGTCGAACAGAACCCCGTTGCTATAGAGTCTCTAAACATAAGAAATAATGGTTTGTTACATTACTTAGTTCTCTTAGTACTCGAGGGTGTATGCCATCTGGACCCGGAGATTTATCTATTTTAATCTTATTTAGCAAGTTTCGCACCTCTTCTTTGGATTTCATTGGTGACCCTTAATATAGGGTTTTCTTTGTCTCTCGGAATTCCACCTAGCATTTTATTTTCCACTGTAAATACTGTGGAGAAGAAGGTGTTTAATATATTAGCTTTTTCCTCGTCATCTACAATCATTCTTTCCTCACAATTTTTTAAGGGCCCTACACTTTCACTTGTGATTCTTTTACTATTGATATAGTTGTAGAACAGTTTGTGATTAGTTTTACTCTCCTTAGCAATGTGCTTTTGTTTCCTTTTAGGTAGCTTTAATTAGTGTTTTAGATAAAGTATTTTTCTCCCTATAGTTTTTTAGAGCTTCAACGGTGCCATCAAGCTTTAGTAGTTTAAATGCTTTCATTTACTCTCATTTTGTCCCACTAAAGCACTAGATGAAACTGAACTCTGCAGTGATATGGAACATTTTTTCAGGAGACTGCGGGAATGACACAGAAAATTCAGAAAACACTCAGACTGAAGGGAAAAGGGATCCAACAACCAAAAAGGTCAGACTGGACACCTCCACCTGGATGCAACCCTCACTTGGATAAATATATAGACTCATTCAAAATATATTAGACTGAGAGTCCTCAAGTCTAATATTTCTATCTACTGGCTAACACGGTACGAAGATACACATCTTTCCTAGACTCATTCAGACATTTGATAAAATCCACCATCATAGACACCAACAGCAGACAAGCATCCAACATCAGTGCCCAGGACAGAAAGGCTATACAGTCTCTGAAAACCAACAAAGAAATCATCATTAAACCTGCTGACAAGAGTGGTGCAATAGTCATGATGAACACATCAGACTATATGAAGGAAGCAAACAGACAACTGATGGACACACGCTACTACAGAAAATTGGAGTCGGATCCTACACAGGACTATTACAAGGAACTAAACAAGTTGGTATCTCGTCTGCCTGACAAATCCATAAGAGCCGATGACCTGATACCAGAGTGTCCAAGAATAAGGACATTCTACATGCTTCCCAAAATCCACAAATCTGGAAATCCAGGGAGGTCGATTATTTCATGTATGGGCACCCTTACTGAGCAGGTATCTGGATGGGTAGAGGGTATTCTTAAACCCATGGTAAAGGATACACCCAGCTACATTCAGGACACAACTGACCTATTGAATAAACTAGCAGCAATAGGTCCTCTACCAGAAGGAACCATCCTGGCCACCATGGATGTGGAATCTTTGTACTCTAATATCCCATACCAGGATGGATTAAATGCCTGCAAAGTCTTCATGGAAAACACTGGGAATGATGCTGATTCTGTGGTGAAACTCACAAAATTCATCCTCACCCACAATTACTTTGAATTTGACAACAAGATATATCTACAGAGACTGGCACAGCTATGTGAAGTAAAATGGCTCCACAGTATGCAAATTTTTTCATGGCCAAGCTTGAAAGCGACTTTTTGCCCTCATGTCCCATCAGGCCTCTGGCCTATTACTGCTACATTGATTATATTTTAATCATCTGGACTGAGTCTGAGCAACAGCTAAAGACGTTCCACGAACAGTTTAATCAATTTCATCCCACCATCAACTAAAAACTCAACTATTCCAGCACTGAAATTAACTTTTTAGACACCATCATTACACTAAAGAACAATGAAATAGAGACATCCCTGTATCAGAAGCCAATCGACCGTCCAACATACCTTAAATGGGACAGTTTGCATCCAAAACACATAAAAAACTATTATCTACAGCCAAGCCATCAGATACAATCGTATATGTTCCAACCCCATGGATAGAGAAGAACACCTTGGTCACCTCAGAAAGACCTTTTTGAATCAGGGCTACCATCCAAGAACAATTGAAAACAAATTACAAGAACCACCAGAATATCAAGGAATCACCTGCTACATTGCAAAGCTAAAGATGGAAATAACCGGGTGCCTCTAGTGGTCATGTAGGAGAGAGCGCCCCCGCAGTGGATACTCCCAGGGCCAGTGCCCCTGTGGCCTCAGTCACCCAACCACTTTCAACCACCCCAGAGGACTCCACCCCGACCATTGAACCGCGACGCTCCGAGTGGTCTACAGCAGGAAAACCCCCCGAACGATATGAACAAAATGAGTTCGGGAGGCAGAAACAACTTCAGCACCAGAACAACAACACGAACCCTCCCGAACCCTTGCCCGAGGATTGGCGAGCAAAAAGGATGAGGGAATGTAGGAGAGAGTGCCCCCGCTGTGTAACAGAGCCAGAACTAAGGGGGCTGTCACTTAAGTTTCCAGGAGGTTTGTTCCCGGGGGAAGTAGCTACAGGACGACACAGAGACTCTTCTGGAAAGTACTGGGACGGGGCGACTATGAAAGGAGCACAGGAGACCAGCAGGGGGCACTTGACATGGAGGAGGACAAGAGGCAGGATGGAGGGGCCTGGGTGGCACTGGAGAGCAGGGGAGAGCCAGCGCCTTCGAGAGAGAAAGAACGGGGACTCATCTAACCCAGGGAGAGGACGGTACCGAGCGACACGAGGAAGAGACACAACGCTGACACCCGCAACCACCTCTGCCCCGCCCCATGCCGCGGCTGCGGCCTATACGCTTCCACACGCGGCCGCCACTGCCCCGCTCCTTTCCGAAGCTGCAGCCTGTACACTGCCACCCGCAGCCGCCACTGCCCTGCTCCACACCGTGACCGCGGCCTGTGCTCTGCCACCCTCGGCCGCCACTGCTCCATTCCAACCCGCGGCTGCGGCCTGTACGTCAAAGTCCACGGCTGCCACCACCTCGCTACCGAGAGGGGCGCTCCCGACGTTGGGGAACTCGCCCAGGGCCTATTGCGCCCCTTCCGTACCTGGGTGTAGGAACACCCGAACCCTCCAGCAGCTCCTCATCGGCTGGGCCCAGTGGCTGAAACGCTGAACGGACACCTGCCGGACAACAGCTCTGCCGGACATCAGTGAAGGATAAGTGACACTCTGTTAACTGTTCATTATAATTCTAGGACTTGTAGACTGCCATATCGCTGCCTTATAGTTGTCAGCACCTGCCGAGTAGTCGTTTGTGTATTATTGTCTAACTTCCCTGTGAGGAGAACTGTTGTCAGCTTAACAGTTATTCGTATAACCCCTTTATAAAGGTTGAATTTAAGCTTGCTCCGTCTCTGGCTCGTCACTGCATCCCACGTACCTGCGAATACCACATTTGGCGTAGTCTGCAGGATGCAATCTCCGAGCGTGAGCGTGGAAACTGTAGACCAAGGGGCGAGGGTGTCCCCCCATTCCAGCTTGCCTTTGGGGGCCATGCTGAACAACTTGCCCAAGTTCACAGGCTATAATACTATGCTGTGGAGCTGGGTGGAACGAATGCGGGAGTTGTCCAGGATGCACCCGATGACCCCTGATTTGGAGGCTGAGGTGGCCCTAATGGCATTGGACAGGGAGGCTCGTGACTCCATGATGTTAAGACCCCCGAGACAATGGAACACTTTTGTCCGGGTGTTACAGATCTTGGAGGAGACCCACGGGAACCTGACTGATGTAGGAGAACTGAGAACCTGTTCAGCTGCACGCCGGGGGAGACCATCACCCAATATATGAATGTGCTGCAGGAGCTATACACGGCCATTGAGTGGAAGGACGGGGTAGGGGTGGGGCCCCTTGACATAACCCTATGTGACCTCTTGGTGACCAGACTGCGGGACCCCCTGACCAAGCAAGCCTTGCAGGAGCGGGTACGGGTAAACCTGCATCTGACCTCCGAGATAGGGGTGAGGCACGCACACGAGAACGAGAACAGGGGGTGACAGTCCCCATAGGGAAGGCCTGGAACACTGACACCTCTGTGAACGCCATCAGTGAGCCCCAGTGGGTGGAGGAAATGTGACAGGAGCTGGAGAGTATCAGGAGCGAATTGGCTGAGGTGAAGAGAAGGGTCGAAGCTACGAGTAGCCGGCCAGGGCCGAGCATGACAACTTGAAGCCCCCGTAACCCTCGGGGTGGCTGGCCTCCGTGAACCCTCGCTTGCTTTGATTGTGGCGAAGTGGGCCACTTCGCCCGGGAGTGCCCTCGGCGTGGGAAGTACCCGCCCCGGCGGCCATTAAACTAGAGGGCTCTGAGCTGGGGGGATGCCGCTCGGAGCCAGAACCCACCGTGCGGGGTGGTAGAAGTTCTGAGAGTCTAGTTGCGAAGTGTCTGCTCATTTGGGTGGAGTTTGAAGGCCACGCGGTGGATACGGGGTCGCAAGTCACCACCATGCCAGAGACTTACTTCCGGCAGCATTTCCCCAAAGCCACAAGGCCCCAGTGGGGGTCCGTAATAAAGCTATTGGCTGCCAATCAACTGCCAATCCCCATTGTCAAAGTAGCATGGATGCAGATCTCGATGTGTGGCAAGCAATTGGGCCGACGAGTGTGATCCTGACTCGGGGAGACGATAAATACACTGTCACCCTGGGCATGCATATATTAAAGGAGTTCAGCAGTATTCTCCTCAGTGAACCCACCCAAGAGACTTTGAAACAATGGAGCCCCCGCACTCTTCAAGGGCAAGTCTTCCAAGAGCTGGTACGGGAGGCGCGAGTCCAAGAGGCCTGCCAGAAAGGGGAGGTGCTGGGGAGAGTGATTGCACCTGCGGTCCTCAGCTTGTGCTACCGCCAGGACAGACAGTTATCGCTCTGCTCGTCCGGGCCCCTGTACCTCTGGAAGGAGTAGAGGTGCAGGTTGAGCCATGCTTCTCCAAGCACCTACCCTCCGGGCACCTAGTGGCTCGCACCCTGGCCACGGTGAGTAAGGGGACAGTCCTCATGCGCTGTTTCAACCTGGAAGACCAAGACATCATCCTAAAGCCTCGTGCTGAAATGGCAAAGCTGGTAAAACCCCTGTAAGAGGTGCTCCCGCCCCCGGAGTAACAGCTGAGAGTGAGTCTAAGGGACCCCTGGGCTGTAACTGTGCACTCCATCCAGACCGCAGGGGCCCCACCTGAGCAGGCAGGGCAAGCAATCTTGGAGAAAATGCGAGCAGAACTCTCCGGACTCAGCCCAGCCCAAAAACACCAGGTAGAAGCTCTCCTGGGCCATTACCAAGAGGTATTCGCCAGCCACGAGGACGACTTTGGGTGCACCACAGCCATTACGCATGGCATTCCCACTGAAGGGACAGCCCCCATCAGGGAACGATATTGGCAGATCCCACCGCAGTTATACCAAGAAGTGAAGACACTGCTGAGCCAAATACTGCGAAAGGGGGTTATTCGGGAAAGCCAAAGTCCCTGGGCAGCCCCCATCGTATTGGTGAGGAAAAGGACGGCACGCTGCGGTTCTGCATGGACTACTGGAAGCTGAACGCCTGCACCATCAAAGACTCATATCCGCTTCCCTGTATAGAGGAGTCCCTTATGGCCTTGGGACAGGCAAAATATTTCTCCACCTTGGACTTGGCCAGTAGATATTGGCAGGTACCGATGTCAGAAGAAGATCGTGCAAAAACCGCCTTCATCTTGCCAATGGGACTGTTCGAATTCAATCGAATGCCGTTTGGACTGGCCAACGCCCCCAGAAACTTCCAGCGACTAATCGAGCGGTGCCTGGGTGACCTCAACTTCGGAGCCACCCTGATATACTTGGACGACATCATCATCTATGCTGCCACGTTTGAGGACCACCTGCACCATCTGGGCCAAGTGCTCGGCCTGGCTGCAAAAGTATGGATTGAAGGTGAAGCCCCAAAAATGCCACCTGTTCCGCACGCTAATTGAGTATCTGGTGCATGTCGTTTCCGCCGAGGGCGTGAGACCGTCTCTGGAGAAGGTCGCTGTGATACGGGAGTGGCCTACCCCCGACATGTGAAGGATGTGCGGGCCTTTTTGGGGCTGGCTGGATATTACAGTCGCTTTGTGAAAAACTTCACCCGCCGAGCCCGAGCCCTGCAAGACCTACTAAAAGGAACCCCAGCCGGTGCCAACAGCTGGAAGGTCCAATGGCGTGAACCACAGGAGGAAGCTTTCCAAGACCTCAAGACCGCACCCTCGGAAGCCCCGATGTTGACCTACGTGGATTTCTCACAACCGTTTATTCTGCACACCGACGGGAGCTTGCACGGGCTGGGGGCTGTGTTGTCACAGATGCAGGACGGCCGAGAGAAGGTGATCGCCTATGGCAGCCAGTCGCTTCACAACTCCGAATGCAATCCCGACAACTACAGCTCCTTCAAGCTCGAGCTCCTGGCGGTGGTGTGGGCCATGACGGAGCGATTCGCAGAGTACCTAGCGGGTTCCGAGGTGGTGGTACGTACCGACAACAATCCACTAACCCACCTCGAAAACCTCAAATTGGGGCCCTGGAGCAACTGTGGGGCCAGGATGGCCAAGTTCAAATACAAAATCATTTGCAAAAGAGGGGTGGAGAACGTCCACGCCTACGCCTTGTCCCGAATCCGACACACCGTCCCAGGACGGAGCCGGGATGAAGAGTTAGAAGGGGAAGAGCACCACACCGTTTTCCTCAAACCCCGCCGAGACCACGGCAGTGGCCAGAGAACAGTCCCGTGTGGGACCCACTGGGGGCAGAATGCAGTCCCGAGATGAATGGATACACCAGCAACAGGAGATGGGGAAATCTGCGCCGTACGCCGATGGGTCGCCATGAAACAACTGTACAATGACACGCAAAGACAGACGCTCTCTAGGGACACGGCACTACAGAGTATTGTACCGAAAAACAACCCTACGCGCATAACCCATGCATGGCAGGTGGTGGTGCCGGGGGCCCAACTTACTGAAATTGCTCGGGAAGCTCATGAAAAAGGGGCTCATTTCGGGGCACAAAAGACTTTCTGGTGTCTACAGCGAATAGCCTACCATCCAGGTTACAAACCGCAGCGGAAAAAGTTTGTCAAACGTGCCGCCATGCGAGCCTACTAAACCACCAGAGCAACGAGCCCCTATACAAATGATAGTAACAACAGCACACCTCGAGCTGCTAATGGTAAATTACTTAACCATCGGTCAGGCCCACCAGGGGTATGAGCACTGCCTAGTTATGGTGGACCATTTTACCAAGTTCACCGTGGTGACCCCCACCAGGGAACAAACAGCAGAATCGGTCGCCTACGCCATCTGTAAAAACTTTATTCAAGTGTATGGCTGTCCTCAACGCATTCACTCGGATCAGGGTGCCTGCTTCCTGGAAAAGTAAAGGAAGAACTACATCGTCTGTATGGCATTGACAAATCCCCCACACCATACCATGCACAGGGGAACGGGGCCTTCGAATGGTTTAAACAGACCCTAATCCAAATGTTATGTACCCAGGAAGACGATCGAAAAACCCGTTGGCCCGAGTATGTCCCTGAACTGGTCTGGGTATATAACAACCGGGCAGATCGAGTCACCGGCTACACCCCATACTCGCTACTCTTTGGCCAAGAAGGCAAAGGGATCATCGAGGTGGAGTTGGACCCAGAAGAGGAACGACCATGGGCAGGGGTCCCCTCATGGGTCCGAGATCACTGGTATCGTCTGCAGATCCTACACTGACTAGTACAAACGAAGCTCCAATACCTGGAACACCCTGGGAAAGCCCGGTCTCAATCCACTGAATTCCAAAAAGGGGATCGTGTACTCGTACGAGACCAGCGCAACTGAAACAAATTGGGGCACCGGTGGGAAGAAAGACCCTACCGAGTACTGCGACGAATAAGTCCAGATGGACCGATATAAGAGATACAGTCTGAAAAAGAAGGGGACCACCCCATCCGAACAGTACACCGCAATATGTTACGGCCCTGTATATCCGCGAACCCCGAGCAAGGTTGTTAACCACTTGGGATGATGAAGACGAAGAGGATCTTCCTACAATACTACCAGCGGACACTCCCAGGACCAGTGCCCCTGTGGCCTCAGTCACCCAACCACCTTCCACCACCCCAGAGGACTCCACCCCGACCATTGAACCGCAATGCTCCGAGTGGTCTACAGCAGGAAAACCCCCCGAACGATATGAACAAGATGAGTTCGGGAGGCAGAAACAACTTCAGCACCAGAACGACAACACGAACCCTCCCGAACCCTTGCCCGAGGATTGGCGAGCAAAAAGGATGAGGGAATGTAGGAGAGAGTGCCCCCACTGTGTAACCAGGCCGGAACTAATGGGGCTGTCACTTAGGTTCCCAGGGGGTATGTTCCCGGGAAGTAGCTACAGGACGACACAGAGACTTTTCTGGAAAGTATGGGGGCATGGTGACTATAAAAGGAGCACTGGAGACCAGAAGGGGGCACTTGGCATGGAGGAGGACAAGAGGCAGGAAGGAGGAGCCTGGGTGGCACTGGAGAGCAGGGGAGAGCCAGCGCCTTCGAGAGAGAAAGAACGGGGACTCGTCTAACACAGGGAGAGGACGGTACCGAGCGACGCGAAGAAGAGACACAACGCTAACACCCGCAGCTGCCTCTGCCCCACCCCACGCCGCAGCCTGTACGCTGCCACTCCCGGCCACCACTGCCCCACTCCATCCTGCTGCTGCGGCCTGTACACTGCCACCCGCGGCCGCCACTGCCCCGCTCCACACCGCGACCGCGGCCTATGCATGGCCACTTTCGGCCGCCACTGCCCCGCTCCATCCCACAGCTGCGGCCTATGCGCTGCCGCTCGCGGCCGGCACTGCTCTGTTCCAACCCACGGCTGCGGCCTGTATGTCAAGGTCCGCAGCTGCCACCACCTCGCCTCCGAAAGGGGCGGTCTCGACGTTGGGGAACTCATCCAGGGCCTGTTGTGCCCCTTCCGCACCTGGGCGTAAGAACGCCCGAAGCCTCCGACAGCTCCTCGTCCGCTGAGACGCTGAACGGATACCTCCAGGACAACAGCTCTGCCGGACGTCAGAGAAGGATAAGTGACTCTCCGTTAACTGTTCATTATAGTTCTAGGACTTGTAGACGGCCATATAGCAGCCATATAGTTGTCGGCACCTGCCGAGTAGCTGTATACCAAGTTATTTGTGTATTATTGTCTAACTTCCCTGCGAGGAGAACCGTTGTCAGCTTACCAGTTATCCGTATAACCCCTATATAAAAGTTGAATTTAAGCTTGCTCCGTTTCCGGCTCGTCACTGTATCCCGCGTACCTGCAAATACCACAGTCACCTACAATTCAAATCTGGAAGTGCTATAAGGAGCTGCACGGAAATTACAACTTTTACTACAAAAAGATGCTCGATTACAATCCATATTTCCAGACCCCCCACTACTGTGTTTTAGGCAGCCCCCAAATCTAAGAAGCATCATTGTCAGAAGCTCCCTGTCCTCCCCAACAGCTGCAGGAACCTTTCCTTGCAACCAGAAAAAATGTAAAATCAGTCTATTTATAATGACCATGACAAGATAAAGATCCCCAACTCACATCAGGACTACAAGATCTTAGGTACTTTCAGCTGCATCACATCTAATGTGGTGTACCTAATTATTTGTACTAAATGTCCAACTGGGGGTCTGTATGTGGGGGAGACCAGGCAAAAACTGAGAACAAGGATGAATTCTCATCGCCACACAATAAGAGAAAAAAGAATGGATCTACCTGTGGCAAAACATTTTGGTATCCCTGGTCATAGCATGATGGACATTAAATTACTTGTTTTAAATGCAAATTGCCTCTTCAAACAAAGAGGACTTGTACTCTATAGCGCCACCTATTGGAAGTAGCGATCCTACAAGTCACAATCAACCCTTTAACGAGTCTTGTAATATGACTTAGGATAAAAGCCAAATCAGATTCTCCATTTGCAGACACGGTGTTTCGGACTATTGGTCCTCGTCAGTGCAAAGTAGGAGAGATCTGATTTGGCTAGATGAGAGGCTCTGGACTGGGGTCTGGGGGGTAAGGTTACTCCTTGTGGAGAGTGACATACCAGCTCTGGCGTGTCGAGGTAAGGAGGCTTATTCGCCGTGCAATGCTCCTCTGGGAAATTTTAATATGCAAATTGCCTCTTCAAACAAAGAGGACTTGTACTCTATAGCGCCACCTATTGGAAGTAGCGATCCTACAAGTCACAATCAACCCTTTAACGAGTCTTGTAACATGACTTAGGATAAAAGCCAAATCAGATTCTCCATTTGCAGACACGGTGTTTCGGACTATTGGTCCTCGTCAGTGCAAAGTAGGAGAGATCTGATTTGGCTAGATGAGAGGCTCTGGACTGGGGTCTGGGGGTAAGGTTACTCCTGTGGAGAGTGACATACCAGCTCTGGCGTGTCGAGGTAAGGAGGCTTATTCGCCGTGCAATGCTCCTCTGGGAAATTTTAATATGCAAATTGCCTCTTCAAACAAAGAGGACTTGTACTCTATAGCGCCACCTATTGGAAGTAGCGATCCTACAAGTCACAATCAACCCTTTAACGAGTCTTGTAATATGACTTAGGATAAAAGCCAAATCAGATTCTCCATTTGCAGACACGGTGTTTCGGACTATTGGTCCTCGTCAGTGCAAAGTATGAGATCTGATTTGGCTAGATGAGAGGCTCTGGACTGGGGTCTGGGGGTAAGTTTGAGTCTCAGAATGACAGAAAAGTCTGGGAGTATAAACTCATGACTACCTTTGACACACTCAATGCAGGAATGAATGTGTCACATGGATTTATGTCTTTCTACATCAATTAAGGAATTTGCTCTTCAGACCTTCTGGGGTCATCACACAACACAGAACCAGACCCCAATGAGAAGGCAATAAAACTTTCACACTCCTTATATATGAACTGTTCCAATATTTATGTTCATCTCTCTCCCATAATGACAATTCTGCTTCACGTCACTTGTCTTATCTATTGCGTTATTTCTGTGCTGTTTTATGTATAAATATGTGATTCTTCAGATGTTGTATTAAGGTATGCCACACTAAACAATATCGCTAACGGGATCGCTAAAAAACGTCACTATTTAGCGATCCCGTTAGCGATGTTGTTCAGTGCGGCAGCTTCCAGCGACGAGCTTCCTGCTGTGATCTCGCTCGTCGCTGGAATCGTTCCGGACCCTATTTCATCGCTGGCGCTCCCGCTGGGTAAGTATTTAATCGCTGTGGCACCTTTTCTTAGCGATTTAGCGGTACTTTTGTACCGCTAAAGTCGTTAAGAAGATCGCTAACGGCGATAGCGTCGTTAACTATATCGCTAAATGTGGCCGCATTTAGCGATATAGAAACAATCCCGCTAGCGATCGCATTAGTATGCGTCGTTATTGTGATCGCTAGCGGATTGTTTAGTGTGGCAGTACCTTTAGTCTAGCCTGATGAAGAGACCTGAGTAGTCTCAAAAGCTTGCAATTTGTTACTATCTTTTCAGTTATCCATTAAAAGGTGTCAACCACTGAGGACTCTCAATTCTAAATATTTTTCTATCTACTGGCTAACACAGTACAAATATATACATCTTTCCTGTATTCTTTTTACTGTTAATTGCCACTCTTACTTCTTTATTACGTCAGATGTCAGAAAAGGGTTAATTGCAGGACATATTGAAACATTAATCTAGACATGTTGTCACTTCTATGGAGGGTTTTTAGACTTGCTCTATGATCTGTGCAAAGGTCACTGTGCAGAAAGGGGAAAAATGTGAGTTTCAATACTTTGATCCTGTCTTAGCACTATACTTTATACTGTAGGAACACCCACTGTAGATGTTACTATATTTTGTAATATTGCCTGTGATGGTAATGATCTCTACCAGAACAGGAAGTATGAGTCTATTGTGAAACTTAAAAAAGTGGTACATGTCTTATGCTTTTGCCTAGGACAGGTCATCAATTTGAGATTGGTAGGGTGAAGTGCATCAATTGACAGTGGCCGCAAAGCAATGTATAGTGTGCTTCGCCCCATTCATTGCTTATGTCCAGTCACTGCGATAGCAAATTTCAGCTAAGTGGTAGCAGTGCAAGGTTACTCCAACAGAAAGGTCAAGAATATGTCAGTTTCGGACAACCTCTTTAAATTGGTCAAATAAGATACCATAGTTACAAGTATCTGCAGACCATTTTCCAAACCAGTGACATTTGGTGAGATTTGCTAAGAATCTGAAGTCTGTGATGGCCATTCAGATTACATGACCAGCAGATACAGTAAAGATGTATATCTTCGTACCGTGTTAGCCAGTAGATAGAAAAATATTTAGAGTTGAGAGTCCTCAGTGGTTGATACCTTTTAATGGCTAACTGAAAAGATGGTAACAAATTGCAAGCTTTCGAGACTACTCAGGTCTCTTCATCAGGCTGAACTAATACAAAATCTGAAAAATCACATATTTATACACAAAAACACAGAAAAAATGCAATAGGTAAGACAAGTGACGTGAAGCAGAATAGTCATTATGGCAGAGGGATGAGCATAAATATTGGAACAGTTCATAGATAAGGAGAGAAAGTTTTATTACCCTCTGATTGGGGTCTGGTAATGTTTTGTGATGTTTTCACAGGGTATTTGGAGTAAATTCCTTAATTGATGTAATAGGCCATAAAACCATGTGACAGGTTCATTCCAGCATTAAGAGTGTCAAAGGTCACCATCAATTTGTATTTGCAAATTCTTCTCTGTCTCTGAGATGTGAATCTGCTTTCTGCTTCTTAGTACCAGTATTTTCATATCTGACATGCTATGATCAGGGGAGCAAAAATGTTTTGCCACAGGTGACCAGCAGATGACCAGCAGATGTCATTAATATAAGGACATGTCATATTTTTTCTCAAACGCCAAAACAAAGCAATTTTCATCTGGTTTTGGACATTTTTTTAACCTTCAGTGTGTTATCTGTTTTTCCTCGTCTCATAAATAAACTGATGGAAGATTGCCAACTTTCTTTTACCATTAATTAGTGAAAAACAGGCATCAAATTGATGCAACATGAATGACATCCATGTGCTGTCCATTTTTTTTTCAGACCTATTAATATAAATTGGTGAGTTCAGTCCCCAAACTGCTGCAGTTCTGTTAATTTAACCTTTAAGGGGATTTTAAAGGAATAAGATATTGATGACTTCTCCTCAAAATCAGATCACCAAGGGTCCTGAAGTTTATACCAAGTGCTACGGCCATTGCAATTTCACAGTATACAGGAATGGGGGTCTTTGTACAAATGACTCTGTACACTGACTACTGGCTGTTCTTGGGTACTGTACTTATATACAGCACTATGTAGCCAAAAAAAATTTGTCGTAGTGGTATCTCTGTGGCAGCTCATATCTGTGCTTGCTTAAAGTTTGGCCCGCTTAGGCAGATTTTCCTTTTTTTGTCCTGAGTGTCAAAGCACTGATATACAGCACGACTTAGCCCAAAAAAAAAACAAAACAGGGCACACATTTGTCATAGTGGTATCTCCATGGGAGCTCACATCTGTGTGTGCTCAAAGTTTGGCCAGTTTACAGCGCTTTTCTTTTTTTGTCCTGAGTGTCACTGTACTTATATACAGCACTACGTAGCCAAAAAATATTAATAAAATACAGGCCACACATTTTTCATAGTGGTATCTCCGTGCCATCTCATATCTGTGCGTGCTCAAAGATTGGCCAGTTTACGGCGGTTTTCTTTTTTTGTCCTGGGTGTAACTGTACTTATATTCAGCACTATGTAGCCATAAAAAAAAGAAACAAAAAAACACATTTGTTGTAGTGGTATCTCCGTGCCAGCTCATATCTTTGCTTGCTTAAAGTTTGGCCAGCTTAGGCCGGTTTTCCTTTTTTTGTCCTGAGTGTCAAAGTACTAATATACAGCACTACTTAGCCCAAAAATAAAAAAAAAACAGGGCACACATTTGTCATAGTGGTATCTCCATGGGAGCTCACATCTGTGTGTGCTCAAAGTTTGGCCAGTTTACAGAGCTTTTTTTTTTTGTCCTGGGTGTCACTGTACTTATATTCAGCACTATGTAGCCCAAAGAAAAAAAAAGAAACAAAAAAACAAATTTGTCGTAGTGGTATCTCCGTGCCAGCTCATATCTGTGCGTTCTCAAAGTTTGGCCAGTTTACGGCAGTTTACTTTTTTTGTCCTGGGTGACACTGTATTTAAATACAGCAGTATTTTGCAAAAAATAAAAAAAATACAGGCCACACATTTTTCGTAGTGGTATCTCCATGCCAGCTCATATCTGTGCGTGCTGAAAGTTTGGCCAGATTACGGCAGTTTCCTTTTTTGTCCTGGGTGTCACAATACTTATATACAGCACTATGTTGCATTATTCTAAAAAACAGGCCACATTTTACAGTGGGGTCTATCTGTGACACGCCTCATACATCCGTGTGTCAAAAATTGAGGCATTTTATGCCTAAATTACCTTTTTTGGGCAGTTTGTCACTCTCATTATATCCAGTACTGTTTTGCATCCACCAAAAAAAAACAAACAGATTTTACAGTGTGGTATATTTGTGACACGCCTCATAGCTCCGTGTGATAAAAATTTGTGGATTGCAGGCCGGTACTCAAGTTATATATAGCACTATGTTGCCTTATTTAAAAAAAACAGGTCACATTTTACAGTGGTGTCTATCTGTGACAAGCCTCATACATCCGTGTGCCAAAAATTGGGGCATTTTAGGCCTAACTTCCCTTTTTTGGGCAGTCTGTCACTCTCATTATATCCAGCACTCTTTTTGTTATTCAAAAACATTTTTACAGTGGGGTATGTCGGTAAAAAGATTTCTGTTTCAAATTGTTATGGCAGCTTCATGACTGTGTTAAATGATCCAACTACTATCACTATCATCATCTTCAGCCTAGAGGCAGTCACTGCGCAGATAGAAAGTCTGAGTAGCAGAGGGTGAACACTTAGGCGGTGTTGTACTCTGTATTGTACTCTGTCTCTGTATTACGAAGGCTAAATCTTCTTGATGAAATCATGCCTGGAAGAGACATAGCAAGATAATGTTGAAGATCACGGGGACAGGACTCGCAACTACTGAAGCCTGGTGTTCCTAGGCAAGATTCTGACAAGCCCTCAACTACTAATACTGAACTGGTTGGATGATGACGGTTAAAAAGGAGCCCATGCATTTTCTATAACTGAAGCTAGAGATTTTGACATTTCGGATGTTTGGCGCCCCTGGGGGTCCAGTCATCACAGAGGTACTGCATTTCAGCCAGAGATGTGGTATCCCAACTTTCAGGTAAGATGGGGACACCAAACCTGGCTCTGACAACACTGCATTCATCACACACACTAGCTCAGTTCCACTAGCATGCCTGTAGCTGGCAAAGTGTGTCAGATGGTGGGTGGTGTCAGAGCAGGAGAATAGAAGGAAGTGAACGGAAGTCTTCCCATAGGGGAAGAAGAGGAAGGACGTGCATAGGCAGCCCTCCCGTAGGGGAGGCGGGGAGAGATAGAAACGTACAGCAGGCTCCAGGTCCTGAGGAGCTGCTCACAGATAGAAAGACGGAAAAGAAGGTTCCCTGTAGGGAGAAGGGATTTCTCAGAGGCACGGCTGAGCAGAAGGCTACTGCTGGGGCTCGTTCCAGGCTGACGGACGTCAGCTGGGAGAATCCAGGTCGCAGAAGTAGACTAGTGAAGCGTACAACAGGACTCAGCTAGCAAGCCGACAGCTGTGACAACTTTAGGGGTCACAGCCAACAACCACAAGCATCTTGTCCAGGAAGGAAAGCTATATAGATTCAAGGAAACGCCTGGGTCACGTTGTCCGACAGGTTCGCAGCTACCGGACTGGGACACTGTTTGTGTGGTGCTGGGAAGGAAGTAGGAGCAGGAATCAGCTGTCATGGGTGTATCGCCACGAGGATCGTCGCGATTACACACTCTGACTTCTCACAGCTGAGTTGCTGTTTCTTTGTGTTTGGTAATGAGGGAGTTAATTTTACCTAGCTCTTTGCTAAGACTAGGTCCAGCCTCGCCCGGCTGCTTTTGATTATGTTCTAATTAGCTTCCTTTATATACCTGCCAGTCTGGGTGTTAGATGCCGGTGAAAGCATTCATGTAGTCTAGCAGACTGGATCGGTTCTGAGAATATTTAAGCTAAGAGTTCCTTAGTTGTTTTTACTCTTACAGCTTATAGTTTATCTCTGAGACCTTAGGTGTTCCTACTGTGTGTGAGTGTTGTATGTAAGACTTTATTTACTTTATTTCTTGTCTGTCTTGTATGTCTTTCTGTTCATTAACCGTTACCTGTTCATTCCCTTTGGTGGTAATCAGGGTCCTTCTTAGGACTAGATTACAGTTGGCAGGGATTGATAGGAGACAGGGTTTACGCTGGTGGCCTGGACCTCTGTACCTTTAACAGTACCTCCAGGTAGAGGGATTAGTTAGGACCCCAGTGTAGGGTCAGCATAGACCCCGGTCACCCTCTAGCCGGAGACGGCGTATAACGGATTCCGTATTGACTGACTGGACATTCTGTCAGGTAATTCTATGTTATCATATATCTATGCGCATGTTATATAGTATGTTGCCCATTTGATATAGATTACTTACATCACATATATATATATCTGCTATACAGCGTGACATTTTCACCGGCCCATACTAAAGATTCTCCCCAGCTGTCATGTATCCAGTAGCCCAGCTGGCCCGGCAGTTGCAGGGGTTGTCCATGGAGTTTGCAGACATTAAGTCCAAGGTTTTGTCCCCCCCGGAGCAAACCAGATCTGAACCTAAGGTTGCTCTCCCGGACAGGTTCACTGGTGGGCGGGACAAATTTTTTACCTTCCGGAAGGCATGTAAATTGTACTTTCGGCTGCGGCCTCGGTCATCTGGGAGTGAAGAGCAGAGGGTGGGAATTGTTATCTCACTCTTACAAGGGGACCCTCAAGCTTGGGCGTTCTCCATTCCTCCAGGCTCCCCAGATCTCCAGTCAGTGGATCGATTTTTTACTGCCCTGGGTCTGGTGTTATGATTTGGTAGCTGAGGAGTACAGGTAAAAAGGCAATACACCAGAGCAGTTGTAATCTATGAGATTGCAGTACCCTGACTAACCACCGCAACTAGAGGCAGCCGTGGAGCGTTCCTACGTTGGTCCTAGACGCCTCGTCACAGCCTGAGAAACTAACTACACCTAAAGATAGAAATAGGAAAGCTATCTGCCCCGGAGCAGAACCCCAAAGATAATAGAAAGCCCCCAAACATGTAATGGCGGTTAGACAAGAGGAAATACTGACACAGAAAGAAAATAGTATGAGCAAACGCTGGGGCCCAAACTAACTAAATAGAAAAGGACAGGAAGGGTACTTACTGCAATCTCAGAAAACCCTGAAAAACACCAACTCTACTAATTTCAAAATCACCTGAGATCACACGACCTCTACCACCTAAATTAGTTCTCTGGTGTAACAAAAACAGCAGCCACTGAAAAAACTGGAAAAAGCAAAAGTACAAAACACAGTGGCTGGACTAAACTGAGAGGGCAAAAGCCCCGGAGGGGACCCTGAAGGCCCCCACAGAAGTGCAGGACAAAATACAAAAATATAGCAAAAACACAAAATAAGAAATTGTCTTATCTGATAGCAGGAGATGCAGACACGACACAGCAGGCTACAAGGGAAACTGGAAAGAAGGATTCAGACCAGAACAATTGATCACCGGCAACCCTGATGGGAAAATTACTCCCTTATATAAGACCAATCAGTAACACCTGATTCCCAGTCCTCACAATCCTCACTAGTACCGCTTGTAACCACCAGAGGGAGCCTCTGCTCAGAACTCATCTCAAACCCATTCACAACAGTACCCCCCCCTTGAGGAGGGGTCACCGAACCCTCATTTGAGCAACCAGGTCGGTCAGGATGAGTTCTATGATACGCACGGATAAGTCTCCTAGCATGGATGTCCGAAGCAAACACCCAAGAATTGTCTTCCTGACCATAACCTCTCCATTTAACCAAATACTGGAGTCTTCGTCTAGAAAAACGAGAATCCAATATTTTCTCAACCACATACTCCAGATTGCCCTCAACCAAAACAGGGTCAGGAGGCACAGCAGCAGGAACCACTGGCTCAACAAACCTCTTCAACAAGGACTTGTGGAACACGTTATGGATCTTAAATGTCCCTGGAAGAAGCAAACGAAAAGAAACAGGATTAATAATCTCCATGATCTTATAAGGTCCAATGAACCTAGGCTTAAATTTAGGAGATGCTACTCTCATAGGAATATTCTTTGAGGACAACCAGACCAAGTCCCCCACTTTAAACCGAGGACCATCAGTCCTATGCCGGTTAGCAAACAGCTGGGCCTTCTCCTGAGAGAGGGACAACCTCTCCACTACCTGGTCCCAAATCTGCTGCATACGCTCAACAACAGAGTCAACACCAGGACAGACAGAAGCCTCCGTCTGTCCTGAAGAAAATCGAGGGTGAAACCCAGAATTACAGAAAAACGGAGACATCAAAGTGGCAGAGCTAGCCCTATTATTAAGAGCAAACTCAGCCAAAGGCAAAAAAGAGACCCAGTCATCCTGATCAGCAGACACAAAGCATCTTAGATAAGTCTCCAATGTCTGGTTTGTTCTCTCAGTTTGACCATTGGTCTGAGGATGAAATGCCGAGGAGAAAGACAATTGAACACCCAGTTTAGAACAAAAAGTCCTCCAAAATCTGGAAACAAACTGGACTCCTCTGTCAGACACAATGTTCTCAGGAATGCCGTGTAAACGAACCACGTGCTGAAGGAACAACGGCACCAATTCAGAGGAGGAAGGCAACTTAGGTAATGGCACAAGATGTATCATTTTGGAAAACCTATCACAAATTACCCAGATGGTGGTCATTCTCTGAGAAACAGGAAGATCGGAAATGAAATCCATAGAGATATGGGTCCATGGTCTCTTGGGCACAGGCAATGGCATCAACAAACCACTAGAGCGAGAGCAAGGCTTGGAGCGAGAGCAAGTCCCGCAGGACTGCACAAATTCCCTGACATCGCGAGACAAGGTAGGCCACCAAAAGGACCGACTAACCAAGTCTCTGGTACCAAAAATTCCGGGATGCCCAGCCAATGCGGAACAATGAATCTCAGACATCACACTCTTTTTCCATTGGTCCGGGACAAACAATTTTCCAACAGGGCAGCGCTCGGGCCTATCCTCCTGACACCCCTCCAGAGCAAGTCTCAAATTGGGCGAGATGGCGGAAAGAACTACACCCTCCTTCAAAATAACAGAGGGATCAGATAGCTCAGGAGAGTCCGCAATGAAACTCCTCGAGAGGGCATCCGCCTTAACATTCTTAGTGCCAGGAAGAAAGGAAACCACAAAATTAAAACGTGTGAAAAACAAGGCCCACCTGGCCTGTCTAGGATTGAGTCGCTTGGCAGATTCCAGATAGACCAGATTCTTATGGTCCGTAAGGACCACCACCTGATGTTTGGCTCCCTCCAGCCAATGTCTCCACTCTTCAAAAGCCCACTTCATGGCCAATAACTCCCGATTACCCACGTCATAATTACGTTCAGTAGGAGAAAATTTTCGAGAGAAAAAGGCACAAGGGTTACTTTTAGAGGTCTCTGGATCTTTTTGGGACAAAACGGCACCTGCCCCAATTTCAGAGGCATCAACCTCCACCTGAAATGGCAGAGAAACATCAGGCTGCCGTAGGACAGGAGCAGAAGTGAATCTCTGCTTAAGTTCCTGAAACGCAGAGACTGCCTCAGGAGGCCAATTCACCACATCAGAACCCTTTCTGGTCAAATCAGTTAATGGTTTAACAATAACAGAGAAATTACCAATAAATTTACGATAAAAATTGGCAAAACCCAAAAATCTCTGAAGAGCCTTTAATGAAGTAGGTTGGACCCAATCACAGATGGCCTGAACCTTGACCGGGTCCATTTCAATAACAGATGGGGACAAAATGAATCCCAGAAATGAGATCTTCTGTACGCCAAAAAGACACTTTGATCCCTTCACATACAGAGCATTCTCTCTCAAAATCTGGAATACAGTTCGAACATGTTTCACATGAGAGTCCCAGTCATTAGAAAAAATCAAGATATCATCCAAATAAACAATCAGAAACTTGTCCACAAAATCCCTGAAAATGTAATTCATGAAGGACTGGAAGACGGAAGGAGCATTAGTGAGCCCAAAGGGCATCACAAGGTACTCAAAATGCCCTTCAGGGGTGTTAAATGCCGTCTTCCATTCATCCCCGTGCTTAATGCGAATAAGGTTATACGCCCCCCTGAGGTCAAGCTTGGTAAACCAAGTAGCGTTTTTCACCCTGGAAAACAGGTCAGAAATCAAGGGTAACGGGTATTGATATTTCACAGTAATATTGTTCAAGAGACGATAATCAATACACGGCCTTAATGAACCATCTTTTTTGGCCACAAAGAAAAAACCGGCACCTAAGGGTGAAGAGGATGGTCTGATATGACCCTTCTCCAATGATTCCTTGATATAAGACCGCATAGCGTCATGTTCAGGTACAGACAAGTTAAAAAGGCGACCTTTAGGGAATTTACTACCCGGCACTAATTCAATAGCGCAGTCATAGCTCCTATGGGGAGGTAAGGATTCAGATTTACTTTCGCTAAACACATCAGAAAAATCAAACAAAAAGTCAGGAACATCCTCAGCCTGGGGGAGGCAGAAAAAACAGGAGTGTTGGTATTAACACATTGGCAGCCCCAACTGGTTACAGACACAGATTTCCAATCCAAAACAGGATTATGAGACTGTAACCAAGGGAAACCCAGCACGATAATGTCATGCAGATTATATAGAACCAAAAATTTGCAGCACTCCTGGTGATCAGGTTCAACCCTCATTATCACCTGAGTAGAAAACTGGGTTTATTCTCAGCCAAAGGGGTAGAATCGATCCCCAGTAAAGGAATAGACTTCTGTAGGGGTATCAAGGGAAACCCACAACGTTTAGCAAAATCATAATCCATCAGGTTAATAGCTGCTCCAGAATCAACGAAAGCCTGAGCAGAAAATGAGGACAGAGAGCATATCAGAGTGACAGTTAATAAAAACTTAGTCTGAACACTACCCAAGACAACTGAGCGTGCAAAATGTCTTCCCCGCTTAGGGCAGACTGAAATAGCATGAGAGGCATCACCACAGTAGAAACATAACCCATTGCGCTTTCGAAACTCATGACGCTGTGCCCCAGACACCACTCCATCACACTGCATGGGCTCAGCAGCTGGCTCACAAGGCAACACCACTCCACGCATACTTCTCCGCTCACGCAAACGTCTGTCAATTTGAATCGCTAATGACATAGAATCATTGAGACCAGAGGGGACAGGGAATCCCACCATAACATCCTTTACATTATCCGACAGACCCTTCCGGAAAAGGGCCGCCAAAGCGTCGTCATTCCATTTGGTCAGGACTGCCCACCTACGGAATCTCTGACAGTATAACTCAGCGTCATCAAGCCCCTGATTTAATGCCAACAAGGCTTTTTCAGCTTGATCAGTGACATTAGGCTCATCGTACAATAACCCCAAAGCCTGAAAAAATGCATCAACATCACTCAAAACAGGATCCCCAGGTATCAGGGAAAAAGCCCAATCCTGAGGATCGCCGCGCAGGAGAGAGATGATAATTTGAACCTGCTGCGCTGCGTTTCCTGAGGACTTAGATTTTAAGGCAAGAAACAATTTACAATTATTTTTGAAATTCTGAAACTTAGCTCGATCCCCTAAAAACAAATCTGGCATGGGAATCCTAGGTTCCACAACAGGCAGCCTAGCAAGATATGCAGCAATACTCTGAACCTCAGTGGCAAGCTGATCCACACGGCCAGACAACTGTGCAAACTCCATTGGGAGAAAAGATCCTCCCCAGCACCCAGAGATACAGAGGGAAAAAAAAAAAAAAAAAAAAAAAATGCAACAAACAGAAAAATATCTCTGACAACTTTTCTTCCTTCAAAATATTTTTTCCCTTCTGTGAGTACCATACAATTTTTAGGCCGGTGATACTGTTATGATTTGGTAGCTGAGGAGTACAGGTAAAAAGGCAATACACCAGAGCAGTTGGAATCTATGAGATTGCAGTACCCTGACTAACCACCGCAACTAGAGGCAGCCGTGGAGCGTTCCTACGTTGGTCCTAGACGCCTCGTCACAGCCTGAGAAACTAACTACACCTAAAGATAGAAATAGGAAAGCTATCTGCCCCGGAGCAGAACCCCAAAGATAATAGAAAGCCCCCAAACATGTAATGGCGGTTAGACAAGAGGAAATACTGACACAGAAAGAAAATAGTATGAGCAAACGCTGGGGCCCAAACTAACTAAATAGAAAAGGACAGGAAGGGTACTTACTGCAATCTCAGAAAACCCTGAAAAACACCAACTCTACTAATTTCAAAATCACCTGAGATCACACGACCTCTACCACCTAAATTAGTTCTCTGGTGTAACAAAAACAGCAGCCACTGAAAAAACTGGAAAAAGCAAAAGTACAAAACACAGTGGCTGGACTAAACTGAGAGGGCAAAAGCCCCCAGAGGGGACCCTGAAGGCCCCCACAGAAGTGCAGGACAAAATACAAAAATATAGCAAAAACACAAAATAAGAAATTGTCTTATCTGATAGCAGGAGATGCAGACACGACACAGCAGGCTACAAGGGAAACTGGAAAGAAGGATTCAGACCAGAACAATTGATCACCGGCAACCCTGATGGGAAAATTACTCCCTTATATAAGACCAATCAGTAACACCTGATTCCCAGTCCTCACAATCCTCACTAGTACCGCTTGTAACCACCAGAGGGAGCCTCTGCTCAGAACTCATCTCAAACCCATTCACAACAGTCTGGTATATGATGATCCGGATCGAGTTTCCCTTGCTGAAGCAAAGTTACGTAAAATACGGCAAGGAAATCGTCCAGCGGAGGAATATTCTTCTGAGTTCCGTAGATGGGCAACAGATACTCAGTGGAATGACCCAGCTCTTAGGAGCCAGTTTTGTCAAGGGTTGTCTGACAAATTAAAGGATGTGTTGGCTCAGTATGATTCTCCTCCATCACTGGAGGCTGCTATGGCCCTCGCTATTCGCATTGATAGACGAATTCGGGAAGACGCGAGGTAACTCCGCCTCCCGTGATGACTCCACCTACTACTAAAGTCCCTTATACTGAGGTTCCCCTGGTCTGTTCTGAGGAACCCATGCAGTTGGGAGGGACATCTTTTTGTAGGAGGAATCGGCGGTGCGCCGTAAGACTAGAAGGTGTTTCTTTTGCGGGAGAGAGGGACATTTTGTTGGGGGGTGTCCATCCCGGGCCTCTTTGAGCAAAGGAGTTAACCTGGGAGTGTGTATTTCGTCCCCAAATCCCTCTCAGTTTCTCGTGCCTGCGGAGGTGGTGATTGGTACTAGAACTGAGAGGATTTCTGTTTTTCTTGATAGTGGGTCCGGGGCTAATCTGGTGGACGCTCGATTTGCCCAGGTGCATGGTATGCAACTGAGTGTATTGGCCAAACCGGTCCCTATAGTCTCTATTGATTCTAGACCTCTCGGTCAAGGTAGCTTGGTACAAGCTGTTCATAACATAGATCTTCGAGTAGGGGCAATACATAAAGAGCAATTGTCTTGTTATGTGTTGGAGGGTCTACCTACTCCTATTGTGTTGGGACTTCCTTGGTTGGCTAAACATAACCCAGTGATTGATTGGCAATCCGGAAAGATAAGCCAGTGGGGTGAATTTTGCAGGAATAACTGCATGAGCACGGTCATCGGTGCGGTTGTGTCTAGGACTTTGTCTCCTTTTCTGGAGGACTTTGGGGAGATGTTCTCAGAGGAGGGGTGTAAAGAGTTACCTCCTCATCGCGCATATGACTGCTTAATAAAGTTGCTTCCTGATGCCTTATCTCGTACTTTCCCAGGGGCCGGGAAGACGGATGATCCGGTTCCTATTCCTCAGGAGGGAGTTGTAGTGTCAGCTGTATGCTCTGAGCTTGAGGGGGAGGTATTGGGGCTCAGGGGGACGCCCCTGTGGGACTTCCAGGGAGACTGATAGTTCCAGATCGGTTAAGACTGAAGGTTACGGGGAACCGTTACAAACGGATGGCTGATAGGGGGAGAGTTTCTGGTCTAGATCTGAAGGTGAACGATCTAGTTTGGTTGTCTACCAGGAATATAAAACTTAAAGTTTCCTCCTGGAGGTTGGGTCCCAGATTCATCGGGCCGTACAGGATCAGTTCCATAATTAATCCTGTGGCATTTCGTCTGGACCTCCCTCCTACGTTTAAAATTCATAATGTGTTTCACAAGTCATTACTTAAAAAGTATGTGGCACCAGTCATACCGTCACCTCTACCTCCTCCTTCAGTGGTGGTCAATGATAACGTGGAATTTCATGGGTCGAAAATCATTGACTCACGTCTCAGTCGCCGATCCCTTCAGTACTTGGTTCATTGGAAGGGGTATGGTCCTGAGGAGAGGACGTGGGTCCCTGCGTCTGATGTTAACGCAGATCGATTGGTTCGGACCTTTCACACAACTCACCCGGGCAGACCTGGCCCTGAGGGTCCGGAGTCCCCTCGTAGAGGGGGGGTACTGTCATGGGTGTATCGCCACGAGGATCGTCGCGATTACACACTCTGACTTCTCACAGCTGAGTTGCTGTTTCTTTGTGTTTGGTAATGAGGGAGTTAATTTTACCTAGCTCTTTGCTAAGACTAGGTCCAGCCTCGCCCGGCTGCTTTTGATTATGTTCTAATTAGCTTCCTTTATATACCTGCCAGTCTGGGTGTTAGATGCCGGTGAAAGCATTCATGTAGTCTAGCAGACTGGATCGGTTCTGAGAATATTTAAGCTAAGAGTTCCTTAGTTGTTTTTACTCTTACAGCTTATAGTTTATCTCTGAGACCTTAGGTGTTCCTACTGTGTGTGAGTGTTGTATGTAAGACTTTATTTACTTTATTTCTTGTCTGTCTTGTATGTCTTTCTGTTCATTAACCGTTACCTGTTCATTCCCTTTGGTGGTAATCAGGGTCCTTCTTAGGACTAGATTACAGTTGGCAGGGATTGATAGGAGACAGGGTTTACGCTGGTGGCCTGGACCTCTGTACCTTTAACAGTACCTCCAGGTAGAGGGATTAGTTAGGACCCCAGTGTAGGGTCAGCATAGACCCCGGTCACCCTCTAGCCGGAGACGGCGTATAACGGATTCCGTATTGACTCACTGGACATTCTGTCAGGTAATTCTATGTTATCATATATCTATGCGCATGTTATATAGTATGTTGCCCATTTGATATAGATTACTTACATCACATATATATATATCTGCTATACAGCGTGACATCAGCACAGTGAGATGGCCAGGGAAGGCACATCCTGACAGGGAGCTTTAGACTGGTGCTCTCCATCTACCTGGGAGTTGGCTGGATTCCTTACCTGGAGGACTTGGCACCAAGTGGGCATCTGTACTGCATTCACCTGAACTGTGAGTAAAGCTTTGGAAACTGCATCTGACTGTGTCCTTTCAAGTTCTTCCTGCAACACTCACTCAGCACTGCTACATCCCTTGCTAAATACTACACCTTTACCATCTCCCTTACATTACATCTGCTCTGGGACATAGCTTCACCTGTGGGAAGCTTTATCAACTCTGCTGCATCATCATCAGTCCCAGAGGATCTGCACTGCAGCTCTGGTCACCTCTGACAAGAAACCACAGGTGTCGTCACGAGCACTTTATTACAAACTCTATCATCCCCTGTAAATATTCCACCTTTTATTGGACGCCCAGGGCCACGGACCGGGTCCCTGCCGCTGTGACACCAGCCCGGTACCGAGTATCCCACTGCCCTGGCGGGCGATCCAGATGCATTTCCAGAGATGTCAATTTGGTGGTCGTAGATGTGACTTTTACACCACCACACGAGCTGCCGCCTCTCCACCTCCCGAGGTGTCGCACCCATCATCTTCTGTCTCTTTATCATTCTCCAGCAGAATGAGAGTCGGCAAGGACAAGGTCCTCTCCCCTCTGTAACAGTCTGTCATTGAAACCACAGAAAGCGGACTAAAAATCCAAAATTCAAGAAAACCCCAAAAACAGTCAGAGATACTTACCTGTCTAAAAAGGCCTCAATACAAATGCACTGACAGGTAAAATGGCAACTACACAGGTGCATTAATACCAAATGAAACATTCAGCCTTCAATCAGGGATTGGCCGTGTGGCACACCAATGCACAAAGATACAATCTGTATGTGGCGATGTTCACACTAGGAATGCAGAGCATCTGGTTACAGCCTATTAATGATGCCTTATGCAGGCTGCCCAGTGCTAACTATAATGCATCCAGTGTGAACAGAGGCCACAGTGTACAGAACCATTAGGGCCCAACTACACCCTGCAAAAATATAATGTGCAAAAAAAAATATATGTAAGGTATTGGTTGATATTCTGGCCAAAATATGTAAGCTGGCAACCCACGTCACGGATCCTTATGCTTGCCAGTCCTACTCTAACATCAAAACCTGTTATGAATGTGCTAGAGATGGTTTCTGAGCAGAGGCTCCCTATGGTGGTTACAGACAGTACTGAACCTTTCAGCGAGGAATGGCAATCTGGGATCACTGACTGGTCTGATATAAGGGAGGTTCCCTCCCATGATGGTTGCCGGTGATCAATTGTTCTTGTCTCAATTGTGGTTCCTGGTTCATTTGCAAGTTTGCTGAGTCTTGCCTACATCTTCTGCTTTCAGATACGATATTTTCCGCTTTTATTTTGTGCTTGCTTTTTGCATAGTTCCCTGCACTTCTGTGAGAGGTCAGCCAGGCCCCCTCTTGGGGCTTGTGCTCCTCTCAGTTTATCTGAAGCCACTGTTATTTGTTCATTTTCTTTTTCCTGTTTTTTCAGTGGCTGCGGCTTAGTTTTGTTACACCAGAGATCTGATTTAGGTGGTAGAGATCGTGTGATCTCAGGTGTTTTTAAAATCACAAAAGTTGGTATTTTTTAGGTTTTTTTGGATTGCAGTGAGAATCCTTTCCTGTACAGTCATGGCCAAAAGTTTTGAGAATGACACAAATATTAATTTTTACAAAGTCTGCTGCTTCACTTTTTCTAATGGCAATTTGCATATACTTCAGAATGTTATAAAGAGTGATCAGCTTAACAGCAATTACTTGCAAAGTCAATATTTGGCTAGAAAATGAACTTTATCCCCCAAAACACATTTCAACATCATTGCAGCCCTGCCTTAAAAGGACCAGCTAACCTCTTTTCAGTGATTGCTCCATTAACACAGGTGTGGGTGTTGATGAGGACATGGCTGGAGATCAATCTGTCATGATTAAGTAAGAATGACACCACTGGACACTTTAAAAGAGGCTGGTGCTTGGCATCATTGTTTCTCCTCTGTTAACCATGGTTATCTCTAAAGAAACACGTGCAGTCATCATTGCAATGCACAAAAATGGCCTAACAGGTAAGAGTATCGCAGCTAGAAAGATTGCACCTCAGTCAACAATCTATCGCATCATCAAGAACTTCAAGGAGAGAGGTTCCATTGTTGCCAAAAAGGCTTCAGGGCGCCCAAGAAAGACCAGCAAGCGCCAGGACCGTCTCTTAAAAGTGTTTCAGCTGCGGGATCGGGCTACCAGCAGTGCAGAGCTTGCTCAGGAATGGCAGCAGGCAGGTGTGAGTGCATCTGCACGCACTGTGAGGTGAGGCGGAGACTCTTGGAGCAAGGCCTGGTCTCAAGGAGGGCAGCAATGAAGCCACTTCTCTCCAAAAAAACATCATGGACAGACTGATATTCTGCAAAAGGTACAGGCAGTGGACTGCTGAGGACTCGGGTAAAGTTATTTTCTCTGATGAATCCCCTTTTCGATTGTTTGGGACATCAGGAAAACGCCTCATTCGGAGAAGACAAGGTGAGTGCTACCACCAGTCTTGTCTCATGCCAACTGTTAAGCATCCTGAAACCATTCATGTGTGGGGTTGCTTCTCAGCCAAGGGAATCGGCTCTCTCACAGTCTTGCCTAAAAACACAGCCATGAATAAAGAATGGTACCAGAATGTCCTCCAAGAGCAACTTCTCCCAACCCTCCAAGAGCAGTTTGGCGATCAACAATGCCTTTTCCAGCATGATGGAGCACCTTGCCATAAAGCAAAGGTGATAACTAAATGGCTCAGGGAACAAAACATAGAGATTTTGGGTCCATGGCCTGGAAACTCCCCAGATCTTAATCCCATTGAGAACTTGTGGTCAATCATCAAGAGACGGGTGGACAAACAAAAACCTAAAAATTCTGACAAAGTGAAAGCATTGATTGTGCAAGAATGGACTGCTATCAGTCAGGATTTGGTCCAGAAGTTGATTGAGAGCATGCCAAGGAGAATTGCAGAGGTCCTGAAGAAGAAAGGTCAACACTGCAAATATTGACTTGCTGCATTAACTCATTCTAACTGTCATTATAAGCTTTTGTTACTCATATGTTTGCAATTATTATATTTCTGTATGTACACATAAAAACCAGAGGGCAGCAGATCATGTGAAAATATAATATATGTGTCATTCTCAAAACTTTTGGCCATGACTGTACTTTTCTGTCTAGACAGATTGGGCCCCAGCGTTTGCTCATTCTATTTTCTGTCTGTGTCCATGCTTCTTCTTGTCTAACCGCCATTACATGTTTGGGGGCTTCCTATTTTCTTTGGGATCTGCTCCGGGGCAGATAGCTTTCCTCTTTCTGCCTTTAGGTGTAGTTATCTCTCAGGCTGTGACGAGGCGTCTAGGATAAACATAGGAACGCTCCACGGCTACCTCTAGTTGTGTGGTTAGTTCAGGTTACTGCAATTCAATAGGTTCCAGCCTCTCTGGTGTATTGCCGTATTTGCTTTTTCTCCTCAGCTACCAAAACACAACAGTATCTCCGGCCCAAACTGAAAATTATATGGTACTCACAGAAGGGAAAAATAGTGTGGAAAGAAAAAAAAAGTTGTCATAGTTGTCACAGATTTTTTTCCTGTTTGTTGCATTTTTTCCCTCTTTTTCTCTGGGTGCTGAGGAGGATTTTTTTTTCTCTCAATGGAGCTTGCACAGTTGTCTGGCCGTGTGGATCAGCTTGCCACTGAGGTTCGGAGTATTGCTACCTATCTTGCTAGGTTGCCGGTTGTGGAACCTAGGATTCCCATGCCAGATTTGTTTTTGGGGGATCGGGCTAAATTTCTGAATTTCAAAAATAACTGTAAGTTGTTTTTTGCCTTAAAACCTAAGTCCTCAGGGAACGCAGCACAGCAGGTTCAAATTGTCATCTCTCTCCTGCGCGCCAACCCTCAGGATTGGGCTTTTTCCCTGACACCTGGGGACCCTGTTTTGAATGATATTGATGTATTTTTTCTGGCTCTGGGGTTATTGTACGATGAACCTTATGTCACTGATCAAGCTGAAAAAACCTTGTTGGCATTAAATCAGGGTCTTGAAGACGCTGAGTTTTACTGTCAGAAATTCCGAAAGTGGGCAGTCCTGACCAAATGGAATGATGATGCTTTGGCAGCCCTTTTTCGGAAGGGGCTGTCAGAGAATGTAAAGGATGTTATGGTGGGATTCCCTGCTCCCTCTGGTCTCAATGATTCTATGTCATTGGCTATTCAAATTGACAGACGTTTGCGTGAGTGCAGAGGTATGCGTGAGATAGTGTTGCCTTGTGAGCCAGCTTCTGAACCCATGCAGTGTGATGGAGTGACTTCTGGGGACAGCGTCATGAGTTTCGAAAGCGCAATGGGTTATGTTTCTACTGTGGTGACGCCTCTCATGCTATTTCAGTCTGCCCTAAGCGGGGAAGACGTTTTGCACGCTCAGTTGTCTTGGGTAGTGTTCAGACTAAATTTCTGTTGACTGTTACCCTGATTTGCTGCCTGTCCACATTTTCTGCTCAGGGTTTTGTTGATTCAGCAGCAGCTGTTAACCTGATGGATTTTGACTTTGCCAAACGTTGTGGGTTTCCCATGATACCCCTGCGGAAGTCTATTCCCCTACTGGGCATTGATTCTACCCCTTCGGCGGAGAATAAACCCCAGTTTTCTACTCAGGTGATAATGAGGGTTGAACCAGATCATCAGGAGAGTTGCAAATTTCTGGTGCTGTGTAATCTGCATGACATTATTGTAATAGGTTTCCCTTGGTTACAGTCTAATAATCCTGTTTTGGATTGGAAATCTGTGTCTGTGACCAGTTGGGGCTGCCAATGTGTTAATGCTGACACTCCTGTTTTTTCTGCCTCTCCCCAGTTCAGGATGTTCCTGACTTTTTGACTGATTTTTCGGATGTATTTAGTGAAAGTAAATCTGCATCCTTGCCCCCTCACAGGAGCTATGATTGCGCTATTGAATTAGTGCCTGGTGGTAAATTTCCTAAAGGTCGCCTTTTTAACTTGTCTGTACCTGAACACGATGCTATGCGATCTTATATCAAGGAGTCATTGGAGAAGGGTCATATCAGACCATCCTCTTCACCCTTGGGTGCCGGTTTTTTCTTTGTGGCCAAAAAAGATGGTTCATTGAGGCCGTGTATTGATTATCATCTCTTGAATAAGATCGCTGTGAAGTATCAATATCCGTTACCCTTGATTTCTGACCTGTTTTCCAAAGTGAAAAGTGCTAGGTGGTTTACCAAGCTTGACCTCAGGGGGGCGTATAACCTTATTCACATTAAGCACGGGGATGAAAGGAAGACAGCGTTTAATAACCCAGAGGGGCATTTTGAGTACCTAGTGATGCCCTTTGGGCTCACTAATGCTCCTTCGTCTTCCAATCCTTCATGAATGATATTTTCAGGGATTTTGTGGATAAATTTCTGATTGTTTATGATGATATCTTGATTTTTTCCAATGACTGGGACTCTCATGTGAAACATGTTCAGACTGTGTTCCAGATTTTGAGAAGAATGCACTGTATGTGAAGGGATCAAAGTGTCTTTTTGGCGTACAGAAGGTCTCATATTTGGGATTCATTTTGTCTCCGTCTGTTATTGAAATGGACCCGGTCAAGGTTCAGGCCATCTGTGATTGGGTCCAACCTACTTCATTAAGGCTCTTCAGAGATTTTTGGGTTTTGCCAATTTTTATCGTAAATTTATTGGTAATTTCTCCGGTATTGTTAAACCATTGACTGATTTGACCAAAAAGGGTTCTGATGTGGTGAATTGGCCTCCTGAGGAAGTTTCTGCATTTCAGGAACTTAAGCAGAGATTCACTTCTGCTCCTGTTCTACGGCATTCTGATGTTTCTCTACCGTTTCAGGTGGAGGTTGATGCCTCTGAAATTGGGGCAGGTGCTGTTTTGTCCCAAAGAGATCCAGAGACCTCTAAGAGTAACCCTTGTGCCTTTTTCTCTCGAAAATTTTCTCCAGCTGAACGCAATTATGACATGGGTAATCGGGAGTTATTGGCCATGAAGTGGGCCTTTGAAGAGTGGAGACATTGGCTGGAAGGAGCAAAACAACAGGTGGTGGTCCTCACGGACCATAATAATCTGGTTTATCTCGAATCAGCCAAGCGACTTAATCCTAGGCAGGCCAGGTGGGCCTTGTTTTTCACACGTTTTAATTTTGTGGTTTCTTTTCTTCCTGGCACTAAGAATGTTAAGGCGGATGCCCTCTACAGGAGTTTCTTTTCGGACACTCCTGAGTTATCTGATCCTACTGTTATTTTGAAAGAGGGTGTAGTTCTTTCCGCCATCTCGCCCAATTTGAGACTGGCTCTGGAAGGGTGTCAGGAGGATAAACCTGAGCGCTGCCCTATTGGGAAATTGTTTGTCCCAGACCAGTGGAAGAAGAGTGTGATGTCTGAGATTCATTGTTCCGCATTGGCTGGTCATCCCGAGATTTTTGGTACCAGAGACTTGGTGAGTCGGTCCTTTTGTTGGCCTACTTTGTCTCGTGACGTCAGGGAATTTGTGCAGTCCTGCGGGACTTGCTCTCGCTCCAAGCCTTGCTCTCGCTCTAGTGGTTTGTTAATGCCATTACCTGTGCCCAAGAGGCCATGGACCCATATCTCTATGGATTTTATTTCCGACCTCCCTGTTTCTCAGAGAATGACCATTATCTGGGTAATCTGTGATAGGTTTTCCAAGATGATACATCTTGTGCCATTATCTAAGTTACCTTCCTCCTCTGAATTAGTGCCTTTGTTCCTTCAGCACGTGGTTCGGTTACATGTCATTCCGGAGAACATTGTGTCTGACAGAGGAGTCCAGTTTGTTTCCAGATTTTGGAGGACTTTTTGTTCTAAACTTGGTGTTCAGTTATCTTTCTCCTCTGCTTTTCATCCTCAGACCAATGGACAAACCGAGAGAACAAACCAGACATTGGAGACTTATTTGAGATGTTTTGTATCTGCTGATCAAGATGACTGGGTCTCTTTTTTGCCTTTGGCTGAGTTTGCTCTTAATAATAGGGCTAGCTCTGCCACCTTGATGTCTCCATTTTTCTGCAATTTTGGGTTTCACCCTCGATTTTCTTTGGGACAGGCGGAGGCTTCTGTCTGTCCGGGTGTTGACTCTGTTGTGGAGCGAATGCAGCAGATTTGGGACCAGGTAGTGGAGAGGTTGTCTCTCTCTCAGGAGAAGGCCCAATGGTTTGCCAACCGGCATAGGACTGATGGTCCTCGGTTTAAAGTGGGGGACTTGGTCTGGTTGTCCTCAAGAAATATCCCTATGAGGGTTGCATCTCCAAAGTTTAAGCCTAGGTTCATTGGACCTTATAAGATCATGGAGATTCTTAATCCTGTTTCCTTCCGTTTGCTTCTTCCAGGGACATTTAAGATCCATAACGTGTTCCACAAGTCCTTATTGAAGAGGTTTGTCGAGCCAGTGGTTCCTATGGCTGCGCCTCCTGACCCTGTTTTGGTTGAGGGTAATCTGGAGTATGTGGTTGAGAAAATATTGGATTCTCGTTTTTCTAGACAGAAACTCCAGTATTTGGTTAAATGAAGAGGTTATGGTCAGGAGGACAATTCTTGGGTGTTTGCTTCGGACATCCATGCTAGGAGACTGATCTGTGCCTATCACCGAGCTCATCCTGATCGGCCTGGTTGCACAAGTGAGGGTTCAGTGACCCCTCCTCAAGGGGGGGTACTGTTATGAATGTGCTAGAGATGGTTTCTGAGCAGAGGCTCCCTCTGGTGGTTACAGACAGTACTGAACCTTTCAGCGAGGAATGGCAATCTGGGATCACTGACTGGTCTGATATAAGGGAGGTTCCCTCCCATGATGGTTGCCGGTGATCAATTGTTCTTGTCTCAATTGTATTTCCTGGTTCATTTGGAAGTTTGCTGAGTCTTGCCTGCATCTTCTGCTTTCAGATAAGATATTTTCCGCTTTTATTTTTGTGCTTGCTTTTTGCATAGTTCCCTGCATTTCTGTGGCGGTCAGCCAGGTCCCCTCCTGGGGCTTGTGCTCCTCTCAGTTTATCTGAAGCCACTGTTATTTGTTCATTTGCTTTTTCCTGTTTTTTCAGTGGCTGTGGCTTAGTTTTGTTACACCAGAGATCTGATTTAGGTGGTAGAGATCGTGTGATCTCAGGTGTTTTTGCAATCAGAAGAGTTGGTATTTTTTAGGGTTTTTTTTGGATTGCAGTGAGAATCCTTTCCTATACTTTCTGTCTAGACAGATTGGGCCCCAGCGTTTGCTCATTCTATTTTCTGTCTGTGTCTGTGCTTCTTCTTGTCTAACCGCCATTACATGTTTGGGGGCTTCCTATTTTCTTTGGGGATCTGCTCCGGGGCAGATAGCTTTCCTCTTTCTGCCTTTAGGTGTAGTTATCTCTCAGGCTGTGACGAGGCGTCTAGGATAAACGTAGGAACGCTCCACGGCTACCTCTAGTTGTGTGGTTAGTTCAGGTTACTGCTATTCAATAGGTTCCAGCCTCTCTGGTGTATTGCCGTATTTGCTTTTTCTCCTCAGCTACCAAAACACAACAAAAACCACAGAAAGCGGACTAAATATCCAAAATTCAAGAAAACACCAAAATCCGTCAGGAAATCTGCTCTCAACCACCAAGTGCTGTGACTCCCATCCCACCCTGCATTTCCCTGGCTCAATTTCCACATTTGATCCCATCACAGAAGAAGAAGTCTCCAGACTCCTCTCTTCCTCTCGTCCGACTACATGCACTACCGACCCCATCCCCTCACATCTCCTCCAGTCTCTTTCTCCTGTTGTCACAACTCACCTAACTACAATCTTCAATCTCTCACTCTCCTCTGGCATTTTCCCATCCTCCTTCAAACACTCCATCATTACTCCACTACTAAAGAAACCCGCTCTTGACCCTTCCTGCACAAACAACTACAGACCGGTCTCCAATCTCCCCTTCATCTCCAAACTTTTGGAGCGCCTAGTCTACTCCCGCCTCACCCGTTACCTCTCCACTCACTCCCTCCTAGACCCTTCACAGTCCGGCTTCCGACCCCTACATTCGACTGAAACTGCACTCATCAAAGTGACCAATGACCTTCTGACAGCAAAACGTAACGGCGACCACTCTCTGCTCATTCTACTCGACCTTTCTGCAGCTTTCGACACGGTTGACCACCGTCTCCTACTGTCCAGGCTCCACTCTCTAGGTATTAAGGACACTGTTCTCTCCTGGTTCTCCTCCTATCTTTCTGACCGCTCCTTCAGTGTTTCGTTCTCTGGCTCCACTTCATCTCCTCTCCCTCTCACTGTCGGTGTACCCCAGGGCTCAGTCCTTGGCCCCCTTCTCTTCTCTCTCTACACCGCCCCAATTGGACAGACCATCAGCAGATTTGGCTTTCAGTACCATCTTTATGCTGATGACACACAATTATACACGTCATCCCCCGACCTTACCCCCGCTGTACTACAGAACGCCACCGACTGTCTGTCCGCAGTCTCCAACATCATGTCTGCTCTCTATCTGAAACTCAACCTCTCCAAAACTGAACTTCTTCTGCTCCCGCCGTCTACTAACCTCCCTAAATCTGACATTTCCCTCTCAGTGGGCGGCACCATAATAACACCCCGGCAGCAGGCTCGCTGTCTGGGTGTTATGTTTGATACCAATCTCTCCTTCACCTCCCATATACAATCTCTTGCCCGCTCTTGCCGCCTACACCTAACGAACATCTCTAGAATCCGCCCTTTTCTCACCATGGAAACAACAAAAACCCTCACTGTAGCATTGATCCACTCCCGCCTCGACTACTGTAACGCTCTATTACTTGGCCTCCCCATTACTCGACTATCCCCTCTCCAGTCCATCCTTAATGCAGCAGCCAGGGTTATCCATCTGGCTAATCGGTACTCGGACGCGTCCGCTCTTCGCCAGTCCTTACACTGGCTGCCCATTCATTATAGGATCCAATTCAAAGTACTTGTTCTCACCCACAAAGCTCTCCACACTGCAGCACCCCCCTACATCTCCTCCCTCATTTCTATCTATCGGCCTAACCGACTGCTGCGCTCTGCAAACGACTTTCGACTAACCTCTGCACTAATCCGTACCTCCCACTCCCGACTCCAAGACTTCTCCCGCGCTGCGCCAATCCTCTGGAATGCTCTACCCCAAGAAATTAGGACTATCCACAATTTGCATGGTTTCAGGCGCTCCCTCAAAACACATCTGTTCAGAGCGGCCTATCACATTCACTAATCAAAGTCATTCTATGTGTAAGTGTGTATGTGTGTAGCCCATTCACTATCTCCATCCATCCCTCACTCCCTCAAGATGGCTGGACCATCATTGTAAATGCACCATTGTATATACACACCTGTATTTTGTATCTCCCCCACCTCATTGTAGATTGTAAGCTCTCACGAGCAGGCCGTCTTATTTTGCTTTAATTACTGTATTGTTAACGTTGTTACTTATGACTTGTATTTTGAAACTGTTAAACTGTAAAGCGCTGCGGAATATGATGGCGCTATATAAATAAAGATTATTATTATTATTATTATTAAACAGGCAGAGATACAGTCTATCATTGTAATTTTTATTTGGGTAAATTATATCTATTATTATGTATGTAACCTCTTGTCATGTACAGCACCATGGAATTAATGGCGCTATATAAATAACTAAGTAATAATACTAATAATACTATATGGGTATATACACAGAATATCAATATAAATCAATGGCTAGAGGTCGTGAACAAAAGGTGCTTATTTGCATTTATACCTAATAGTAAAAAAGTGCAGAGTGCATTAGGGATGATAGCTCCCCTGAAAGGTTATAAACAGGGCAACAATGCCATTCAGTGACTGAAAATCGTGACTGAAAGGTGCTAATGTGTATATAAACCTAATGAAAAAAAAAAAGGAGTGCAAAGTGCATTAGAGATAATAGTGAATCCAGTAGCTATTATCTAAAGATTAATTTGAATAAATAAATAAATAAGAAAGATAACTGGCATGCACACAACAAATGGTGCACAATAGGGAACATCACAATGTAATGCTAAAATACCAACTGTTGAAAGTAGTGATGCAGCTAGTCCAGTAAAAAGAATGTGGTGATGTAATAATTGGAGCTGAAGTATCAGCAGCTGGGGCAGTAGTACGAATAAATAATACTGGTGGCAGTAGTACGAATGAAACTGGTGTATGTCCAGCAACAATCGTGGTGATGCAATGCTTGAAGACGCATGGTGAGGGTAACAGTCAAACGTTACTTATCTGAAAGAAGGAAGGGGAAGGAGTGGTGCTGAGATGAATCCTGGAGAACTTCGCAGCGCGGTGTGGGTCCCAAGGAGTTGCCCCGGCCGGTGGCGCGCTCCTAGTATACCCAGGTGTGGACCACTGAATGCTGCAGTAGGAAGTGCGGCGGAGGCCGCGCTGGGCGCCGGTGGAGCTCGTACGTTCAGGTCACGTGATACGGCCTGATCACGCGGTGCCCAGGGAGCTTCAGGAGCGAAGTACGGTGTGCAGGAAGAAACAAAAATCCTATGCGTTTCGGAATCAGACGGATTCCTTCCTCAGGGAATTCGTCTGATTCCGAAAGGCATAGGATTTTTGTTTTTATATTAGGAATCACCGTTTCATACTCATTGTATGTTTTATTATGCGTTTTATTTATGTATTGTCACCCTTAGAATACAATTCTTTTAAATATTTTATCCCTTTTTTTAGCTTCCTGATACATTTTCCTTGAAAAAGGCGCATTCTTACCTGGAATTTACTCTGCATTTCTACTCTCAATTAATTTACACATCCTATCTTCCGGAATTTTACATAATACAGGCTTTACAGGTAAGGGATGTATTAGTAATGTTGATATGCTCTGTTTCATAGCGCGAGTATAGCCCATCTCTACTTTTTCCTCAGTAAAAATATTAGACTTCCACAAAGATATAATGAGGTAAAGAATCTACCGCACTTCTCAGTAGTTAGATATGAGATAAAGAATCTACTGCACTTCTCAGTAGTTACACATTAAAAGCAGCTGTGTGCCTGAGTATGATAGAAATGGATCTGCACACTTTACAACCAGAGACAGGGTGAGAAACCATTGAAGTGATAAGATCAAGTTATAATTGCATTCTAATGTAAAAGCACTTATCTTATCGGACAACAGTATCAGATGAATGACTGTTGTCTGTTACCAGTCACATTGTTTTGTATAATCAATCTTCATCATGTGATTAACAACACAAAAAACAGTCAGTTTTAAGTTATTACAAAATGGCATCTAAAATCAATGCCATTTACAAGGGCTCATAAAATAGAGGGGTATACTGTAGCCTGGAGGGGTATTGTTTTGCTCAGGACAGTATATCCCCTGGGGTATATTCTGGCCTTGGCCAAACTATACCCGGTTTAATCTGGACAGGGGTTAATTTGGCTTTTTTATACTGGACAAACCATTTAAATGTCAGCTTCAATATTGATCACAGCAACTAGGTGGTTAGACAGAGGAGGAAGCTACCTCTGTTACCATATCGGCACCCTATAAGCACAATCAGAGGGCACCAGTGTGTTGCTAAGACAGCTGGTGATTAAGCAAAGACCTCTTGTCTCTCTTGTGTATTTGTCCTTAGGTCCTAAACAAAGCCTGATATGTTGTTTGTTAGTAAAATGATCACTAGCAATAATTCACTGCAATAGAATAATATTCTATTTAAAAAATCAGATGATCACATGGTCATGTTCCATAATGGAACAAATAAAATTTTATTAAAAAAAAATGTAAACAATTTCAAATAAAGTAAAAAAATTCTATACTTTTCCCATTACCATCTCCATATATTGCTAAAATAGTATTATTAACAACATTCATGACCAGGCCAAATTTTACAATTCTGACCACTGTCACTTTATGAGGTAAATTAACTCTGGAACGCTTCAACAGATCCCACTGAGACTTTTTTTTGTGACATATCATACTTCATAATAGTGGTAAAAGTTCTTCGATATGACTTGGATATATTTGTGGAAATAAAACGGAAATTTGGTGAAAATTTTCAATTCTTATGCCCTTAAATCTGTTAAGGTTCAAGTTCCCGCTGCTGCACAAGGGGGGGGGTCTCAAACCAGTCCTGCTGCAGTCCCCCATCCATCTCCGTCCACAGTGGAGCCTGCTCAGCAGAAACATCAGTCCCAGCGTCTTGCTCATTCCAATACTGTGCAGAGACTTGTTGCTGCCCTTCCTGGATCTTCTATTATAGCCAGTGCTGGAGCAGATGTCTTTGGGACGAATTCCTGCGTTTCCCCTTCTGAGCATGCCCAGGGTAAGATCTCTCATTGGAGATGAGGGGTCACATGTTCAGGTACTGCAGCAGCTCCTAATGGTCCGCCAGGAAGGTCCTGAAACTACATGTGTTTTGGAACAGTTTCTCATTGGTCCTTGTTTCTGGCAGGTCCTGTAGCTGTTACTATAAAAGGGTGGCATGGCTGGGCCGCCATGCGCTAGTATCAATTGCATTATGTGCTTTGCGCCAGTGTGATCATGCACGCATGTGGTTAGGGCTCGGCTGAAATAAGCCCCTAGAATACCGGCACCTCCGGTGAGGAGATTTGAGTGCAAGTGGTTAGGGCTTGGCTGAAATAATCCCCTAGAATACCGGCTTCTCCGGTGAGGAGATTGCTTGATTGCGTTGCTGTCTGCATGATCACGGACTGCTATCCGCACAGCAGTTATCTGTGTTTTCCTGTGGTGTTAACAGGACACAGTCTTTTTCTCAGCGGCTCTGTGACGCAACAGGGTTCGCTTTATAACGCTGGTTCAGCGCCCTAGCGTTTTAATTTGCGGCTCACTGAAGCTAAGTGAGTTCGCACTTATCGCCATATAGCGCTGTGGCATTCCCGTTAGCGGCTCTGGGGATTAACAGAGTCGCACTTACTGCCACAGCGCACTATGGCATTTATTTTAGCGACTCTGCGGGATAACAGAGTTCGCTACTTTCGCCATCTTACTAGCAGCGGGCTTCGCCTGCACGGTGGACCCCGGGCTGCGAACGTACCTCTCTACTATATCTATTAGGTGCGTTCCACAGACCCTAACAAAATCAGAGACTTATGTCACACAAAATAGTTAAATACATTTCTCACATGTCTACTTTACATCAGCAACATTTTTAAAACAATTTTTTTTGTTAGGAAGTTATAAGGGTTAAAATTTCACCAGCGATTTCTCATTGTTTCAACAAAATTTACAAAACCTTTTTTTTAGGGCCCACATTACATTTGAAGGGTCTTTGAGGGGTCTATATGTGTCACAACACAGCTGTCGGGCGACCCGGGACGAGGGGCCCCTTCCGTGTCCCTAACACTAGGGGCCGCCCTAGTTCTCCCAGATACTTCTGAAGGTGATGATGCCGGGACCTTCACCCTTGCCTTATCTCGAGTCAGCCCTCTGTCTGTTCTCTTCCCTCACCCAGGGAAGATGGGCGATACTGTGCAGCATAGTACACCAACCCGACAAACAAGGCAACATAAAGTAGGAATTAGTCCTACCGGTAATGTTGTTTCCAGGATTCGATCATGACAGCACCACCAGGAGGTTGTCCTTCGTATCCTTGATAGGGACAGGAAGACAGAAGAGGTTAAATAGTCCCACCACCTACCACCCTTCAGTGATTTTCCAAGTGCCACACCAGGATGGATGCAACGCTATTTTATTAAATTTTCCTGCTTGCATGTTTACATCACATACCAGATAGGAGTTACATAACAGAATCCTAGGGTGGTATATAAGGGGTGCTGTCATGATGGACTCCTGGAAACAACATTACCGGTAGGACTAATTCCTACTTTCCAGGACGTCCCTCCTGACAGCACCACCAGGAGAAGTACTAAATAATACTTACTAGGGCGGGATTACTGCTTGGAGGACCTTCCTCCCAAAGGTCGTCTGACGACCTGACATTCAATAGACAAAAAAAAAACCTGACTGGCACATCCAGACTAATGTGAACTAGGTGCAAACCAAGGTAAGCTACCCCCATGTAAAACATACAAAAAAAGGCTGCACTCAAGCATACTAAAGCATGACAATATGGAATACATGAAATTTAGAATAGCAATATGGCTTTGGAATATAAGGAAAAATTTGAGACGCTTAGTATAAACATTTGGCCAAACATTTTAAAGCCCACCAACCATCGTCAAGGTGGTCTCATTTCTGGTGAGTCCCTGACCTAATGTGAACATACCTCTATTAGGCTGATATCTGAATTTCTGGGTGAATATGCACCTCTGTCAGCAATGCCTGCATTTATGGGTAAAGTAGGGACCTGGTGTAATTAAAATCACCACCTGGTGGGGGCGGAGTGCTCGGTCAGCAAGCTAACATTCAATAGACAAAAAAACCTGACTGGCACATCCAGACTAATGTGAACTAGGTGCAAACCAAGGGAAGCTACCCCCATGTAAAACATACAAAAAAAGGCTGCACTCAAGCATACTAAAGCATGACAATATGGAATACATGAAATTTAGAATAGCAATATGGCTTTGGAATATAAGGAAAAATTTGAGACGCTTAGTATAAACATTTGGCCAAACATTTTAAAGCCCACCAACCATCGTCAAGGTGGTCTCATTTCTGGTGAGTCCCTGACCTAATGTGAACATACCTCTATTAGGCTGATATCTGAATTTCTGGGTGAATATGCACCTCTGTCAGCAATGCCTGCAATGACCTGACAGAACGTCCAGTTTGTAATGTCTACAGAAAGTATTGGATCTGGCCCAGGTTGCGGCCCTGCATATCTGGTCTATTGTGGCTCCTGCCCTCTCTGCACACAAAGTTGAGATTGCTCTAAGGGAGTGGGCCCTGAGGCCCTCTGGTGGAACTTTCCCTGCTGAAACGTATGCTGCACTGATGGGTGATTTAATCCATCTTGCTAGAGTAGCTTTGAACACCTTTTTTTCTTTGTTCTTCACAGACATCTGAATAAAGAGATTAGAGTCTTTTCTCCAGCTTCCTGTAATTTCCAGGTAATGAAGGATTGTCCTTTTAACATCTAGCAGGTGAAGAGAAAACTTTTTGTCATTGCTATAATTTTGGCAGAATGTTGGTAGAATGATCTCCTGATTTCTATGGAAATCTGTAACTACCTGGGAAGGAAGGATGGGTCCATTTTTAAAACGATACAGTCTTCCTGAATTTTCAAATATGGGTCCCTTATAGAAAGGGCCTGAATTTCTCCGATACGTCTAGCTGATGTAATTGTTAATAGGAAGAGAGCTTTGAGAGTCACTGATTTAAGGTCAGCTTGATCTAAGGGCTCATAAGGTCTCTTACATAGTTCTCCCAGTACCAGGCTGAGATCCCATGGAGGTACTGAGCTGCGTAACGTGGGCCTAATTCTCTGAGTAGCCCTGATGAACCTCATTTCCCATGGATGAGTGGCTATTGGGGAATCAAAAACGGAACTTAGGGCTACTATTTGCACCTTCAGAGTACAAGGCCTTAGGCCCTTGTCAAAGCCTGCTTGGAGGAAATCCAGAATCCGAGGAATGTCCGGACCTTGGGAGATGGATACAGGAGCAGGATTTTCTGAGCAGAACTTTTTCTAGATCTTCTGGTAGATTGTCGAAGTGATTGGTTTCCTGCTCTTCTATATGGTGGAGATGACCAGCTCTGATAGACCCTTTGCTCTCAGGATCTCCTTCTCAGGATCCAGGCTGATAGATGTAAAATCCCTGGATTCTGATTGAGTAGCAGCCCCTGCGGTAAGAGGTCTGGTCTCACTGGTAGAATTACGGGATCCTCCAGGGCCATCCAATTTAGGAGGGAGAACCAGCTTCTCTTGGGCCAGTATGGCACTATCAGGATCACTGATGCTCGGTTCTCCTGAATTTTTCTCAGAACCCTCGGTATGAGAGGAAGTGGTGGGAAGGCATATGCTAGCTTCATATTCCAGTTCTGTGCTAAAGCGTCCACTCCCGCTGGAGCATCTCTCGGGTTTAGTGAAAAAAATAGTTCTGCTTTTGCATTGTTTCTTGATGCAAATAGGTCTGGGTTTCCCCAGCGTTGGGTTAGTTGTAAAAAGACCTCCTGGTTTAGAGACCACTCTGAGGGCTGGATTCTCTCTCTGCTTAGGAAGTTGGCCAGCTGATTCTTGGAGCCTCTTAGGTGAACTGCTGTTACCGATCTTACTATCCTCTCTGCCCAGGAGAATATTGTATCTGATAAGACTTGTAAGTGATTGTGTCTCGTACCTCCTTGGTGAAGAAGCAAGGCTATCGTAGTTGAATTGTCCGAATAGATTCTTATGTGCTGATCTCTTAGTTTATCCTGATATCCTCTCAGGGCTTCCCACACTGCTCTCAGCTCTCTGTAATTTGAGGACCTGCTGCTTATGGTTCTGGGCCAAACTCTCTGGAGGTAGGATCCCTCCATGTGAGCCCCCCAACCTGTAAGACTTGCGTCTGTTATGACATTGACGCATGGGGATGTTATCCAGGGTTTTCCTCTTCCAAGGTTCCCTGTATCTGTCCACCATGAAAGTAACTCCTTTGCTTTTTCGGACAGCCTTATTTTGTTGTCTAGAAATGCTTCTTTGCCGTCCCATGCTGCTAGGGTCTCCTGTTGCAGGGATCTGGAATGTTGTTGACTCCACTGGACACTGGGAATACATGAGGTCATCAGACCCAGTATTCTCATGGCTTTCCTTATCGTGATATACTTCTGACTCTGTATGCTCCCAATTTCCTGTGCTATTGCCTGTTGTTTGTCCTCTGGTAGAAAGGAGTGCTCCTGCTCTGAATCTAGAACACCTAGAAACATCTTTCTCTGCTCTGGACTGGGATTTGATTTTCTTTTGTTTATTAGCCATCCCAACTTCTCCAAAACTGACGCTCTTACTGAGAGGCCTCTTTCCATCTGCTGTGGAGAGTCTGCCACTAGCAATAGGTCGTCTAAGTAGGCGACGATGAGAATCCTTCTTTGTCTTAGGAAGGCCATTACTTCCGCTATCAGCTTGGTAAAGATTCGAGGGGCGAAGGATAGGCCAAAGGGCAGGCAGGTGAACTGGTAATGCTGTATTCCACCTTGGTCTCTTATGGCGAACCAGAGGTACTGCTGGTGAGAAATGTGGATTGGCACATGGTAGTAAGCACTCTAAATCTAGAGTACTCATTACCCAGTTATTTTTTTATCAGAGGTATTATGGATTTGAGTGACTCCATTTTGATCTGTTTGTTTATCCACCCACTGGGTTAGTGGTTTGAGATTGATTATTGTGCGAAACTCTCCTCCCGGCTTCTTTATGGAGAAGAGCGTTGAATAGAGCCCCCGAAATCTTTGGGAGACTGAGACTTTTACTATGCTCTCATCTCCATGAGATCCTGGATGTCTTTCAGGAGTCTCTGATCTACCGCTGGCGATTGGGCCTGGGTTAGGCAAAATCTTTTGGGAGGCCATCGGGTAAATTGTATCCTGTACCCTCTGCCACCGTCTTTAAGATCCATGTATTCTGGGTGATGTCCTGCCAATCTCTAAGGAATCTCTGGAGTCTTCCTCCCACTATTCTGGCGTCATAGTCTATTGGATCTTGGTTCCTGGTTCTGGAAGGAGCTTCTCCCCTTCCCACCTTTAGGGTAACTCCATCTTCCGGATTTCCCCTTCCCTTTATATTCCTGTCTGGGATGGGAGTGCGTTCTCTGAAAGGACTGCATTCTCTTCCCTTTTGTTCCGGAAAGCCTTTTTTTGTCTGACCTTCCAGTAGAATTCAAGCAGCTGACAGCACTCGGAGTTAGCACGGATGCACGTTCAGGCGTTCAAGGTCCAATGAACACAGTCCAACGAAAATAGGAACAGCATCATCCAGGTGAAGTATACAAGTCTTTATCACACATAATACGACTTCGGCATTTCAGGCCTTTATCAAGTATATGCTTCTCAGTAGGTCATCCAGCACTGTACCAAACAGTGTTGGCCTGAGAACGGGATTGAACAGAGTTTGTTCTTCGATTTTGTGTCTCCCGTCCATGACCTAAGCCACAGGGCTCGCCTTGCCGCATTGGATAGTGCGTTATTCCTTGCGGCGAAATGCACCGATTCCGCTGAAGCGTCTGCCATGAAGTCAGTAGCTGTTTTTAGCAGTGGCAGGGATCTGAGGAACTCTTCCCTTGGTGTCTTACTCTAAATCTGGCTTTCCAACTCTTCCACCCATAGGCTCATTGATCTAGCTACTGAGGTAGCCGCGATGTTTGCCTTCATGATGACTCCCAGGCCTTTGTAAGAAGGTCTTCTGATCACTTATCCATAGGGTCTTTCAGCCCTGACGAATCCTCAAATGGTATGACTGTCTTTTTTGAGACTCTAGCCACCGGGATGTCGATTTTTGGTACTGATTCCCATATTTTAGTTTCTTCGGGTCGAAGGGAAGATGGTATTTAAATTCTCTCGGCACGACCAGCTTCTTGCTGACATCTTCCCATTCCTCCAGAATCATGGCAGTTATATGCTGGTTTACTGGAAAGACTCTATTCCTGCGGACTCTTAAGCCACCGAACATCTCATCTTGAACTGTTAGGGGTTCCGTGGAGTCCTCCACCTTCATGGTGTTCCTGACCGCCTGTACCAACATGTCAGTATTCTCGGTGGAAAAAAGATATTTCTTCCTGCCTTCAAAAACTGTGTCCGGGGAACCCTCGTCATCATCTGAATCTGAGCCGGAGTAAACTTATAGTTCTCCTTCCTCGGAACTTAGATCCTCGCCCCATCATGGTCTTTTAGGACAGGGGGATTGTGCGGGAACCAGTGTTGACACGGTCGCTTGTACTTCCTCCCTGATCAAAGACCTAATGTTATCCAATAGGGGGGTCTGCTCCTCCTTCAGTAACTTGGCTATGCATCTGTTGCATAACTTTTTGGGGTGCCCCTCTGGGAGCTGTGCAGAGTGGACATTTGTTGCCCTTTCGTTTGACTGGAGTTGCTGAGTGCTTGTGCGTCTCCTAAATATAGATATAAAGAAGGGCCTATATATCTATGTCATGACTCCTGGAGACCCCTTATCACCGTATACTTACGGGATCCTGGGAGTTATCCGGGGTCTGGACGTCAGGACGGCTAACACTCTCCATGTTTACTCACTCAAGTGTGCTGTCAGCTGTCCATCATTAAATAGTCTGTCTTACCCAGCTTCAGGGCATCTGATTCGTCTCCTTCTGAGCTCAGCTGCTGTTGATTTCGGCATCACCAGCTGTCAACCCTACAGTGCATGCTCCTCCTGGAGCGCACGCCGGCCCCTGGCGACACCCCCTTCTGGGCCTGGAGGAGTACGCCCCCTCTACTCTGTTCGCAGTGGTTGCCCCGCTCTGCTAAGGGGCCTGTTGCTGTTGGACCGCCTGTACCATGGACGAGGCCATTTTCTTGAAGCCCTGAGGTGTCTTAGCTCCGCCTCCACCAGAAGTTGTCACCGGCGCGCCCACCGATGATGCGGCGCGCCGGAAATTCGGCCCAGGACGCCAGCAAACGCCGGAACAGCCAGCTACTATGCAGAGCCCTCCCTGGGGATAAGGCAGTCCCCGGGAGCAGCCAGCTCGACCGGAATGCTGGGGAACCTGTCGGTACCAGCGTGTCTGTGGAGGATTCCTGCACCCTCCATTCTGGACCCGGGAGCAACAGCTCAACCAGGTTCCTACTCATGCCGGGGAATACCCCAGCCTCCAGGTATTTTCTTCTTTTCACTCCCTGCACTCCTCTGTGTCTGTCCCTGATAGGGACAGGAAAAACATTGAAGGGTGGTAGGGGGTGGGGCTATTTAACCTCTTCTGTGTTCCTGTCCCTATCAAGGATACGAAGGACAACCTCCTGGTGGCGCTGTCAGGAGGGACGTCCTGGAAACAAGGGTTAATGTTGTGAATGGACTTGAAATGAGTTCTGAGCAGAGGCTCCCTCTGGTGGTTACAAGCGGTACTGGACTGTCCAGTGAAGATTGTGAGGAGTGGGAATCAGGTGTTACTGACTGGTCTTATATAAGGGAGTCGCCTTCCCATCAGGGTTGCCGGTGATCAATTGTTCTGGTCTCAATCCTTGAGTCCTGTTTCCTTTGTAGCCTGCTGTGTCGTGTCTGCATCTCCTGCTAACAGATAAGACATTTTCTTCTTTTTGTTTTTGTGCTTGATTTTTGCATTTTGTCCTGCACTTCTGTGGGGGCCTTCAGGGTCCCTCCGGGGGCTTTTGCCCTCTCAGTTTAGTTCAGCCACTGATGTTTGTACTTTTGCTTTTTCCAGTTTTTTCAGTGGCTGCTGTTTTGATTTTGTTACACCAGAGAACTAATTTAGGTGGTGGAGGCCATGTGATCTCAGGTGATTTTGAAATTAGTAGAGTTGGTGCTTTTCGGGGTTTTTTGGGATTGCAGTAGGTGCCCTTCCTATCCTTTTCTGTTTAGGTAGTTTGGGCCTCAACGTTTGCGCATACTATTTTCTGTCTGTGTCAGTATTTCATCTTGTCTAACCGCCATTACATGTTTGGGAGCTTTCTATGTTCTTTGGGGATCTGCTCCGGGGCAGATAGCTTTCCTCTTTCTATCTTTAGGTGTAGTTAGTTTCTCAGGCTGTGACGAGGTGTCTAGGACCAACTTAGGAACGCTCCACGGCTGCCTCTAGTTGTGGTGGTTAGTCAGGGTACTGCAATCTCATAGATTCCAACTTCTCTGGTGTATTGCCTTTTTTACCTGCACTCCTCAGCTACCGAAACATAACAGTATCACCGGCCTAAAAATTGAAAATTGTATTGTACTCACAGAAGGGAAAAAATATTGTGAAAGAAAAAAGGTTGTCAGAGTTGTCAGAGATATTTTTCTGTTTGTTGCATTTTTTTCCCTCTGTATCTCTGGGTGCTGGGGAGGATTATTTTTTCTCTCAATGGAGTTTGCACAGTTGTCTGGCCGTGTGGATCAGCTTGCCACTGAGGTTCGGAGTATTGCTACCTATCTTGCTAGGTTGCCTGTTGTGGAACCTAGGATTCCCATGCCAGATTTGTTTTTAGGGGATCGAGCTAAGTTTCAGAATTTCAAAAATAATTGTAAATTGTTTTTTGCCTTAAAATCTAAGTCCTCAGGGAACGCAGCGCAGCAGGTTCAAATTGTCATCTCTCTCCTGCGCGGCGATCCTCAGGATTGGGCTTTTTCCCTGACACCTGGGGATCCTGTTTTGAGTGATGTTGATGCATTTTTTCAGGCTTTGGGGTTATTGTACGATGAGCCTAATGTCACTGATCAAGCTGAAAAAGCCTTGTTGGCATTAAATCAGGGTCTTGATGACGCTGAGTTATACTGTCAGAGATTCCGTAGGTGGGCAGTCCTGACCAAGTGGAATGACGACGCTTTGGCGGCCCTTTTTCGGAAGGGTCTGTCAGATAATGTAAAGGATGTTATGGTGGGATTCTCTGTCCCCTCTGGTCTCAATGATTCTATGTCATTAGCGATTCAAATTGACAGACGTTTGCGTGAGCGGAAAAGTATGCGTGGAATGGTGTTGCCTTGTGAACCTGCTTCTGAACCCATGCAGTGTGATAGAGTGGTGTCTGGGGCACAGCGTCATGAGTTTCGAAAGCGCAATGGGTTATGTTTCTACTGTGGTGATGCCTCTCATGCTATTTCAGTCTGCCCTAAGCGGGGAAGAGTTTTGCACGCTCAGTTGTCTTGGGTAGTGTTCAGACTAAGTTTTTATTAACTGTCACTCTGATATGCTCTCTGTCCTCATTTTCTGCTCAGGCTTTCGTTGATTCTGGAGCAGCTATTAACCTGATGGATTATGATTTTGCTAAACGTTGTGGGTTTCCCTTGATACCCCTACAGAAGTCTATTCCCCTACTGGGGATCGATTCTACCCCTTTGGCTGAGAATAAACCTCAGTTCTCTACTCAGGTGATAATGAGGGTTGAACCTGATCATCAGGAGTGCTGTAAATTTTTGGTTTGTATAATCTGCATGATATTATCGTACTGGGCTTCCCTTGGTTGCAGTCTCATAATCCTGTTTTGGATTGGAAATCTGTGTCTGTAACCAGTTGGGGCTGCCAATGTGTTAATACCAACACTCCTGTTTTTTCTGCCTCCTCCCAGGCTCAGGATGTTCCTGACTTTTTGATTGATTTTTCTGATGTGTTTAGCGAAAGTAAATCTGCATCCTTGCCTCCCCATAGGAGCTATGACTGCGCTATTGAATTAGTGCCTGGTAGTAAATTCCCTAAAGGTCGCCTTTTTAACTTGTCTGTACCTGAACATGACGCTATGCGGTCTTATATCAAGGAATCATTGGAGAAGGGTCATATCAAACCATCCTCTTCACCCTTAGGTGCCGGTTTTTTTTTTGTGGCCAAAAAGGATGGTTCATTAAGGCCGTGTATTGATTATCGTCTTTTGAACAATATTACTGTAAAATATCAATACCCGTTACCTTTGATTTCTGACCTGTTTTCCAGGGTGAAAAACGCTACTTGGTTTACCAAGCTTGACCTCAGGGGGGCATATAACCTTATTCGCATTAAGCACGGGGATGAATGGAAGACGGCATTCAATACCCTGAGGGGCATTTTGAGTACCTTGTGATGCCCTTTGGGCTCACTAATGCTCCTTCTGTCTTCCAGTCCTTCATGAATGACCATTTTCAGGGATTTTGTGGATAAATTTCTGATTGTTTATTTGGATGATATCTTGATTTTTTCTAATGACTGGGACTCTCATGTGAAACATGTTCGAACTGTATTCCAGATTTTGAGAGAGAATGCTCTGTATGTGAAGGAATCAAAGTGTATTTTTGGCGTACAGAGGATCTCATTTCTGGGATTCATTTTGTCCCCATCTGTTATTGAAATGGACCCGGTCAAGGTTCAGGCCATCTGTGATTGGGTCCAACCTACTTCATTAAAGGCTCTTCAAAGATTTTTGGGTTTTGCCAATTTTTATCGTAAATTTATTGGTGGTTTCTCGATTATTGTTAAACCATTGACTGATTTGACCAGAAAGGGTTCTGATGTGGTGAATTGGCCTCCTGGGGCAGTCTCTGCGTTTCAGGAACTTGGGCAGGGATTCGCTTCTGCTCCTGTTCTACGGCAGCCTGATGTTTCTCTGCCATTTCGGGTGGAGGTTGATGCCTCTGAAATTGGGGCAGGTGCCGTTTTGTCCCAAAAAGATCCAGAGACCTCTAAAAGTAACCCTTGTGCCTTTTTCTCTCGAAAATTTTCTCCTACTGAACGTAATTATGACGTGGGTAATCGGAGTTACTGGCCATGAAGTGGGCTTTTGAAGAGTGGAGACATTGGCTGGAGGGAGCCAAACATCAGGTGGTGGTCCTTACGGACCATAAGAATCTGGTTTATCTGGAATCTGCCAAGCGACTCAATCCTAGACAGGCCAGGTGGGCCTTGTTTTTCACACGTTTTAATTTTGTGGTTTCCTTTCTTCCTGGCACTAAGAATGTTAAGGCGGATGCCCTCTCGAGGAGTTTCCTTGCGGACTCTCCTGAGTTATCTGATCCTTCTGTTATTTTGAAAGAGGGTGTAGTTCTTTCCGCCATCTCACCCAATTTGAGACTTGCTCTGGAGGGGTGTCAGGAGGATAGGCCCGAGCGCTGCCCTGTTGGAAAATTGTTTGTCCCGGACCAGTGGAAAAAGAGTGTGATGTCTGAGATTCATTGTTCCACGTTGGCTGGGCATCCCGGAATTTTTGGTACCAGAGACTTGGTTAGTCGGTCCTTTTGGTGGCCTACCTTGTCTCGTGATGTCAGGGAATTTGTGCAGTCCTGCGGGACTTGCTCTCGCTCCAAGCCTTGCTCTCTCTCTAGTGGTTTGTTGATGCCATTGCCTGTGCCCAAGAGACCATGGACCCATATCTCTATGGATTTCATTTCCGACCTCCCTGTTTCTCAGAGAATGACCGTCATCTGGGTGATTTGTGATAGGTTTTCCAAGATGATACATCTTGTGCCATTACCTAAGTTGCCTTCCTCCTCTGAATTGGTGCCTTGTTCCTTCAGCACGTGGTTCGTTTACCGGCATTCCTGAGAACATTGTGTCTGACAGAGGAGTCCAGTTTGTTTCCAGATTTTGGAGGACCTTTTGTTCTAAACTTGGTGTTCAATTGTCTTTCTCCTCGGCGTTTCATCCTCAGACCAATGGTCAAACTGAGAGAACAAACCAGACATTGGAGACTTATCTAAGATGCTTTGTGTCTGCTGATCAGGATGACTGGGTCTCTTTTTTGCCTTTGGCTGAGTTTGCTCTTAATAATAGGGCTAGCTCTGCCACTTTGATGTCTCCATTTTTCTGTAATTCTGGGTTTCACCCTCGATTTTCTTCAGGACAGACGGAGGCTTCTGTCTGTCCAGGTGTTGACTCTGTTGTGGAGCGCATGCAACAGATTTGGGACCAGGTAGTGGAGAGGTTGTCCCTCTCTCAGGAGAGGGCCCAGCGGTTTGCTAACCGGCATAAGGACTGATGGTCCTTCGGTTTAAAGTGGGGGACTTGGTCTGGTTGTCCTCAAGAAATATTCCTATGACAGTGGCATCTCCTAAATTTAAGCCTAGGTTCATTGGACCTTATAAGATCATGGAGATTGTTAATCCTGTTTCTTTTCGTTTGCTTCTTCCAGGGACATTTAAGATCCATAACGTGTTCCACAAGTCCTTGTTGAAGAGGTTTGTTGAGCCAGTGGTTCCTACTGCTTTGCCTCCTGACCCTGTTCTGGTTGAGGGCAATATGGAGTTTGTGGTTGAGAAAATATTGAATTCTCGTTTTTCTAGACGGAAACTCCAGTATTTGGTTAAGTGGAGAGGTTATGGTCAGGAAGACAATTCTTGGGTGTTTGCTTCGGACATCCATGCTAGGAGACTCATCCGTGCGTATCATAGAACTCATCCTGACCGACCTGGTTGCTCAAGTGAGGGTTCGGTGACCCCTCCTCAAGGGGGGGTACTGTTGTGAATGGACTTGAAATGAGTTCTGAGCAGAGGCTCCCTCTGGTGGTTACAAGCGGTACTGGACTGTCCAGTGAAGATTGTGAGGAGTGGGAATCAGGTGTTACTGACTGGTCTTATATAAGGGAGTCGCCTTCCCATCAGGGTTGCCGGTGATCAATTGTTCTGGTCTCAATCCTTGAGTCCTATTTCCTTTGTAGCCTGCTGTGTCGTTCTGCATCTCCTGCTAACAGATAAGACATTTTCTTCTTTTTGTTTTTGTGCTTGATTTTTTTGTCCTGCACTTCTGTGGGGGCCTTCAGGGTCCCCTCCGGGGGCTTTTGCCCTCTCAGTTTAGTTCAGCCACTGATGTTTGTACTTTTGCTTTTTCCAGTTATTTTCAGTGGCTGCTGTTTTGATTTTGTTACACCAGAGAACTAATTTAGGTGGATGGAGGTCGTGTGATCTCAGGTGATTTTGAAATTAGTGGAGTTGGTGCTTTTCGGGGTTTTTTGGGATTGCAGTAGGTGCCCTTCCTATCCTTTTCTGTTTAGGTAGTTTGGGCCCCAACGTTTGCTCATACTATTTTCTGTCTGTGTCAGTATTTCATCTTGTCTAACCGCCATTACATGTTTGGGGGCTTTCTATGTTCTTTGGGGATTTGCTCCGGGGCAATAGCTTTCCTCTTTCTATCTTTAGGTGTAGTTAGTTTCTCAGGCTGTGACGAGGCGTCTAGGACCAACGTAGGAACGCTCCACGGCTGCCTCTAGTTGTGGTGGTTAGTCAGGGTACTGCAATCTCATAGATTCCAACTTCTCTGGTGTATTGCCTTTTTTACCTGCACTCCTCAGCTACCGAAACATAACAGGTTAACAGAACACTCCAGGCATGCAAAATATTCACTCACATATAACAGAGGAATGCACCGAGGTGTTGAGGTAGGGGAATAAACCAAAATAGAGAAGGATAGGAAATACTACACTTACAAACCAAACAACACTCATAGATAACTTCTCCAACATTTTCCTCATATGAACACATCTCCCTCTGGAAGCCATACAGCAAATGCTAGCTCTGACAAGGATTTGCATCAGAACACAGATTATAAAGGGGAAAGCAGTGGTTAACTGAACTCGGCTGTGAGCTCAGATATTTCCAACATGGCTGCGGTCTTCTGTCTCCACACTGTCGCAGTAGCACCATGACAATATGACAGAAAATACCCCAAAGTGACACCATTCTAAAAACTGCACCCCTCAAGTTGCTCAAAACTGTATTCAAATAGTTTATTAACCTTCAGGTGCTTCACAGGAACTGAAGCAATGTGGAAGGAAAAAAAATAGACATTTAACTTTTTTTCACTAAAATTATACTTTAGACTCAAATGTTTTAATTTTCGCAAGGGTAACAGGAAATAAATGGACCTTAAAATTTGTAGTGCAATTTCTCCTGAATATGCAACACCCCTTATGTGGGGGAAAACCACTTGGCTGTAAAGGAATGTAGCACCATTTGAATTTCTGAATGCAAAATTTGCTGTAAACATTAGCGGACGCCATTTGCATTTGGAGAGCCCCTGATGCACCTAAATAGTAGAGCCTCCTCATAAATGACTCCATTTTAAAAACTAGACCCCTCAGGGAACTTTCTAGTTGTATGGTGAGAACTTTAAACCCACAGAGATTCACAGAAGTTTATAACATAGAGCCATGAAAATAATCAAATTTTTTTCACAAAATGATCTTTTAGCCCCAATTTTTTTATTTTTACAAGGGTAACAGGAGAAATTGGACTCCAAAAGTTGTTGTGCAACTGCTCCTTAGTACACTGATATCTTATATGTGGGGAAAAACACTGTTTTGGCGCATGGCAGGGCTCGAAGCGAAGGAGCACTGTTTGATTTTTTGAATGCAATATTGACAAGAATCGAGTGTACACCATGTCACATTTGGAGAGCCCCTGATGACCTAAACAGTAGAATCCCCCACAAGTGATACCATTTTGTAAATTAGACCCATCAAGGACTTATCTAGATGTTTGGTGAGCTCCTTGAACCCCAGGTGCTTCACAAAACATTATAGCTTTGAGCCGTGAAAATAAAAAATCAAATTTTTTTTCACCAAAATGATCTTTTAGCTCCAAATGTTTTATTTTTACAAAGGTAATAGCAGAAAATAGACCCCAAAAAGTGTTGTGCATCTTCTCCTGAGTATGTTGATACCCCATATGTGGAAGAAAAACACGGCACAACTTGGAAGGGAAGGAGCACTGTTTGACTTTTTGAATGCAAAATTGGCTGGAATCGAAAACCTCATATGTGGGACAAAACCACTGTTTGGGTGTATGTTAGGGCTTGGAAGTAAAGGAGTGGTAAATTGGAATGCAACTTTGATGGAATGGTCTGCGGATGCCATGTAGCATTTGCAGAGCCCCGATATGCATAAACAGTGGATATCCCCAAGTGTCCCCATTTTTGAAACTAGACCGCCTAAGGAATTTATTTGGATATGTGATGAGCACTGTGAACTCCCAAGTACCTCACAGAAAATTGTAACGTTGAATCATGAAAATAAAAAAGTCACATCATTTCCACAAAAATGATCTTTTAGCTCCATTTTTTTTTCACAATGGTAACAGTTCCAAGCTGTAAATGTTGGGCCAGACCCTGATACCTCATGCATGAATGGCTGACTGCTTATAGAAAAATATTTAGACTTGACTGCTTATAATAATTAAAAAAAAATTGGAGGTGTTGCATGAGGTATCAGGTTTCCCAGCTAAGGAGGCTTACACCGCTCCCTTAACTACCAGGTACTCATTGAACCTTCAATTACCAGCTGTAAATGCTGGGCCAGACCCTGATACCTCATGCATTGCCCATGGCTGACTGCTGCTGCACCATTTGCAAATTTCTACTGTGGCTCAATTGATGCTACTTTTCATGATGTCTGCCCCTAATTTTAGCTGTTTGGGAATCTTTTTGTTATACTTTAAGATGTTGTGTATATGTTTAGTTTGGCCTAATCTAATGGGGTTTGGGTACATTTGGCGATCCGTTCACCGAACATGTTCAGCAAATGTCTAAAAATTTGGCGAACCAAACCTTGAATCATCATGAGAGATTCCCCTTAATCTCTTATTCTGTAATTTTACTCCAGATTTGTTTTTGCAAGAAACAGACCTAAAAGTGAGCCGTCATTAATTTTTGAAATATGTGGAAATGTAAAGCAAATCTACACTGATGCGAAAGCATAAAAGTTTGGTGACACACAGTGGTAAAATTGTAAAAAAAATATAGAAATTACCTGATATAATCCTCTACAAATTTTTTAGGCCTCCAGTGAAAATGCATATCTGATTGATCTGTTTAATATATTTTTGTTAGTAGCAAAATTGTTTATAAAATAATAAAGCAATAAACTTATGCGTTTAGCATTGCAGTTTCTCAAGAATTAAGGAATTTCATGTTTGGACATGATGGAGAGTTAACACATAAATAACAGGAAAACACACTTAGTTTTGCAAAAGTCGTAAATCCTTAGTGGAAAAATTGAAACAGATTGTGTTCACCCTAAGGTGAGTTTCCACGGTCAGGAACGCTGCGTGTTTGGCGCTGTGCGCTGGCGCAGCGCCAAACACGCAGCGTCCAGATGTTAAGCATAGTGGAGGGGATTTCAAGAAATCCGTCTCCACTATGCGTAACAATACGCAGGTGCAAACCTGCGTAAACGACATGCGCGCGTCTTTTCAGACCGCAGCATGTCCTCGCGTATTGCGGCGACGGTGCGTCGCCGCAACATAATTAACACAGGGCTATGTAGCCCTGCGCTCTTTCCGGAGGTGTTCCGGAGGTGTCCTGAACACCTCCGGAAAGATCGCGCGTCATAAAGGGGGCGGGGCTTAGACGGAGCGGAATTTCCGCTCCGTCAAAAGCGCTATGGTTCCGGACCGTGGAACCATAGCCTCATTGTCACATTTGCTGTTCAGCTAAATTAGGCTATACTAAGTTAGGTTATGCTATAAGTGCTGATACTAGACCCTCCAAAAACCTCTTTTCATTAGTCTTCAAAATGCCACAAGAATGCTAAAATATTACTATTTGTTTTGCAGTGCGTGTCTAAAATAGTAAAATAATTAATGACCAGTTCACACTAAAAATATGTAGGATGTTTATTCATACAGATTTATAGAGCAATTCAGGTTTATATTATTATTGTGCTTTGGAAAAAGCACTATATTGTTATTCACATTATTCTTTTTCCGTGTTCTTCTTCTTCTCCAGATTTGCGCAATTAATACAGCCCGAACCGCTCGGTGTACAGACTCCGTTCAAACAAGGTTTTGAAGCTAGCTGCCGTGACAGGTGTGCTAAGTATTTTTTGAGTCGATCGGATTTTTTGCTTTTTAACCCTTTACGTTTGAAAAAAAAAATCTTCCCATTGGAATGCATTGATTTTGAACTTAAATGTACGTCTCGGGCTTGGAATTTTTTAAAATCGAAAAATGATATTTTTCCTCCGACTGTTAATCCCCTGAGGACATTTTTGTAGAAAAAAAATTTTGCCACCTCAAAACGTGCGTATAAAAATGGCGTAAAAATAAATTGCCATAGGAATTAATGGCCCCATTGTAATCAATGGGCTCCCATATAAATCAATAATATAGCTGTGAGGCGTTTGTAAGGACCAACTACCACACCAGCTATAAATAACCCGGTTGCTAGAAAGATGGCTACAGCATTACTATGATGCTATGCCATTCCAGCAAGTTTATTGGCTGTAAAACAGGCGCCAAACTTGCTGGGCAGGCATCCGAGCTTCCTGCCCGAATACATGAGGTGTTCTGCAGAGTTCCGAGCATGTCCGAGCACCCCGATGCTCAAGGGTTAACGGAGCATGTCCGAGCATGTTCGCTCAACACTACCGGGCACCAATTCAAAGCACAATCTGTAGTTCCTTCAGGAAATACACATCTAGTTTTATATGTGATCTTCATTAAAACAATACGAAAATCATATACACTCTTCAACATTGAAATTGCAACATTTAAAAAGAAAAGTCATAGAAATATGCAAAATGCAGGACAGATTGACATGTTAATGATAAGCAAATAACAGTTCCTTTCACAATTTCTGGCTATTGATGCTCCTGATGTGCTTGATGTAGACATGTCAGGAGATCCTGTTGCCATGTTGGCAAGTTTAGGCCTTGCAAGCTGTTCACAGTAGCAGAAGCAACATGTGACTTGGCTTGTGTTGAAAAATGGCTCATGGAACATTTCCAGCTTCTAAATGTTCGTTCTCCAGTAGTGTTGAATAGTGTTGAGCGATACGATACTGCAAATATCGGGTATCGGCCGATATTAGCTGTATCGGGCTTTCGATTCCGAGTACCGATATTTTCGTCATATCAGATACCGGAATCGGATTTGTCACTGTCACTGTGAGTGTCCGTCGGTCGGGTCTGTCAGGAGTCAGCGGCACTTACCTGGCAGAAGATCTCCGGCGGTCACGTCCTGGACTGCTTGATGGCCGCCATTATCTTCTCCCTGGCGGTCACATGCAGTTTTTCGCGATAACTGCAGTGACTGCAGGGTAATCCCGGCCGTAAACCAGTCCGATGACGTCACCGCCGGGGAAGCAGGTAATCAGCTGTGCTGCGCCGGGATGACAGGCTCTGCCTGTCATTCTGATGTAGCAGAGCTGGATCGTCGTGGGACACTCGTTACTATGGACTGCGTCGGACAGGTAGTATACTGCTGTTTTTTTTTTCATTTTTTTACAGGAGATCG